>OW026360.1:107968050-108588172 GCA_932273835.1 Sarcophaga variegata
TAAGGGGTATCTCACAATGGGCTTAATCTCTAGTCTACGTAGCATCATGTTGTTCAAGAAGGGTTCACCACCTAACCTAATCTAAGTTAGTTTAGTCGTGAAGTCGACGCAGTCTACTAAGTAAGGTGTTAGCTTACTAGACGACAGCTAGTGAGTTCAAACCTCTGCTTTGTTATCTCGAATAAATCGAATAATTAAAAAAAATATTTTTACGGCGACTTCCCCTCAGTAGTATTCTAGCAAAAGATGAGAGGGTAAATAAAATTGCCAGGAGATGCTCCATATTTGCCGTTTTCCCCGTCATTTATGGATAAAATTGGCATACACAACATGGGTAGTGTGAGAAGTTAGATCGTAATCCAGACTAAAGTGTTGTAATAACCAAGCAAGTAAATGCGAAATTTTTAATGCTTGGAAAATGTTGATGCAAGTGGTTTTAAAACATTTTTGGTCAGAGTACGTCTTGAAATTTTTTTTAGAGGTTTTTAATTACTTGAGATACCCTGTGCTTGACATGTTATTCGCTGGAAAAAAATATTCTGGCAAAAAATTTTTAAAAAATAAATTGGAAGAAAAAATGTAGAGTATTTCTTAACACGAGAATAATAAGAAGATTTTATTTTATTTTAGGTTTTTAATATTTACACCCAATAATAATAAATAATATTTTTTTCCATGAGTATAATTTTAATAAAAAAAAATAAACATTTTATCGCTATGCTCTTGACCTTAAGCAGAGTTTCTTTCTGAACACAGTCAGATCAATTAATTTTCCCCACAATAATTCTTTGCCTCTTGAAAGTTCAGTGATCTTCTCGTACTCATACTCATAGCCATACCCTGAATGCCAAATATCTATTAATTAATAAACCGCAGTGCAAAGAATTTTAATTTCATTTTTAATTCACAATCTCAAGTGCAAAATCTTTATAAATTTTTTTCATTTTTTTCTCAAAATTTATTTATAAATTCCATTGCGTGTTCGTCGTCGTACCGGCAGTCAAACAGAATGTTGTAATACGAGAGTACGAGTAATTTCATGTTGCTGGCAGAATTCTTTCCACTTTCCTCTTTTAGTGCCAGGGTACAAGTTTTTTTCATTCATTTCCCATCATAAACAAATTATTCAGAAAGATGACGCCAATGGAAAAGGTGAGAATATTTTCTTTTAAAACTTAATTATACTCTCGCACAAGCATAAGGGAAATTATGTTTTGTGATCACAAGTCACAAGAGACAGGTTTCCTCAGGAAAAAATCAAATCAAGTTTGAAGGTTAATGTAAATGCAAGTAAGCATTTAGATGAAGTAAATGCTTTAAAGAGTGGCTAAAATTAAATTTGTGAAATTAAAAAAAATTCCAGGGTTCGGAAAGTATAATTTATTATAAAACTCTCTGGCAGAATAAAATATTGCAGAGTTTTAAATAAATGACATTTGTACAAAATATTTCTTCCCCTGGCAATTTTTCGCTAAAGCTGTTTTAAACTTAAAAAGTACCATAAATAACTGTTTAAAAAGTAAATTTACGTTCCCTGAAACTGTTAAACTCCTAAGGTGTGTTAAAACTCAAATTATTTTATATATGATGCCAGAATCCATATTATGTGAATATTGTACCACTTAGCCATGTCGTTGAGACAATCGCGCCAGCTTAAAACCATTCCCCGCGATCACTAAGTAAGAACCTAGTACCATGATATCCGCCTGGTTGTCTGAAAGTATGCTTATAACTCTACCGAAAATATTTTCCTGTTTTATAATCGTCCCCGCACCCTGTATGGCTAATACTATCGTCTGGAAAATTCTGCAATGCAACGGATGGGCTATACCCGCCGATTCTGAAGAGAAAAATTCACCCACAGGTCCTTTAATCCTTAAGTGATCCTTAAAGATCTGTAAGAAGTCATTGACAGAGTGCGTCTCGAAATTTTCCCTTTCTCTCCTATCCAAAATGGTCTTGGCAAACTTTCTTGAGAAGTCAAAGTATACACAAAGTATGTACACACAATAAAAAATTGTATTGGCTATTACAACTCTTTAGGCAGGGTTATGATCCAGCTTTTCACAACGCCCTTATTGCATGTGTTAATTTTATCCAGGAATAATGGGACCTACAGTTATAGTTCGACACCGAACGATAGATTTAAGAAACTTTTTCATGGCACTTAGTTAGATTAGGTCAGGTTAGGTTCACTTGAAGGAAGGGTTCCCACTTACGCCATTATTTGGCCCCATTGTGATACCACAATCAATACTCAACTCCGGAATTAAACATACACCAGAGGAAACCAACTCGAATCCAAAATAAATCTTGGTATTGCAGCAATTCTTATATTAGGGAACTCGGTCAAGGATATCAGAAAGTGGGAGGTAAAATCCTTCATTTTTCATGAACAGAGCAGTCCCTTTCTTCTTCTCAGACCCACAGCTTTTGCATTTGCCTGCACGCCAAGTCTTTCGGCATGCCTACCATACAGATAGTGACCATCGTTGACGTGCGATTTTAGGTCGGAACTGAGTCGGTCGGTTGCTTCCAACGATATTAGGCCTGCCTTTAACACGAGTGATTAATATCCAATTTAACTCTCGTAATCAGAATATCTATGGCCTGTATCATGACGGTAATTACGATCTCCATACTGGCCCTGGCCAGCTCATAAGTAATGCAATTTCCAACAATATCGCTATGTCCCGGAACCCATACCTTTGCATGATCTGAAACTTTCCTAGGAAATTTTTGACATTCAAGGACAATGACGGATGCCGAAATTACATTTGTTAGGGACTTCATAGCAGCCTGGCTGTCCAAATAAATTAATAGATTTTCAGGGAAAATCCCGCCACCCAACAAGCTTTGCTTCGCTTTCAAGATAGCCTCTGTCTGTGGAAGACATGAAAATTAATGTCTCTCAGAGATTTTGTAGGCGAAGGAAATATTTATTTTTGAAAAACGTCAGAGCAGGAGTCTGAACAAGGAGAACTTATCTAGTACGTCAACACACTAAGCATTAGACTATATGTCTCGCCTCTCTGACTGTTCCCGAAAGATTCCAATTCGGTTAGGACTCTCAATTGATAAAGATACGGCCCAGCGTCCGGAAGCACTAAAAAGTATTAGTTGAGTTGAGTTCCTGAAGTAAAGTGCCAGCGGAAAGAGACGTAAAATTATTTTCAGTGTCAAATAAAGCGTTGTCTGCTGTACGTAGTAGTCGGGGTTATGAAATGGAGCTTATTAAACTAATAATTTTTTTGGTTCTTATAAAACCTTGTGACAGACTAGTCTTACTTACTTACTTAATTGGCCATTAACAACCCGATTAACGGATTTCGGCCTGCCTTAACACATTCTTCCAGACGCCTCTGCTTTTTGCGCGCCTACGCCAGTTGGTCGCACCAATCGATAACAGTACCTCCTCGATTTGGTCCTTCCAACACAAAAAAGGTCGTCCTCTTTGCCGACTTCCGCAGATTCCCACATCAAATACCCGTCTCGCTGGACCATTCTCCTCTATTCAAACGACATGGCCGCTGTATGTTAATACGCTACACAACGTCTATGTCGTTGAGGAGTTCATACAGCTCAGTGTTGGATCGGAAATCATCCTCAACTCGCACTGGACCGAAGATCTTACGTAAGACTTTTCTCTCGAATACTGTCAAGGCTGCTGCATCAGTGCTTAATAGAGTCCGTGTCCAGAGTAGTCAGAGTAAGGAAATGTTCAAAAAATTTACAAAAATATTTCGAAAGCGAATTTAAAAAATGTGTGTGAAGCTAAATTTGAATTTAAAAAATCCAAGACGCAAACCAATTTTTTTAGCAGAGCCACATTTGACATTGACAGAAAAATCAGTTCTTTTTTTGGTTCTTATTAAGCCTTATTTTGAATTGTTACAGAGTAGCCAGGGTAAGGAAATGTTAAAAAAAATTACAAAAACATGTGTGAAGTTAAATTTGAAATTAAAAAATCCAAGACGCAAACCAAATTTTTTAGCAGAGCCACATTTGACATTGACAGAAAAATTTGCTTTTAACAGAGCAAAATTTGACTTTAACAGAGCTTTGTTGGCTTTGTGTCCAACTGAAAAAACCCACCTGTTTAGAAGCTCATTATAGGGTATAAATATACTAGTAGGTCTAGGAGTACCATGCCTATTAACATAATATTAGCAATACAGTTACATGTAAAGTATACTTACCCGTATGGTATTGAGATAACCGACTTCAACCTCACTTTTGTACAATTCTGTTGTGTTGTCATCCTTTGAGAAATTTAAAATCGATGCTGGTAATATTAATTGACCCAAATTTCCTGTGACTAATTTTTTGTATGTTTTCCCTTTAGCCTCGTCTTTATTGTTTCTCTAATGTTTCTTGTTACAGTTGTCCAACAGTTTTATGAGTCGGAGGTAAATAATGAGTATGTCATTCGGGGCAATGCAGCGGTATTGAAATGTTCCATACCCTCATTTGTGGCAGATTTTGTGCAGGTCATATCGTGGCAAGATGAAAGTGGTGAATTGTATGCCACCATAGATGAGCAAAAAAGCACGGGTATATGCAGCGAGAGTTTTACAATAAAACAAACAAACAATAAAAAAAATACAGTTGTTTTAAGCCATTATCATCCTTAATTTTCCTCTTCTTCACATATCCCTTTTATCTCTGTTTTGTTTTTTTTTTATTCCAAATGTTGGTTGTTATTGTTTTTTGTGTTTCATAACCTAAATTTTGAAAAAAAATTTCTTCTTTGTTTTGTTTTCTCATTTGATGTGTATTTTTTTGTTCGTGTTGCAGTGGTTAATCAATATTATGAGGCCGAGGTAGTCTCTGAGTATGTTATTAAGGGTAATACGGCCGTTTTAAAATGTACCATTCCGTCGTTTGTGGCTGATTTTGTTAAAGTTGAGGCGTGGTTAGCCAGTGATGGTACTGAATATTTACCCACACAGGAATTTGGTTAGATTTTGTTTTATTCTTTTGTTTTTTGTTGTAAAATTTTATTCACTTTAAATGTAAATTTGTTAATAAAAAATAGGTTCCTGGTCCTTATTGCATTCCCAACCTAATATGTATTTCTGTAAATTTGTATTTTAATTCCTCTTTTTCTGTTTCTAGTACTTTTTATTTTCTTTGTGTGTGTGTGTTTTTTTTAGTTGTTAATCAATATTATGGTGCCGATATTCTAATGGAGTACGTCATTAAGGGCAATGCGGCCGTTTTAAAATGTTCCATACCCTCGTTTGTTGCCGATTTTGTACGCGTTGAATCTTGGATAGATGAGGAAGGAAATGAATTGAGACATTCTGATAATTATGGTGGGATTTTGTTCTTTACACAGCTTTTCCATATTTTTGGCATTTTTTTCTGTGGTGGTAGTTCGTTAAATGAAGGGGGTGGAATTTTTCCCTGTAAATAACAAAAATAAACAAAAGAAATCCTTTAAAATTTAAACCTTAAATCATTTTTTATTTTTTTATAATTTTTTTATAATTTTTTTTATAATTTTAAATTCACCAAAAGTACCTAAGAGGGTACGTTTTACTTGCCTTTAATATTTTTTTTAAAACAATTGTTTGGCTTGATTTCATATATTTTCTTTGTTTTGATACCAATTTTTATGGTTCAATTCTTGTATTGGAATTTATCGAAGGAGAAACCATTTCAAACCAAAAGTTATTATGATATTTAGTACTTTCTTTGACGTTTAGGTACCTTAAAAATTGTACTATTTAAATTGTCCCAAAGTAATCCTTTTTTATTGGTTTTTATTTTACAAATTAAATACTTTTTCATCAATTTTATATTTGTATGACGGCCTTAGAAAATGAGTACTATTTTATCCATTTTGTTGAAAAGCTTGGTATACAAAATAAGTACTTTCTTTTACCCCCTTTTACTTTTAAACTTCAGTATTTAAGAGGAATATATTATTTTTTGATATTTTTTGTTCTTTAATTAAGAAAATTAAAAAAAATAAAAATATTTTCTGCTCTATTTTTTCTTACAAGTAAACTCAAAAAGGATAAAAATTTACCCATTTTGTACAAAACTTCGATATTAAAAAAAAAATTACAGTGCGGGCTCGATTTGCGCAACTACCTATTATTGCAACTGACCGATTTGCGCAACAGCCTAATTTATAACATTACAGTCTTGACAACAGCAACTTTTTTCAAAAAATAGTTCGCGAGTGCAACTTTATTTTTTATTTTGCAAATGTTATATTATTTGGCAGTTATTCTGTTTCAATTTCTTTTTATTCTCATAGTTTTTCAATCAGTAGCGTAATTTAAAATTATTTGACAAATCATAGGAACCTAAAAAAACCTTTCACGACGACACTGGCCTCACAAAAAATTTTGACTGTTTATTTACAGTTATTTTTTTGTTTTGTCTCTGTTTCTTTGATTATATTTAAGATTTATTTCAGTATAGTGAACATCATTTTATAAGTTAAATATGGGAGTAGTGAAAAAATTGTTAAATTGACAATAAAACAGAAGTTAGAAGTTTTAAACAAATTAAAACACGGTGAAACTGTAAAGAAAATTTGTATTGATTACAAAGTTAATAAATCTACAGTTAGTAGGATTTAAAAAAAATGAAGTTTCTATTCAAAAATGTGTGAGAAACACTGAATCTGGACCAGGAAATCGATCAACCCTCAAGTCTGCAGAATATCAAAAAATGGAAAAAGCGTTGTTTAAATGGTTTTTAAATCAAAAAAATCAATTTCTGAGGAGGTTTTAAAATCGAAGGCCCAGTACTTTCATAATAAAATAAAGGAAAAGCCTGGACATTTTAATACTAGTAATGGATAAATGAAAAACGACGGCATGGTAAACGCAGGCTAAAAATATGTGGGGAAAGGCTTTCAAATAAACCAGAAAGTGTTGATCCATTCGTAGATCACTTTAAAAATAAAATCAATGAACTACAATTAACGGCCGACCTTTTATTATAACTTTTTTTGTTTAATAAATGAATTAATTATATTATGTTAATTAAATTGCTTGTTTTTGTTAAAAAATGAATTTAAAAATTGCACTGCATTTAGTGGTCGGTTATTGCAACATTTCGAAAATTGCAACAACCCCGATTTCCTATCGGTTGCGCAAATCGAGCCCATACTGTATTTCTTTTATTTAAGAATCCTGATTTTTGGTGCATTTGGAACAATTTTCATAAATTTTAATTAAAAAGTTATTGAACGCTCAAACGTATCATCCGAAGTTCTCTTAGAGACTGAAAGTCTATTGAGACTGTCCCTATTTTATACATCCGTAAGGCTGTTTATGCAACAAAAGTCGTAATGCTAACCAGCAGTGCTATATCGCTGCTCTTGGAGGAGTCATGCGAGAGAATGCCGAGGGTTTTGTCATTCCATAACGGATTCAATACGATTCTAGGAAATAAAATATCCGTCCATCTTCAAGGCTCATGCCCTGCAGAAGCTAGCAAATACTGCACGTGCCTTTATATTGCCCAGAAAGTTTAGTTTCCTTGTATAACGAGCGAAAGATAATATGGGTCATGATACATATCGGAAATTGCGATTCTATGCCAGCCTTGGCCATATAAAAGTTACTCTTGAATCTTCCAAAAATTCTCAACAAAAATTCCCAGCAGTAATGGGCCACAAGGGAGATGTGAAGATTTTCTGTGAATATCCCATTGTAGTCGTCGTAGTCTAGTAGGCAGTGGGTCGGCTTATTAGACGTCAGGCCAAGGTTAAAAGCCCAGGTCAGAAATGTCCAACAAAACGAAATATGAAAAAATATTTCTGCGGCGCCTTCCTCTCAGTAGATTTTCTGGCAAAAACGCTAAAAGTAAAGGAAGAAGTTGCCATGAAAAGTGTCTCAAAAACCTGTCGTTCGGAATCTACTTTAAACTGTAGGTCCCGCCACTCGTGTATAAAGTTAACCCACACAATATAAGTAGTGTGAGAAGCTAGGTCGTTATCCAGACTAAAGGGTTGTAATGATCACTTATATACCAGCCGTGGCCTTATAAAAGTCACTCTTGAATTTTCAGAAATTTCTCTAAAAAATTCCCAGTAGTCATGTGCCTTAAGGCACGTCATAATGACATTCGCAAAGAATTTGTTGGTCCAACTAAATATGGAGATTTTCTGGGAATATCCCATCACCCAACAAGCATTGTGCAGCTTCTAACAATATAGTCATGGCCTACGTCTGGAATATACTACAGAAGTCAGGCAGCTTATTTCAAAATCTGATGTCAGAAGCTTTTTCCATTCATTTTCGCCGTCCATATAGTTCTTAGGAACATTGTTGGCCACGTCCATATTGGAAGATCAGAAATTGCTACCTGGACTCAGAAATTTAAACCTCCTATTGGGAAAATTTAAAGGTCTTGTGTAGTTTACTGAACAATGCCCATGGCTTCCCAGTAAAGCAGTTGGTCTATTGGCCAGGTTGGCCCAGTAGGTCACTGCATTTAAACTTAACGCCACTAGCAAAACCTCGTGCTTCAACAGAAAATCGGAGGTAAGCCAGTTAAGGCCTTCATTAAAGTGGAAGAGAGTGTACTTGAAATCATGTTATTTGCAGGTCTAGGTAACCTCTCTATTAGTTTACAACCGTGAAGCAAGGTAGTCCCCCACGACCCGATATATAAGGTCGGAGGTAAGCCGCTTAAGGCCTTCATTAAAGTGGAAGAGAGTGTACTTGAAATCAGGATTGTTAAGTATCTGCGCAACCTCTCTATTAGTTTACAACCGCGAAGCAAGTTAGGCCCACCACGGCCCGATATTTATAGGGTCGTAGGTAAGCAAATAAAGGCCTTCGGTTAAGTGGAAGTGCGCTTTAAATCAGGATAGTTGCAGGTCTGGGTAACCTATCCATTAGTTTACAGGCATCGTCCACCAAAAGTGACCAGCAAGGTAGACCCTTCCATGGCCCGATATACATAAGGCCTTCGGTTAAATGGAAGAGAGTGCATTTGAAATCATGATAGTTGAGTGCCTGCACAGCTTCTCTATTAGTTTATAAACATCGCGCACTAGAAGTGACCACCGTGAAGGAAGGTAGGCCCCAACACGGCCCGATATATATAAGGCCTTCGGTTAAATGGAAGAGAGTGCACTTGAAATCAGGATAGTTGCGTATCTGCGTAACCTTTCTATTAGTTTACAAACATCGTAAATCAAAAGTGATTACCGTGAAGCAAGATAGGCCCCACCACGGCCCGATATAGTTTAATGCCGTTGAAGATCGGCAATTAAAAATTGTTTCTTCGGAGTTTTAATTTGTTTTTATTACAGAATAAAAAGTATAATATTTGTATAATTTGAAGCGTGAAATTACACTGCATTACCATAGGTAACGGTACATAGAGTATCCATAAAACTATTCGCAGGATTTCTCGTTACCTTCGTTATGCAATTTTTCGATTCGAAATTCTTTTTTTTTTGGATTTTCTTTTTCTGTTTATTTTTCTTTTATTAACTGTTAACTTGTGTTTCATTATCCATTTCGTTCCAAATAGTGGTTAATCAATTCTACGAAGCCGAAATAATGACCGAATATGTTATAAAAGGCAATGCGGCCGTTTTAAAGTGTTCCATACCCTCGTTTGTAGCCGATTTTGTACGTGTTGAATCTTGGATCGATGAAGAGGGCAAAATTTTAACATTTTCCGATAACTACGGTTGGCTGGCAATACAATTTAATTTTCTTTAAATTATTTGTAGTTTTTTCTCAAATTGCATACCAAACCAAATCCCTAAAACTCAAACAAATTCCTTTTAATTTAAAAACTTTTTTTTTTAATTATTTTCTTAATTTTAAATTTCATTTATAAAAAATTCAATTGTTTGTTCGAAATTTTAGTTGTTTCGCAATTCTATATAACCGAGGCCGAAAATGAATACGTTATCAAGGGCAATGCGGCCGTTTTAAAGTGTAAAATACCCTCTTTTGTGGCTGATTTTGTACAAATTGAAGCTTGGATCGATGAAGAGGGCGTAGAACTGTGGCGTAATAATTCTACCCAAGCTTATGGTACCTTTTTCTTTAGGCATTCGTTTTTTTTTTTCTTAATGCATTATGTCTAGAAACAAATCCCCTTAAATCCTTGAACATATTTTCCCCCCTTTTTTGTCTTGAAAATATTTCAAAAATTTTTAAGTTGGTTTTTGAATATTTTTTTTTTCGTTTTTGTTTTTGCAATTCCTTTAGTTGTCATCCAATCTTATGAATCGGAAGCCGATAATGAGTATGTTATACGTGGCAATTCAGTGGTTATGAAATGTGAAATTCCATCATATGTGGCCGATTTTGTTTTCGTTGACCTGTGGATGGATTCGGAGGGTCAAAATTATTATCCAAATAGTGAAGAAATCGGTTAGAATTGTGGTCCTATTTCTCGAGTTTTTTAAAGCAATTTTTGCATGTGTATTAAAATATTAAAATTTGAAACTGTTTATTAAGAGTACCAGGAAAAAGTACCATTTGTTTAAGAAAACTTTTTTTATTAAAAATAAAAGTACTTTTCTAGTATTTTATTAATTTTCATTCATTTTAATTACTTCGTAATGTTTATGACCAGCCTGGAAATAGAAATTGTTAGAAATACTTTTGGTACTTTTTTTTATAGATTTTTAGGGTAAATTTTTTTATATATTTTTAATACAAATTCATTTCCAGTCTTATAATAGTTAAAAATAATTAATATTCAACATATATATATAAATTCAGTATATTGTTAGAAATAGTTTTTGGTACCTTTTTTTCATAGATTTTTTTACAATTTTTTTTGTTACTTTTTTATATTTTAAATTCAAATCCAGTTTTATTCCGGTAATAGTTAAAAATAATTCAGAACAATGCGAATATAAAATTTGGCACTTTTTTGCTTCTTTTTCATTATATTGTTAAAAACAATCTTTGGTACCTTTTTTATGTTCTTCATTTAAAACTGTATTAAAGCTTGCAATATTTCAAAAGTATTAAGCATAGGTTTAGCAATAAAATTTGGTACTTTTCTAATATCCTAAAATAATTAATTATTTCCTTTAATTGGCAGAAAATACAAATTTGGTACTTTTCTGGTACCATTTCAAAATTATTAAGAATAGGTTAGAAATAAAAGTTAATACCTTTTTAAAATACTAAAATAATATTTTTTTTATTTGGCTGAAAATAAAAATGTAGTACTTTTCTGGTACTTTTTAATTTTTTAAAATTTTTAATTCTGATCAGTTTAATTTTTAAAAGTTGTAATATTTCAAATACTAAAATAATTATATTTTTTATTTGGCTGAAAATAAAAATTTAGTACTTTTCTGGTACTTTTTAATTTTTTTTAAGTTTTTAAAAATTTTAATTCTGATTAGTTTTAATTTTTAAAACTTGTTATATTCAAAATGTTAAACACAGAACGATACCTTTTTAAAATACTAACATAATTATTTTTTTATTTGGCTGAAAATAAAAATTTGGTACTTTTTTTGGTACTTTTTCACTTTTTTAAAGTTTTCAAAAATATTAATTCTGATGGATTTAAATTTAAAAACTTGTAATATTTCAAAATGTTAAAAACAGAATCGTACTAAGAATTGGTACTTTTTTGGTACTTTTTTTTGGTACTTTTTAATTTTTTCGTATAGTTTTTAAAATTTTTAATTCTGATGGATTTAAATTTAAAAACTTGTAATATTTCAAAATGTTAAAAACAGAATGGTACTAAGAATTGGTACTTTTTTGGTACTTTAAAACTAAAACAGTTTTTCTAAAAAAATCTCTAATTTTAATAAACAATTTCAAATCAAACTTTTTACATGTCAGGTCTCAATAGTGTGTTCCCCTTTGGAAAACCAGTCCCTCTTTATTATTGGACACTCCTTAAAAAATTTTGAAAATATTTTTTTTTGTATTTGAATGAATTCAGTTTTTTTTGTACTTGATTTCTGCTTTTTTTATTTTCCTCTTATCATCAGTTGTTCATCAATTCTATCAGACCCGAGTTATTGATGAGTTTGTTTTACGTGGTAATTCGGCCACTTTGAAATGTTTGGTGCCCTCATTTGTGGCCGATTTTATAATGATTGAATCCTGGTTAGATGAAGAGGGCAAAGAAATCTTTCGCTCTCAAACCAATGAAGAGATGGGTAAACACTAAACACTATTATTTGATAAATATTTTGTATATTTTTGTGTACATTGTGTTACAATTTTTGCCAAAAAAATCCTGTACCACCTATTCCTTGGAAAATATTCTTTTAAGGGCTTTGAAGTGTTTGTGTCTCACAAAACTTATTTCTTTTTTTATTTCAATTCTTGTTTTTTTAAATTATTTTCCAGTTGTTAAGCAATTTTTCGAATCCCAAGTCTATGATGAGTACGTTATTAAGGGTAATGCGGCCATATTTAAATGTCAAACGCCCTCATTTGTGGCCGATCATTTAGAAATAATCGATTGGTTAGATACCGAAGGCGGTATTTATACGAAAAATGAAACGGGTATTAAAGATTTTTTTTGTAAAGCTTTTTCAAGTAGTTTTTGAAAATAAAAAAGGGGGATTTTTTTTTACTTACATTTCATTTCAATTCCTTTTCATTTTATTTTTACTTTTCCAAAAATCCTTATTTTTTATTGTTTCTTTTTTTCTTCTCTAAAAAATTTCAGTTGTACCCCAATCGTATACGGTTAATGTTATGGATGAGGCTGTTTTACGTGGCAATAGTGCCATTTTAAAGTGTCATATACCCTCATTTGTCGCAGATTTTATACAGGTTGCCTCCTGGCTAGAGGATGAGGAAAGAGAAATTTTCGCCTCTTCCTCAACGCATATGGAAAGTGGTAAACAAATTTCGTATACTTTTCTGTGTTCTTTCCTTTTAAAAAATAAAACAAACGGCCCTTTTTTATCCCTTTCTTAAACATTAGTCCAAGCAAACAATTTTTATAATTTTTTTTGAAAAAGTCCCCGAAAAACAGGTCGCTTTTTTAAGTTCATTTCCTAGGGGTTGTGTTATGATGTTAAAAGGCAAACTTGTTTCCAGGGTTTTTTTAGGTTAAAATTTTTTACATTTTCTTCAGTTCATTTTCTAAGTTCATTTCTTATATATTTTGTTTTTAATTTGTTTATACTCCTTTCCTTTATATAAAATCCCATGATCCTCAAAATATCCAAAAGCCACTCCTGGCTTGCCCTGATCCCTAATAAATCCCCCTTCATTTTTAAAGTAGTTTGTAGTGTAGTTTTTTAGATTTTGTTTTTTGCTTTAGAAACAAAAAAAATTTGAAATATTTTTTCAATACATATTTGGCAGTGGTGAGAGTAAAAGTGGTCTAAATGGGTCGTAAATTGTATAAAAAATTTGTTAAAAATATCCAAATTTTGTAAAAAAAAAGTCTTATCAGGGGCTTATCTTTATACATTTTTGCTTATTTATGACACTGTAATTAGTTTTTACTTGTAAATACTGACATAGACCATTTTTGCTCTCAACACTATTGTTAATAATAATGACAAGAAAGAAAAAAAAAATAAAAAAAAAAATTAAAAACCATAGAAAAACATGAATAATTAATAAAAAGAAAGAAAATATTTCAAATCGTAATAATTCTCTGTATATATGTATGTTTGTATTATTGTAAATATGTGTGTATTTATGTACATATTAAAAAAAAACCAATCATTATAAAAATGCTTTAATATTATGAAGCATGCAACGTTAATAATAAATACAGTTTAAAAATACAACCCTGTTTCAGAGTCTCAATAACGAAAATGTAAATAAATCTGCATTATCATTTGAGCACAAATTTTGAGACTAAAATTAAAACACGATGTGCTGCATTATCATTTAAACATAAATTTTGATTTTAAAATGAAAACATTGTATACTGCATTATCATTTGAATACAAATTTTGAGATTAAAATAAAAAAGTTAATTGAAGTCCACGCATTGAAATTGTTATTAAACCCTGTTTTAAGTAATTAGGCTCTACAATGTTAAGTTATTGTTATTATTAGGCTCCTACCCCAGGGAGTTTTTCATCTCAAAGTGAAATAAATTCGATTTCAAGGTGCAAATGCCTCGGTTTCTTCAAAGCAGATTTCTATGGCATTGAAAGATATGCTCAGTTAAATATGGACAGCAAGCAGAAAGAACGGGACATCGTAATATAATCTGGTAGTCAGGCCGACAGTAAAGCACTCTGTTTTTATAAAGTTAACTCGAAAATTGTGTGGAACTGTCTAAGAAAAGGGACATCGCAATATTCTCTGACAGTCTGGCCGACAGTCAAGCACTCGGTTCTTATGAGGTTACCTTTAAAAGTCAGAAAGATAGGGGAAATAGAGTTACTCTCTATAATATCTCAGGTCATGTGGAAATTCGCAGCAATAAGCAGGTAGATGAGCTCGCGAGGCATGTATCTTCCTCTCCGTTTATGGAAGCAGATTCTTTCTGTGGAATAGAAACATATGTTTGGAAGGGTATTCGAAGCCGCCCTAGTGTAGTAGGTAGACAGGCCTCGGTAAAAATTCCGTTTCAGATATCCCGAACAAAACGAAATATGAAATCGTATTTCTTTGGCGACTTCCTCTCAACAGATTTCTGGCAAAAACTCTGTGCATAAAATAAAATTGCCAAGAAAAGTTTCCCAAAAAAATCTGTCGTCCGTAGTCGAATTTAAACTGCGGGTTCCGCCATAAAAATAACACACGCAACATAAGTGGTGTGAGAAGCTAGGTTGTAATTCTGACTGAAGGGTTATAATGACCGATTAAGTTCAGTTTGGAAGCCTAAACTCAGCGAAGTGGAAGATAAAGAGATCTTTCTCAGAACAAATAGGTGTGTGGCAGTTGAAACTTTTATTAGAAAATTGCAATAGAAGGAAACTACCCAACGATAACCTGAGATAGTTACCAACCTTTTGACAGAGAACTCAAAGCACGAAGCTATCAAAGGAGATGGTAATCTATACAGAAGCCATCGAAAACCCCAGAAATGATATAATAAACTGCAATCATCATAGAGAAATTAAGAAACACAGTTTCATCACTACACCCATCATATTACAAACTTACTGCCCTGGCATCTGTAACATTAGATGGCAAAACGCCTGTGAAGGACTTATCCTAACGTTTAGGCACTTTGTGATACAGAATTCAATATTCAACCCTGGGCTTAAACATTCCCTTGAGCAAAGAAAGAAAGTGAGAGGTTAAGCACTTCTGCCTCTTCATGGCAAGATGGGAATAAGCTATCAGAACATATACTTGGAACGCATTCGAAAATGAGACATATGGGTGTATAATATGTGCTGGGCAGGGAATTGTCCGGGTTTACACTGAGTACTAACCTGAAGTTTGTCAGAGAAACTGCTTTGGAGGGACGCCCTATATTTCTACACCACGGTAATAAAATAACTGATAATAAAATAACTAACAATAAAAACTGGCTTTTTCATCTTTAACACTATTTGTACCATACACTGCCGTATTCACTGATGTTTCCTCTTCTCGAACTATTTAATCAAGTCCATTTCACTTAATTCAGAGTGAAGGGAGGGCATGAGAAGTAGAAAATATAGTTTCGTTAATAATTTTTACATTAAAGAACGAATTAAACTTTGAGAGTCAAAATGGCTACAGATTCCAAAATCGATAACAGCATGCTGACAAATATCTCTACATTACATATCAAAACATAATCCCAACACTTAAAACTAGTCTTCCACCCAATGCTCTAAGCGTACTTTATGGATCAAGCTTTTAAAAAAAATTTAAGCAAAATGTAGAATTCAATTTAACAGATCTTCAGTTTGTTGTATACCCTGTTTCGTAAGCAACTCTGTGTTTTTGAAAAATGCAGCACTGTATATAGAACTTTGCAACAGGGTTGTATTTTATTAAACAAAAAATTTATGAGACATTTTATAAGAAATAATTTGTAAATATTAAAGCATTTTTATATTATTTATTTTTACTGCTTGCTTTTCTAAATTAAAAATTCATATAAATAAGGCACGATATAAAAAAGAAATTCTTTAAATAAATGAAAATCTACTAAAATTTTAAATAAATAAATTAAAATAAAATAAATGAAGTTATGGACGGACAATCATGTCCGACTAAAATGAAACCCTTCACCACAACATGAAATTTAGAATTTTAAGTGTCCCTATAATTACAATTACGGAAGTCAAAGCGACTTTAGTTATGGAGTGAAACGCAGTCCAAGTAAGTTAAGTTAAATCCCTTCACTTTCATGAATGGCCTGGTCAGGCAGCCAATGCGAAAGTTAGATATCAAAATTAGTATCCATCATTTTCAAGCTTTCAGTATAAAACTGATTGTCGGATTTCCAGACCAGAAGTCCTATTCCGAATGTTACGAAGGACCATAAAATCGAACGCGATGTGTCCATATCTTACCAGAATTGTATCGTGTCCATAGCTCAGATTAGGCCAGTCTTATTGCTGCCAATTCAACCCTTTGCCAATTGAATTTAGCAAATATTGCTTTGCCGAAGTGAAAGAAAATGTACTAATTGCGCAAGAGCACTGTTTTTTTTTTGTACAGACTCCACTAAACGTCAACACTGTAAACCAAGGTTGGTTGAACCAAGAACCGATAGAGCCAGTATGTTATGGCTAAGTCTTCAAATCTTGGCTCTTTTAATAAGCTTGCTTTCTTTGCCTTCGTAATGGTTTTGTCACTTCATAAGAGCTTGGCTAGATTGATTCTGATATACCTGTTATAGTAGACCTGTTTAGCTGGAGTAATGATACTGAAACGAAGCAAGGCAAAAGACAATGAAAATTGTGGCCGGAGTTACTTTGTGCCAGTCGTTTTAAAGGCGCTAAATAAACAAAACATTAATAGGTAAATATTTTTCGATTGACTAGGACACTTCTTAACCGAAGCGGTCACTCGCTGAAGCTGCAGTTTTTAAATTGCTTGTGCCACTCATGAAATGTTGATTGAAATCTGCGTTACATGCATGAATCGAACTTAAAATTTTATTCCATTTTGTGAGGCAAAACTCTTTCTGTTCTAGGCTAAAAAAAGTATATTGAGGCGAGATTGTACTTTTCAGATCACACTGAGACTTAAAAAAAATATAAAAAAGTAAAAAATTTAATAAAAAAATTTAAAAAATAAATAAAAAATAAAATTAAAAAAAAAATAAAATAAAAAAATTAAAAAAAAAATAAAAAAAAATAAAATTTAAAACAAAAATAAAATAAAAAAATTAAAACCCAAATAAAGTAAAAAAAAACTAAAATAAAAAAATCAAGACGCCTTAGCTAATTGTAGGATAGGGACCGTGTGGTGTTATACATATATAAGAAAAAATAAAAAAATAAAATAAATAAATTTAAAACAAAAAATAAAAAAAAAACAGATTAAAAAAATCAAGAAGCCTTAGCTAGTATGTAGGATAGGGACCGTGTGGTGTTATATATAAAAATAAAAAAATAAAATAAAAAGATTAAAAAAAAATAAAATAAAAAAATTTAAAACAAAAATAAAATAAAAAAATCAAGAAGCCTTAGCCACTTGTAGTAGGATAGGGACCGTGTTATATATATACAAAAATAAAATGAAAAAAATAAAATAAAAAAATGAAAAAAAAATTAAAAAAAATTAAATAAAATAATTAAAAAATAGAATAAAAAAATTTTAAACAAAAAAAAAAATAAAAAATATAAAATAAAAACATAAAATAAAAATAATCAAGAAGCATTAGCTAGTTGTAGCATAGGGACCGTGTGGTGTTCTATATATAAAAAATAATTTAAAATAAAAAAATTTAAAAAAATCAAATAAAAAATTTAAAACAAAAATTAAATAAAAACACAAAATAAAAAAATCAAGAAGCCTTAGCCACTTGTAGTAGGATAGGGACCGTGTGGTGTTATATATATAAAAAATAATTTAAAATAAAAAAATAAAAAAAAAATAATTAAAATAATTAAAACAATAAAATAGAAAATTTAAAACAAAAAAAAAAGATAAAATAAAAACATAAAATAAAAAAACAAGAAGCCTTAGCTAATTGTAGGATAGGGACCGTGTGGTATTATATACAAAAAATAAAAAAATATAAAATAAAAAAATTTAAAAAAAATCAAATAAAAAAATTAAAAAAAAAATGAAACAAATTAAATAAAAATATAAAATAAAAAAAATCAAGAAGCCTTAGCCAGTTATAGTAGGATAGGGACCGTGTGGTGTTATATATAAAAAATAAAATAAAAAAATAAAATAAAATAAAAAATTAAAAAAAAAATTAAATAAAATAATTAAAAAAATAAAATAAGAAAATTTAAAACAAACAAAAAAGAAAATAAAAACATAAAAAATAAAAAAAAACACGAAGCCTTAGCTAGTTGTAGGATAGGGACCGTGTGGTGTTATATACAAAAAATAAAAAAATATAAATAAAAAAATTAAAAAAAAATCAAATAATAAAATTTAAAACAAAAATGAAATAAAAAAATTAAAATAAAAACATAAAATAAAAGAAATTAAGAAGATTTAGCTAGTAGTAGGGTAGGGACACTGTGTTGTCGATTGAGACGATTAGAGACTGAAAGTATTGTCCTTAATATTTTTAAACAATTAAAAAAATAATTTTTGAATTATAAAGTTAATATGTAAACAAATTTTAAAAATACTTTATTTTAGTAGATTTTCATTTATAAATTGTAAATATGTTTGCTTATATTTGTAAATAATAGTTTCCATGTTTAAAAAAATATTTACTAACATTTAACAAAAAACACTGTTAACAAATAAATAAATAAAAAAAATTAATAAAAAATTAAAAATAAAAAAAAAAAAAATTAAACAATATTTTAGAAATTAAATCTGAAAATTATAAATAAATCTATAAATAATGTAAAAAAATTTTAATCAAAATTTTTAACAATTTTATGTAAATAATTGGTGTTTTTTGTTAAACAAAAAAAGGCAGTTAAAAAATATTTAAAATTTAATTTTTTAATTGCCTTTAAGTAGTTTGTTTTTCATTAATTTTTTTGATATAAAATTTTCTTAATTATTTACTAATTTATTATTATTTTCTCTTTCTAAAATTCTTATTTATTTAAAAATAAAAATAAAAAAGATGGCAAATACTTGGTTTTACCCTCGGGAGAATTACACATTCGTGAAGTTGGTCCTGAAGATGGTTACAAATCGTATCAATGCCGCACCAAACACAGATTAACCGGTGAAACACGATTAAGTGCTACTAAAGGACGTTTAGTTATTACAGGTAAGTTGAATTTATCCTTTTTATATTTATTCAATTAAATATTAAAAATATATAAATAAAAAGAAGAAAAAAAATATTCAATAACTGAAATTAAAAAAAAAAATTTTTTAACAAAGCCATGGGTTTTAAAATAATTGTTTGATCAAAGTTTTTAAATTACTGAATATTTTTTTATTTTCGAAATCATTAAAAACAAACCATATTTGTTATGCTCAAATTAGGTTTTCCAATTAAGTAAACTTGAAATGTTTTCGCCAAAAATTACTTGAAAAAAATTCGTGTTAATATTTAATATTTTTGATTGTATGTTTGTGCAAATTGTTTGAGCAAATGGCTTGTGCGAAAAAATTATTAACATTTAAAATATAAAAAAAAAACTAATTGGCTTGTACAAAAACTTAAAACACTTAACTTTTGATGATTTGCATACGAAATCATTGGCAGGTCCTCAAATCTTGATACCAAGTTTGTACAAAGTGCTGTACATTTGATTTGTACAAAAAAAATTTTTTTTTGTTTATTTTTGATTATTTTTTTTTTTTTTTTGTAAATACAAATATGGTTTGTTTTTAATGAAACCTAGATTTAGAAACACAAAGCGAATAAAATATTTCAAAAGTTTAAACAACAGAACAAGAACTCAATGTTTTAATAAAATTTCATAACATCAATTAAACTATTCATCAACTTAATTAAAAACAATTATTATTACATCAAAACAAATGCACAGGAGTTCAAATAAGTCTTAGCTGTCAAATTTTGTTACGCAGTGTTACGCAGTGTTACGCAACAAAATAAATACTTTATTTTTTTCGTCTTTAAACACTCAAGAAAGCACACATGCGTTTTTGAATTCGTCGTAGTCTAGTTGGTTGTATGTTGCCCTCGGTTCAAACCCCAGGTCAGACATCTTCAACAAAACGAAATATGAAGAAAATATTTCTTCGGTGACTTCCCCTCTCACAGATTTCTGGCAAAAAATCTGAGAGTAAATAAGAAATTGCCATGAAAAACTTTTCTTAAAAATCCTTCACTCGGAGTCGACTTTAAACTGTATGATCCGCCAATTATGGATAAAAGTAACACACACAACATAAGTGGTCCTGACTGAATGGTTGTATAATGATCAATTATGTATGTATGCAATTGGCCCTCAAAGTTATTTCTATAAATAACAGTTATAATCAGTCGATAATATGCCCCATTCGATAACAGGAATTGATGAGCAACAAATCAGATATTTTGCCAACCTATTTTGCTTCTTATTAGAGAACTCATGGCGTTGCTTACGGTTCACTGGTGTGACTACTAAGGAAACAGTGCGTACTTTGAAAGCGTACTACGTTAAGCTGATATACAGTTTTTTTTCTTTTTCCGTCATGGCAGCTCTTGTAAATATTTCTAAGATACATATATTCACTCATTTAATGACCCATAATAATATTTATCGGGAAGCGATTAACTCTTGCTCCTAGGTATTAAGGGTTAAGAATTCCAATATTACAGAATTACTGAATACAGTTGTATATGAATTTTTCCTTATGGTGAAAGATTCCAAGACATTAATCCCAACGAGGCTATCCTCAAAGACATCAATTTTAATTGCAACTACGTGCTTGTGTTATATCAGTACTGTTATTATGATTTCCCCTACCATTCTACTTCAAAGAGAAAAGCATTGTCGAGTATCCATTTAAAAACTTTTTTCATGTAAATGTTCTCAAGGCAGGTGGACCCTCCTTCATGTCCTCTAATTTTAGAATTCTGACCGATAATGCAAAAATGACAGTTGTAAGTTAATCTTTCGGGGATGAAATTGTGACTGGATAGTCGCTGTACACGACGGATTTAAAGTGTTCACACAAAAAAGTAGTATAGTCTAATAGGTAGACAAGAGCCCTGAGTTCAAACCCTGACATCGACATATCAAATCATATAACGATTTATAAAAAGAAAACTTCTGAGGGTAAATAAAATTGCCATAAGAAGTTTCTCAAAAAAATTTGTCGTTCGGAGTCGACTTTAAACTGTAGGTCCCGCCACTCATGGATAAAATTACACACACAACATGAGCGGTGTGAGAAGCTGGGTTGTAATCCTTACTAAAAGGTTGTAGTTACCAAATCGTATAGTTGTTTACCCTCTCCATAGGTCGAAGGTACTGCATACAGTACATATATGTTGAGCCCTACATACCAACCAAATAAGTTTTGGTTCCATTTTATGCAAAAAAGTAGGTAATCACTGAAGGGTAGCTTGCTTCTTTCACTGTAAGTTTGCGATTTTCAGTGTGTTTGCACCGTTTTGATATAACACTACTAAACGTATGTTGAAGAATGCATTTCTTAGGGTGCATTAGTGCCAATCACTGCTGGTACCCCAAATTTAGCAATTCTGCCCGCCAACGACCGAATTTTAGAGTTTCTGTTTTTGGCCACCATCTCTCTGTTATGTACGTCTTCTTGATTTGTGTTTAATACGGTGTTCAGATATGCACCTTTATTGCGTAAATCACAATATACGCCATTATTGAGTAAAACTTAAAACTGTCATAAGTGTGTTTAGTGAGCATATTACAATTAACCGAACAATTTTTGTTGAAATGTCAACAACGACAAACAAAAAATGGCGAACAAAATAAAAACAATGTTGTTGAAACAACCAGCTGTCAAATGAATATTGAATAAGCTGAACTGCGTATATTATGCCTGAACGCCGAAAATATTGTACTCAATTAATCGAATATTGATTCAATAAAAGTGTATACCTAAAAATAGTATAAGTTCCTGCTTTAAATACAGTTTTCAACAATTGGAACAAATACTATATGACTTCATAAAGTATTTACAAATCTTACTGAATATTTTAAAACTATGGGGGGCAACAGTTGCAGAAATCTGGCAATTTATACGAACTTCCCTTAATTGTTTTATAACAAGGCCAAGACTTATTTGAATTTCTTGGAAAATTGTGTATCGATTAAATTGCCCATCAATTTAATTAATTTTTTAATTGAATAATAAACTCAATTATAAATTTCATTAATTTGACAACAAAGTTTTTTGTATAAAAAAAATTGTTTAAATACGATTATGATAATAATTTTGAATTAAATTTTTAATTAAAAAACTTTTGAAATATTTTTTCAACACTTTATCAAGAAAAGTGTTTAAAAATTAGAAAAAATAACTTTTTTTTGGATTATTTCATCGCTTTCATATATCATACATTAAAAAAAATTATGAGATTTATAAGAAAAACAATAAAAAATTTTTTAAAAATTTAAAAAAAATTAAAAAAAAAAATAAAAAAAATTTAAATTAAAAGAATAAAAAAATTCAAAAATTAAAAATTATAAAAATATTTAAAAAATAAATAAAATATTAAACACTTTTCTTTTTAGTTTATAAGTTATATGCAATATCATTAAAGCAACAATATTTTGATATAAAAAATTGAAAACATTAAATTCTTTTTTGATTTAAAAAAAAAAATATTAAAAATAAAAAAATAAAAGATTTAAAAAAAATCTTATTAAATAAAATGAATTAAATAAATTAAAAAAAAACAATCAAAAAGTTTTTCAAATGTAAAAACTTTTTCTTTGTCGTTAAACATATAAAATAGAAATAATAATTAAAAAGTAATTAAAAATATTAAATAAATCTACGCGTTCATCAAAAAATTGTTGCTAATTTAGCCTCTATTATTTATTGAAAACTGCCTGAATGTTGGGATAGGGTTAAAACCTAAAAATGTGCGCACTTAAATTAAATTTGAAAATTTTTTAAAAGTTAAATACAAAAATTATTAAAAATTAAAAACGTTTAATACATCGTGTTTTGAATGTATTTATTTAAATTAAAAACGCAAAAAATTACCTGAAAAATTGAATGCTTGACTTGAGCTTGAGTAAATGGTGCGCTTTTGTTAATAAAATTTTTGTTAAAATTCAAGAAATTTTTTCCCAAAAAATTTTTTTTGTAATAAAAATTCAATTTCTAAACCCTAAGCCTTGTTTAAGAAAGGTAAGTTTTGTAATTTTAAATTTAAAATTTAAAATTTCTAAATAATAACCAAAAATAAAAAAAAATATTCAAAATTTTCTCAAACTTCCAGCATTATTTCAGTTTCAGTACAAGTTTGTTTGTTTTTTTTCTAAAATTAATTAAAAAAATTAATTGAATTAAAAATTAATTTAAAAAAATTTTTTAGAACCAGTTGGTAGAGTATCACCAAAATTTCCCTCCCAACAGACTAGCAGTAGTTTTACAGCAGCCGCTACCCAAAGTTTAACCCTATTATGTCCCGCTCAGGCATATCCAGCGCCTTTATCTAGGTGGGTTTCTCTACGAAAATAATTCTTTAAAAATAAATTCTTTCAGGATTATGTTGTGATGATTATTTAAATCTCGTTTATTGATTTGCAGCAATCAGGCAGTTTTATTTAGGTTAGGTTAGGTTACCGAGTAGCTTGCCGTTCACAGGCAAGTTCACTTAGAGGCCTATATGCCTCATTGTTTTACCCAGTGTAAGGTAAGCCCCCCTTCTCATGATCCGTTAGTGGTAAGTTTGAACCACCCCGATCTACGGATGAAACCGTTTAGTGCGTTAGTGGCACATTAGCCACCCTGACCAGATCTTCAAACCTTCTGTCACCCCATAAACCGAAGACGTCTGTTCTGAAGTGCAGGGCACACTCACATAAAAGGTGCTGCACCGATTCAGTTTCCTCCATATCATGGAAGCTTATTTCGTAAACCTGGTCGGACAGACCGAGTTGTCAGCGAAACTGCCAATAGAATTCCTGTTTGAAAGCGAAATGTTCGCTTCTTAAGTAGTTAATAAAACATTAAATAGGCCCGCGTTATAAAAATTAACTTTCTAATGTCATACTTCTTTTTAAAACATTTCCAAACTAACTTAAGAAATAGGCCCGTATTAAAAAATTAATATGTTTTGCTTCATATTTTTTTCTTCTCATATCAATCCTGATAGCCGCCGTAGTCTAGTAGGTAGTGTGTTGGCTTATTAGACGTAAAGCCAGGGTTCGAGCCCCAGGCCAGACGTCAAGACAAAATACAAAAAATATTTCTTCGGCGACTTCCTCTCAGCAGATTTCTGGCAAAAACACTGAGAGTAAATAAAATTGCCATGAAAAAAGTTTCTCAAAAATCTGTCGTTCGGAGTCCGCGTTAAACTGTAGGTCCCACCACTCATGTATAAAATTAACACACACAACATAAGTGGTGTGAGAAACTAGGACGTTGTACAATGGGCCAATTCGACCTCCGGGTACTGTACTTGTCTTAATTGACAAGTACATGTCCTCTAGCCTAACGTAACCTAATCCTGATAAAGCACGGTTTTCAAGCCACACCCATAAATTTTGATCTGATCTGCTACGCATAGTTTCTATATTCCATCTAGCCTAACCGAATTTTCCTTCCGCTCTATTTAAGGCACTTTAAAGTGATAGGAAAGGGATACCGACCGTATTAGGAATGTCCGCAATTCATGGCTTATTGCTGCTTTATCTAGTCTAGCATTAGTTAGGTGGACGTCTGTTGAAGAGTCTGTTGTGAATCCCTGTCTGTTAAGCACAGTTTTAAAAGCGTTTGATTTATTCATTGCCGATAGCCTTCGTAAATGAAGCATAAACTGTCAACCTGTTTAAGTAATGGGCGGAAAAAAGAGCGAAGATCTGGAAATATTAGCTTCAGGCTAATGATTGAATTCCGTAATATCCTTCGAAGTCGTCGTAGTTTAGTAGGTAGTGTGTTGACTTATTAGAGATAAGGACACAGTTCATACCCCAGGTTCAAACTCTCCACCTCGAACAAAACAAAATATGAAAAAATATTTCCTAGGCGACTTCCTCTCAGCAGATTTTTGGCAAAAACTCTGAGAGTAAATAAAAAAAAAATTGCCATGGAAAAATTTCTCAAAAATCTGTCGCTAAGAGTTGACTTTAAATTGAAGGTCCAGCTAAGTCATGTTCAAAATTAACACACAACATAAGTGGCGTGAGAAGCTAGGTTGTAATCCTGACTTTCAGTGTTATAATGACCAAATTATGTATGTATGTAATTGACTTTCCTAGTTAATTCTACAGGCACCCATGTGTGTGAATATAAATTCAAATTTAAGTAGCGATGACAAAACCCAAAAAAAATTTAACAGAGTTAATGATAAAGTTCACAGAGCTAATGTTAAAGTTAACAGAACAATATTAAGTGGTTAACAGAATATCCGAAAAATATTCAAGGAAGGAATCACCCAAATATACCAAAAATGGGACTTGCTGCAGATATCCCCCTATATTTAAATTGTAGCCTAAGGTGTCCCTAATAAAACCCAATAAGTCGTATATTCCAAATAATTTTGGAACTTGAGATATCGGGCTTCATATGTATCCTATGTTAACAGTGGGTCGGTAGGATGACGGATGATGGATATGGTGGAAAAATGGGACTTGCTGCACATATCCCACTTCATGCGATAACAGGATAACAGGAATAGCAACAAATCGGACGTTTTGCCAAAATATTTTATTTCTTATTAGAGAACTCGTGGTGTTGTATACGGATCACTGGTGCGCCTATTGTGGAATCAGTGGGTACTTTTGCTAATTACGCTAAGCGACGCTATACAATCGTCATTCTTTCCCTTCATTGGCAGTTTTTGTAAATATTTCTGAAGTATATTCGATGCTTTAATGAAACATACATAAATACATACGTAATTGGTCATTACAATCCTTTAGTCACACCACTTATGTTGTGTGCTTTAATTTTTATACATGAGTGGCGGGACCTACAGTTTAAAGTCGACTCCGAACGACAGATTTTTGAGAAACTTTTCATGGCAATTTCTTCATTTACTCGCAGAATTATTGGCAGAAATCTGCTGAGAAGTAGTCGCCGAAGAAATATTTTTCGTATTTCGTTTTTGTTGTAGATGCCTGACCTGGGATTTGAAGCGAGGCCTCACGGAATTAATTAATTATTCCTGTTTTTCTTTCCCAGCCTTAAATTAATTGTTTAACAGAGTTCAATTAGTAACATAACAGAGCTCTGTTAACTGACTTGGTTTGCGTCTGGGGAGATTGATTTTAAAATCTATTTTCACACACATATAAAATAGGAGGTATTTTTACTGTATTAAAGACTTAATAAATGAACCATTGATGTTTCATGGAAGATTCATAGCTCGACCATGGAATTTAATTTTAATAAAAAAAACCACGCAATGCTTATCGCAAATAAAATTATTTTTATTTATATTTCTAGAGCCTGTGGGCAGTGTCGGCCCTCGTCTTTTAACCGGCAACGATATAAAAGTTTTAATTGCATCGACAAATTCGATCATAACCTTACTGTGTCCAGCTCAAGCCTATCCAGTGCCATTTTTTAGGTAAAAAAATTAAATCAAAAATTTATAAAAAAAAAGTTATCTTATGAGACTATCCCAACATTTGCTAGTTTATCTACATATTTTTATTCATGGAAAATCTATTTTTTTTTGTAATAGAACCGGTTGCTAGTGTAGCACCAAAACTAACAACTGGCGATGAATCACGCATTGTTAAGATTCATTTGAATAAATCGGCAACATTGCTTTGTCCAGCCCAAGCCTATCCGGTGCCATTTTTTAGGTAAACGCTATCCTTTCCCCCTTTTAACACAAACAACATTCAGGAAAACCGGTTTTCTTTAAATTGATAAAAATTTCTTGTAAATATTTTGAGATTTTTTTTCATTTTGTTTTTATAGAACCTTTGGGCTCGGTGAGTCCTAAAATAACGGGCGGCGATGATAATATTAAAACGCCCAAAGTAATGCTTAAGCAAGCAGCTACACTATTATGTCCAGCTCAAGCATATCCAATGCCATATTTTAGGTAACGGGCCCCTCCCCCCAACACTATACAGGCTTTATTCATATGTTATCCACAAAACTTAAAAAAATTGTTTAAAATTTGTTTCCCTTAGAACCTATTGCTAGCATTGCCCCACGTTTGACATCTGGTGATGATTCTCGCACGGTTAAGGTTTATCAAAATAACAGCGTAACTCTATTGTGTCCATTTCAAGCATATCCGGTATTAGTTTTTAGGTAAAATTTTCGATATTTTTATCGATTTTTATGTATACCTTGAATCCTTTAATTTTGAAGGCAGTTTTCATATTTCACATGTTAACTTAACTAAGTTTCGAACCAAGTTTCTCTATAGGGAATATTTTCGTTTCTTTTTTTCTATAGAACCTATGGGCAGTGTAAGTCCTAAGGTATCCACTGGGGAAGATGTTAAACACACTAAAGTTAAAGAAGCACAAAGTTTAAGTTTAATTTGTCCAGCTCAAGCCTATCCAACGCCGTATTTTAGGTAAGATTATAATGTTTAGATTAAAAGTTTAGAAATTTATAAAAAAAGGTTGGAATCTTGGCTAAGGGACTACTAAAGTGTCCGCCAAATAACTTTTTTTTTGAAAATGCTTTAAAAAAACTACTGAATATTTTCTCAAATTTCTTTTTTTATTTGAAAGTACAATCCTTCCGGTTAATAATGGAAAATAATTTCATTTAATGGCTGCCTCGGCTGGCCAATATTTAAGCACATTATCGATTGTGTGCCGCTATATTTCACCAATGGCTTCACGAATATTGTCCTTTAAAGCGTTAATTGTCTCTAGCTTGTCGGCGTAACACTTATCTTTGACGGCACCCCACAAATAATAGTCCAACGGTGTCAAATCGCAGCTCCGAGGTGGCCAAACGACATCAGCTCTGCGGCTGATAATGCGATCTTCAAAAACAGGGCGCAAAACATCGAGTGTAGCTTCGGCTGTGTGACACGTAGCGCCGTCCTGTTGAAACCAAATGTTGCCAATATCCTCCTCTTCAATTTTTGTGAACAAAAATTCGTTCAATATGGCCCGATAACGATCGCCATTGACTGTAACGGCCACTCCTTGCTCATTTTCGAAGAAAAATGGCCCAATTATGCCTCTGGACCAAAATCCGCACCAAACAGTGACTCGTTCCGGGTGCGTCGGCTTTCCAATGTATGCGTGCGAGTTTTCTGTGCCCCCAACAATTTTGCTTGTTTACATACCCGACAAGATCAAAATGAGCTTCATCTGAAAAGATGATTTTTTTTTGCCAAAATCGGCATCTTCTGTAAGTCGATCGCAGGCCCACTTAGCGAAGCGAAAACGCATTGAATGGTCAATTGGCTTCAACTCCTGAACCAATTGGACTTTGTATGGCGTCATACCAAGGTCTTTATGCAAAATTCGTCTCAATGATGTCTCCGAAATGTTCAATTGTTGAGAACGATGGTGAATTGATGTTGATGGCGCTTCACGCACACTTTCTGCCACAGCAGCAATATTTTCGGGTGTACGCACTGTTTTTGGCTTTTCACGCTTTGGTTTATCGATGAGGATGCCAGTTTCTTTCACTTTTTTCACAAGATAACGAACATACGGAGCTGACGGTGCTTCTCTTCTTCCAAAATCCGTACACAATTTTCGCACACATTCTGCAACATTACCATGATTTTCAAAGTAATGTCGCAATATTTCCCAGCGTTCTTTAAGCGTATACACAACCATATTCGTTCAGCGGAAGGATAAAACTAATTATCTGTCAAATCAGACATGAGCTAAGTGCATGCACGAAATAAGCACTAGTTGAAAAATAAAACGTTAGATGGCGGACCCGATATATAACTACAGATATAAAACAGACGAAGTTAGGTCGTAATCCTGACTGTAGGGTTGTATAAAACAGGTTGGCACTAGTTCCGCAGTTATCTTTCTGAAGACTTTTAAATGAATTTCAGATCATTATGGCGGCTGACCTATAAAATCATTAAGAATCGAATCAGTCCTGGTTATTAGACTTTATTTCTCCAGTTTTAAACAGTGAGTTCCTAATTCTAATGCTTATAAAGATCACAGAATTTTACGCTATGTCCGCCGTTCCTTTTAGAAATTGCTGGAGCAGTGGTATATTGAGTGTTCGAAAAAGTGAAACACATTTTTCTTATATTTGAAACGAGCTTTGTTATATCAAAGATCGGCCGTTGTGGTCAATAAAATGTTGGCGTTTTTGGGTTAGTCTTTACTCACACTGCTTAGAATTTCTGGGTTTTTTGACCACAATTTTATGAAATTGTTTGTCTTTTGAAGACCCTCTATTGAAATGGGTAAGGTTTGCACCTTTACTGGCGCAACCTTTGTCTTGTCAGCAAATTAAAAAATGTATGTCCTTAAGAGAGTTCCTCAGAGGTCGTAAGTTTGTAAGTGCAAATTTATAGCCCGCCTATATAGTGGCGGCCTCTAAACTTGCCACAAAATCACTCTCAGTTTCTGGCGTGTCATGAAATATGTGTGTGGTCCTGGCGTTGCCATGGCGGAATACAATACCTTTTCTGTTGAATAATTCTGGTGGTTTTAATCATTTATTGATTGAAGTCCCCGTAGACTAGTAGGTAATGTGATGGCTTATTAGACGTCAGGCCACGGTTCAAATTCCAAGTCAGTTATCTCTAATAAAGTGAAACCTGAAAAAGTATTTCTTTGGCGACTTCCTTTAAGCAAATTTCTGGCAAATTGCCATGAAAAAGTTTCTCAAAAAAATCTGTCGTTCGAACTCGACTTTAAATTGTAGGGCCCACCCCCACTCATGTATAAAACATAAATGTTGTGAGAAGCTAGGTCGTAATCTTCTCACCGAACAGTTGGAATGACCAATTATGTTATGCATGTGGTGTTGACAGTAGAGATCAAATGATTGATAACAGTTTAGTGATGAATGCCGAGTTCCCTAGTAAAACCATGATATTTCTACGCTGCTCTTTCTAATGTTTGTCCATGTTTTTGTTGACCACCTTTCTAATAATCGCTTAACCAGAGTTAGGTTAGATTAGGTCGGAGTGGTAGCTCTGATATCACAAAGCTCACTTGAGCACGCATAGCGGCCCGTTGTGATGCCACGGGTGAACGCAGTCCCTGTGCCAGAGTTAGGTGCCGTCAAATTTATCGGATTGAAAGCGAGCAATTCATTTCGCTGCTATCTTTCGAGAAATAGGATCGTTTTCGTAAGCTTTAAAAATTTTTTCTGCTGCCTAAAACACATTTTTACATTTTCCGCAATAGAATAATAGGGCGGTAATGTTTCAAATTCTGAATAAATTTTAAACGCCAGTATATTTCACAGAATAATTTGCTTCTGATAATGACTTCTAACAAAGTGAAGCTTAAAATATCGCCTTTTTCAGATTCTAAAATATTTGTAGGTTCATGTCTTTACTAAGTCGTAAATTTTTACAGACGTAGCTCCAATATTTCGGCAGTTTTCTCGCTTTCAATTTCCAACTCTTTTGTAATTTTATCATGATTTTTCCTTTAAAATGCCATTTCCAGAACCCATGGGCAGTGTTAGTCCAAAAATCTCTACAGGTGAAGATTTTAAACATATTAAAGGCAAATCGAATCATAGCTTGAGTTTACTTTGTCCAGCTCAAGCCTATCCAACGCCATATTTTAGGTGAATATTCATTGAAATATGATTTAAAAATTTTGAAAATATTCAGAATATAATCATCTTCTTCCCTACGGTAAAATTTTCTGACTAAGTTATATTACGTTTATGCTCAACTGGCTCCCTTCTGAGCTCCTCGCTAAGCAGGTGGCTAAGTTCACGGCTACAAGACTCAATGCCCTGTCTCGTTGGCGTGTTGTCGCTTCTGGTCATTTCTCTATTTTGGGGATCGATCCCGTGGCCCCATTTGATATTGATTATTTCCCTGTGGAATACTGTTTTGATAGTGGTTTCGACTTCCTGATCCCAAGCAGAAGCGACTGGACCCCTGACACGACCCTTCCACCCGAACTCCTGGATGTCTACACCGACGGCTCCAGACTCGATAACGGGGTGGGCAGTGGAGTGTACTCTGGGAAATTGAACATGAACACCTCACTCCGGCTGCCGGACTACTGCAGCGTGTTCCAGGCGGAAGTAATGGCCATCCACCGGGCCGCACAGTGGATCCTCGCCTATGGTGTTCCTATTCCTTTCACCCGTATCTCGATCTACTCCGATAGCCAGGCTGCGATAAAGTCTCTGTCGAACGTTGCGGATAATTCCAGGATCGCCAGAGAATGTCGCCGCTGCCGCAGTCTCCTTTCTCAGGACACTGCGACATTCCGGGAAACTGCAGGGCCGATGAGCTGGCCAGAGCTGGCGAACTACTTCCGGAATCTTCCTCAATCAACTTGGGAATGCCACTTACCTCGTTCAAACTGGCCATTGCGCGTAAATTCTCCCGAGGTGCCGACCGGTCCTTTATCGATGATCCTGCTCCATCGCTAGGCTCACTTGGCCCACGATAGATAGAAGGCGTACCAACCAACTACTTGGACTTGGCCAAAGAAAGAATGCGACTCCCATTTAACGACTTCTGCCGTGGATGCAGATCCGCCGAGGAGGAGGAGACTGTCATCCACTTACTCTGCCAATGCCCATCCCTTGCGGGGTGCAGATATAGGTTATTTGGCTCTCCAACCCTTGTCAGCTTGACGGAGCTATCGTCCATTGATATCAAGGACATAGACTCGTTTATAAAACTTTCTGGCTGTTTTCCAGCGTGGGGTAGTCGTGCTTTTTGTGCAGCACTTGCGCTGACCAACTTCCCCCTTCTTAGATCGTGGAAATTGGTCAGTACAGAGACTGCGTTCACCTGTGGCATCACAACGGGCCGCTATGCGTGCTCAAGTGAGCTTTTTGGCAAATTAAAGCTACCACGCTAACCTAACCTAACCTATATTACGTTTAAACTAGCTCTTTGTCAAAATTTCTAATTAAACTACACTTGAGAAATCAAATTATGAAACACTGTTTAGTTTCTATTACTGGTTTCACAAGAAGGACTCCATGATAAGCCCAGATTATGATTAAGCAAGGTCACAGTTTGAAATTTCAATTGATTAGAAAGTAATATAATGGTGGAAGACTTTGCTGTGTGTGTGTCTTTACTTATAAGGCTTCAGATTCAATTCCTTCAAACCGTTAAAAAAAAACAAGAAAATAACCCCTCCGCCCAACATTTAGGCTCTTGAAGAAACGTATTTTGTTAACCCGTAATAATCTTTAATTTTTTTAGAACCACTGGGTAGTGTACGCCCTAAGGTTAATGTCCAGGATAAACATCAATTTATTGATTGTAAACTTGCATGAAGACTATGCTCTACTATGCTTGGCCCAATCCTATCCAATGCCAGCTTTTAGGTAAATTTGTTTTTCTTTCTTACACAATATTCCGGCAGTTTTCGATTTAAAACATAAGAATACAAATATAAAAACTAACATTTCTCCAAACGATTTTGTATATCCTAGAGCCTTTGGGTAGCGTTAAGCCGAAAATCAATGTCCAGGATAAGTTGCAAACACGTGAAATACCCATGAGTATAGATTTTGCTTTACTATGTCCAGCTCAGTCGTATCCAATGCCAGCATTTAGGTAATTAAATTGAATTGAAATTGTTACGCTTTTCCCCTCCCCAAAAGAACCCACATTAGGCAGTTTTAAATTTAACAAAATGCAACACTGTTTAATGGTTTAAGTATTTACTATACAGAGTTGTATTTCGAAGTATCAGATTCAATTCTGTTTTGAACGGATAAAAAGAGTGTAACACTGTTTAAAATAGAGTTGTATTTCGACGTGTAAAATGCCTAAGGTATGCAACTCTGTATAATAAAACTGTGTTTGCAGAGTTGCATTTTCATATTTTAATATCATCTTTTGAAAACCATATTTTAGAACCTATTGGCAGCGTACCACCTAAAGTAAGCATTGATGATGAAATTGCCAATGCTAGAGCAAATCTGGGTCAAAGTTTAAGCCTTAAATGTCCAGCTCAATCGTATCCCATACCAGTTTATAGGTAAAACGACTTAAAAATATTCCTTTATAAGCCCTCCAACAACAACATTCAGGCTATTTTCTTGCTCAGGAAATTGTTATTAAATCTTATTTGTTGTTCCAGAACCCATAGGCAGTGTACCGCCCAAGGTTAGCATAGACGATGAATTCAAAAATGCACGTGTACGTTTAAATGAAAGTTTAAGTTTAAAATGTCCAGGTCAAGCATATCCAATACCCATTTATAGGTAAGATTTAATGAACACTTTGAAGGCTAGGCTTATAAATTCGATCTAAACTATCTGAGGCCATTAGAAACTTTAGTTTGACCCAACATTCAGGTTTTGAAGTCTATTCAAAATAAAAAAAATAAAAAAAAAATTTTTTTTCTTGGCTATTCCAGAACCCATAGGCAGTGTACCACCCAAGGTTAGCATGGACGATGAATTAAAAAGTTTACGCGTACTTTTAGGCCACAGTTTAAGTCTTAAATGCCCAGGTCAAGCCTATCCTATACCCGTTTATAGGTAATTTGTCTTTTAATAACAATAAGAAATTGTCTTGACCGAAATTTTAAGGTTTAACAGGCCTATCTTAAGCTAGTTTTGTAAGGCTTCATATACAAAATAAGTAGTCAGCCAGCATTCAGGTTTACGTTTCAAACAATTTTATTTAAAACTAACTTGTTCCCCTAAATTTTTATAGAACCTTTGGGTAGTGTACCACCCAAAATGAATTTACTTGAGAAAGTACGCACCATGCAGGTTCCTCAGCAGCAAGAATATGCCATGCAATGTCCCGGTCAGGCGTATCCAGTGCCCATTGTAAGGTAATCTGGCTTTACATCCAAACATTCAGGCAAATTCAATAATAGTAAATATATAAACAGGAATTGAACTTAAGTTCCTCAAAATGTAAATGTTAACTTTCCGTTTTAACAGAACCCTTGGGCTCGGTGGCACCCAAAATACCCAACCTTAATGATAAATCTCAAATAATTATGGTGGCTGAGAAAATGCAATATGCCATGCAATGTCCGGGTCAAGCTTATCCGGTACCAGTAGTAAGGTAGGAACGCTGTTAAACCCATATTCAGGCAGTTAAATATATATTCCACAACAATATTGTTTCCCGCAAAAAAATTTGTTTAAAATCTCTTCTGTTTAGAACCTTTGGGCTCTGTGGCACCTAGGATTGCTAACCTAAATGACAAGCTACAAGTCACTATTGTTATGCAAGGTTCACAATTTGCCATGCAATGTCCCGGTCAGGCCTATCCAGTGCCTATTGTAAGGTAATTTGAAATTTTAAAAACTGTGCCCCCAACCTAGATATTCAGCGTGGTTTTCAATAATTTTTTTATGGAAATATTTTTAAATGCTTTTGTTAAATTCTTTTCTTTCTTTTATTACAAAATTTAGAACCCTTGGGCTCGGTACCGCCCAAAATAACCAGCCTACATGATAAGTTTCAAGTATTGCAAGTCAAATGTAATGAAAGTTATGCCATGAAATGTCCAGGTCAAGCATATCCAGTGCCTATAGTTAGGTGGGTGTAGTTTTAGCTAGACTCTCTTAATAGAGAAAATATACTCTCTTGAGGTGGTCTTAGGGCCCATTAAAATCCGTTCTTAAACTCATGAAATTCACTCCACAATTGGCAAAAAGCTAATCTCCTTGGATTTTAATTTCTAAACCTTAAACCAACATTTGTTCAGCAGCAGTTTTCAATTTTATTTTCAATCTGAATTCTAAACATTATTTTTAAAATAAAAATTTTAGAACCTCTCGGCTCCGTACCTCCCAAGATTACCAGTTTCCATGATAAGTTTCAATCGATACTAGTGCAACTAGGTGATGATTATGCCATGAAATGTCCAGGTCAAGCATATCCAGTGCCTATAGTTAGGTGGGTATTCGGTTATTCAGCAAAATATTTTCTATTGAAGCTTGTTAGGCATTTTATCGCGCCTGTAAAGCTGGATTTTAACCCTGCAACCAACATTCGTTTAAAGACGGTTTTCATATTTTTTTTTCTTCATGAGAACTTAATTTTTTTCCTCTTAATTTAGAACCCTTGGCCTCTGTACCACCAAAAATCACCAGCTTTAATGATAAATTTCAAGCTTTGCAAGTAAAAATGGGTGAAGAGTATGCCATGATATGTCCAGGTCAAGCATATCCAGTGCCAATTGTTAGGTGAGTGTTGTTGGCCTCTTTTGAAATTCCATCTTAATCCTGGCAGTTACCAAGCAAATTAAGAAAAATAACTCGATACCTGTGTAAGTAGGGCACATACCCTATCCTCAGGGGCTACACAATCATATTTAGAAATTAGTAAGCAACGTACAGAAATCTGAGGGTCTTAAAACCATGTTAGGCTTTTTTCAGAATTATTTATTCGATCGGGCTCGTAAGAAATGTAGTTGCCGTAGTCAAATAGGTAGCATATTGGCTTATTAGTGGTGAGGTCACTGGTCAAATCCTCCAGGTCAGACATTGTGAGTTGGCTTATTAGACGTGAGACCTCGGCACAAACCCCAGGCCAGATATCTTAAACAAAACGAAATTTTAATATATCTTAGGCGACTTCCCCTCAGCAGATTTCTGACAAAAACTCTGGGCGTAAAATAAAAGAATTGCCATGGAAATGTTTCTCTAGAATCTGAAGTTCGGAATCGACTTTAAACTGCAGGTCCCCCCCACGCATGCATAATAAAACAAAATACGAAAAAAAATTTTTTTTGGCGACTTCCTCTCAGCAGATTTCTGGCAAAAACTCTGGGCGTAAACTAAAGATTGCAATGAAAATGTTTCTCTAGAATCTGTAGTTCGGAAACGAATTTAAACTGCAGGTCCCCGCCACTTACAGATAAAATTAACACTCACAACGTAAGTGTTAAGAGAAGCTAGGTCGTATCATGACTTAGGCGGTGTAATGTTTTCAAAATTTCAAAACTAAAGTTATGGCATGTAAATTATTATTTGAAGGCTTTAGTTAGGAATTGAACTCGGGTTCTTATACATGGTGAAAAACGCATTCAGACAGTTTTTTTGCAATTCCTAAAACACTTGTTTGATGAATTGTCCCCTTTTTTGTCGCTTCAAATATTTTCCAGAACCCTTAGGCAGCGTGGCTCCAAAAGTAGATACCCGCGATGAATTTACTTATGCGCGCGTACGTTTACATCATGACAAGGCTCTTATATGTCCGGCCCAATCATATCCGGTGCCAATATTCAGGTAAATTTTTTTGCCTTTTAATCCATACCCCCAACATCAGGCTTGAGTTTGTTTTTTTTGGTTTTTTCAATAATTTTTTGAATATTTTTTCCAAACCCGTAGAACCTATGGGCTCTGTGACTCCAAAGGTTAATATTAAGGACGAAATCACTAATGCTCGAGCTTATATCCAGCAAAGTTTAGCTTTACAATGTCCGGTTCAAGCCTATCCTGTGCCATTTTATAGGTAATTTTCTTCTTTTCCTTCATTTTGTTTTAGAAATGGAATCGAACCCAACATTCAGGTCCAGCTATTCAAAATTTTCTTTTCGATTTTGTTGCCTTAAGGGGTTTACATGTTTAAATTTTTTTATTGAATTTCTTTGCTTTAGAACCCATGGGCAGTGTGGCTCCGAAAGTTGATGTTAAAGATCGCATTACATGGTTGGATCATGCCATGGGCCAGGATTTAAATTTACTATGTCCGGTCCAATCCTATCCCATGCCATTTTATAGGTAAATTAGCCTTAATTACCCCAACATTCTTAAGCAGTTTTTTTAATTCTGAAAATTGTGATTAATAAGCATCTGTTATTATCGGTTCTAAATCTTTTGAACTATTTTAGAGCCCATGGGTAGCGTAGCTCCCAGAATAGACGAAAAGGATCGCATCAATTGGTTAAATAAACCCAAGGATCATGACTTGAATCTATTATGTCCTGCCCAGTCTTATCCCATGCCGTTTTATAGGTAAACATAGCATACATTTGTTGGTTTTAATAGAAATGCCTAGTATTAAAATCAAAGAGATTCATAGGCCTTAAATTTCAGACTATAACCCAACAAACATTTTATAAAAATCCCGATATTTTTGTTTTTGTGAATAAAACTGTAAAATAGTGTCTATTCCGACATAGGCAGCTTTCATTATTTGATTGGACTACAATTATACAAAGGTCTTAAATTTCAGACTAAACCCAGCAAACATTTTTGTAAAAATCAAGTGGATAAAATTGTAAAATAGTGTCTATTCCAACATAGGCAGCTTTCGTTATTTGATTGGACAACAATTATTCAAAGGTCTTAAATTTCAGACCATAACCCAGCAAACATTTTTCTAAAAATTACTACATTTGTAGACAAAACGGTAAAATAGTAGCTATTCCAACACAGGCAGCTTTCATTATTTGCTTTGAGAACAATAAACTATGAATTCAAACCATAACCCAGCGAACATTTTGTAAAAATTTTGAAATTTCCTTTGGAAATTCTAAAATCATCATAAAAATTTCAAGCAAAAATTTTAAATTTTTTAAATTTCTTCTACAAATTATTCACAAAAAATGCTTCTGGGTTATATGTTGTTTACTATTTTACAGCACATTTCTTATGTTTTCTTTTAAAGAACCTTTAGGCTCAGTGGCTCCTAAAATCGATGTCGACGACAAATTGAAATTTGTTAATCGTAAAGCACAAACATCTTTAAGCATAACCTGTCCGGGTCAGGCCTATCCTAAGCCTATTTTTAGGTAGTTTTCAGGCAGTTTTCTTTAAATTTAAGTTGTTCTTGTTGTTGTCATATACAAAAAAAATGATTCTCATTACAGAACCTTTGGGCTCCGTAGCACCCAAAGTTGATTTAGGCGATAAAGTGAAAATCTCTGTTAATAAACTGGCTTCTGCCTTGAGTTTAGTATGTCCAGCTCAAGGTTATCCCATGCCAGCTTTTAGGTAAATAAATTCGGGTTTAGTTTTTAAACAAACTACCACTAAGATTATCTGGATTGCTCATGTATAGTTCCACTGCAACTCTAGTTCCACTCTCCTTTGTGTTTTGCAGATAAGCTTCAGCGACTTAGGCAGGCAAATAATTTTGTTTTGTTCTCTGCTAGTCGACTCATGTTATTAATCAGAGAGGTTCAACATTCCTATAAGCAGTCTGGGAAGACTGACAATCATACTGCACGTGAATTCTTGAGTCTGCCGATAGTCCCCGATTATTTGCAGTATCCCCTCACCATCATTTCAATTATTTTGCAGGGTTATTTTGAAGTGATAGTCATTTTCAGTACCTGGCAACCTTTTTAGATATTCTGAAGTCCTCTAACTTTTTATTCTTTCCTTACGTTGCTTTAAAGAACATATTGGTTGACATAAAACTCTCTCTCTCTCTCTTTGCTATCTTCAGTTTCGTGAAACATGTTTACCCCAGTTAAACAGGTGAATGGTCTACTGTGGCATGTTCTAGAGGAATAGAGTTGCCATATTTCGTTGCTTAGATATAACACCATCTGGTGAACATGTGTAGTGTGATGGGCGCAGTGGATAGGAACATTGTTTATAATAAGCAGGATCTGATGTATTTCAATCTATTGTTGGTCTTGCGCCAATCCGTCTCTGCGCTTAACTTCAATTACATCTGTATTCTTGTTAAGTCTAGAGCCTACTATCGGGTCCGCCATCTAACGTTTTTTTTCAACTAGTGCTTATTTCGTGAATGGTTAGCTCATGTCTGATTTGACAGATAATTAGTTTTATCCTTCCGCTGAACGAATATGGTTGTGTATACGCTTGAACAACGCTGGCAAATATTGCGACATTACTTTGAAAATCATGGTAATGTTGCAGAATGTGTGCGAAAATTGCGTACGGATTTTGGAAGAAGAGAAGCACCGTCAGCTCCGTATGTTCGTTATCTCGTGAAAAAAGTGAAAGAAACTGACATCTTCATCGATAAACCAAAGCGTGAAAAGCCAAAAACAGTGCGTACACCCGAGAATATTGCTGCTGTGGCAGAAAGTGTGCGTGAAGCGCCATCAACATCAATTCACCGTCGTGCTCAACAATTGAACATTTCGGAGACATCATTGAGACGAATTTTGCATAAAGGCCTTGGTATGACGCCATACAAAGTCCAATTGGTTCAGGAGTTGAAGCCAATTGACCATCCAATGCGTTTTTGCTTCGCTAAGTGGGCCTGCGATCGACTTACAGAAGCTGCCGATTTTGGCAAAAAAATCATCTTTTCAGATGAAACTCATTTTGATCTTGGCGGGTATGTAAACAAGCAAAATTGTCGCATTTGAGGGCACAGAAAACCCGCACGCATACATTGAAAAGCCGACGCACCCAAAACGATTCACTGTTTGGTGCGGATTTTGGTTCAGAGGCATAATTGGGCCATTTTTCTTCGAAAATGAGCAAGGAGTGGCCGTTGCAGTTAATGGCGATCGTTATCGGGCCATGTTGAACGAATTTTTGTTCACAAAAATTGAAGAGGAAGATATTGGCAACATTTGGTTTCAACAGGACGGAGCTACGTGCCACCCAGCCGAAGCTACACTCGATGTTTTGCGCCCTGTTTTTGAAGATCGCATTATCAGCCGCAGAGCTGATGTCGTTTGGCCACCTCGGAGCTGCGATTTGACACCGTTGGACTATTATTTGTCGGGTGCCGTCAAAGATAAGTGTTACGCCGACAAGCCAGAGACAATTGAAGCTTTAAAGGACAATATTCGTGAAGCCATTGGTGAAATGCAGCTGCACACAATCGATAATGTGCTTAAAAATTCGACCGATCGTGTAGGCTACTGCATGGCCAGCCAAGGCAGCCATTTGAATGAAATTATTTTCCATTATTAACCGGAAGGATTGTACTTTCAAATAAAAAAAGAAATTTGAGAAAATATTCAGTAGTTTTTTTTTAAAGCATTTTAAAGTTAAATTTTTAAAGTTATTTTACATTTGGCTTCAATCTTCTGTGATTGCTTTACAACAACCTCCGTAGCTGCTATGATTCGTTCGAAATTTCTCTGTATTTTCTACTCTCAAAAGCTCTACAAGACACGTAACGCATGTCTGGTGGACTTATTTAATCTTTACAACAACCGCCGTAGTTGCTATGATTAGTTCGTAACGTCTCTGTATTTTCTACTCTCCTCTGCTGGACTTATTTAATCTTTACATTCAATCCTAAGTTTACTGTCATATTGTACTGTTGCCCTATGCGCTTCATATCCAATTCCATTTATTTATCCACTATTAGTCATAGGAATTTGATACTTTCATATTACGGGCCCATTAATTGTAGTAAAACGACATCTGCATACTAGAAAGTATTGATTTTCATTAAGTTAGCTTCCCTATAAACCTAGGTGTCAGAAATCTTTCGATAGGGAGCCTTGAACTAACCGTAGAATCATAGAAAGCAAAAATAAGGTTTTAGCGGTCATTACTTAGATCGAATTCAAGTAAAATTTTTTTATGACAACAGAGGTCAGATACGTTTCTGAGTAGGAGAGGTCCAAAATCATCGGAACCCAAAGTACAAAATTATGATCTCTAATTCGGCTATAGGCCTCACATGCAGATTCTGTGTAGAAGGATAGGATTACAACTAGATAAAGGCAGTTTATTTTTATACGAACCTAGAATCGTATGTTATTCATTTAAAAAAATGTGCACTTGCCCTTAATTCTGGCAGTTTTTGTTCTTTTCTGGCACTATCTTTTTGCAAAAATATTTTTATTTTTTCATTAACTTTAGAACCTTTGGGTTCCGTTGCTCCTAAAGTGGACCTTAACGATAAACTTAAAATGTCAACTAATCAAATTGGCACAGCTTTAAGTCTAGTTTGCCCAGCTCAAGGATATCCAATGCCGGTTTTTAGGTAAATTTTGTATAATCAATCAGGAATTCGGAATGAAAATTTCTGCAACATTCGGGCAGTTTTTTATAATTTTTTTAATGTTATCTTCTATAAATTTTTGTTGTTTTTTTTCTAAATCATAGAGCCTGTGGCCTCCGTGGGTCCTAAAGTAGAAATTAAAGATAAATTGGGTATCTTTTTAGCCAAATCAGAACATGCATTAGCTTTATTATGTCCAGCACAATCATATCCAGTGCCTGTTTATAGGTAATGTAATAAAAAAAAATTTATATATTGACCTTTGACCTCTCTTTTCCAACATTTAGGCAGTTGAGTTTTTTATGCTTATTTTATAAAGTGATTTCAATTATATTCATAATGTTTTTTAGAACCCATTGGTAGTGTAGCACCTCGAGTAAATCGCAAAGATGAATTTAATCACGATAAAGTCAAACAAAATGGCGTCATTGCCATACAATGTCCAGCTCAAGCATTTCCAGTGCCAAATTATAGGTAAATCAACACAAATTCTTAAATAATAGCAGGCAGTTTTCTTTAATTATTTATTTATTCTTGGGTATCATTTTTAATTTCATTGTTTAATTTGCAGAACCTTTGGGGAGTGTCGGTCCACGAGTAAATAAGAAAGATAGTTTTGATTTTGATACCATAGCTGAGGGCAAGAGTATAGCTGTTTTGTGCCCGGCACAAGCCTATCCAGTGCCAGTGTTTAGGTAAATTTTATTACAAGTACACTTAGAATGCTAAGCATGTGGTAGATGGAGTCTAGAAGTTGTATTTTGGGAAAGTTTTGTCTCCAGAATTCATTTCTGAAGCCTCGTAAGCTTTACTCGTGTGGTTGCTCTGAGGAATGGTTAAATAAGTGTAAGGTTTAGAACTCTGCAGAAAAGCAGTTACCCAGGGTAGAATCCACCTCATTTAATAGATTTTTAGTATTCAAAACTTTTCTAAAACCTCAATCAAACTCAATTTTTTTGGTTCATTCTAACCCAACATTCAATTCAAAATAACCAAACTTTTGTATATAGTCTAAAGGGTCTCTTCCCACTATTTTATTATTTTAGAACCCATGGGCAGTGTAGGACCACGTGTTAATAAAAATGACAACTTGAACTCTGATACCATCTATCAAGGCAAAGACTTCACAGTGCTTTGCCCGGCTCAGGCTTATCCAGTGCCATTTTACAGGTAATAAAGCAAAGCTTTCTGATTTTAGCTCACGGTTCCTGATAAGAAAAAGGGGAATTAAATTAATTTCATGGAACCTCAATATAACTTTACTTCACTTCTTTTTTGATAAAAAGAGTCTAGAAACTGTGGTAGGTTGGTAACCGGGTGCCCAGATGGTCTAATTGGTAGTGTGTTAAACTTTAAAGAGCCGAGGACATGGGTTTGATTCCCATCAAAGACTCTGGGCACTTGTTCTTGTTTGATTGTTTGTCTGACATCACAGGCGTTTACTCAAAACAGAAAAAAGAAAGTGAGAATTAGTGAGCATTTCTCGAAAAAAAGAGGCGAGGCATATACATATATACACTGATAATTAAAAAAAATTGCCGCACACTACTCCTCTTTCCTTTCTCCTATAAACTAAGTTTCTTGAATTCCAACACAATGCACTGCATGAATAGGGGTCATCCCCTAAAGAGCAATTCTTGAAAAAAAGGCGAAAGTATGTACATACACGGGTCATTAAAAAATTGTAGCACACTATCCCCTCTTTCCTTTCTCCTATAAACTATCTTTCCTTTATTCCAACGCAATGCACTGCATGAATAGGGGTCATTCCCTAAAGAGCAATTCTCGGAAAAAAGAGGCGAAGGTGTATACATATATACACTGATAATTAAAAAAATTGCCGCGAATTATCCCCTCTTTCCTTTCTCCTAGAAACTAAGTTTCTTGAATTCTAACTCAATTCCCAGTATGAATAGGGGTCATCCCCTTAGTGTTGGTATCAAAAAAAAAAATTTTTTTTAAAAAGCTTGGTTTTGGTCTTTGGTTCCGGTCTGTTTCAAAAGTTTACGAACTGCTCTATGCCAACATTCAGTTTTCATTAGCAAAAAAAACCCAGCTTCTAAACCGTTTAATTTCATTTCTCTTCTAGAGCCTGTGGGTAGTGTAGGACCACGTGTTAATAAAAAGGATAGTTTAAGTTCCGATGTGGTATATAAAGGCCAAGATATTACACTTCTTTGTCCGGCCCAGGCATATCCGGTACCGTTTTACAGGTAAAAAAGGAAAAGAAATCTTAAAAACACTTAAGAGTTCAAAGGTCTCTTTAAATTTAAAAGTAATTTGTTGCTTGAATTTGTAGTTCCCCTAAAAGCCTTACGTATTAATTTATTGGTCGTATTTTGTGAAAGAAACACATTGCTTTCTAAACTAAGGCGACTTCCCCTTTGGTTAATAAGTATGTATTCATAAGGGTATTTATGTAGAATTGCTTAGGGGCATTTAAGGGAGAAGTTGTTTTTTCATTCGTTTGAATATTCTTTTATTCTACTAGACTTACAGATCTATTGTCTAGGAACCTAGATCAATGTAAAATGGTGCTAAAATTCGCTAACGTGTCGAGCAGATTGAAGTCGCCGTGGCTAGTATTTCTTCGGCGACTTCCTCCCAGCAGAAATCTGACAAAAACTCCGAGAGTAAATAAAAATTGCCATGAAAAGTTTCTCAAAAATCTGTCGTTCAGAGTCGACTTTAAACTGTAGGTACCGCCATGTATACTAATTACACGTACAACATAAGTTGTATGAGAAACTAGGTCATAATCCTGACTGAAGGGTTATAATAACCCATTAAGAAAGTAAGTAAGTCGTCAGTCGCCTCTGCTTCTTGCGCGCCTACGCCAGTTAGTCACACCAATCGATGACAGGGCTTCCTCGATTTGGTCCTTCCAACGTCGTCCTCTTCGCCCACTTCCGCAGATCCCCGCATCAAATTGCCGTCTCGTCGGAGCATCTTCCTCGATTCGAACGACATGGCCGAGGCAGCGCAGCCGCTGGATGTTAATACGCTGCACAACGTCTATGTCGTTGAGGAGCTCATACAGCTCACTGTTGGATCATCGTAACTCGCACTGGACCTAAGATCTTACGTAGGACTTTTCTCTCGAATACTCTCAAGGCTCTGCTGCATCAGTGCTTAATAGGGTCCTTGCCTCTGCGCCATAAAGAAGCACGGGCAGGATGAGCGTCTTGTAGAGTATTAGTTTTGTCGTACGAGAGAGGTTGAGCAGATCTACGCACTCTTATACCATTTTCGAGAAGATCAGAGTCAATTGAAATGCTTTAAGAGCCACTTGACTATCCAAAGTTTTTTAGACGCAAGTACATCTCCTCCTCGCACATATTCCATTGACATAAACCTCCATCCGAAGAATTGTTGGCAAGACACTCATTGAAATCAAATTTCTAGCTCAAGATCATTTTCCGATAACTAAAGTGCTTTTTCAGTGTCTATAATCCTTGAAGCAATGATCTCTAAACAATCTTCCGTAGACAAATAATTTAAAAAATCAAGCCATTTACCCAACATTCAGCTTAAGTTCCTAATTTCTCTAACCTTACTGTTTAAAACTTGAATTTACACCTCTTTGTAGAACCTCTTGGCAGTGTTGGACCCAAGGTTAGCTTATCAGAACAGTTACAGAAATCAGCGGTAAACATAAATGGTACAGTGGCATTATTTTGTCCAGCACAATCATTTCCAGTGCCAGTTTACAGGTGCGTTTAATATCTTAAAAGGTTTTCGTTGTAGCAAATGCTTCGGAATTATTTAAGACCGCTTTGCACTTCTTGCTCTTTCATTTGGAATGTATTTCTAGCTAAAGTTACTATTTGTAGAGGCACTTAAAAACCTGTTCTTTACCATTTTAAATATTTAAATAAAAAATAATTTTAAAAATATAGTTGCCATGACTATAGTTTTTAGTTGTAGCAAATAAACATTTTTCTAACGAAAAGGCTTCTAGTAAGTTCTGGAGATAATATTTCCCGAGAGTGCTTATTTTGGTTGCCAAACTAGGGCTTATATGCTAGCAAATTCATTATGTAAAATTTTAGTTGCGACAACTAAACTCTGTTAATTATTAATTGTTTAAATATTAGAGTATTTGGTTGCTACAACTAAAATCCATTAAATAAACAAATCAGTTTACTTATTGTGTTCCTTGAGTCAATTTTGAGTTTTCATGAAATCGTATTGGCGCCGTGTAAAAAAATTTAGTTGCGACAACTAAACTTTATGAATTACAAAAATTTCGGTTTTCATTACAAAAATATGTTCGTATCTATAAAAACATGTATTTTCCTTAACATACATAATTTCAAAAGTTTAGTCGTGATAAGTAAAATGTTTAGTTATGTCAACTAAATGATCGAAAAAAATTAATTGTGACAACTAAACTTAATGAATTACAAACATTTCGGTTATCAATTCAGAAATATGTTCGCATGTATAAAAACATGTATTTTTCTTAACATAAATAATTTCAAAAGTTTAATCATGATAACCAAGATTTTTAGTCACGTCAACTAAATGGGAAAAAAAATAGTTGTGGGAATTAAACTTTTTATAAAACATTATTTAACAATTTTTCTTACATTTTACTTGGCTTATAAGACAATTACTGAAGTGCATGACTTCATGCCTATGTATTTAGGAATTTATTTGTGGCAACTAAACTTTTATTTCTAAGTATTGTTGGTTTCTTTCCCTTTGCTTTTCCCTTGCCAAAAACCCATTTATTAATTTGTTATGCCTTTTGGGGGGAATAACCAACCATTTACTCATAATAATCCTTTCTAAGCGTATTCTCTTCTTTTATTGTGTTGTTTCTTTCGGTCTATTGTTCTTACAACAACAAAGAACAGCGTTAAGTACCCTAATAGCACAGCAACATCAAAAGGCAAAAATGAAAAAAGTTTTCAATAAAAATGCTAAAACTTACTATAGCTTTACAGTTATTTAAATACCTTTCTTGTGTATGTATTTTTATTTCCCTGTTTCTCTTCTGCTTCTCTTTTCATAGAGCCCGTAGCCAGTGTTCGACCTAAAATTAGTGTTGGTGAGAGACGTAAGGATGCTGAGGCAAGTGTAAATACATCGCTAAGCATATTTTGTCCGGCACAATCATATCCAGTGCCGCTATTTAGGTGGGTTTAAAGGGATAAATTGCATTTCATATTGTTTGTTACTATGCTCAGCACAAAATAAGAGGGTACTGGTGGGACCTTTTTTTCACACTAAGTACCAGGCTAGGTTAAATTGGCAGTTGCCTCAAACAACTTTATTTACCGTGGGTTCTATAAGGTTACGTTGTGATACCGATATCGCCTATACGGTCACACAATTAAAACTTCTGACTGCTCAGCTATCCCTCAGTCTTTTTGAAGCTGCGAATTCTATACAAATCATCTTTGGCTAGAGACATTCTGCCAATATGTTCTGGTTGGCCAAAAATCCCTTGTCTCAGATTACCAAGTGCCTATCAATGGCTATGCTTCTTCTCTGCTCAGAGGAAGCTTTGTTGTTACTTTTACCCTTATAAGGGTAACCATTGATTGTCTCCTTATCTTCTCCATACACAATCTCATGGCCGCTTTAGGTTAAGGTTTAGGTTAGAGGGCGTGTACTTGCCAATTGAAACAAATACAGGAGGTCCAGTTGACCCATTGTACAACATCCTAAAGGAGTGAGGATAATAGGGGAGATAGGGAAAAAGGAGAGGAAGTAGGAGACAGAGAATAAGGAAGCAGAGGAATTACACAGCCTAACAAAACACTCAAGAAAGCGCGACTACACTATTGAAGATCTAGCACTTCGCAACCAGCTCAAACTAATAATGAATCTATGGAGAGCCTTTATGTCGGCTCTCGACACGGAATTCAAACCCTCAACCTCAAAAGTCGCCGTGGTCTAGTAGGTAGTGTGTTGGCTTATTAGACAAAAAGCCAGGGTTCGAGCCACAGGCCAGACATCAAAATAAAATACAAAAAGTATTTCTTCGGCGACTTCCTCTCAGCAGGTTTCTGGCAAAAACTCTAAGAGTAAATAAAAACTGTAGGTTTCGCCACTCATGTATAAAAATTAACGCACACAACATAAGTGGTGTGAGACACTAGGTCGTAATCTTTACTGAAGGGTTGTAATGCCCAATTATGTATGTATGTAATCTCAACCTACTAAGGGCTGGACAGTTACAGAGGAGGTGTTCGATAGTTTCCAACTCCTCATCACAACATACACTGCAATAGTCCGGCTGGGATCTGTTCCAGATCCTTGTCAGCGACTTAATCTCGCAGTGGCCCGTAATAAACCCAATAACTAACCTTAAGTTGGTCTTATCCAAGCCAGTAGCCAACCTGTTCTTAAACTGTCTATAGCTGGCCATAGACACCTATAAACATAACAACCCGATTCATTCTCCCAACACGCCTCTGCTCTTCCCCCATCCATTGATGAGGCCGTAGAGGTTGCAGATTGGGGGATCAGGACCAACTATCACATCGCCCTCAGAAAGTAAACTTTATCTCATGACCGCTTTACTGTTAGTAAATATGCGTATATCGCCCTTCAATGTACTTCTACACTGGGTTTGTAAAGTGGCAGTCAATTAGTACTGCAAGGACGGTTCTAAATTTGAACGAATTAATCTTTAAATGACGGCAGTAGTTTGAAGTTTTTTTTTAAGTTTAAGGACACCACGGTTCATTCTTTATTTTTTTTCTTAAAGTCATCAGAAACAAACAGAAATTTGTAAACAAAATTGCTGGGTCACCGTTACGTAATTCAATACTTTCGTTTGAAATTTAAAGCTCAGTTAGATTCTTGCCCGGGATAGGTGTTCCTTTGTTTCTATTTGTAACTTATTTAGCAATAGAATTCAAGCGGTCATGGATCCAAAAATGGTATTAAATGATCGCCATCTAAGGCGAATAACCTGGTTGAAATCGTAATGCAATAAATCACAAATTGATAACTACAACAGTCTGACAACTCTCTATTTATACTTCATCTGCTTTCGGTTTGTCAATTTCTAGAATCTTACTGTTGATTTGTTATTGTAACATTTTGCTTTTCTAGCCTTTGTAGACTTGGGTTATTGATAAGCCCCATATGAAAGGGACTCTAGTACTCTAAATTTAATTGATAAGAAGTTCTCCCGCCAACATTCAGGCTCTATTAGTTCGAACGTTTTTTTTTTTATCAAATTTTATAATTTTTAGAACCCATGGGCAGTGTTGGACTCAAAATAAATTTATCAAATCGACGTAATGATGCCGAAACTGTTATAAATGGTACCGTTAGTATTTTCTGTCCCGCTCAATCGTATCCGGTGCCAATTTTTAGGTAAAAGTTAAAAATTTTTCTTTAAAACTTTTTTTTATTGAAAATGGAATCTGAGAAGACTATTTTTTTAAAAGGGATTAAAAGGGAAAAAGTGTACTAAAAATAAGTACCAAAACCAAAAAAATAGGTTTTAATTTCCAGACCATATTCAGGCAGTTCCAAATTCGTATTGGAATATTCGTTTTAAAATTTAGTTTTTAAAATTTATTCCTAGAACCAGTGGGTCATGTGGCCCCCAAGATTAGTGTAGGCGACCGTTTAAAAGATGCCGCCGCTAAAGAGAACGCCACCTTTACTATGTTTTGCCCTGCACAAGCGTATCCAATGCCAAGCTATAGGTAATAATTATGAACCCTACAGGCAGTTTTCATATGATTTTTAAATTTAATTTGTAAACGTAACCTTTTAAAATTCTTATTTAAGAACCTTTGGGCAGTGTGGCACCCAAAATTTCAGTTGAAAATCGTTTAAAAAATGCTGAAAATCGCTTGGGTACTAGTATAACACTATTCTGTCCGGGCCAATCCTATCCAGTACCGGTTTTTAGGTAAATTTTTAAAGAAAACTTTGCTTCTTTTCATGTAAAAAATTTGAATTTAATACAAGTGCCACGCCCACTTCAATGATTTCTTATGCTTTGCGTATACCAAAGTGAATAAATGACAAACGAGCGAGTAGGTTTACAATTTCTCTTAGCCTAGAACTAGCTCACCACGCTTCTGGTACTAAATTGCATACAAATTGTTTTCCGTACGTTATCATAGGGAGCGGCCCTATGCCCCCTAGAGGAGTAAAAGGAAAATATATATCAGTGTGCTTAAAAATTCGAAAACTCTGGTACATATTTGACGTTGGTGACGGGATTTCTTGTGAAAAGTCGCCGTAGTGTAGTAGGTTAGGTTAGGTTAGGTTACAGCACGTGTACTTGTCAATTAAGACAAGTACAGTACCCGGAGGTCGAATTGACCCATTGTACAACGACCTAGTTTCTCACACCACTTATGTTGTGTGTGTTAATTTTATACATGAGTGGTGGGACCTACAGTTTAAAGTCGACTCCGAACGACAGATTTTTTGAGAAACTTTTTCATGGCAATTTTATTTACTCTCAGAATTTTTGCCAGATATCTGCTGAGAGGAAGTCGCCGAAAAAATACTTTTTGTATTTTGTCTTGATGTCTGGCCTGGGGCTCGAACCCTGGCTTTACGTCTGATAAGCCAACACACTACCTACTAGACTACGGCGACTTCTAAGCGACGTGAGGTAAACTATGTAGAATTAATTGATCGTGGAAAGTCGCCGTAGTCTAGTAAGTAATGTGTTGGCTTATATGAAGTGAGGCCCAAGGTCAGACATCTCAGACAAAACGAAATATGAAAGGAAAATATTTTTTCAGCGACTTCCGCTCAGCAGATTTCTGGCAAAAGCTCTGTGAGTAAATAAAGTAAAGTGGTGAGCTCACAACAAGCATATTGGCTTCCCTTATGGTTGGTGTTCACTCTTTTAACCTGCCTAACTAGCTAAATGAAAATTGCCTTGAAAAGTTTCTCAAAAATCTGTCGTTCGGAATCGACTTTAAACTGTAGGTCCCACCACTCATGTATAAAATTAACACACACAACATAAGTGGTGTGAGAAGCCAGGGCGTAATCCTGACTGAAGGTTCGTAATTGATCATTTGGTCACGTCCTCATTTGTTCACGTCTTATCCAGGTCTTCGTTAACGCTCATCGTCGCAGAATATTTTGATCAAACCGGCACCTACACCACATACGAATTCGGGATCTCAAATGTTGCTGGATTAGCTAAACGCTTTAAAGAGCATTTGAAGACCTAGAAAGGCCATTCATAGCGGAAAAAGTGGGCTTTGAGGCAACAGATTGAATCGGAAAACAATCTAGTCAGACGGAGCTGCAATCAAACAAATTGCTTTAATCATGAACGAATGGCAGAAGTTTATTGAGAAGTTTTGCTCCTTTTAGGAGCCACAGGACATAAGTGATGCCACGCGCTCTTTATTGTTTGTTTTGAGTCAGGAATATTTGAAAAAAATTTGTTGATTTACTACGTCAACGTTTTCCCGAGAATTTGAATAAATTTTAAGGCAATTATTCATCAAGATAGGAGTGCCACGCCCACTGAGAATAGATAAATACATTCTTAACGTCCTGAAGGACATTATTTAAAGGAGTTTTGTACTTTTTACGTTTTAAAATCTGGAGTTTAATTAAAGTTTATGGAAATTTTTTTTGCCACAACCGATAAATCGCGCCAATATTCAGGCCGACAACTTGTGATATATCACCAGTATCTCCTATGCTCATGATAAATTAAAAAAATCTTTCTAGAACCTGTGGCTAGTGTTGGCCCTAAAATAAATGCCCAAGATGAGCTAACTATGGTACGTTCGAAACAAAAACAGGCTACAACTTTATTATGTCCGGCTCAATCCTATCCGGTGCCTGTATTTAGGTAAGATCTCGATGGAATTCTCTGGAACTCTAAAAGAAAATGAACACATTCAGGCAGTGTTTAAAATATTTTAGTTTCATACACAAACAAACTGTAATAAAAATTAAAATTTTCAGAACCTGTGGGCTCTGTTAGTCCTCGCTTAACATCGGGCGATAAGACGCGTAATATTGATGTCCACTTTAACAATAGCGTTACATTACTATGTCCAGCTCAAGCATATCCAGTGCCATTTTTTAGGTAAACCCAACCAAATCATTTAAGCAGTTGTAGTTACCAATTAATTTAAGCCTTAGATTAGGTATTGAACCTAGGTTCTTGAAAAAAAAATAATTTTTTTTTCTTACATTTCCGTAGAACCTATTAGTGGTGCTGCTCCTCGCATACCATCCATGCAAAAAACGGGTTTAGAATTTGTCGGCATTAATAAATCGGTGGCCATCATGTGTCCAGCCCAGGGCTATCCGGTGCCAAATTTTCGGTAATTTTAATTGAAACCATAAAGAAACTCGGAATAGCTTTGTAATCGTATCCCAGTCAGGCAGTTTCCTTATTTTCCCCCTTAATTTGTGATGAATTTAAAGAATTTTCTTTTTCTTTAATTTTCCGTAGAACCCATCAGCGGTGCTGCACCACGTGTAGCTTTGATACAAAAAACGGGCATAGATTTTACATCGATTAATGGCACTGTGGCTATAATGTGTCCAGCCCAAGGCTATCCAGTGCCACATTTTCGGTAATTACAAAATTAAGAAAATTGTATTAGAATTCCAAATGCATACAGGCCTCTATACTTTTTAGAGCAATTCTCCTCCAGTAGCTACTGATTACAATATGTTAGACGGTTACCTTTGAGCACGTAATTTTATAACAATTTTCGTAGAAAGCTCTACGTTTGTAATCCATGGCTATCGTGGAACCAATCAGTAGTCCTAAGACGGCTATTAGGCTTGTGTTTGCACCATTTTTGAGTTTCTAAAGGAAATGAAAGTGAATCTCCAAGAAAGTTAGGTTAGATTAGGTTAAAGCATAGTCCACTTGTGTCCATCATAACAGCCAGCTGTTTATCTAAACTCCCTCATTAGCATTTAGCAACCAGTCCGATAATTTTCTGAAAGTGTAGTTTATATCCAAACCTTTGGCTCTACATCTCGAAAATCTTGTCCTCAGATTCCCAAGTATCGGACAATACCAAAGAAGATGTTACGAGGACTCGTGCTTTTCCTCGTCAAATTCTGTCTGTTGTTACCAAATACTAGGCTTACAAAGCCAAAAGTCAACATTCCCGGTGTATTTAAAAAAATTGGACAATTGCTTAGAGATGACGTTCTTAAGCTTGCTCTTTTTTCTCGTCAAGTATTCTCTGGCAAATTTAAATTCCTGGGGTAGAGTCATGCATTGAGAAATACATCTTACAGTGCCCTGTGACTGACAAGGAGTACCATTCTCGCTTATCAAAATTTGGCACTTTTTTCGGTCCTGGTAAAAAAGAATAAGAGATCTTTCGAGTTGTTTCTATTACTTTTTGGGCCAGTAGTATATTCAAAATTTCTATCAGCGGGATTAGGTTTGATGTGAGGCTCCTACTTAGTTTATAAGTATCACGGGTTTATCACATTAAATTCAAAGAGAAAGGCAATGATGATCCCCTAAAGCAAGAATTGGTCATTACAACCCTTCATTTAAGATTACGACCTAGCTTCTCACCCAACCATGTTGTGTGTGAGAAATGGTGGGACCTACAGTTTAAAGTCGACTGCGAACGACAGATTTTTGAGAAACTTTTCATGGCAATTTTATGTCATTTCGAGTGTTTTTGCCAAAAATCTGCTGAGAGGAAGTCGCCTTAAAAATATTTTTTTATATTTTGTTTTAAGGAAGCTGTCTAACCTGGAATTTGAACCATAGCCTTACGTCTAATATGCCAACAGACTGCTTATTCGACTGCGGCGATCTCAAGCCACCTAGACTCCCTTATGTATCAGGCAATATCTTTAAATCTCAATTCAGGCGGTTCCCCCGGGGAATGTCAAAGATGATGTTGCATGTATAATGGTATGCCCTCCATCGAGCGCTGGGCAGAGGCACCTTAAGTGACAGACAGTCGCTTCGATGTGCGAAGCAATGCCTAGCCGATAGGCAAGCCTCCATATTAGGCAGTATCCTGTAGACACTGACACTAGATGGATAATATTAATTTTTGATTGATAAATAAAGAAAAAACCCTTCTAACCAAGAAGCGTTAGTCATGGAGTAGAATCTTTCCTTAATTTTAAACTAGACGGCCCACTTTTGAAACATCCACCCAAGGCCGGAGATACGGCGACATTCATAGGCCTACGGATGTCATTTTATTTCTCAAGCTCTATTCACTTTTAGCGCAACTACCGCATAAGTTGCAATGACCCTTGAAATCAGTAATGTATCTACACGAAATAAAAGTGAGGTTAGATTAGGTTAGCGGGTAGCTTGCCTACATCATATATTTCTTCAAGGGTCAGTAACTAATACTTCCGGAGGTGAGCCCTAAATACCTGAATTAAATATCGTATCGGAACCTGGTCAAATTAGGAACTAAACTGCTCTAAACAGTACACACTAAACTATGATCTGGGACGATCTTGACTTGCACTGAAACTTACAGCATTAGTCACAGGTTTTATTCGAGTAGGTTAACAGTGATTTGAAAGGCCTAGTACGTTTAATGTGCTGCTCTTTTAGAGTCTTCTCATCTCTTTTACTAAAATATCGATTCGATGCTTCATATAGAAAGTTAATCTGACAACAATACTTGAGATACAGTATGCGAGGGCGGGCCAGGAAGTCAATGATTATTTGAATGAAACCCTGGTTTTGAATAACAAATGTTTTCAAACATTTTTTCTCGTAGTCTCACATAACCCTGTACAACATCTTAGCTTCTGAGCTCCACAATATTCAACATTTAAATATTTTACGATTCGGAAGATTGGACCGAGCAGTGAAGTGGCATAATGGGGTTTAAGCCAGTAGGATTTTAATTATTTTGCTGGGAAAAGTTTTCGACAAATTTCATCAAATCCATACGTATTAAAGGATTACCGCAGGGTAGTCTCAAGAATATGTATCTACTGAATGGGATAGATGGCGCTGTCTACCAAATGTAAAATAAAACAAAACTTCCTTATTAAAGGGTCCGCCAAATAACTTTTTTTTTTTGAAAATGCTTTAAAAATAAAAAAACTACTGAATATTTTCTCAAATTTCTTTTTTTATTTGAAAGTACAATCCTTCCGGTTAATAATGGAAAATAATTTCATTCAAATGGCTGCCTCGGCTGGCCATGCAGTAGCCTACACCAGAAGATGCCGATTTTGGCAAAAAAAATCATCTTTTCAGATGAAGCTCATTTTGATCTTGGCGGGTATGTAAACAAGCAAAATTGTCGCATTTGAGGCACAGAAAACCCGCACGCATACATTTAAAAGCCGACGCACCCAAAACGAGTCACTGTTTGGTGCGGATTTTGGTCCAGAGGCATAATTGGGCCATTTTTCTTCGAAAATGAGCAAGGAGTGGCCGTTACAGTCAATGGCGATCGTTATCGGGCCATGTTGAACGAATTTTTGTTCACAAAAATTGAAGAGGAGGATATTGGCAACATTTGGTTTCAACAGGACGGCGCTACGTGCCACACAGCCGAAGCTACACTCGATGTTTTGCGCCCTGTTTTTGAAGATCGCATTATCAGCCGCAGAGCTGATGCCGTTTGGCCACCTCGGAGCTGGGATTTGACACCGTTGGACTATTATTTGTGGGGTGCCGTCAAAGATAAGTGTTACGCCGACAAGCCAGAGACAATTGACGCTTTAAAGGACAATATTCGTGAAGCCATTGGTGAAATACAGCTGCACACAATCGATAATGTGCTTAAAAATTGGACCGATCGTGTAGACCACTGCATGGCCAGCCGAGGCAGCCATTTGAATGAAATTATTTTCCATTATTAACCGGAAGGATTGTACTTTCAAATAAAAAAAGAAATTTGAGAAAATATTCAGTAGTTTTTTTATTTTTAAAGCATTTTCAAAAAAAAAAGTTATTTGGCGGACCCTTTAGATATGATTTTGAAAAAAATTTAATTTACGATGGTCTCCACCACCTTTTCTAAAAACATTCCGGCAGTTTTCTTTATGATAAAAAACGGTTTTAACATAATCGTTGTAACCATAATTCTCCTAATTTCAGAACCCATTAGCAGTACAATTCCTAAAGTTATTTCCTCAGCTAAATTTGATATGAAATCTTATGCCTCCAACTCCACATTTGCATTACTTTGTCCAGCTCAAGGCTATCCAGTGCCAATATTTAGGTAAAGAACTTGAAACAAGAAAAAATATTTTTTTTAACAGAAATGCAATAAAAATTTGATCCAAAAGTCTGTCAAGATCCCCGATCATTATTTCCATAACATTCAGGCAGTGTTCGTAAATTTCTTTCAAAGTTAAAAAAGAAATTCAAAAATATTTAAAAAATTATTTTAGAGCCCGTTTCCAGCACGGCACCCAAAGTGCCACCCGTTAGCGCTAGACCTCTAAGTATTAAACAAAACTCTAGCGTATCCATACTATGCCCTGCCCAGGGATATCCGGCACCAAATTTTCGGTAAGCTTTTCCTATTTTTGTTTTGTAATATTTCAGGCAGTTTTCAAAAAGTATTTCCATGAATTGTTCTTTAATTCCTAAGTTTATACGATAAGTGTGTGTGTGATAATATTTTGTATATTTTAGAACCGATTTCTAGTAGTCCACCGAAAATTAATGCCTTGACCTATAAACCAAATGTTGTGAATTTACACGATAGTTCGGCCATATTGTGTCCAGCCCAAGGGTATCCAGCGCCAAATTTTAGGTACAGACTGTTTATTTATTATAAAAAACATTAAAAGGAAGTATACAGTCAATGTAAAAAGTCTACATACACCACTGTATGTATACTACATACACCACTGTATGTATACTACATACACCACTGTATGTATACTACATACACCACTGTATGTATACTACATACACCACTGTATGTATACTACATACACCACTGTATGTATACTACATACACCACTGTATGTATACTACATACACCACTGTATGTATACTACATACACCTCTGTATGTATACTACATACACCACTGTATGTATACTACATACACCTCTGTATGTATACTACATACACCACTGTATGTATACTACATACACCACTGTATGTAGACTTTTTCTCCATGGATACAACGGTATATGTAGACTTTTTTCTTTGACTGTATATAATAGATAATCTAGGTTGATTAAGAGGGAAAAGACATTTCAAGATATCACTTTTAACGCTAAAACACGTAGCTCTGGCCTTCTACAATCTGATAGAAGACAAATACCCTGACTCCATTTCTTTTTGCTCTTGTGGAAAAAGGAAAGCAGAACATAAACTGCAGTGCCCTCAGTAATAATCGGGTATATTTCTTTAAGATGCCAGCTTTAATGTCACACTTTAACTGCTTAAAGTGAACACCCACTGTCTAAACCTTCTTGTCGATAAAAGTTAAACTCCAATAAGGGAGTAGAAAAACCCTTAATTTTGAAAAAATATTTCTACGGCGACTTCCTCTCTTTTGGACCAGATCGTATCCGTCTATACTGGGTTTCGGGTCATAACGGAATTCTGGGCAATGAGACGGCGGATGCTCTCGCTAGGTTAGGTTCACTTTCTGCTGGCGATTTAATAGTTGGTCCTGACCCTCCAATCTGCCACCTCTACGGACTCATCGATTGGTGGTTCAGGGAGGAAGGGCAGAGGCGTTGGGGGTTTCGCGATGCCTATGGCCTGTTATAAACAGTGTAAGAACAGGTTGGCTGCTGGGCTTGGATAATACCAGTTTAAGATTTATTATAGGCTTTATCACAGGGCACTGCGAGATTAGGTCGCTGACGGGAATCTGAAACACATCCCAGCTGGACTACTAAGGGTATGTTGCGATGAGAAGGAGTTGGCGACTGCCGAGCACCTCCTCTGTAACTACCTAGCCTATGTTAGGTTGAGGTTAAGGACTCTTGGCAGGGGCTTCTTTGAGTGTTTGAATTCTGTGTCGAGAGCCGACATCCAGGCTCTCCACAGATTCATTAATAACTTGAGCTGGTTGAGAAGTGCTAGGGCTTCATCGGCGTAGTCGCGTTCTCCCTTTTTGTTTTGTTTGGTCTGTGTAATTCCTTCGCTTCCCATTCTCCCTTCCTACTTCCGCTCCTTTTTTTCTATCTCCTCTTTTATCCTTCCTTCTTAAGGACGCTACAATGGGTCAAATCGACCTCCGGGTACTGTACTTGTCTAAATTGACAAGTGCTCGTCCTCTAACCTAAGCTATCCTCTCTTAGCAGATTTCTGGCAAAAACTCTGCGAATAAATAAAATTTCTCAAAAATCTGTTGTTCGGTGTCGAATTTAAACTGTAGGTCCCTCCCGCCAGTCATGTATAAAATTAACGCACACAACATAAGTGATGCGAGAAACTAGGTCGTAATCCTGACTGAAGGGTTGTATTATGTTGTGTTGTTTATTCTAGAAACAGTGAGTTCTAGAAGTTGCCAGACCAAGAGTAATTCTACTTTCTCAATAATAGGTCTTGTGGTTCTAATATTAAAAATCGTTTTTTTTACGAGTGTACTTTTTTTGATAGCAAAGAGTCCCCGTAGAATATTTTCCGGGAAATTTATTTTAAATATTCTTCGAAAAACATTCAGGCAGTTTCTTTCTGTACTTTTTATCCATTAAATTATCGATTAAATTTTTTTTCGTACTCAGAACCTGTTTCCAGTACTGCACCACGCATACCCTCCATAATGAGTAAACCATTTGAACTGAAACAGAATTCGGATATTTCTTTACTGTGTCCAGCTCAAGGTTATCCGGCACCAATTTTTAGGTAAACATCAATAATATTACGAGCATATCCTAAATAAAATTTGTTTGAACCTACCCAAGACGCAGATTCTTACTGCAACCTTCATTTTTAATTAATAGTTGGGGGATTGTTTAGTCTAGAGACAGTTCTCTTAAAGATATAATGGAAGATTTTGCTTTTTGCTTGCAAGCAAGTTAATGGGTTAACGGTAGTAAATAATGGGTTAATGGTAGTAAAATAAATTGTTATACTTTGGGCCTTAAAGCGTTCTGCAGGTATTTCACATCTGTATTAGCTGTTAGCCTTCAGTTTTTGTCTTTTATGCCTCTGCTTCGTGCTAACTATTTAGTTTTCGAAACTGTAAATAGAATTTTGCCTTTATAAGGAGACCTTCTTGCCTCTTTCAACCTATAGATCTTTCTGTAACAAATTAAAACGACTAAGCGTTCATTATAGTAGATTAAATGAGCGATCATATTCAATTTTATATTGTAGTAAAAGAGAAACTTAAAAGCGGAGAAAATGCGAATACTGGAATACTGGTTTGAAACTCTGCTAACTGGTTAACCCAACGATTCAGAAATAGTTTCGCTACGGTTGTTGGAACTGGAGATATTTTTCAAATTAGCAAAAATCTGATTAAAAAAACTTAAATTGTGAAGGCATAGACCTAGTAAGCTGGATAGCCCTGATATCAAGGTTTCCAAAACAGTTTTTGTTTCGGTCGGACATTACTAAGAACTATCGGTGATGAAGATATCGATGATGAAGCTTAATGTAGACGCTGAAACTAATATCTTTGTCATCGATCAAAAAATATAAGCCATCGACCAAATAATTGCAAGTCATGAACCAAAAAATGCAAGTAATCGACTAAAAAGTGGAAGTCACCGACTATAAAGTGCAATTTATCGGCAAAAAAATGCAAGTCATTGGCCAGAAAAGTGCTAGTAATTGACCAAAAAGAGCCATCGACCAAATAATTGCAAGTCATAAACCAAAAAATGCAAGTCAACGTCCAAAAAATGCAAGTAATCGACCAAAAAAGTGCAAGCCATCGACTATAAAGGGCAATTTATCGGCAAAAAAAAATGCAACTCATCGACCAAAAAATTCAAGTCGTCTAATTAAAAATGCAAGTCATGGAATAAAAAATGCAACTCATCGACCAAAAAATTCAAGTTAATTAAAAAATTAAAAATGCAATTCATTGAATAAAAAAAAAAATGCAATCATCGACAAACAATGCAAGTCATCGCCAAAAAAATGTAAATCATTGGACAAAAATACAAGTCATCGGCCAAAAAATGCAATTCATCGACCAAAGAAATGCAAGTCATCGACCAAAAAAATACAAGTCATTGCCGAAAAATTCAAGTCATCGACTAAAGAAACGCAAGTCTTTGTATAAAAAAAATGCAAATCATCGACAAAAAACGCAAGTTATCGCCGAAAAGTGCAATTCAAAAAACGCAAGACATCGAGAGAGAAATAGAGAAACAATTAGCACCGGTCCCATGTAACGCCGGATAGTAATAAAACCTGTTTTGAAATCTTTGATACTATGACTATCCAGCCCACTAGGTTCTTTTGCCCCACTAGGGCCATTTTTTACCCTATTTTCCCAATTTGTAAAGGCCACTTTTGCTTTTCTAATTTCAAAGGAAAGCTTCGTAGTTATATCTACGATCCTAAGTAACGCCCGACCGTAACGAAATCTGTTTTGGATTACTTGATCCAATAGCCATCCGTTTTGTTCATTTGAACTTTTGCATTTCTTCGTTATGCCGAGTACAAAATAAAATTTTTGTTCGACAAATGAGGTACTCAGTATGTGGGTGCTCATTAAATACGATGTACACTGAATCGAATGTTCGTTAAATCGGTAAACTACTGTATTTTTAGATAATCAAATTGGTGTAAAGATCTGTTAACTGGTTTTAGTTTAAAATTTCCGAAAAATTCCCTTTTCTAATGACATTCAGGCAGGCCTACCATTTATTATTTTAAAATATTCTTCAAAAATTTGCTTAAATTACAGAACCTATATCGAGTAGTCCTCCCAAGACACCATCTTTACAACAAAAACCCTTAGAACTTAAACAGCACAAGGATATTTCATTATTATGTCCAGCTCAAGGTTATCCAGCGCCCATCTTTAGGTAAGATTTCCCCACCAACAAAATATGAATCAAGAGAGAGAAAATTTCAAGCAGTTTTCAACCATTTTTTTATTTTTTTTTGAAACAAAATTAAGAAACAAAAATTTTTTTTAAATTTAGAACCTGTGGGCGGTAAAGCACCTACTTTACTGTCACACGATATTAAACGCTCTTGGATTGAACGCCAGCAAGCTTATGATTTGGCTTTATTTTGCCCAGCACAAGCCTATCCAGTGCCAGCATTCAGGTTGTTTTTCTTAATTTTTTTTTGCTTTCAAATTAATATTGTAAAGTTTACAAAAAAAAAAATTGTTTTTAATTTTCTTATTTTAAGAACCCGTTAGCGCTAAAGCTCCCACATTGTCTGGTGATATTAAATGGTCGGGTATTGAACGCAAATCGAATGTTAGTTTTACCATACTGTGTCCAGCTCAGGCATATCCAGTGCCAGTGTTTAGGTAGTTTATTAACACTCACTTCCAATGAATGACATCGATTCTGTAGCTTGTCTTTATATGCTCTCTTATCGTTGAATTATTAGACATGAATTGAGAAAGCAAAAGCTGCTCCCTTCCACTTACACAACTTTAATTGAAATATACGATGACTATGGAGTACCCCCTAAACTAGAAATTCAATAAATTTATTATTTTAGGGCACATTAATCATTATTTACACTTTTGACGAGTATACTCGTTCTTTTGTGAAAAGTAGTTTAGCAGGCAGAAAAGGCAAAATTAAACAGTTGAACGGTTAAGGGAGAAACAAGACAAGTATAAAAGTAAACTGAGTTCGACTATATGGGGTCTTATCTCGGCAATGGCATTACGAATGTTGGCCTTCAAATGCCTAATTGTCTCTGGTTTGTAGGCATAACACTTTTCTTTAATGACGCCCCACAGAAAATAGTCCAACGGTGTCAAATCACAACTTCTTGGCGGCCAATTGCCATCACCATTTCAGCTAATTAAACATCAAACGTTTGACGCAATAAATCGATTCTGGCATGAGATGATAGCCTGGTTGCACTATCCTGCTGAAACCAAGCATCGTTCACATCAAAAATCATGAAGAGCGGGTACAAAAAAATCGTTCATCATGATGCGATAGGCGTCTCCATTGAGCGTAATGGGTGTGTCTTCCTGCTTTTTCACAGAAATATGGGCCAATGATGGCCTCCGCTTCAAAGGCCGCACTAAACAGTCACTTGTAATGGGTGCATTGGCTTCTGTAAGACCAAGTGTGGGTTTTTCTGAGCCGTAAATGCGGCAATTTTGCTTATTAATGTACCCACCAAGATGGAAATGAGCTTCATTCGAAAAGATGATTTTTTTTTTGCAAAATCGCCATCATCGTGCAGTTCCTCGTTGGCCCAACAAATCCCAAAGGTGCTCAAGCGTTAATCGATTCATTTACGTTCAGTGAAAATAGTATTCTGAATTTTCTGACAGAATAAAATGACATAAGTATTGCCAGATTCGAAATAATCGATGGTTCAAATGATAAACCGAGAGATGGCCTACCCGCTATAAGCAGAGCAACACCAGAAACGCGATGAAAACCAGTTGACGATGTACCAATAATTTTTTAAATTGTTATTTGTAGTAAAATTTGTATTCCTTATTTCAACAAAAAAAAAATGGGTTTTTATGGAGTAATCGATTGTAATGCTAAGCAGACTTCTGGCAAGAACTCTCAGAGCAAATCAAATTGCCATGAAAAAATTTCTCAAAAAAATCTGTTGTCCGGAGTGGACTTTAAACTGTAGGTCCCGTTACTCTTGTATAAAATTAACACACAAAACATATATGGTTTGAAAAGCTAGGTTGTAAGCGAATGTATGCATGTTATCGATTACAATGCCTATTGCATTTGATGTCAGAATGTTACACACCCAATGATAAACAGTGAATTCCCTGTCAGTATCACCTGTCTTTTGAATTTGCACCAGTTTTTATGGTCAATAAGTCATTAATTGAGAGAGGAAATAACAAAAACAACAATTTTTAATTTTCCTACACCAGTTTACGTTGTATTTTCATACCAATCGATTCATTCATTCAACCTCCATTCAATCAATTCGTATTTTTTTATTTCCTACGCAAACTCTACTACAATCCAATAATAAAACAAGACAACGAACATATGAAAATCAAATTGAAAACGCAAAAACAAAAACAAAAATAAACGCAGTCTGTGCAATACAATACACATTTCCCTCGTCATCCATCTCTATCAACACTCAGAGTCAATTAAATGTGTAGTACACACAGTAAATAAAATATACGAATGCATATGCATTCATACAACCATACCCACAAGCAATCGGAAAACACAAAAAACACGACAAAAAAAATAAACACAGTATTCATTGAAAATCACGTTTTATGACAGTTTGCTCCATCTTGTGGTGGCAACCGGCAAAATTACGAACAGTAGCAGCAACAACAACAACAACAATGCTTTCACTTATACAAACATTGTTATTGTATTTTAAATAAACAGCAAATAAAAAATACAAAAAACACCATAAAGCTGATGTATAAATAAACAAAGCAAAAACCGAGAACAGAACACAAAAGAATGATTGAGAGAGAGAGACAGCGATCTCATATAAACATACGTACGTATACAAAGCAAAGCCACCATCAACAACTCTAACCACAGTACCCCGGTATTGTTTTTGTTGTGCCAATTTGTGGAGTAAACAAAACTAACAGAAGTAGGCAGCTAAAGAGAAAAAAATAACAAAAAATAGCGGTTCTATTAATAACAGCTGTTTTCAGTTCGCTAGCTAGCTATCTCTTTCCCTTAGTATAGGCTATCTCTTCTTCGCCATACTTTTGTTTTTAAAGCGCATGCCTAAGAGAGAGAAAATTTCCCAAAACAATTGCCCCTTAAAATAAATAATAACCCAACACTTGTTGTTCTTTTTGCCTGTTTTTCATGCACATTTTTTATTTTCAAAAATTTCTTACAAGAGTATGAGTATTATTGTTTAGAATGGAGCGAACAAAACAAACTGCGTAGGAAACTAAAATTATTGTCTCTCTTTTATTTGTACTGAGAGAGTAAAAAACTCGTTTTTGTATTTATGAATGAACGAATGAAAGAATGAATGGTGGCATGGAGAAAAAAACGAATGAAACATTTCTTTTTAAGCACGTTTTTAGGTCATGTTTATAGAAGAGACTGACCTGAATATATTTTTTTTCAAATGTTTGGTAGTCTCGTACGTTATTAATCAAGTGTGGTGAATTGTGAATTATTATGGTAGGGGGTGTTGTGTATGGTGGATTGAGGCTTTTTGTTTGTTTATACTTTTAGTGTTGTTTTCTTTATTTGCTTTTGTCATATGGTTTGACTTGTTGCTTTTGTTTTTGTCTTTCTTGTGTTTTTTTTTAATCAGTATTAAATGCCCTTGATATTGAGGTTCGTGACCTTAGGCGTTATTAACATTGACCTTTAAATCAAACAGTTTAATTTAAGGTTACTTTTTTTATATTTATTTTCTATTATATCGATGTCATGTAGGTGTTTAGGTACTATATTAAGGGGGTGATGTTAAAATTAAAAAAGAGGAAATAAATTTAATGACTAGCCTCTGTGTCTCCTTTTCAACACTTCTTGAATATTTTTTTTGAAAAAAAAAATATATTGATTAAAACCCAGTCATGAGCCGCGATAGTTTTCTTGTTTTTTTAATTTAAATTTGTTTTAATGTAAATTAAAAATATTTTTTAAATAATTCAGAAAAAAGGCAAAATATTAAAGGGCATTCGTTTGACCGCAGTTTCATTTAAATAAGAAAAAGAAATTTTATTAGAAAAACTAAAACAATATTTTGTGGGACCACTTCTATGCTGTCCCTATGCGTTGTCGTTAGTTGTACAACATGTTGTATCAACGGTTGGCCCGTCTTCACTTGTTTCTCTTTTTCCAATAAATTTACTTAGAAATTGTTATTGCAGCATCGCATTGATTGTCGATTGAATGAACAGCAAAATATTTTGATCTTCAACCAACTCACGACCAAGCACCCATTCAACATAAGAATTGTCTGAACAAAATAATAATAAAAATGTACCCCAGTCGCAACGTGTAGGGGTCAGAGATCAGCAATGATTATTCAAAGAGATGAGTAGAACCGAATCATACTCCTAATTTCTGATACTTATACGCATTCATAATTCATGGAACCTCTCTCTACTCATATTCAAAGTTTAAAGTACTCATCATATTCATACTTAACACCACGTATGATGTTGTTGATTTCGACTCTCCAACATACATATGTATACGCGAATCCTAAAATAAGTATGAATCGCGTACGATAAAAATATTCACTAGAAGGTTGTGTGCAAGCAGAGCAAGTTGCTCTGGCTTTTGCTGATGTGTCTTTTTTTTTTTGTTGTAAATGCAACAACAACTAAGACTGTAAATTTTGATGAATGATTCGAATCACTCGTATCATTTTTGAGTATTATAAGTATTTTTCTAAAGTTATGATCCGAAATGAGTAGGCTTATGAATCAAACACATTTCGAATGGTATGAGTTTGATGTCAAAGTTGTAAGCATACTCATTGCAACCTGTACTTATAAATTAAAGTTGTAGTGAGTATGAATGAATCAGAGTACGTAGTTAAATTTCAATATTGTTGACTCACTTATATTCAAAATTTCATAAGTGCTTATAGGTAGCGAAAAAACGATTCATTTCTAACCTCTGGTGGGGGCCGCATAAGAATTGTCTGTACAAAATAATAAAATTGTACAGCCAGTCGCAACGTGTAGCGGTCGCATTATAATTTATAACTGAAAATCTTCTATTTGGCATGGGGTTCATAAGACCTCGTTAGCTTTGAATTTCAATACTCAACCAGCGTCTTAATTTTAACTCAACTCATTCTCTTCTCACGCCACTCAATTTTTATCTATGAATGGCGATTGGAATTTTTGAAAAACTTTTCATGGCAATATTTTACTTATTCTCTCTCAGAGCCAGAAATCTGCTGAGAGAGGAAGTCGCCGAAGATATGTTTTCTTCATATTTCGTGCTGTTGGAGATGTCTGAACTGGAGTTTGAATTGTGGCTTCATGGTTAATAAGCCAACATATTAGTTACTAGACTACGGCGACTACGAAATGTTGTATAGTCTACCTCGATGAGAGTACTTTCCGCCAACATGATCTTCTGGTTGATTCCAATCAAATTGGTTTATAGAGAAAAATTGTTAAAATTAGGTTTTTAGCGCCTGCTTAAGCCAGATTAAGACGGATTTGAACAAAATTTTACTTATTTTTCGCGAGCATTTACGCGACAGCTCAGATAATTTTTTTTAAACTAACACTCAGGGGATGACCCCTATTAATGCAGTGCATTGTGTTCGAAAAATAGTTACAGGAGAAAGGAAAGAAGGGATAGTGAGACAATTTTTTTAATTATCAGTGTATATATGTATGTACATACCTTCGCCTCTTTTTTTCGAGAATTGCTTTTTAGGGGATGACCCCTATTCATGCAGCGCATTAGGTTCGAATGCAGGAAAGATAGGAGATAGGAGAAAGGAAAGAAGGAATAGTGTGCGACAATTTCTTTTAATGTTTAGTGTATATATCTTCGTCAATGTTTTGTCGAGAATTAGTTTTCAGTAATAATTCTCACTTGCTTTTTTCTATTGTAAAATATCACATGTAATGTCAGACAAACAATCAGACAATTACAAACACCTTGAGCCTCTGGTGGGAATCAAAACTACGGTGTTGGTACTTGGAGTTTAGCACACTACAAACTAGGCCATCTAACGCCTAGATTCCAACTAGGCCATTGGGGCAATCGATTAGCTGAAACATAATTGTGTACGGATGCGAAATCAGCAAATTTTTAAACTTGTTTTGCAATAAATTTCTTTTATTTTCAAAAATTTGTAGTGAAATTAAATTTAATTTTCGAACAACTTTAGGCAGTTTTCATCTGTAATAATTTTATTTTGTTTATAAAACTTTGGATAAATTTGAAATTTTAGAACCGATTGGTGCCAAAGCTCCCACCTTTTCGTTGGAGTATTCAATGATTGAGGTTAAGAAACCACATGGTGCTAGTTTTGCACTATTATGTCAAGCTCAGGCCTATCCAGTGCCTATTACAAGGTAAACTATTACAAAAGTAAACAAAAAATCATTGTAGGCTTGTAACCCAACGTTTAAGGCCGGTTTTTAGTTGAAATTATCGTTTAATTTTAAATTTATTTTTATTACGAAATAATTGGTTTTTTTTCATTAAACTTAGAGCCTATGGGTTCTAAAAAGCCAGCCTTTCCCGGCGAAGTACAAACTTTTGCCCATCATGCTGCCATAAATACAACATTAGCTTTAACCTGTCAAGCTCAAGCATATCCAGTGCCATATTTTAGGTAATAAACTATCTTTTAAACATTCAGGTCTTAATTCGAAATTAAATTAAAAAGAAAACTAACATTTTAGAGCCTATGGGTTCCAAGAAGCCTAACTTTCCGCCAGGCGTTAAAACCTTTTCATATGACACCGCCATCAATACCACGTTGGCCTTAACATGTCAAGCTCAAGGCTATCCAGTGCCGTTTTTTAGGTAATTAACGTTAATAACCCCAACATTTAAGGCATTTACTCTGATTAGTTTTTAATTTCTTAACTTTCTTTTAGAACCCCTGGGCTCAAAAGGCCCCTCATTCCCTAGTGTCGCTTCTACTTTTACTTTGTATGTGGCAAGTCATGCTACAATAGCTTTAACTTGTGAAGCTCAGGCCTATCCAGTGCCTTATTTTCGGTAATTTTAAATACATTCTTAGCTCAGCTAAATAAAAAGCATTTACAGCGTTGAGTTATTCCTGGCATTCAGGCACTTTGTTTCCATATCTCCCCTTACAGTTTATAAATGTTTTCCTCTTTTTTAAAATTTCAGAACCTTTAGGCTTTAAAGCACCAGCATTTCCAAGCATTGCTTCCAGATTTACTGCTTTTGTGAAAAGCAATGAAACTATAGCTTTGACCTGTGAGGCCCAAGGTTATCCGGTGCCGTTTTTTAGGTAAACAACACAAGAATTCGTTGATTTGAGTACAGAAAACAAAATTTAAAAAGCTTCGCTGTTGCTTTTACGAATGATGAATGAAGTGAGATGCTGTTGCTTTTAGGCTTAATGCTGTGAACATGTAATCCGGTACGAGATAGGGCCTCTTCTCAATTTTATCAGAGTGAAGTACATAACACGGCAATATAAACTATTGACTTTTATTCTTTCTTTCGGTAATAATTTCTTCGATTATCTCTTTTCATGGTGATAATAATTATCGTTTAGAAGTCTTGTCTTCTCGAATTTGATAGGACGGATTTACTACTCAAGGGGCTTGAATGAGTAAATTGAAGTCGCCGTAGTCTAGTGGGCCGTAGTATTGCTTGCTCATAAGAAGTAAGGCCACGGTTCAAATCTCAGGTTGGACATCCCCAGCATGGAAGGGATTGGAGATATCTGAGGAGGAGTCGATAGAGGGTATATAGGCAGGCGCCCCTGCAAAAATACTTTTTCAAATTGAAAAAGCGGCATGGAATTCAATTCGCCGTAATCTAGTATGTGTGTTGGCTTATTAGACATGAAACCACGGTTAAAAACCCCACGTCAGGCATCTCTAACAAAAGGAAATGCGAAAAAATATTCAGTAGGCGACTTCCTCTTAGCACAATTCTAGCAAAAACTCTGTAAATAAATACAATTGCCATGAAAAGTTTCTCAGAAAAATCTGTCGTTCTTAATCAATTTTAAATTGTAGGTCCCGCCACTCACTTATAAAATTAACACACACAATATAAGTGGTGTGAGGAGCTAGGCCGTAATCCTGATTGAAGGGTTGTAATGATTAATTTTGTGTGTATGTATGTATGTATGTAATGAAGTAATTCTCGATCCCAAATGGTCGTGAAAGCATCGTAACATGTTTATTCATTCGATAACCTTTTAATGCTATGGCGAGAGGTTAGAATGTTAATTTGCTTAATGAGAACAAGTAGTTGTAGGTTTTCGTAGGCTCAAACGGAGGCTTACTACTCGCAACCTAGGTCCTTAGCCCTTAATGTACTCTGTGGCTCAGTTATACGGTTATAATGCCTAAGATAATAGGGAAAGTCCAAAGCCAATTTATTTTTTTAATTGGTTAACTAGTCACATAGGCATTCCACACATTGCCCATGTCATGTCATTTATCATTGCTGACAGACGGGATAGAAAGAAGGCTCTAAACTGTTAACGTACATTGATCAACTTATTAGTATACCTTCCTCGCACTGAGGGCTTAGATATATAGAGAATCCATTTCTCAGGGGATGACTCCTACTCACGTAGTGCATTGCATTGGAATAGCAAGGAAGGCTCTAAACTGTTAACGTAACTGATTAGTATACCTTCCTTGCACTAAGGGCTTAGATAGATTAGAGAACGCACTTGTCAGGGGATGACTCCTATTCATCACAAAACACTCAGGGTCTCTTGTGGGAATCGTACCTATCGTAACCCGTACTAGGCCATCGGGGCACCCTAAAACTGTGCAATAACGTGGTAAATCAACTACTCTACGATTATAATAGATGTAGCTCTGCCATCGTCCAGCGATGTCTGTGATCAGGGTATTCACTCGATAGATATTTTTTGAACAGATTGGCGGCTGGTCTTGCGCCAGTGAAATTTGTTAATTGCGACTAGTTGAGCTTAGTTAAAGAGTTCATTTCGATTAGGTTTTGGTTCGAGTCTTAGTCTGAAGTGAGCTACTGCTTTCCAGATCTTTCTGTGTCGCCCTCTAGTTGTACTTTTTTGTGCACAGTATCGATAGACACTTTGTACCATTCTATTCCGCTTTCCCGATGATTGATTTCGTATACCTCACATGAATAAGGCAGTGTATTTAAGTCTTGGTCTCAAAGTGATGTAAAGGATACGTTTATACATACTTTTTGACGGTAGTAGATAACCTAACCTAACCTAACTCTTTTTGTAATCAACAAAGGACTCTTCAAAGTAATTAAGTTTTGGTTTGAAACTCCTTAGCAACTGGTTCTAAATAAAAGTTTTTTTCCTTTAAATTCTTTAAGAAACTTTAATAAGTATTTTTGTTTTTCAAATCCTTTTAGAGCCTGTAGGTGCTAAAGCTCCTACATTTTCCAGTGATTCTAAAGTAAGCATGTTTGTGCGTAACATTAACTCAAGCTTTGCTTTACTGTGTCAGGCTCAAGCGTTTCCAGTGCCTATAATAAGGTAAAGTTTTTAAGGGCAGTTTTCAAAAAAAAAAACATTTTTTTTTAAGTTTTCTTATTAAAATTTTATTTAAAATTTATCCACCATAGAGCCCGTTGGTGCTAAGGCTCCTACATTCAACACCGATTCAAATGTATTCTCTTATACACGTGCCATTGGTCAAAGTTTTGCTTTACTATGCCAAGCTCAAGCATTTCCGGTGCCTATAATAAGGTAAAGTTCGTTCGCTTTCTAACATTCAGGCAGGCTTAACGATCCTATTTTTAATTCAGGTTATAGAAGTAAACATGAAAATAAAACTCATTTCTAACACTCTTTCCTTCAAATATTTTTTTGCTAACATTTTAGAACCTGTTGGTGCAAAAGCTCCCACCTTTAATACCGTTTCCAAGATAAGCAGCCTATTGGGTAAAAGCTCAACTGAAGTTGTTTTGTTATGTCAGGCCCAGGCTTTTCCAGTGCCTTTCTTTAGGTAAATTAGGATCAGGAGGCAAAAAGAAAAAATCTTTTAAATTTTGTAGAGATTTGTAGTGAAAGTTAAAAAAAGAATTTATCAAGCTTTTTAAGACGCATAAAATTCCAAACAATTTTTTTTACAGAGTTTGATCAAACCATTTGTAATACAAAAACTGTATCAAATCATTAACACTTTTTTTTAGCATTTTTTAGTAGTATTTAAAGGTAACCATGTTTTTAGATATAATTGTAAAAGCTTTTAAGCTTTGAAAGCTTTCAGCATCGATTATGTTTTAGCCTCTCAATAGCCTTATAAATATAAGATAATTCGATCTCTATCTTGAAACTTAACTTCTTTTCAAAACTCATTGTATAAACACCATCAACAACTCCAATATACGGCTTGGACTCATTCGTAGTGCACGCTCGTAGGGATTTTAATTCATTCGGATTTATTATATGTATTGAAGCAGAAGAATAACATTTTATTCGGCCTGGTCTGAGAGTCAGTACCTGGCCTCCTCTATGGGGCCCTCATCCACTAAATCCCCTCCTCGTCTCGTGAACTTGTTGTGCCCACTCCGGAACTACGGTGGTATTACTTCGGAGTGGAGTCCCTTTGGCCCCTGCGTGTTCGTATCCGCGTCCGGATTACATGTCGAAAGTTGAAGAGACATCTAAGTGTCTCCACTATTCCTTTCGTCCAGGTCCCTGTTTCGAACAACCTTAAATGTCATCGAAGGAAATTTGCCTTTAATGTGTTCAAGTCCTACAAAAATTTCGCATCAAACTCGTATGAAGTTTTAGAGGGTCAATGCTCCTTTACTTTGCCTGTCGCTGTAGTCTCGAAAGTAGTGTGTTGGCTTATTAAACATGAGGCCTGGGTTTAAACTTCAGATCAGATCAACATCCAAATCAAATATGAAAAAACATTTCTTAGGTGACTTCCTCTCAGCAGATTTCTGACCTAAACGCTGAGGATAAATAAAAGAATTGCCATGGAAAAGTTTCTCAAAAATCTGTCATTCGGAGTCGCCTTTAAACTGTAGGTCCCTTGCCACTAATGCGTAAAATTAACACACACAACATAAGTGGTATGAGAAACTAGGTCGTAATTCTGACTGAAGGCTTGTAATGACGAATTATATTATGTATGTATGAGTTTGTAATCTAATTCGCCATTCACTTCCATTTCTAAAAAGCCAAATCAAGTCAACTTTTAAGGCTACAAAAGGAAGGCCCTACAGAAAATACTCCAAAGGTGTCAAATCGCAACCTCTTGGCGGCCAATTGCTATTTCGGCTAATTAAACGGCCATCAAACGTTTGACGCAATAAATCGATTGTGGCATGAGATGTAAAGCCAGTTGCACTATCCTGTTGAAACCAAACGTCGTTCACACATCAATACCAGGAAGAGCGGGAACAAAAAAATCTCGGTTATCATGGTGCGATAAGTATCGCCATTGACCGTAATGGTTGTGTCGTTCTCATTTTCAAATAAATATGGGCCATTGATGCCTCCGCTTCACAAGCCTTACCAAACAGTCACTCGTAATGGGTGCATTGGCTTCTGTAAGACTACGTGCGGGTTTTCTGAGTCCCACATACGGCAAGTGTGCTTATTAATGTACCCACCAAGAAGAAAATAAGCTTCATTCGAAAAGATGATTTTTTTCTTCATTTTCCCATCAAGGGAAAGCAAAAACGAAGCGGATGGTGATGTGGCTTCAACTATTTAACCAATTGAACTTTGTCAGGCGTCATACCGAGGTCTTTTTGCAAAATTCGATGTAAACTGGTGCGTGAAATGTTTAATTCTTGAGAACGAATACGAGTTGATGTTGATGCATTGTCACGCACACTCTTAGCCGCAGTTTTGATATTTTCGAGCACGCTCACGTCTTGGCGCATCAGCAATGAAACCAGTTTCACAAACATTAGCAATAAATTTGCGTATAACGTTCACTGTTGGTCCCTTCTCTGTGACCAAATTTTGTACGACATTTTAGTGCAATTTCCGACCAATCTGTCTTTGTTTTGGAAACAAATGTTGAATTCTCGCTAACGATGATGACGAGTTAATGTTGATGGATTCTAACGCACACTCTCAGCCACAGCTTCAATATTTTCGGATGTACGCACACTGTACGACCACGCTCACGTCTCTTGGCGCATCCAACAATGAAACCAGTTTCACGAACTTTAGCAATAAACTTGCATATACCGGGCGGGCACTGTAGATCCTTCTCTGCGACCAAAATTTTGTACGAAATTTTCGTGCAATTTCCTTGCAATTGTGTTTGTTTTGGAAATAAATTTCCAATAAAAGCCAGCGTTGCTCAAGCCTAAATCGATTCATTACGTTCAGTGTAGAATTTTCTGACAAAATAGAATGACATAAGTATTGCCAGATTCGAAATAATCGATGTTTCAAATTTAAAACGATAGATGGCCCACCTTATAAATTTAGGATGCAAATGTTTTTCATATTAAACTTCGAAAAAAGTTTTTAAAATTTTAAAAGCTTTTTCAGCTTGACTGAATACACAATATTTACTTAAAATATTGAGGATTTTGAATTAATTTTCTTATTTGTTTTGAAATGAAAGCTTAAGGGCCATTATTACAACTATACGTTAAAGTTGGGTTTAGTTAAAGGTAACTTTAGCTAAAGATAACTTTAAAGTCACCTTTAACTCTTTTTCGTTATTACAACCTAATGATAAAATAAAGTTAAGTTTTTCAAAAATATGGCAATGCCGGAGTAATGTCGATAACACTGCTCAATTAAACAAGTTATTTTTAAGCGCAGTGGCAACCACGGCCTTAAGTTTTTTGTTGTATATGCTCATTTTGTTTATATTTAACGATGCCATATTGAAAATAATATATGGCAAGCTCGAACATAAACTTAACTTTAAAAGTTACCGGTAGGATGATCCTCCATTTAGCTTAACGCTTACTTCTACCTTATTATCCACTTATAATAATGAAAAACAATTTATCTGCCCGTTAAAATCCTTCCTTTAGTTAACGGCAAGTTGTAATAATGACCCTAAAAGTGGAATTAAAATCTTTGAAAAAACATTCCGTTTTTTAGAAATTTCTGCTGGAAAGTGTAGAGAGAAAGTGTAATAAAAAAACTTGAAATCTGTTTTAAATTGTAAATATAAAGTGCATCACTTAGAAAGCTTTAAGAAACCTATGATATCCCAACTTTAAGGCGGTATTTTCTGAATTTTAAATCGAAATCTCATGATTATAAAATTTCTTGAATATAATTTTTATTTTTAACACAATAAGAACCATTGGGTGCCAAAGCTCCAACCTTTGCAACAAATTCAAAGGGCAGCATATTTTGGCAAAATCAAGGAGAAGATATGGTTTTATTGTGTCCAGCACAAGCCTATCCGGTGCCGGTTTATAGGTAATTAAGCAAACAGGAAGGCAGTTTTTAATCAAATTTTATTTTATTTTTTAAAATTTAATTGTACAAAACCATGATGAATTAATTTTTACAGAACCTTTAGGCTCAAAAGCTCCCGCTTTCCCCTCTTCTTCCAAGAGTAGTTTATTTTACGAAAGACAGGGTAAAGATTTAGTATTACTATGCCAAGCTCAAGCCTATCCAGTGCCTATATTTAGGTAAAGAAAATATTTTTAAATACATTTTTTTTAACAAACTCAGGCAGTTTTCAAAACGTATGCATTTCGCCTTAAAATATTATAAAAAATGTTATCTTTATTCTGATTTTAGAACCCCTGGGAGCTAAGGCTCCAAATTTTCCATCTGCTTTGAAAAGCAGTACTTTTTGGGAAGAGCAGGGTAACGACATGGTTCTACTGTGTCAAGCTCAGGCATATCCTGTGCCTGTGTTTAGGTAAATAATGCTACACTACCAACTGGTTCTCTTCTTTTTTTTTATTGGAATTCAAAATTCTTTTTCTTAAATTTGTATTAAAAATTAAATTTTTTTAATTTACTTTTTAGAACCCATTGGCGCAAAAGCTCCTTCATTTTCAAGTGATGTAGCCAGTTCCACTATTATACGTTATTATGGTCAAAGTTTTGCCTTGTTGTGTCAGGCACAAGCATATCCAGTACCTATTATAAGGTAAAAATACAAAAAAAAAAGTTTTTGTAAAGCTTTAAAAACTAAACAACTTGTAAGCTTTCATGAAAGCCTTTTCGCTTTTAGAGTGTTTTTAAATTTCCCGGTAATTTCCTGGTATGCAGTTATCGAGAAACTTTTGTTACAAATTCGATCAAACATTTTTAGGACAAAAAATCTTTTGTTAAACTTTAACCCTTAAACGCTGCCGCTTTAATTCATACTTGTCTCCTACTGGCGGCTGCGCTTAATGCTTTTCGCTCTATCGTGATGTGACTTTCAGATATTTTTTCGGCAGTTGAAGTGTTAAATATCTGGTATTACGTACCGTCTAATAGCATGATCAATTGCGCCGCCCGATAAGGCAGTCTAGTGCCTGCCACCGGTGATACGCGCCAGCGTAAACGTGTTAAAAATTCAATCAATTCAATTGGAACTACATTACAAAGCACAATGCACTGCAGATCATCGCCTAGTGATGGGTAGTGTTACGCTTTTACCTTTATAAAAACGTTGAAAATATGAGCTCGTAGATTGCAAATAAAATAAAAATAAATTTGTGTTTAGCTTTAATTAAAATTCTTTATTATTCGCACAATTCTGTGTGCCACTCTTCACAACTTGATGTAAACAACAACAATTGCTTTTGTTTGTTATTCCTCTCTTTATACCCTTTGCATAAACAATAACAATTACTAGACAATTATTCGACAGATCTTTGTAACGGAGATCTTCAAAACACGATTACTCTCTTCAAGCGCACCGCGTCTTTACACAGGACTGACTGAACTTCACTAACTAACTCGGCCTGCTTTATCTTGCCTTTTATATGGCAAGATAAACAGTCTGATAAATGTTCTTAAAAGCGAATGTTTGTGACTTTGCCTTCTCGTGATATCTATTAATGTAAACATCGTTGTTTATATTCATTATTGTTGTTTGTGTATTTTGTTTACATTTATTATTGTAGAGTTGTTTGTGGATTTTTCTTTACTTGTTTACCATTTTTTTATGCTAGTGTTTGTTGATTGCTGATTAAGCAGTACAATAATTTGTAAACAGGTTTGTTTACTGCATTGTTTTGTTTTTGTAACTTCTGTTTATAATTTCAATGTTAAGCGATGTAAAAGCAAAACACCAATATCTTTCGTGTCTCAATAAGGAAACACGAATTCTTCGAAATAGTTACGATTTTTTCTATTGGATTGGAAGGAAGACATGTTTTGATTAAGTATGGAATAAAAATTCCGTCTTGCTGAAACCATACATCATCCAGAACCATCCAACTGGATGGTACGGTTGAGGCCATAAGAACAGCATTTGCATATTCCTGTAGTGAATACCATTCACTATCACTCTTATTTACCATATCACTTGTATTTAAAAAGATTAGTCTAGGTTGAATTAGCAGCCTCTTCGATGTGTATAGTTTACTTAATTTCTGTAAGATATTACAACGGAAGTATTGAAGAACGTCTTCAAGAAAATAGGGCCCAAATGCACCGCCCTCCCTAAATCTGCATCAGACAGTTGATCGTTGTGGGTGCATGTGTTTGAATGTAAATAAACTTGCCATGAAAAGTTTCTCAAAAAATCTGTCGTTTGGAGTCGACTTTAATTTAAAAAGCAGGTCCCGCCACTCATGTATAAAATTAACACACTCTACAAGAGAGGTGTGAGAAGCTAGGCCGTAATCCTGACTGAAGGGTTGTAATGATCAATTATGTATGTACCGGCGCTTTTCTTGGTCGTCAGAGCTTCTGAGTAGGCGGAATGTATGCAGTAGTAGTGCATCCTGAAACTTGCAGTTCTTAAGAACGATGCCGTATTGTTGCGTTCGGGTTTTCGATAACACTGTTGTTTACAGCAGGAATCATGTAAAGAGAACGATCGCTACCTTAATCCATTGAGTGTCCATAACAGACTCAGTTTTTCAAGTTGTTTAACTATTCTTCGAATGGTACATTGGGTTCAATTTCTCGACTAAAAATTCCTTAAACTTTGCAAGCCGTTTCAGCATTATTGCCCGAATTTTTGTAATAACTTTTTACCTTTTTACTGAGACACTCTATGCGAGGAAGAGGTCAGCTATTCTGTTGAATTATTTGCCTATTAGTTTTGTAATAAGGTTAGGTTAAGTTAGGTTAAGTTAGGTTGAAGTGGTAGCACACCAAAACACACTTGAGCACGCATAGTGGCTCGTTGTAATGCATGTAATACTCTAAAGGCCATTATTACGACTTCCCGTTAAAGGTGAGTTTAGTTAAAGGTAACTTTAGCTAAAGTGAACTTTAAAATCACCTTTAACTTCTTTTCGTTATTGCAACCTAATGATAAAAAAGTTAACTTTTTCAAAAATATGGCAGTGCCGGAGCAATGTCGATAACACTGCTCAAAATAAACAAGTTCAAACATAAACTTAACTTTAAAAGTTAAAGGTATGACGATCCTCTCTTTAGCTTAACGATCCCTTCTATCTTATTGGGTGCTCATAATGACGAAAAACAATAAATCTGCCCGTTAAAATCCTCCCTTCAGTTAACAGCAAGTTGTAATAATGGGCCTAAACCTTTTGTAGAACCTGTGATCGAGTTCCATAATCGTTTTATTAGTTTACATTGAAGGTTGTTGGTTGAAAAGCTTTCATAAAATTGACACTTTTTCAGATTTTAATGATCGTAAATGCGTGATTCATTGTCAGTTTTTATAAAAACTATATTAAAAGTTCTTCCTTTTTTTGTATTATTTTAAAGCTTTTGTAATACGTTTTTCACTTTTCTAGAACCTGTTGGTGCGAAAGCTCCTACATTTTCTGGCGAATCAAAAAGTTTCACTTTTGTCAAAGAAATTGAACAAAGTTTTGCTCTACTGTGTCAAGCTCAAGCATTTCCAGTGCCTATAATAAGGTTAGTTTTGTATACCAAAGGCTTCATTCTATAACTCGGGCAGTTTATTTTCAAATTGTTTTTAAATTTTAATTATTTTTTATTATTCTTCATAAACTAGAACCCTTGGGCAGTGTTGCTCCCAAAATAGCTGGTGGTCGCTTGCAAGAGGTTACCAAAAAAGCTCAAGAAATTTTAGCTATGCTTTGCATGGGACAATCCTATCCCACACCGATTTTTAGGTACTTTATATACGTATAACCAAAGGCAGTTTTCAATATTTTTCTTTCAATATCTTTCCTTCAAAATTTATCCCTTTTTCGAAATTTTTAGAACCTATTGCTAGTGTTGGCCCACGTGTTTCTGGTGATCGTTTGCAAGAGCACACTATGAATTCCGGTGATAGTTTTGCCATATTATGTCAAGCTCAAGCCTATCCAATGCCAGTTTTTAGGTAATTCTACACAAATCAGGCAGTTTTTAATGGATTTTTTAAGACCCTCCTCCTTTTTTGTATTTGAAGTTCTAAAATTTATTCTCATTTTTTTTTACAGAACCTTTGGGTCATGTTAAACCGAAAGTTGCTTTTAAGAGTATAGAATTGAATGAGATAGCCCAAGGCGGTACATATGTAGGTCATTGTCCTGGGCAAGCTTATCCGGTGCCAGTTTATAGGTGATTGCTTTGAAAAAATGTTTTATTCGGAATTTTATTTTGAGAGTCATATTAAGGGTTAAAGTTAGGTTCAAACAATCGGGATTTCTATCGAGAATTGTGGAATCCAGTCAGTCCCCAGACTAATTTTTAAGAGTTTATTCAACAAAATTGTGATATTTAAAAACAAATCATGAGGTTTCAAACACTCGTAGCCTTCTTAAGGGTTGCAAATAATGTTAAAGTTTTAGTTTAGAACTCCCACTATTCTTCAGTCCGGGAGCAAATAGCCTCAACACTCTATTAGGAACTGTCCTCATTCCCTCCTCCCATTAAAATCGTGCAACAGCCAGATCCTGCGCTTCTGCAATTCGACAAGATGTTCTTAAGTATTCACGAGGGTTAATGTTGTTATTGAGCGTGAGACACGGTCGACCTTAAGGCCATTGGAAGATATCATTGCTGTCCATGATTCCCAGGCATACGGAAGTATCAATTTTCCGCAAGAGATCTTACTGAACTTGGCTATTCGTGAGGGATGATGTTGTTATTGAAAGTGGACCTGGTCGACCTAAAGGCACTTGTACGCAAGGTCATTAAGTTAACGGTCTTAAACTGGAAGACAACATCGAAGTCCACGATGTACGCAGGCGTACGTTAGAATCAATTTTACGGAAGAGATAAATATACTGATCTTAAGAGAAGTGCCTTTCAGTGGGATATCGAAAGACTGATTTGCCATTGGGCTACATTCATACTTTTATTATTGTCGTGGCATAGAGGTGCCATGTAGCACTGCTGCCTTACGATCTATATTATTGCTCTTAATCTACATGAAGTATCCGTACAGTCTTCTTCAGGGCTATTGCCCTGATAAACTTCAGAAGGTTGCTTGGTGTCTGCTCAGCACCTGATATGCACACAAGTGTTTGCTTCTGGGATGAATTAATGTCTCACAGGTTCCAAACAGGTATTTTGGTGATCTGATCATCACAGAATTTACATGTTGGGCTCGTTTGATTCCTCTTTTGAACAAGTGTTCTTCGGACCCCAAGCCATTTACTTTGATTATCCCTATTTCCACTAACTAGTCTGCCCGTATGCATCACTCCAAGATCCTGATGTAATTAAGAACTTTCGAAACATTGATTTCACTAAAACTGTTTGGAGAAATTCGGGTTGCCCATTCCAAATTGAAATGAAGAGCAAAGAAAGGAAGAGACTCGTTAACGACTCCCTACACATGGACACGAATGGTTCGCGGCTATTTTCGAGAAGTTAACTTTTTTTCAAATTATCCAAAAAAAGTGCTCCTTATAAATAAAGCAAGATTCGATAAGTCATTGACCAAAAAAAGTGCAAGTCATCGACCAAAAAATGCAATTCATCGACAACAAAAAATTGCTTGTCATTGACAAATAATTGAAAAAAATATGCAAGTCATTGTTTAAAAATAATGAAGGTCATCGACAAAAAGTGCAAGTTATCGACAAAAAAATTTATTGTTATCGACCAAAATAATGCAAATAATTGGAAAAAAATGCAAGTCATAGTTCAAAAGTAATGAAAGTCATCGACAAAAAGTGCAAGTTAACGACAAAAAACGCAAGACATTGACAATTTAGCTCGCTTTATATAGAGCACGTAGTCGCCGTAGTCTAGTAGGTAGTGTGTTGGCTTATTAGACGTAAAGCCAGGGTTCGAGCCCCAGGCCAGACATCAAGACAAAATACAAAAAGTATTTCTTCGATGACTTCCTATCAGCAGATTTCTGGCAAAAACTCTGAGAGTACATAAAAAATTGCCACGAAAAGTTTCAAAAAAAAAATATGTAGTTCGGAGTCGACTTTAAACTGTAGGTCCCGCCACTCGTGTATAAAATTAACCCACACAACATAAGTGGTGTGAGAAACTAGGTCGTAGTCCTGACTGAAGGGTTGTAATGACCAATTATGTATGTATATAGAGCACTTTTTTTGCTCATTTGAAGAAAACAATTACTTCGATGCCCATATCTCCGGTCCAAAGTAATGCCAAACTCAACTGTAAAAACATACACTGTAAAAAACGAACATAACTTTCGTAGGTAATTTTAGACACATTTAACTTAAGCTACTAATATTGGTTTGTTGAGCCCATTTAATACAACTTTCGAAATTATTGATGATATTTTCGTGTGTTATTTTAAGCTCCTGGATTTCGGTTCCGTCCAGTTCGTCTTCTTACCGATTACAAAAGAAAATTTTCGTTTATCATATGAGGTACACTCATTAGAAAAAAATTTGGGTGTTCATTAAATGCGATGGTCACAGAATCGAATATTCATTAAATCGAAAAACTACTGTATTTCGAGATAATCAAATTGATTTAAAGCTGTGTTAAGTGGTTTTGTAAGTCGTCGTAGTCTAGTAGGTTGTGTGTTGGCTTATTAGACGCAAAGCCAGGGTTCGAGCCCCAGGCCAGACATCAAAGAAAAAATACAAAAAGTGTTTTTCGGCGACTTCCTCTCAGCAGATTTCTGGCAAAAACTCTGAGAGTAAATAAAATTGCCATGAAAAAGTTTCTCAAAAAATCTGTCGTTCGGAGTCGACTTTAAACTGTAGGTCCCACCACTAATGTATAAAATTAATACACAACATAAGTGGTGTGAGAAACTAGGACGTTGTACAATGGGTCAATTCGACCTCCGGGTACCGTACTTGTCCTTAATTGACAAGTACACGTCCTCTAACCTAACCTAAGTGGTTTTAGTTTCAAATTTCGGAAATATTGTCTTTTCTAACGACATTTAGGCCTACCGAGGTGGTCTTAAAACATTTATTCTTTTGAAATATTCTTAAAAATTTGTTTAAATTACAGAACCCATATCGAGTAGTCCTCCCAAGACACCATCACCATCACCTTTCAAACAAAAACTTAAACAGCACAAGGATATTTTATTATTATGACCAGGTCAAGGTTATCCAGCGCCCATCTCTAGAAAAAATCGTTAAAATCGGAAACTACTGTATTTGTGTGGTTTGAAACCCTAATATTAAATATCATTAGTTAGGTTCTAAATCAATCAAATTAAAATTAAAGGAAATGGGACAAAAATGCATATTTTAGTAGCGCTTAAAACCTCTTCACATTTGTAGAGTTAATAAGGTTCCGAACCATAGTTTAAGGTGATCGAATGAGTCAAGTAACAAACCTTAAATATATCAAAAGAAGGAATATTCGAAAATTCATAAACAATATTCGAAAATATTGTAAAATTACTGAAACAGTGGACCTCATTTTTTTGTAGAATTAGTGAGGTACAGAACCTTAAAATTTTTGTATAATTTTTTAAGGCTTCAAATCTTATGGAAATCTAGGGAAAGTAAGTGGGTTTCAAAACCTCAAGGTAAGGTTTGCTGTTTCTTAGCCTTTCGTTGTCCTTTTCGAGCCATTGCTAGGTTGTTTGCTTTTGCTAGGTTGCCTTAGTAGGATTTACAAGAAAAAAAGAGAGGAACTAAAAATGATTTGAAAAAGTTTTAAAAATGAAATGCTCTTTAGACTAACCTTGCGAAAACAAAATTAAGTACAGGCAGCCTCTAAGGTAAGTATGGAAACTGTGGCCTTACTTAGGTAAGTAGACTTAGAAGCTGCTTGGTGTTATGAAAAGCTAACTTTTTTTTGTTGTTTTAGAACACAGTAGTAGTTTTATTGGCTTAATGTTGTTGTCACCACCACCCACTTCCTACAAAATCACGCTCATTTTGTTGACATTTCAATGTGCTTTAAGAACGTCAAAAATTAAACGAGAATAACGCAACAGCAGCAGCATTTCATTTTTTTGACATTCAAAATCATTTTCAGTTTTCCTTTTTTTTTTCTGACAAAACTTTGGAAAAACTTTCTTTTAATTAGTGGTTTTTGTTGTTTTTGTTGTAATATTCCAGATGGTATAAATTCATTGAAGGCACTACACGCAAACAGGCAGTGGTTTTGAATGATCGCGTCAAACAGGTATCAGGCACTTTGATTATTAAGGATGCCGTTGTTGATGATTCGGGCAAGTATTTGTGTGTGGTTAACAATTCCGTGGGTGGTGAATCTGTTGAGACTGTCTTAACCGTAACGGCACCCTTATCGGCTAAAATCGATCCACCCACCCAGACTGTAGACTTTGGACGCCCTGCTGTTTTCACTTGCCAGTACACCGGTAATCCCATTAAGACGATTAGCTGGTTAAAGGATGGCAAAGCTATTGGCCATAGTGATCCCGTTTTACGCATTGAATCCGTAAAGAAAGAAGACAAAGGCATGTATCAGTGTTTTGTGCGCAATGATCAGGAATCGGCTGAAGCTAGTGCTGAATTGAAATTGGGCGGACGTTTCGATCCACCTGTTATCCGGCAAGCCTTCCAAGAAGAGACCATGGAACCAGGACCAAGTGTTTTCCTGAAGTGTGTTGCTGGCGGTAATCCAACACCTGAAATTTCCTGGGAATTGGATGGCAAAAAGATTGCCAATAATGATCGTTATCAAGTCGGCCAATATGTAACAGTTAACGGTGATGTCGTTTCGTATTTGAATATTACTTCGGTTCATGCCAATGATGGTGGCCTGTATAAGTGTATTGCCAAGAGCAAGGTCGGTGTAGCTGAACACTCTGCCAAATTAAATGTCTACGGTTTACCCTACATTCGGCAAATGGAAAAGAAAGCAATTGTTGCCGGTGAAACTCTAATTGTTACCTGTCCCGTTGCTGGCTACCCCATTGATTCCATTGTATGGGAAAGAGGTAAGTCTAGTAGAGATACGAATACAAAATAATGTTTAATTTTTATTTGGTTTACAGATAATCGCGCTTTACCCATCAACCGCAAACAGAAAGTCTTCCCTAATGGCACTCTTATCATAGAAAATGTTGAACGTACTTCGGATCAGGCTACCTACACTTGTGTTGCTAAAAATGCTGAAGGCTATTCGGCACGCGGCTCTTTGGAAGTTCAAGTCATGGGTGAGTTCTGAAAGTTCTTTTTAACGATCAACATTGCTTATCCGACAAATGTTGGTCAACAAATTGTTTTTGTATCAGGAAAGAAAAAAAAGGAGAGAGGAGCTCCCTCTTTAATGCAAAACAGTTGGCATAAGATTTGAAAGAAAACAAAAATTATGTCCAGCTGTCTGCGTCCGTCCGCTATTTTAATCTCCTATCCTTTATGCCTTGGACTCCTCTCTCTCTCTTGCCTTATTTGTGTTACATATTCTACGTGGGAAAATTGTATTCATAAACAACGTTGGATTTCTTTTTATTTTCGTCGAATTTTCTACTCTACAGCTGGTCGTTGGTTACTTTGCGATTTTTATGTTATACACTGAAAGAAATGGATTTTTTCTTAAACTAGTCTTTAAATTGAATCGTAATTTGTTATAAAAATATGTGTGAACACAAGTTGCATTCAAGCAATTTTATTAAAAAAAAAAATTGCTGAAAAGTATGAAAATCTTTTGTGACATTTTAAATACCAGGAGTAGGATTTCATTTTAATGGTGTGTTAATACGGGCCCATAATGAGACCTTTTAATTTTTCCAAATGAAAAATATTCCAGAAATTAATTTTTCAGACTGATTTTCCAAGAAAAAAAAACCTCAAAAAAATTTTTTTTCGATTCCACAGAACAGTTTTAAAATCAGGATGTTTACCGAAAAGTAAATAGCATGAGACGCCATAAACGGCTAGTAAAGGTAGGACCATGGTTAAAAAAGCGCGGTGAAGAAGTACACGGTACACTATCGGGCTGCTCAATGGATCCTCGTCTACGGTGTTCCTTTCCCCCACATCTCGATCCTTTCTGATAGTCAGGCCATAAGATCTTTGTCGAATGTTGTGAATAACTCTAAGGTCGTCAGGGAATGTCGTCGTTGCCTCGATCTTCTTTCTGGGCGATTCAGTGTCACGCTTGTCTGGCTCCCCGGACACAGTAATATTCCGGGAAACTGCAAAGCCGACGATCTCGCCAGGGCTGGTGCACTACTTCCTCTTCAGTTGACTTGGGAATGCCACTTACAGTGGTGGCCTTATAATTAGAAACGATATTTCTGGAACAGAGTTCTCTGGAGTGACGAATCTAAGTTTAATTTGTCCCAATCTGATGGAAAAACGTATGTAAGACGTCCTCCAAACAAAGCCTTTGATCCCCGGTACACAGTGAAAACTGTAAAACAAATTAACAAACATACATGTTGCTAAGTCGTTTCTAATTATAAGGCCACCACTGTACATCAAAATTCTTTCAAGACGCCAACCTATCCTGAGTCAATGAGGAGTCCTGCTACACCGCTAGGCTCACTTGGCCCTCTATGGATAGAAGGAGCACCAACCAGTTACTCGGACTTTGTCGTGACATCTTCTCAATCACTGTGGCCACGCTTACAGGTCATTGTGTTATGGGAAGACACGCGGAGAGAATGCAGCTCCCATTCCCGTGGGTGCAGATCAGCTGAGGAAGAGGAAACTGCTGTCCACTTTCTTTTTTGGGAGGTGCAGATATAGGTTATTTGGCTAGCCAATCCTTGTCAGCTTGACGGAGTTATCGTCCATTGATATCAATAATATATGTAGCTTCGTTTATCAAATCTTCGGTCTGGTTTTCCAGCATAGGGTAGTCGTGTTTTAGAATGTGCAGCCCTTGCGCTGAACAATTTCTTCTCCCTTGATTTGGAGAACTTGGTTAGTACAGGGACTGCGTTCACCTGTGGCGTCACAACCAACTGGCCGCTATGCGTGCTCAAGTGAGCTTTTGGCATCAAGCCTACCACTCTAACCTAATCTAAGTACACTGTGATCTCAACAGTTTTCAAGGGTTTCAAGGAATAGACTACATTTTCACAAACCGTGCGAAAAGAAAGCGGACAGGTCTACATATGTCGCTTTACCTTCTATTGTCAGCTCATTAATCTTTTTATACACGACGTACAAGCCCCCGGAACCCAGCTCGGTAACACCCAATATAAGATCCTTGCAAGGGTCTTCCTGAAGCCTCAGTGTTAATAAATGTTCAATCAGTGCTTTTAAGGCGGACTAACTATCCGCATAAAATGCTACATTATCCGCTCGCTCCGTTGACGCAGTGATTGAAATCCCCCTTCAATCTGCAAGAAATAACACTCATCAGGGAGTTTACAGGGAAGCTTCGTGGCATCCTCAAATTATACTCCTTGATCCTTGATATCGTCCATAAAACTCGGACACGGATTCCTCGTATAACCAAATTGTTAGCCACCAAAATCGTGGCATTTACGAACTCTCTTCAATCAACTGAAATAACTTAAAAAATAGGCGATGAGATTGACCCTTTAAATCTCTTAATTTACTCGGACAGATAGGCCCTCAGGCTGGCTTAAAGTGCTTTTCGAACACCACATCGCTAACTAAACTTGTTCAAAAATGTCGAAATTTTTTCGGAAGATGGTTGTATTATTCAGAGGTAATCACTATTCGGGCCCCTTGGCCTAAAGGACACACCTAGAAACTGTATTGCGGATGTACTGTTTGAGAACCTGTAGCACACAGGAAAGCCCACTAAATAATATCTGTATAGGGTCCCTTAGCCACGATTAGGCTGGCAATTAAGGAAAATTTTATGCATTTTCTTAAAATTTCTCGGTGGAAGAGAAGTTCTGTTCCACTGCTGCAATGAGCTGCCCGGATCTTAATCAAGAGAGGACGAGGTCCTCAAGTAACACCGCCTAATGAGAAGGCATGCTAGTTGAATATAGAAATGAATGTAGAAATTGTGACTTAGACGACTGTCTGTCTTCACCATGAAAAGGTTTTAAGGAAAATGGGTTGCTATAAACCTCCATCTCCCTTATCTTCTTCTTATTTAATTGCATTGTTTCAGTTTATTTAATGGTAGCTGCAATATTATCTCTCAGGTTTGATTGTGTTTTGGCCAGCTGGTTCCAGCACATGCAAAAAATTTTGACGTGTCCCATTGAAAATATTCTAGTAGGGTTCAATTGCATGATCTTCGCAGCTATTGGAATGCATCTGATATGCTTTTCAATAAATTCATCGCATCGCGTGGCGTATGACATGTGGCAGCGTCTTGTTTTGATCAAAATAAGCCAGCTCAGTCCACAGTACTTTCCGGCATTCACTGTAATGCGGGTGCAATGATGCTATCGATCCACTAACCACATCAAACAGTGAATCTTTCAAACTGCATTGATTTTCCTTTTCACCTCAAATACGACAATTATTATTGCTGAAGTACCTCCCTGAAAGCCAAAAAGGAGCTTCGTTACTGAACACACTCTTCATAGCGCAAGAATGTTGGTAATGAAATTTCATGATTTATAAATCTGTTCATACTAAATCCATTTGGATTGCACACGTCACGAATCCTTTTTTCCAACTGAAAAATGTACACCGAAAAACCAAACGGCAAAGAAGTCATCCATTATCAAAATGATAAATGATTAAGGCTCATTATTACAACTTGCCGTTAAAGTTGGGTTTAGTTAAAGGTAACTTTAGCTAAAGTGAACTTTAAAGTCACCTTTAACTTCTTTTTATTATTACAACCTAATGATAAAATAAAGTTGACTTTTCAAAAATATGGTAGTGCCGGAGCAATGTCGATAACACTCAATTAAACAGGTTTTTTTTTTGAACGCAGTGGCAACGACGGGTTTTGTTTTTTTGTTGTATTTGCTCATTTTGTTTATATTTAAAGTTGCCATATTGAAAATGATACGTAATATGGCAAGTTTAAACATAAAGTGAACTTTAAAAGTTAAAGGTAGAATGATCATCTTTAGCTTAACGCTGACTTCTATCTTATTGTCCACTTATAATAATGAAAAACAATTCATCTGTCCGCTAAAATATTTCCTTTAGTTAACGACAAGTTGTAATAATGGCCCTAAGCTTTTTAAGCCGCCGAAATTGTACTTAATGGAGATGAATTTAATAAAACTTGAAGTACCATGAAGTCGCCGTAGTCTAGTAGGTAATGTGTTGACTTATTAGACATAAGGCCAGGCTTCAAACCCCAGGTCAGACATCAAGAAGAAAATATAAAAAAAAAATTTTCCGCTGACTCTCTCAGCAGATTTCTGGCAAAACCTCAGAGTAAATAAAATTGCCATGAAAAGTTTCTCAAAGTTTAGACTTTAAACTGTAGGTCGCGCCACTCATGTATAAAATTAACATACACAACATGAGTGATGTGAGCAGCTAGGCCCTAATCCTGACTGAAGAGTTGTAATGACCAATTATGTATGTAATCGTACTACCAAATGGAGATGAATAATATCAACTCGAGGTACCATACCACCAATTGCAAGCTCGTCTGAACCATCAGGATTACTGCAGAAGTTGCCAGGATATGGAAGAAACGGATTAGGTACAACACCTTTTATCTGAGTCCCCTGCACTTAGGGTGACAGAATTTTTGAAGATCTGGGTACGGCGGCGAACGTGACTCTAAGGGAACTGTCTGGTTTCATTCGAAGCTCGGGGTGGTTCAAACCCACCACTAACTGATCATGACAAGGGGGCTTACATTACACTGGGTAACACAATGGGTCATGTGGGTCACCGAGTGAACTTGCCTGTGAACGTCAAGCTATTCGCTAACCTCACTTAACCTAATTTTATTAAAAAAAACCCTACTTCAGTATTTTTGAGCCAATTTTACAGTTGGAAAGCTTTGTAGCAAAGATTTTTCGCCACAGACCCACGATTTAAATATTTTTTGCATTAATGATCAAATATAGTGGGATAGGGCCTATGTTTTTTTGTCACAAAACTCGTGTCCCAAAAAATTTTGATAAAAATTTGAATTTTTAAAATTAAACATTAACTTGAAACCTTTAAAAGTAAAATTTAGTCGCCATTTTTTCGCTTTAAAAAAGGACTTTTGGGACAAAGTATTAGATACAGTTATCAACAGTTTTTTGTTCGCTTCGTAACTGGGTGGATTTACCAAATACATATTGTATCAGTGGTGAAGAATTTTATACGTCGTTTTTGTACAATATTTTTACCCAACCCAAGATGATTTTAACGACTCTCAAAATCTTTGTCCCAAACTGCTTATTTTGCATTTTTAAATTAATTTATATGCTGTTTTTGTACAATATTTTTACCCAACCCCAGATAATTCTAAGGATTCTCAATATGTAATAAAAAAATAATTCTTAGGGACAAAATTTAAAAACAATTCCTAGAAAATTCAAAAATTATGTGATCCATTACAACACATACTCCTGGTATTTGTCACAAAATTTTAATTTTTAATAAAAAAAACGAAAATACTCTTGATGTTGATGTTGAGTCCTTTATTATATTTAATTAGTACCACCACAAATAGTACCATTTGATTTTGGTTCCGATATTATTAACATGAATGATATGGTTTCGGCTACGTGTACGGTTAATAAGGGCGATACACCGCTGGATTTGCATTGGACAACAGCACCCGAACCCACCTTAGGTGCTGGTCGTCTAATGACTAACGATGGCATTCTAATAACGAAAACCACACAACGCATTAGTATGCTGAGTATAGAATCCGTACATGCTCGACATCGGGCCAATTATACATGTGTGGCACGTAATAGTGCCGGGGTGGCCTATCATACAGCCGAGTTGAGAGTTAATGGTGATCAGAATGAATTAATTTTTCTTTTATAAACGAATTTCTTGTTTTTTTTTGTTGTAATAATTCGTAGTGATGATAATTTTTTTCCCCCGTTTTTCCCCCGTTTTCTAAAAAAAAAAGTTTTGCCCCAAATTGTGCCTTTCGATTTTGGTGAGGAGAGTATTAATGAAATGGATATGGTATCGGCTTCTTGTACGGTAAATAAGGGTGACCTGCCCATTGATGTGGGCTGGTTGAAGAATGGCGGTCGTGTTTATACCAATGATGGCATTGTTGTAACCAAAACTAGTCAGCGCATGAGTGTTTTAAGCATAGAATCGGTACGAGCCCGCCATGCTGGCAATTATACCTGTGTGGCCACCAATAATGCTGGTGTTACCAAACATTGGGCCATACTAAGAGTCAATGGTTAAGATTTTATTCAACATTCAAGTCAAAATATAAATTCTTTTGTTTTTTTTTCCTTAAATTCTTTTATGTTTTCTAAGAAATCCTTGCTTTTTTTAGTTTTACCCCAAATAGTGGCCTTTGATTTTGGTGAGGAGAGTGTTAATGAATTGGAAATGGTTTCCACTTCGTGTACGGTTAATAAGGGTGACTTGCCCTTGGATATCTATTGGATGCGCAATGCTGGCCGCATTTATACCAATGACGGCCTGGTTGTCATGCGCAATAACCAGCGTTTAAGTGTATTAAGCATTGAATCGGTACGTGCTCGTCATGCGGGAAATTACACTTGTGTTGCCACTAATAGTGGCGGTGTTACCACATCATCTGCAATGCTTAGGGTTAATGGTTCGCTATGGTTCTCTCTAACCTTAAATAGAATATTTATTTTTTTCTTTTCTTTTTGTGTGTTTTAATTTGTAACTCCCCTGCCCCTCAAACCCATCAATCTTTTTTCTTAAAGTTTTACCCCAAATCTTACCCTTTAACTTTGGCGAGGAGAGCATTAATGAATTGGATATGGTTTCGGCTTATTGTACCGTTAATAAGGGCGACTTACCCATGGATATCTATTGGACTCGTAATGGTGGTCGTGTCTTTAGCAATGATGGCGTTATTGTAACACGCACTAGCCAACGTATTAGTGTGTTAAGCATTGAATCGGTACGTGCCCGGCACTCGGGCAATTATACTTGTGTGGCCACGAATAGTGCTGGTGCTAGAACTCAATGGTCCACTTTGGCCGTTAAGGGTTTGTTTTGAATTTGGTTTTTTCAGATTTACCGGAAATATTTTTAAATGTTCTTGATTTTTGATTTTCTTTTCTTTTTGTTTCACTTTGAAATCCCCAAATCCATGCTGAATGAAAAAATATTTTTTTTTAAAAAGTCAAAATTTTTGTTAAAAATTTAAAGAAAAAAGTTTTTAAAAACCCCTTCTAAAGGCTTTCTCAGTAAGAATGCAGTTTTTCAATTTAAAATAAAAATTTGCATTGTTTGAGAGAATTGTTCCAATTAAGTATGACACAAAATATCTGTCAAATTCAAGCCTCGGCTCTTAGAAGTCGCCGTAGTCTAGTGGGTTCTGTGTTGGCTTATTAGACGTAAAGCTAGGATTCCAGGCCCAGGCCAGACATCAAGACAAAATATAAAAAGTATTTCTTCGGCGACTTCCTCTCAGCAGATTTCTGGCAAAAACTCTCGAGAATAAATAAAAAAAATTGCCACGAAAAAGTTTCTCAAAAATCTGTCGTTCGGAGTCGACTTTAAACTGTAGGTCCCATCACTCATGTATAAAATTAACACACACAACATAAGTGGTGTGAGCTAGCTAGGACGTTGTACAATGGGTCAATTCGACCAACGGGTATTGTACTTCTCTTAATTGACAAGTACACGTCCTCTAACGTAGTCTAACCTAAGCCCCGGCTCTGATTACAGGCCTTTAATCTTTTCATGCAATATTCAATGACTTTTTCTCACAGAGATCCAGCTGTATCTCAACGATGGCTAGCTGGATCGCGGATTTAGCCTTAGGAATTCTTTTTGATTTATTCGACTGATCTTAAAATTTCACAGGACCTCAAAGAAAAATTCGCACGATCTTGATGGCCAGAATTCCTTGACATAATTTGAAGTCACCGAAGTCTAGTAGGTAGTGTGTTGGCTTGGTAGGCGGGAGGCCATGGTTCAAACCCCAGGTCAGACATCTCCAACAAAACCAAATATGCGAAAATACTTCTTTGGCGACTTCCTCTCAGCAGATTTCTGGCAAAAACTCTCGAGAGTAAATAGAAAATTGCCATGAAAAAGTGTCTCAAAAATCTGTCGTTCTGTAGTTAAACTGGGTACCGGGACATAATGATATTCCTGGCAACTGCAGAGCGGATGAACTGGCCAGAAGGGGCACGGCCATCAAACTCTCTGGTGAATTCTCTACGTTGTCCTTTTGAGGACCTGCAAACTTATAATTGGCAATGCAACCGTGGATCTCGTCAACATAATGTGGGCAACTTCGGATGAGGGCAGAGCAGCGCAAAAGATCTGGCCGAGTCTGGATAGGAGGCGCACGGCGATTCTACTTAAACTCCAAAGAAGTAGGCTCAGCACTGTTATCGGGTTTATTACGGGGCATTGCATTATAGGTATGCATGCGAGACGTATTGGTCTTGGACACCTCGCAAATAATTTCTGCAGAAGCTGTGGAAATGAAGAGGAAGATGAGACTATTCTTCACCTATTGTGCATATGTCCGGCACTTGGTCGGAGGAGAAAGAGGTACCTGGGTGCCTACTACATGGAGGATATGGATGAGCTATCATGTATGGATATTGGCAGTCTGAGTCGCTTCATCGGAAACTCCGAATGTTTCCTGGAATAGGGGGAAATGAGAAACTGTGGTATCACAATGGGCCCTGTGTGCGGCCTAAGTTTGTCATGACTCCATTAAGGGGACAGCCACTTCTACCTACCTACCTACCTACCTAGTTAAACTGTAGGTCCTGGCACTCATGTATAAAATTAACACACACAACATAAGTGATGTGTGAAGCTGGGTTGTAATCCGAACCAACTATGTATGTACGTATGTAGGTATGTGGACCAGCCATTCCCTAGAGAAAACCATCTCTAGGACAAAATAAATTGCTATTCTTACAATCTTTATATCAGGAAGCTCGGTCAAGGATGTCAGAAAATGAGAGATCAGAAACCTCCGTCTCTTCATGGCAAAGCAGAGCACTGACACATGAGGTGAAAGACAGTTTCTTCCTCCTCCTCAGACCTACAGCTCCTGCAGAAGTTAGTAGTTGGAATGCCGAGAATGGAACTGTCTTGCTGAAAACACAAGTCGCTCAGATCCAAGTCATCCAATTGCAATCACAAAAACTCCGTAATCATGTTTCTGTAATGAATACCGTTCGTAGTCACGGCAATTGCGGTCTCATCTTCAAGAAATAAGACCCAATCTCACCGCCTGCCTGAAATCCACCCTAAATGTTCTCTTGAATTGCAAGAGGATTTTCTGAGACCCAATTTCGACAAATTTAGGCATTTATTAAGCCATTCAGATGACAATGTGCATCATTGAAGAAGACTGCAATTGCTCCATTTCCCATTAAATTGACCGCATTTTTCACTGGACTTCTGGTTTGAGCACCTGAATCAGCGGAATTTGGTACCCATGAAGATTTTTCTTTTTTAAATTCGCTACTTAGTGCTCCGTGAAGCTAACAGTTTCTGAAAACAGTACCGAGCAGTACAGCATTCGCGTGTTCAAGAGACTTTTGTGCAAACCCTGCACTGAACGGATTTTTCGCTAGTTTGCAGGATTTGGGTCAGTACATGGACTGCGCTTACTTGTGGCGTCACAATGGGTCGCTATTCGTGCTCACGTGTACGTGGTAATCACAGCTACAACTTCGACCTAACCTGTGCATTCAGATTGCAATGTGTTTCATTGGAGAAGATAACCTTTTTTTTGTAAAATTGAAATTGTCTTCACTTTGCTTCATAACCTATTAAAGAAAAAGCCCATATTTTTCATTGGTTTGAGTTCCTGAATCAGCGGAAGTTTGTGCTCAAGAAGATTTTTGTTTTAAAATTCACTGCATAGTGCTCAGTGTATATAAAAGTTGCTGAAAACAGTGCAGAATTGATGTTTTCGAGTTTTCGTTTACAGCATTCGCGTGTTCAAGAAACTTTTGTATAGCCCTTGCACTGAACCTTAGTTTCCGCTAGTTTGTGGAATTACAGCAGCCGCGTGTACAAGAGCCTTTGGTGCAAACCTTGCGCGCTGCACGACTTTCGCTCTAGTTTGGTGGAATTCGGTCAGTGCAGGGACTGCCCTTACCTGCGGCATCACAACAGGCCGCTATGCGTGCTCAAGTGAGCTTTTGGTATCAAAGCTACCACTTCAACCTAACCTAACTTAACCTGAGACACTGATTAGTACCTCAACGCCCACCAATCTTTTTGTAAGGCGCTCGATTTTTATTATTTGGACATACAATTTGTGACAGCCATTAATGTGTCCGAAAATAAAATTCACAATAAATTTAAAAAGTACGTTCTTGCTGAGACGCCCGTCCCCTTGAAATGTAAAAAAAAATTCTGCAAAAATGTTTGCCTCCAACCAATTACTTAAATTCCTTGCCTTGAAATTAATCTGGAATTTGGGACAAACTGTCACAAATTTTTTTTCCGTATTACTTCATTACATAAAAACAAGGAAATTCTAATTTTATTTTTGAATCTTTTAAACACACTCTACAACATGTTTAGTACCACCACAAATAGTACCATTTAGTTTTGGTGAAGAACCTGTGAATACGGGTGAAAGTGCTGGTGTTCAGTGTATGATACAGAAAGGCGATACACCCATTAATATTAAATGGACCTTAAATTCACGGCCCTTAATCAATAACGAAGAAGGCATTACGATTTTAAAACTGACACCCAAATCGAGTGTCTTGAATATAGCCAGTGTGGCCGAATACCACAGGGGTTTATTTAAGTGTATTGCGGAGAATAAGGCTGGCATGGCCTACGATATGTCGGAATTAAAAGTTAATGGTATTGTGTTGTTGTATGCATACATACATAAAAAATAGATTATGATTTATTTTTTTAAATTGTTTTTGTTGTTGTTTTAAATAATGATTTTATCCTTGACCCTGTTCCTCCTGTTTTTGAAGTGCCACCACAGATAATGCCGTTCTTTTTTGGTGATGAACCCATGAATATGGGTGAGATGTTTGGCGTTCAGTGTATGGTTAGTAAAGGTGATTTACCGTTAAATATTTATTGGACCTTAAATGCCCAACCGATTGTTAATGGCGAAGATGGCGTTACCTTAATGCGCATGAATCCCCGAACAAGTTCTTTAAACATAAACGCCTTAGAGGGCAAACATCGTGGAGTGTATCAGTGTATTGCGAATAATAAGGCTGGCTTTACTAGCTATTCAGCGGAATTACATGTTAATGGTTAGAATAGAAGGGCCTCGTATAATTTTTAAAATATTTTTCTTCTTCTTATGTTGTTTGTAGTTGTTTTGATTTTAAATTAAATTTTTTTGTTTTCATTTCCAAGTTTAGTTTCTCCCCAAGTTTTACCATTTAATTTCGGCCAAGAGGATCAAGTTTACAATATGGGCGATGTTTTAAGTGTTAATTGTGTTGTCCTTAAAGGTGATCTGCCTTTAACTATACATTGGACTTTAAATTCAGAGCCCATAATATCAGGCATTGATGGATTTACGATTGTACAAATGAATCGTCGTACCAGTTATTTAAGTGTCGACTCTTTGGAGTCTAAACATCGTGGCGTTTATCGTTGTATAGCCGTAAATTTAGCAGGGTTAGCTGAATATGCAGCTGAATTGCAAGTGAATGGTGGGTGTGACTAACAATACAAGCTGCTATGGGAAATGGTATCAAAACTAACTAACTGCCCTAACTAAACTAAACTTTATCTCTAGATTAACAAAACTAACTAATGTGGAATTGAACTTCTTTGCAAGACTGGCTGGGTGCATATATAATACTTTTTAAAGGGGATGTGGTAAATTAATCAGAAATACTGTGGCTTATAGATGGGCATATTATGACAGGAAACTTTTTTTATAAAATTTCTAAAAGATCAGGATCTAAATATGATACTCTAAGCTTTCGCAAAAATTCACTGTAAATTGTTTACATAACCAGCAAAAATTGCTGCTGAATTTTATACGGTGTTCAGATATGCACCTTTATTGCGTCTTACGCCATTATTGAGCTTAATATTTCATATAAACTTTCAATTAATTATTGCGCAATAAATACGCAAATTGTTATAATATTGAGTAAAGCTTAAAATGCAGCACTGTCGTAAATGTGTTTAGTGAGCATATTAGAATTAACCGAACACTTTCTGTTGATATTTGACAACTCAAATGTCAACAACGACAAACAAAAAAAAAAAAAAAACAAAAAAACAAAATAAAAACACAAAATAAAAACAATGTTATTGAAACAACCAGCTGTTTTGCTTACCAGCTGTCAAATGAATATTGAATAAGTAGCTGAACTGTGTATATTATTATGCCTGAACATTTAAAATATTGCACTCAATTAACTGAATATTGACTCAATAAAAGTGCATACCAGAACATATTATTAGTCACCACAAGAGATTTCACTTCGAATAAATACTTCTATTCGAATTTATAAAAAAATTCTACTGAATTACTGATTATAAACAATAACCATCTGCTGAATTGCATTCAGCCTGGCCGTTTCACTTAAAAACTTTCAAAGAAAGATTAAAGTGCCAAACAGAATAGTCGCTGTAGAATAAGGTAACGAGTAGCACTTCATAATTTCTTTGTCGATTTCCTCTCAGCAGATTTCTAGCAAAAACTCTGAGAGCAAATAATAAAATTTAAATTCTCAAAAATCTGTCGTTCGAAATCGGCTTTAAACTGTATAGGGCCCGTCACTCATGTGTAAAATTAACACTCAAAACATAAGTGGTGTGAGAAACTAGGTTGTAATCCTGACTGAAGAATTGTACTGACCAATTATGTATGTACAGTGAACGTCAAAAGAAACAAAAATATACCTTAAAAATTACCGTTATTTGTATTTTAAAATTGTTTCATTGTTACTTTTTAAAGCTGAAACAAAAAAAAAACAAAAAATTTCAAAATATTGTAAAATTTTTCCGGGCACCCTCCTTTAGTGGTAAAAGTTGAGTATGCTGATTGTTAGAATTTTATCCTTATTGTACAGTTTCTTTTGGCGCTCACTGTATGTATAAATATTGACTATCTGTGTAAGACATACCACACCTAGTGCAACTTTCTTCAAATGCATTTAAAATACAATAAAAATGCAAAACAGAAAATTTAAATAATTTTGAAAAATATTTCTGGGAAATTTTTAGAAATTTTTAAATCCCTAGGCCTTAAAACACTTTCTCCTTGAATATAATTTTCTAAATAAAATTACAATGTATTGAACTCACCCTTTTATTTACAAAGAAAGTTTAAGAACTCACCTGAAAAGAAATAAATTTAAATAAAAAATTAAATTAAAAATTTTCAAATATCGGACAAAACATTTGCAACTAACATTCATAATACAAGATGTGGTACGTAAGATTAGAATATTTCTTGTACATATTTAAACTTAGTTTTGTGAGTTCAAGTTTCTTATTATGTCAGTAATAACTTAATACATTTCTTAGGCTCAGTTATAGCTAAGTGCTATTTTTGCCGTTTAGTATGTGAATCGACCTATTATTTTCATCCGACAAAACAATTGCAACTCTTACAGTTTCTGTTGTCATTGTTTAAAAAACCGTTATTTTTCGTTTTGTTTTGTTCCAATTCGTAGTTAATTGGTATAAAACCTTACTTTCTTTTATTTGCAAAAATATTTTACTTAAAATACTTACTTACTTACTTAATTGGCCATAACAACCCGTTTATCGGATTTCGGCCTGCCGCAACACATCCATCCAGGCGCCTCTGCTTCGTGCGCGCCTACGCCAGTTGGTCACACCAATCGATGACAGGGCTTCCTCGATTTGGTCCTTCCAACGGATGCAAGGTCGTCCTCTTCGCCGACTTCCGCAGATTCCCGCATCAAATACCCGTCTTGCCGGCGCATCCTCCTCCATTCGAACGACATGGCCGAGCCAGCGCAGCCGCTGGATGTTAATACGCTGTACAACGTCCATGTCGTTGAGGAGCTCATACAGCTCACTGTTGTATCGGATACGGAAATCATCGCCAACTCGCACTGGACCGAAGATCTTGCGCAGTACTTTTCTCTCGAACACTCTCAAGGCCGCTGCATCTGTACTTAATAGGGTCCATGCCTCTGCGCCATAAAGAAGCACGGGTAGGATGAGTGTCTTGTAGAGTGTTAGTTTTGTCGTACGAGAGAGGTCTCTGCTACTCTATTGCCTATTGAGACCACAGTAGCACCTGTTGGCAAGAGTGATCCTGCGCTTGATCTCCAGACTGACATCATTTCTGGTGGTAACGGCGGAGCCAAGATAGATGAATTCCTTGACCGTATCAAAAGTATAATTATCGGCCGTAATCTGAGAATCAATACGCCGCGCGTCTCGACTCGTCGATAACATATACTTTGTTTTGCCCTCATTTACTGCCAAACCCATCTTGGTAGACTCGCGTTCAATAGCACTAAAGGCAGCAGTAACATCTCGCTTCGTACGCCCTATGATGTCAATGTCATCAGCGTACGCAAGCAACTGGACACTTTTTTGAAAAATAGTGCCACTGCGATGCACTCCTGCCTTTCGCAGAACACTCTCCATGACGAAGTTGAAGAGGTCGCATGATAAGGGGTCGCCTTGTCTGAAACCTCGCACGGTATCAAAAGGCTCGGAGAGGTCCATTCCTACCTTGACGGAGCTACAGGAATTGCTCAACGTCATTCTGCAAAGCCTTATCAGCTTCGCAGGTATACCGAGCTCAGACATTGCGGCAAAAACACGATCCCTTACGGGGCTATCAAAGGCAGCCTTATAGTCGACAAAAAGATGGTGTGTGTCGACTTGTTTCTCGTGGGTCTTTTCCAGGATTTGGCGTAGTGTGAAGATCTGGTCGATGGTGAACTTGCCAGGTCTGAAGCCGCACTGATAAGGTCCAATCAGTGTTTTGCGGAGTGGCTTCAGTCGTTCACACAATACGCCTGTAAGAACCTTATATGCGATAGGGAGAAGGCTTATACCCCTATAGTTGGCGCATATAGTAGGGTCTCCCTTTTTCAGGACAGGACAGAGGACACTGAGGTTCCAATCGTTGGGCATACTTTCCTCTAGCCATATTTTGTAAATAAGCTGGTGCATGCGCCCTACCAACTCATTACATCCGGTCTTAAACAATTCAGCGGGGAGGCCATCAGGACCTGCCGCTTTATTGTTTTTAAGGCGCGTAATCGCGACTTTGACCTCTTCATGGCTAGGCGGCGGAAACTCCACGCCGTCATCATCGATCGGGTTCGGAACATCATCTCTAAAGGCGGTATTGGTGTCGTCATCGCCTTGTAGCAGAGTAACCTCAGTACTCCCTGCGGATCTGATACTAAGTTTCCATTTTCGTCCTTGCAGGAAGACGCTCCGGGTTTATAACCCTCGGTTAGACGCTTAACCTTTTGATAGAATTTTCGAGCGTCATTCCTACATCTATACATCTCGACTTCCTCACGCTCACGCCTTTCCTGCTCCCTCTTCTTGCGTCTGAAAAGGTGTCTCTCATCCCTTCTCTTCTCTCTATAGTTCTCGACAATGGCTCGCGTAGCGGCAGACTGCAACGTTTTCTTGTATGCGGCGTTTTTCGCTGCAGTTGCCTCGCGACACTCCTCATCGTACCATTGATTTCGTTGGTGTGGGCGTTCGAAACCAAGGACTGTTTCCGCAGTAGTGCGCAAGGAGTGGGAGATGTTGGCCCACAGTCCGCCAATGTCGTTGAGATTAGATGGGGAACGACGGAGCTTATCCGAGAGTTGAGCGGAGAACGCCTCAGCTGTCCTTTGTGATCGCAGCTTCTTAACGTCCAGCTTTCGCAATGCACTAGAGTGCGCAGACCTCGAAGCGCTAATGCGCAATCGAAACTGGGCTGCGACAAGGTAGTGGTCCGAGTCGATGTTTGGACCTCTGTCGATGTTTGGACATCTAGTACACTGGATACGTGCCTTCCGTCTATCACAATATGATCGATCTGGTTAGATGTTGACCGATCAGGGGACATCCATGTGGCCTTGTGAATGTCGAGATGTTGAAACTTAGTGCTACATACTACCATGTTACGCGCCGCGGCGAAATCGATCAGCCTCATACCATTGGAGGTAGTGTTTGCGTGGAGGCTGAACTGTCCGACAGTGGGGCCAAAGATACCTTCCCGCCCGACCTTTGCATTAAAATCCCCGAGGACGATTTTGGCGTCATGGGCCGGGCACTTATCGTATACGTCCTCGAGTTTAGCATAGAAGGCATCCTTAACCACATCGTCCTTTTCTTCCGTCGGGGCGTGAGCACATATTAGGCTGATGTTGTAAAATTTTGCCTTGATGCGGATTGTGGCTATTCTTTCGTTCACAGGTGTGAACCCAGAGACAAGGTGACGAAGTCTCTTATTAACCACAAATCCGCATCCAAATTTCGTGCTTGTTTTCATGGCAGCTGTAGTATACATCGCAAGATGCAAGCCTTTTGCATCCTTGTCCTGTCCATCGCATTTCCTGAATGGCAGTGATGTCAGTCCTACATTTAATGAGGGCATCCGCCAGCTGGGCGGAAGCGCCTACCCTGTAAAGGGTGCGGACGTTCCATGTACCAATACGTAAATCATAGTCCTTTATTCGTTTGCCGTGGTCGTCAACTTTAGAGGGGATCTTTTTATAGGATTCTGTCTTGGTTTTCATTGGATAATTGTTTTTACGTGGTGGGTTCCAAGCCCTACGCACAACCCAAATTTAACGTCCAGGGGATTGGACATTCGCTGCACGCATTAGTTAACATCTAGCGGGTGCTAGAATGCCATCCAGGAGGGGCCACGAGGAGGCTGCGTGTCAACTTGAATACAGCAAGACAAGGATCGTCCTGGTGGTCGCCACGCTGACCACAATCAGAAACTTTACCTTGTTTGCATGCATCCCACCCCTCCCTTAAATACAAGTTTTATTAATTAGCCATAATTTCGATAAAGATGCCACCAGATAAGTTCGGTAAATATTTACGAAAACGTATTGTTGATGATTTCAATCAAGGAATTTCTCAAAAAAAAACTATCCATTAAGTATAATGTTCATAAATCATCAGTTTCTCGAATTTTATCACGTTTAAAAAAAAAACTAAGTCTGTGGAGATTATCAGCAAAGGCGGTTGGCCTTATAAAACTGACAAAAGAACCGATGCGTTAATTGTACGAGAGATTAAAATGTTTCCTTTTAAATCGGCTCCAACATTGGTTAAAGAATTCAATATTCCAGTAAGCGCAAAAACTGTTTTTCGACGTCTTATTGATGCTGATTTGCTAGCTTATCGGCAAGCTTAGAAGCCTACTACAATTTGCTCAAGAACATATTAGCGGGACAGTAAACCAATGGAAAGAAGTCGCCGAAGTCTAGTAGGTAGTGTGTTGGTTTATTAGACGTAAGGCCAGACATCAAGACAAAATACAAAAAAATTATTTCTTCGGTGACTTCCTCCCAGCAGAATTCTGGCAAAAACTCTGAGAGTAAATAAAAATTGCCATGAAAAGTTTCTCAAAAATCTGTCTTTCGGAGTCGACTTTAAACTGTAGGTCCCAACACTCATGTAAAGGGTCCGCCAAATAACTTTTTTTTTTTGAAAATGCTTTAAAAAAAACTACTGAATATTTTCTCAAATTTCTTTTTTTATTTCAAAGTACAATCCTTCCGGTTAATATTGGAAAAAAATTTCATTCAAATGGCTGCCTCGGGTGGCCATGCAGTAGCCTACACCAGAAGGTACCGATTTTGGCAAAAAAAAATCATCTTTTCAGATGAAGCTCATTTTGATCTCGGCGGGTATGTAAACAAGCAAAATTGTCGCATTTGGGGCACAGAAAACCCGCACGCATAAATTGAAAAGCCGACGTACCCAAAACGAGTCACTGTTTGGTGCGGATTTTGGTCCAGAGGCATAATTGGGCCATTTTTCATCGAAAGTGAGCAAGAAGTGACCGTTACAGTCAATGGCGATCGGGCCATGTTGAACGAATTTTTGTTTACAAAAATTGAAGAGGAGAATATTGTCAACATTTGGTTTCAAAGGACGGCGCTACGTGCCACGCAACCGAAGCTACACTCGATGTTTTGCGCCCTGTTTTTGAAGATCGCATTATCAGCCGCAGAGCTGATGTCGTTTGGCCACTTGGGAGCTGCGATTTGACACCGTTGCCGTCAAAGAAAAGTGTTACGCCGACAAGCCAGAGACAATTGACGCTTTAAAGGACAATATTCGTGAAGCCATTGGTGAAATACAGTTGCACACAATCGATAATGTGCTTAAAAATTGGACCGATCGTGTAGGCTACTGCATGGCCAGCCGAGGCAGCCATTTGAATGAAATTATTTTCCATTATTAACCGGAAGAATTGCACTTTCAAACTTTTGAGAAAATATTCAGTAGTTGTTTTTTAAAGCATTTTCAAAAAAAAAAGTTATTTGGCGGACCCTTTATAAAAATTAACACACACAACATAAGTGGTGTGAGAAACTAGGACGTTGTACAAAGGGTCAATTCGACCTCCGGGTATTGTACTTGTCTTAATTGACAAGTACACGTTCTCTAACCTAACCTAACCTAAACCAATGGAAAAATATTCTTTTCGGTGACGAATCAAAATTCAATATTATCGCTAGTGATGGCATAACTCGAGTTAGACGGCCAAAAGGAAAACGAGTACAAAAAGAATTTTGTGTAAAGACCGTCAAACATGGAGACGGAGACGGTCATGTCATGGCCTGGGGATGTCTTTCTGCAACGTATTGAGGGAATAATGGATAAATGGTCCTACAAAAACATCCTTGAGCAGGCTATGTTGCCATATGCTGAGTTTGAAATTCTTTTAAGATGGACGTTTCAACAAGACAATGATCCGAAACACACTTCGAAGATAGTAAAAACTTGGTTTAGGCAATGTAATGTAATGGAATGGCCACCTCAATCACCGGACCTGAACCCAATAGAAAATCTCTGGGCAATTGTAAAACAGCGAATTGATCACAATAACGTCCAAAATGCTGGCGAGTTTTTTAATCGGATTAAAAACTCGTGGTATGCTATTCCACAGGCTACTATTAATCATTTAATAGAGTCGATGCCACAAAGATGCAAATCCGTAATAGATAGTAAGGGTTTGGCTACGAAATATTAAGCAAACAAATATTTTACTGTGGAATATTTTTAAATTGCAATTGTTTTGTCTTACAAATGTTTTGTCCGATACGTACATTCATTTCATTAAAGGTTGACAGTAGAAATTAGAATCCAACGCTTGACCAAGGTTGTAGAAGCGTGAATGAGTGACCAATTCCCTTCTAATTCCACTTGACATATAGAATTTCCTGGATTGCAAAAATTGGCTTAATTGGCCATTGTAATGACAAATTAAATATGTATGTTAGGTAAACTTTAACTGAATTGGTTTTAATTCAGACAAATTTAAAAAATCTGTTGGTGAATGAACTTTAATTCAGCTGAATTGCGTTTGACGAACTGTACTCTTGAATTGTTAATTTTAATGATCAAGTTTACATGAATACTTGACTAGATATACGTAATTTAGAGTAGCTGAATACAACAAAGCTCGCTACAGTAGTATACTTTTATATAAATCCATTTAGATGTGGACCGGAAGCACCAACAACTGACATAAAAAGCTTCGGAATTTACGACTTTAAATTTTAAAAATTTTATAATTGTTTCTGTTTCCTTTTGCTGAATTGTAGTTGAATTTATTTCATTTCCATTTAATATTCACCATTTAGTACCACCACAAATAATGCCATTTAATTTTGGTGATGAACCCATGAATGTGGGCGATTGGTTTGGCGCTCAGTGTATGGTGGGTAAGGGTGATTTACCAGTCGATATCTATTGGACCCTTAATTCTCATCCGATTACTAATGGCAATGAGGGTTTTGTCTTGATACGAATGAATCCCCGAACAAGTTCTTTAAACATTAATGCCTTAGAGGGCAAACATCGTGGTGTTTATCAATGCATTGCCAATAATAAGGCGGGCTCTGCAACTTATGCGGCTGAATTACATGTTAATGGTTAGACAAGTTCGATAAATGATTACAAATTATATTTAAAGTAGTGATTAATATTAATTTCTTAGTTTGTTATTAATTATGATTTTATTTTTTATGAATTTAACATCCATTCCTCCCCTCTACCATAGTTCCACCACAAGTGTTACCCTTTAATATTGGCAATGAAGTCTATAATATGGGTGATGTTTTAAGTATAACATGTGTGGTGCTTAAGGGTGATTTACCATTAGATATGCATTGGACTTTAAATTCAGAACCTATAGTAACGGGAAAAGATGGTTTTACCGTTATGAAATTGAATACACGTACAAGTTATTTAAGTGTTGATGCTTTAAAGGCCAAGCATCGTGGTAGTTATCGTTGTATTGCAAAGAATTTAGCTGGCTTAGCTGAATATGCAGCTGAATTGCAAGTTAATGGTGAGCCCGGCGTGTAGTTGTTAAACAGATTTTCATGCTAAAAACTGTGCTAAAATTACTAACTTTTCTAGAAAATTAACCTCTTGACGCTATTATAACATAAGATTGGGTGATTTTTGCTAACAAATTTTGTTGTGTGATTAATTGCTGAATTCAATAAAATTTAAAGAAAATTTAAAATAAAAAATTTTAATTAAAAAATCGGTTAGGAATAGTAAATCCATACTGGTATACAACTTTATAATGTAGAACTCTGCTAGTGGTGTTTAATATTTTGTTTTAAATAAAAAGCCTGTTGCTGAATTGCAGCTTAATTAGCTAAATAGTTGTAATAGCTGTGGGCTAGTAACGTAAAAAGTTTATTTTAAAGTTATTAATCTGACCTGCAGCTAACTTAATGCAAATAAATGAAATTTTTGCTGACCTTGGACCTGTCTTGCAGCTGAATTAGTTTAAATACTTAAAATTTATAGCAAATAATTTGCTGAATTGCATAAAAATTAGGCTGCCTTCCAAAATGTTAGTTGCTTTGTGTTTGAACAAAGTTTCATAATGTCGCTGTACAAAATATTGTATTCTATTTCAAAACGTCGTCAGTGTGTACTTTTAACGCAGTCAAAAAGCAATCAGACATCGGATATATAGTTGATGCATTGTTTCGTTACTTTGCATATCTACATGGTTTACATAAAGTAGTGGAACTGCATACAAACTTTGTATTGATACATTTGGGAAGGCAGCCTTAATTAAATTAAATCGGAATACGTTAAATATTTAAAATTTATATACGCTTATGCTTTGAAATATACAGTGAGTGTTAAAAGAAACTGTGCACTAAGGATAAAACTCTAACAATCACCAAGCTCAACTAAAACTATTTAAGGGGAGTGCCCGAAAAAATTTGACAATATTTCGAAATTTTTTTGTAATTATTTTTTTTTGTTTCAGTTTTAAAAACTAACAATGAAACAATTTTAAAATAAAAATAACGGTAATTTATTAATGTATACTTTTTCTAATGTACAGTTTCTTTTAACGCTCACTGTATTTGTGGTTTGCTGAAGCCGTATAATGCAACTGACGATGAAACAATGCGGATATTTATTATCTGCTTCCCAGGTTTTGTAGGCATTTTTTTATATTTTGCTGAGTTTATGCCTACAGTGGGAAGCAAAACTGTCCAGATGTTTTGCATTAAGAAAGTAAGGTAATGAAAGTAATAAAAATATAGGTGTATTATCAAATATATGTATTTTTTATAATTATAAAGAACAAAAACTTATATAAATTTCTTAAAAAAAAAAAAAAAATAAAAAAATGCAAAAGAAAAAAAATTCACCATTTGGACACTTTTGCACTGTTTGCGGGGTTTGTTGAAAATCATTAATCGTTGCCAATTTAATATTTCGTCCAAACGCATTTATTTTTAATTACGCTTTCAATACGTTTTGGCATACTCTCCACTAACTTTTGGATGGTATCACGGTTAAGGGCTCGCCATTAATGTTGTATTCTCTTCCAAAGCTCGTCAAAATTTTTTGGTGAGTTTTCATATGCTATCAGCTTTTTAACAATAGCCCATATATTTTCTATAGGATTCAGGACTGGGCTTTGGGCAAGCCAGTTCATCATCCCAAAAGTTTGGTTTTGTAGCCAGCTTCTAACTACTTTGGCAGTGTGCTTCGGATCCCCGAATATTGTATTTGATAATACACCTATATTTGTATTACTTTCATTACCCTACTTTCTTAATGTAAAACATCTGGACAGTTTTACTTCTCACTGTATGTACTCTTGCTGAATTCCTTGATTTCTAGGAATTCGTAAGAATTCGTAAAAACAAAAATACAATAAAACCATATTGTTATACTCTATTATATAGGGTGGGTCATCTATCGGTTTAAATTAGCATCATCGGTTATTTCGAATGTGAAAATACTTATGTCATTCTATTCTGTCATAAAATTCGGTTCATTATCTCCCTAGGAACGTAATAAATAGATTTACATTTGAGTAACGTTGGCTTTTATCGGAAATCTATTTCCAAAACAAAGACAATTGATTGGAAATTTCACGAAATTGTCCTACAAAATTTGGTCGCAAAGAAGGACCGATAGTGTCCGATATACGCAAATTAATTGCTAAAGTTCGTGAAACTGGTTTCATTGTTGATGTGCCAAGACGTGAGCGTGCTCGTACAGTGCGTACACCCGAAAATATCGAAGCTGTGGCTGAGAGTGTTCCTGAGAATCCATTAACTCGTCATTGTTCTCAAGAATTAAACATTTCAAGCATCAGTTTACGTCGAATTTTGCGAAAGGATCTCGGTATGATGCCTGACAAAGTTCAATTGGTTCAAGAGTTGAAACCGCATGACCATCCGCTTTGTTTTCGCCTTCCATTGATGGGCCAACGAGAAAAAAAATCATTTTTTTGAATGAAGCTTATTTTCAACTTGGTGGGTTCGTTAATAGGCAAAATTGCCATACGTGGGGCTCAGAAAACACACACGTAGTCCTACAGAAGCCAATGCACCCATTATGAGTGAATGTTTGGTAAGGCTTGTGGACCGGAGGCATCATTGTTCCATATTGCTTTGAAAATGAGTACGGCTTAACACATTCTCCGCAACAAGTTTTTCATAAAATATAAAAAAAAATTCCTTGCACTGAATGGCAAGTTAAAGTAGGTACTCAGTGTCAGTCACTGGTGACTGACATAGCCCCATTGGAGTATTCCAGTGTCAGTCACTGGTGACTGACAAGGCGGTCAATGTGTTAATCATTACGGTCAGTGGCGAAACTTCTCACACCATGATAACCGATTTTTTTGGAACCCGCTCTTCCGGGTATTGATGTGAACGATGTTTGATTTCAACAGGGTGGTGCAACTTGCCACACATCTCATGTCACAATCGATTTATTGCGTCAAACGTTTGATGGCCGTTTGAATAGCCGAAATGGTGATGTTAATTGGTCGCCAAGAAGCTGCGATTTGACACGGTTGGAGTATTTTCTGTGGGGCGCTGTTAAAGAAAAGTCTCATGCCGATAGACCAGAGACAATTGAGCATTTGAAGGTCAACATTCGTGATGCCTTTACACTCGAAAAAGTACATGAAAAGTGGATCGATCGAATGAGTTACTGTGAGGCCAGCCCCGGCAGCCATATGAATGAAATAATCGTCCATTTCTAACAGGGAACAATTGTAGTTCACAACAAAAGAATAAATTTGGCAAAAATTTCAAACCGTTTTTGTTTTTATTGCATTTAAAATTCAAAACTTTTAAATGGCCCACCCTATAAATTAATAATTATGTTCCCAAAATATATGAAATGTTTGCTGAATTTATTTTCAATTTGAGTAAGTCATATTAATTTTCATATAACGCTTTAGTGCCGCCACAAATTAGCCCCTTTGATTTTGGTGAAGAGGCTTTGAATCGCGGTGAAATTGCTAGTGTTACGTGTATGGTGCCAAAAGGTGATTTACCTTTGGATATCTATTGGAGTCTAAATTCAGCGTTTATAGTGAATGGTGAACATGGTTTTAATATTTTCAAAATGAACAAACGGACCAGTTCGTTGAATATTGATTCATTGGAAGCCTATCATCGTGGCACTTATAAGTGCATTGCCAATAATTCAGCAGGCTATGCTGAACATACTGCCATATTGGAAGTTAATGGTTAATTATGACATATTTTTTAATGGATTTTCTAATTTAGTTTTGATTGATTTTTAGTTGTAATTTTTGTTTATTTTTTTCCTAACCTCTCCTCTCCTCAAGTGATTTTTTTCAAGGACTATAACGTGTTTTAGGCTTGCTGAATAACATTTTTATTAGCTGAAGTAGCTTAATATTACGATGTAATAAAAATAAATAAAAAATACTTTTAAATCCTAACTAGTTCCACCTCAAATAACCCCATTTAACTTTGGTGAGGAGGCCTTAAATCGCGGCGATGTTACTAGCGTGCCCTGTATAGTAAGTAAAGGTGATTTACCTTTGGACATCTATTGGACCTTGAATTCGGCTTTAATAGTGAATGGTGAAAATGGTTTTAATTTATTTAAAATGAACAAACGCACCAGTTCGTTGAATATTGATTCTTTGGAGGCCTATCATCGTGGCACTTATAAATGCATTGCCAATAATTCAGCAGGCTATGCGGAGCATGTTGCTGTATTGGAAGTCAATGGTGTGACATATTTTTTTTAAATAAAATTCTTCTTCTTTTTTTTAATAATTTTCTTTTATTATAGTTTTGTTTGAAATTCCCTTTCCCAAAAACCCATCAAAAAATACCTGAAATAAATATTCAATTTCATTGGAGCAATACTTGGCTGAATTATTATTATTTCCTTAGCTGAATTAGGTTTCTTTCAGCTGAATCTATACAAAAATGTACTAAAAAATTCAAATAAAATTTATCTTACGAATTTAGATCATTAAATCTGTAGCTGAATTGCTAAAAACCTTTGCTGAATTGAAATCCTATTGATTATTTCCTTAGCTGAATTAGATTTCTCGCGGCTGAATCTTTACAAAAATGTACTAAAAAATTTACTTACAATTTATCTTTTGACTTTATGTCCAAAAATCTTTAGCTGAATTGCTAAAATTTGTTGCTGAATTGAAATTGTATGGTTCTCTTTGCATATTTCTTTAGCTGAATTAGATTTCTTTCGGCTGGATCTTTACAAAAATATTTTTAAATGCGGTTAGAATTAACTTCAGAACTTATATCCAAAAATCTTTAGCTGAATTGCCAAAAAACCCCTGCTGAATTGAAATCCTATGCTTCTCTTTGCATATTTCTTTAGCTGAATTAGATTTTTTCGGTTGAATCTTTACAAAAGTGTTCTAAAATGTGTTTTTAAAATTCATCTTAAGAACGTATATCATAAAATCTTTAGCTGAATTCCTAAAATTTGTTGCTGAATTGAAATCCTATTGATTATTTCCTTAGCTGAATTAGATTTCTCGCGGCTGAATCTTTACAAAAATGTACTAAAAAATTTACTTACAATTTATCTTTTGACTTTATGTCCAAAAATCTTTAGCTGAATTCCTAAAATTTGTTGCTGAATTGAATTCCTATGGTTCTCTTTGCATATTTCTTTAGTTGAATTAATTTCTTTTTGATGAATCTTTACAAAAATATTTTTAAATGCGTTTAGAATTAACTTCTGAACTTATATCATAAAATCGTTAGCTGAATTGCTGAAAATTTGTTGTTGAATTGAAATCGTATGGTTCTCTTTGCGTATTTCTTTAGCCGGATTAGATTTCTGTGCCCAAAAAAATTCTTTAAAAACTATATTTTATTTAAAATTTATATGATAAACTCTTTATTGTTATGACTCTTAGTACCACCCCAAATAAGTCCTTTCGACTTTGGCGAGGAGGCTTTAAATCGCGGTGAGGTCACCAGTGTTACCTGCATTGTACCCAAAGGTGATTTACCTTTGGATATCTATTGGACCTTGAATTCGGCTTTAATTGTGAATGGTGAAAACGGTTTTAATTTATTTAAAATGAACAAACGGACCAGTTCGTTGAATATTGATTCCTTGGAGGCCTATCATCGTGGCACTTATAAGTGCATAGCCAATAATTCAGCAGGCTATGCTGAGCATGTAACCGTGCTGGAAGTTAATGGTTGATATATATTTTGACGTTTTTTTCTTAGTATTAAAGATTTTAAGTTCTTATTGACATTTTTTTATTGAATTTTTATTTGTAATTTACCTTTCCTAACCTAACCAAATATTTTGAGATGTTTCCTTAGCTGAATTAAAATCTTTGTAATGTAAACTTGAATTTGAAGGGCAATTTTATTAGTATCAAAGGTTATTTCTCAAGCTGAATATAAAGTGTCTGTGCTGAATTGTGTTTAAATACTCTTCGGAGTAACTTAAAGACTTTTAAACCAAAATTGTTTGAAGTTTTTATTTTGCTGAATTAAAATTTGGGTGTACAAAAGCAAGGTTATCAGGGTAAAATATTAATATAAAGTGTACTTTCTCTAGCTGAATAGAAATATAGCCTGCTGAATTGTGTTTGAAGCAACAAACTCCTCGATGCAACTTACACTTTCCCTTTATAACAAATTTTGCGAGGTTTTTTGTTTTGCTGAATTAACATTTTTGTGTGCAAAAAGAATGCTAGCAGGTTAAAATGTTAAAATAAGATAAGCTTTCTCTAGCTGAATAGAAATATAGCCTGCTGAATTGTATTTGAATATGTTTTTGTAGCTGAATTGTGGTTTTTCGATTATTTTTTGGATTATTTTCTTTATTTAGAATCTCGATTTTGTAAAATAAAATGGTTTGAAACTTTAGCTGAATTAATGTTTCATTAGCTGAATATGAAACCATCAAGTATTTCTTTTTTTGACGGCAAAAACTATTTCAACAGAACTGGATTTCAAGTTTGGAAATTTTCGAAATTCCTAAAAAAAACATATTTTTTAATTAATTTCAAATATAAGACTAATTGCTTTAGCTGAATAGCATTTTTAGTAGCTGAATAAAGCAAATTTTAATGTTTGTTGTCCGTGTATGACTATCTGAATTAGTACCACCACAAATAAGTTTTTAAAGCTTCAAAATTCCTAAAGAAAACATTTTTTTCTTTAAATTAAATTCGTATATCAAAAATTTTTTTTTTGTCTCATACTAAGTACTTAGCTGAATAGCATTTTTAGTAGCTGAATAAAGTAAATTTTAATGTTTATTGTTCTTGTATGACTATCTGAATTAGTACCACCACAAATAAGTTTTTAAAGCTTCCAAATTCCTAAATAAGACATATTTTTCAATTAATTTCAAATATAAGACTAATTGCTTTAGCTGAATAGTATTTCTAGTAGCAGAATACAGGGAATTTTAATTTTTATTGTTCGTGTATGGCTCTCTCAATAAGTACCGCCATAAATAAGTTTTTAAAGCCTTAAAATTTCTAAAAAAATATTTTTTTTAAATTAATTTTGAATATAAAACAAATTTTTGCTGTTTTAAACTAAGTACTTAGCTGAATAGCATTTTTAGTAGCTGAATAAAATAAATTCTACTGTCTATTGTTCATGTATGACTATCTGAATTAGTACCATCACAAATAAGTCCCTTTGGTTTTGGTGAGGAGCCTTTAAATCGCGGTGAAGTGGCCAGTGTTGTTTGTGTGGTGCCAAAAGGTGATTTGCCGATGGATATCTATTGGACTTTAAATTCAGCATTAATAGTGAATGGTGAACATGGTTTTAATATTTTTAAAATGAACAAAAGGACCAGTTCGTTGAATATTGATTCTTTGGAGGCCTATCATCGTGGCACTTATAAATGCATTGCCAATAATTCGGCGGGCTATGCTGAATATGTAACCGTATTGGAAGTGAATGGTTAATAAAATACGATATAAAATTATATTTAGTTTTTTAATATTTGAGTTTTAATTTCCTTATGTTATAAGTTTAATTCCTTAACCCCTCTTCATTACCTAGTACCACCTCAAATCCAGGCTTTTACGTTTGGTGATGAGCCTGCCAATACAGGGGAAATGGCTGGCGCATTTTGTATGATTTTGAAGGGTGATTTGCCTTTGGAAATACGTTGGACATTGAATTCAGCGCCTGTTATAAACGGGGAACATGGTTTTACATTGTCACGCATGAATGCTCGTACTAGTTCTATAAATATTGACTCTTTAGAGGCCCATCATAGAGGCCTATACAAATGCATTGCCTCGAATAAGGCGGGCATAGCTGAATATACAGCTGAATTGGAAGTTAATGGTTATTCTTCATCTTTGATCACGTATTTTCCTTTATTTATGGTTGTTGTTTGATTTTTCTTTTTTATTGTATTTTTATTTATTTTTTCTTGGCTCCTTTAGTACCTCCCTTAGTACTGCCTTTCATTTTTGGTGAGGATGCTGCTGATGTGGGTGAAATCGCCAGTGCCACGTGTGTGGTGCCTAAAGGTGATTTACCTTTGGAAATACGTTGGTCTTTGAATTCAGCCCCCATTGTTAATCATGAAAATGGTTTCAGTATTTTACGTTTAAACAAGAGAACAAGTTCTTTAAATATTGATTCCCTAAACGCTTTACATCGTGGCATTTATAAATGCATAGCCACGAATCTAGCTGGATCCAGTGAATATACTGCGGAATTACAAGTTAATGGTTGGTTTTAGTTTACCAGCAGCGTATAATATTTGCTTATGTACCATATTTTATTTAAATTTTATGATTTCTGTGCACATTTACCGAGTCTCTGCTGAATACACTTGAAAAAAGCTGACTTATTGTATACAGAGTACATGTTGAGCCATGTTGAGCTATGTTGAGCTGTTTTTTTTGAAATTGAAAATGAAAATATTTTTTTTTTATTTGAATTGCTTTTTTATCTTTACCAAGTACCACCACAAATACAGGCCTTTAATATGGGTGATGAGCCTGCTAATTTTGGTGAAATGGCTGGCGTCTTGTGTATGGTAACCAAGGGTGATTTGCCTTTGGAAATACGTTGGACATTGAATTCAGCTCCTATTATAACGGGAGAACATGGTTTTACTTTGTCGCGCATGAATGCTCGTACCAGTAATCTAAACATAGACTCATTGGAGGCCCATCATAGAGGCCTATACAAATGTATTGCCTCCAATAAGGCGGGCATAGCTGAATATGCAGCTGAATTGGAGGTTAATGGTTGGTTGGTTGTTTAACCATTCAAATCATTTTTAATCTCTTAATTTATTTGTTAATTTTTTTTTAATTAAATTTTAATTTTTTTTTGGTTCTCATCTTCATAAAGTTCCACCCCAAGTATTGCCTTTTAGTTTTGGCGAGGATGCTGCCGATGTGGGCGAAATCGCCAGTGCCAATTGTGTTGTGCCCAAGGGTGATTTACCTTTGGAAATACGCTGGTCTTTGAATTCCGCTCCTATTGTTAACGGCGAAAATGACTTTAATATCATGCGTTTAAACAAACGTACCAGTTCCTTGAATATTGACTCCTTGTCAGCCCTACATCGTGGCACTTATAAGTGCATAGCATCGAATAAGGCTGGCACCAGCGAGTATACAGCGGAATTACAAGTGAATGGTTTGTTTAATTGAAAAATTTTAATTTTTACACGCTTTTTTCTTAACGATTTTTTGCGCACATTTAACGTATTTGTTGATTACACTGGCAATGTGTGCTAAAAATGGTGTTGTAAAGTGTGTGGCATAAAGTAAGTTGAGCTGTTTTTTTTTAATTCAAAGCAAAAGGACCTCAGGTCCTTTGTTTTTTTTTTTTTTTTGTTTAAGAACACACTGTCGTTGTATAATTATAAAACAGAATGAAATATTCAATGCGTTTCATTTCAAAATTATTTTAAATTTTCATTCATATTCTGTTCAGTTTTATGGGTATATACAGTGAGCATCAAAAGAATTTGTACTGTAAGGATAAAATTCTAACAATCACCAAACTCACCTTTTGCCACTTAAGGAGAGTGCCCGATAAAATTTGTTAATATTTCAAAATTTTTTTTTATTTTTTTTGTTTGAATTTTAAAATCTACAATTCTTTTGACGCTCACTGTAGGTAGGTAAGTTGAAGGGGAGAAAACCAACTATAGGATTCAAGTATTGTTGTGCACTCATCATCTGTATCTTGTACAAACTTCCTTAGCATTTTCCAGCCCTCTTCCCTGAGAGGAGTTATGTCTGGTACAGTAGCTTCCCTAAAATATTAGGGTCACGAGCTTTTGCAGGCTGGGCACGCCTGACACGAAAAGTGTTTCATCGCTTCGATGTTTTCACAACAAGATCTGTATTCATAATTTTCCGCCACGTCAAACCGGTTCAGTTGCACTTGTAGGGCGGGATATCTCAAGAGTACGCTCAAGTCACTCTTATTCAATCTTAAAATACTCATGGCTTTTTCTTATCGGAATGGCCACAGAGATCTGACATACTGATCCTAAACGGAAGTCAATTTTCCTTATCAAAGACAGTTAAATATATGAGAGTCATTCTTAATCCTAAGTTCTCATGGAAAGATAACATTATTGATAGGGTTAGGAGAGCTACAAATGCGCTCTGCACTTGCTTTATCGGGTCGATGTGGAGGCAACCTTGCTCTACAGGGTACATGTTTGGTGTACGGTACACAACCACCAACACAACTCATGGCTTTTTTCTCAATGGAATTGCCACAGAGTTTATTTGTAATGATTCCTTTGTGTGTTATTGTTCTCATCTTCTTGGAATAAGACTCCATTTAGAACTTGTAACATTCCTACATTTCGATTATCAGCTGTGGGATTTAGAAGTAGCCGTAGACTAGTAGGTAGTGTGTTGGTATATTAGACGTAGGGCCACGGTCCCAACCCCAGGTCAGAGATAACGAAATATGAAAAAAATATTTAAGTCAGCAACTTCCTCTCAGCAAATTTCTGGCAAATAAAGCGACTCACGCATAAAATTAACACACACAACATAAGTAGTGTGAGAAGCTAGGTCCTGACTAAAAGGTTGTAATAACCAATTATGTAATTTGAACCACTGGCTCTCGTCTAATAGGTCAACCCACTACCCACTAGGCTACTGTCATATTGAGTTCTACCAGTCCGGTCTTACATGATAGCAAAACAACATCAATATGCCTTCCGTAGCCTCACTTAAGACGTTCTCCTTCTACTTCCCTTGTTCAAAGAACTCTGCCTCTCAGATATTACCTCGCCATGTGGTTAGTCTCCTGGCATCACTTGTTTTAGTCATCTTGGACGTCATAGTGTACAAATGTGACGGTATGTGTCATTATCCCACAAAACGTTTTCTACCACTTTTTCCATCTTCTTGGAATGAGGCCCATATTAGAATCTTTGACTCTCCTACATTTGGGTTAGTATCTGTGGCCTTATGCTGCCCTATCTTCCAGATGATGTCGCCATTACAATTCCCTTTCCAAGATAACACCCAAATACTCTTACAGGCCACGTTCCTTTTGGTAGGAATGCCGAAAAACTCAAGATTCCAACTACGGACTTTTGGAGGAGCAGTGAACTGCTCTTGTCATGAAGAGAGAGAGGTTTCTGACTTCTCATTTGCTGGCATCGTTTTAACCGAGCTCTCTAATATAAAGATTGCTGCAATAGCAAAATTTATTTTAGACTCGGGATGGTTTTCTCTAGGGAATGATTAACCCCGGTGTAAAATTAATTGCGGTATCACAAGTGGGCGTAAATGCTAGGACCTCTTCCTTTGAGGGGGTACGCCACCTAACCTAACCTATAGGATAATGAACCCACATGCATAGGGTCAAGACCGATCTGGCTCGATATGGATATTGGTGGAACAAAATTTGATGCAAATGTAACCAAAGCCCATTTTAGTAACAAGAAAGTGAGGACTATCAGCGATGAGCGATGTTTGTCTTTATTGGAGATAAATCCGGGCTTATCAAGATTCACATTCAGAGCCATTGGTCGCTCCCTTTGTTCCTCTCTCTCGTTTAGATTACTCGAATTCTTACGCCTTAGAATTATTAACACGTCGTCCGCTTTGTAGACTGGTTCAAGTCCTTTCAGACAGTTGTTATCCTCAAGACGGTGGAAGTATGCTTCCCTGAGGTGTTCCTCTCTTTACAATGCCTCCCTAGTTATGTTGTACGCGGCACTATTACGTAGAAGTCGCCTTAGTCTAGTAGGTAGTGTGTTGGCTTATTAGACGTAAAGCCAGGATTCGAGCCCCAGGCCAGACATCAAAACAAAACACAAAAAGTATTTCTTCGGCGACTTCCTCTCAGCAGATTTCTGGCAAAAACTCTCGAGAGTAAATAAAAAAATTGCCATGAAAAAGTTTCTCAAAAATCTGTCGTTTGGAGTCGGCCTTAAACTGTAGGTTCCACCACTCACGTATAAAATTAACACACACAACATAAGTGGTGTGAGAAACTAGGTCGTAATCCTGACTGAAGGGTTGTAATGGCCAATTATGTATTTATGTATAATTTTCAAATCCCTTCCTTTCTTGTACTAACATTTAATAATATATAACAATTACTAGACAATTATTCGACAGATCTTTGTAGCGGAGATCTTCAAACCACGATTACTCTCTTCAAATACACCGCGTCTTCATACGGGACTGACTGAAATTCACTAACTCACACACTCGCCTGCTTTGTCTTGCCTTTTATATGGCAAAGTAAACAGTCTGATGAGTGTTCTTGAAGGCAAATATTCATGACTTTCCCTCCTCGAAATCACTATAAATGAAAAACATCGTTGTTTACATTCATTATTGTTGTTCGTGTATTTTGTTTACATTTATTCCTGTAGTGTTGTTGATGGATTTTTGTTTACTTGTTTACCATTTTGTTTTATGCTGGTTTTTGTTGTTATATTAAGCAGTACGATAATTTGTAAACAGGTTTGTTTACTGCATTGTTTTGTTTTTGTAGTTTTTGTTTATAACTTCAATGTTAAGCGATATAAAAGCAAAACATCAGTATCTAGATATTTTATTTTCGTAACAATACGTTTTTCTGCTGAATCATGAAAAAATGTAGCTGAATACATTGAAATCGTAGCTGAATAGATTCGTAGAGGCTGAATAAAGAAATTTATAACATTTAAAACACATTTTATAGGATTTTTTTTAATTTATTTGCTGAATTAAAGTTTTTGAATATAATATTGAAATTATTCCATTTTCTTTGCTGAATTAAAGGAAAAATGTAGCTGAATAGGTTATTTCTTGATATCTTAGGTTAAAAATTTAGATAAACTTAGGAATATTCGTAAATCTAATTAAATTCAAAAAGCTATTCAGCTGAATTTAAGAAACATGCAGCTGAATAGTTTAATTCTGACTTATTAAACAAGGAATGTGTGAATTCCAAGTATTAAGTATCGAAAATCAGTTGCTGAATTGCAAAATTAGGGTCAAACAAATAAAAAAAATTTATTTTAATAACGCAATACTATGTAATCAGCTGAATAGGTAGGTTTTTTTTACTAGAAAAGAAAGAAAACTTGCTGCTGAATAAGTATTTTTATTGCGTGAAAACTTTTTGAACGCTTTAAAATAAATTTGAATCAATTACCGTGATTTTTGTCTTGCTGAATTACGTATCTTTAATGAATTCTGATAGAATATGTACGTTTTTTTTAATAAAGAAGAAAAAACTTGCAGATGAATAAGTATTTTTTATTGCGTGAAAACTCTTTTAAGATATGAATATAAATTTGAGTCAGTTACAGTTATTTTGGACTTGTTGAATTATGTATTCCTTGTTTATTTTCTGAAATACGTTTTGCTGAATTAAATATTGTACGGCTGAATTAACAGAAAATTTGCTGAATATATTAATACTGTTCCTAATAAATTGTAATCATCTGAATAATAAGTTTTAAAAATAAACGAATTATTTTTATTTAGAAAACCGTCTAAAAATTATGAATGCTTTGCTGAATACCATTTCCTGTAGCTGAATAGGAATTTCTTTTGCTGAATTTCATTTCACTTGTTAATTTTCTGAAATAAGTTTAGCTGAATTCAAAATTACATGGCTGGATTAACAGAAAATTTGCTGACGTGTAAAGATTATAAATGCTTAGCTGAATACCATTTCATGTAGCTGAATAGGAATTTATTTTGCTGAATTTCATTTCACTCGTTAATTTTCTGAAATACGTTTTGCTGAATTAATTAATTGTATGGCTGAATTAACAAAAAATTTGCTGAATATATTAATACTGTTCCTAATAAATTGTAATTCAGCTGAATAATAAGTTTTTAAGATAAACGAATTATTTTTATTTAGAAAACACACACAAAAATAATAAATGCTCAGCTGAATAATATTTTTTGCAGCTGAATAGGAATTTCTTTTGCTGAATAGGAATTTCTTTTGCTGAATTTCATTTTGTGATCATAAAATGTGTTATTGAGTAATTTATTTAGCGGGTTTCAAGCAAATTGTCTAAATTATGTATGATAAAGGTGAATAATTTATGAGCTGCATAAGGATTTCTTAAGCAAAATTTGAATGTTTTAATTTCTATTAAAAAGGTTGCTGAATAACAATTTCCTTAGCTGAATATGATTTTATAATCACAAAATAAATATTTTATTAAAGAAAAATCCTCATTGAAGTTTAAAATAACTTGAGTGACATCATACAAATTTTGCTGAATATAACTTTACTTAGCTGAATATGCATATGTTTCCCCGATATGAATTTCAAACATTTCCAAAATTGAAATCTTTTAGTACCACCTCAAATAAAACCATTTTCCTTTGGTGATGAGGCTTCCAATTCGGGTGATTCAGTGGGTATACAATGTTCGGTATCGAAAGGAGATTTGCCCATAATAATCGAATGGTCTTTAAACAATGAAACATTAAAAAGTGGCGATAATGAAATCATAATTGGACGCATGTCATCGAAATCCAGTACTTTGAATATCGATTATATAACGGCTGAACATCGTGGCCTGTATGCATGCCGGGCCAAGAATAAGGCCGGCGAGAGTCTTTATGAAGCCGAGCTTAAAGTTAATGGTTATAAACGATTGAAAACTCTTTAAAATTTCTGCTTTAAATCTAAGTATTCTTCTTAATTTCTCTTTATTTTCTATGTTTTTATTTCCAAATCTTAAGTTTTACCCTCCATACATCCCTTTGGCTTTGACAATGAAGCAAATGAAGGCGACAGCGTACAATTGACGTGTCATGTAGCCAAAGGCGATTTGCCGTTACAAATCCGTTGGCTGCATAATAATTTACCCTTGTTTTCCCATTTGGGTGTTTCAACAAATAAAATCGGTGAACGTATTAGTTTACTGACCATAGAAACGGTCAAGGCTGTCAATATAGGCAATTACACGTGCATGGCCCATAATAAAGCGGGCGAAAGCTCATATTCCGCCGAATTGTTTGTTAATGGTGATTAAATTATAAATTATTTGTAGAGTTTTCTTTACTTAATTTTCATTCTTTACGGTTTTATTTTAATTTATCCTGCTTGAAAACACTTTGAAGGAAAAATACCCCAAAATTAAGATTTGCTGAATACAAAAAAAGGTAGCTGAATAGCAAAACTATTATTATTCCTTCTGCATTTAAAGGTATTTATCCAACACAAAAACACTAAAAAACAAATACAATACTTTGAGGTTTGCTGAATATAAAAATTTTTAACTTTTATGAATTGAAAACAGCTTACACTGCTTAAATATTGTGTGACATATATTTTAACAAAGTTTGAGGTTTGCTGAATTAGTGAAAATGTAGCTGAATAGTAAAAATAGTATTCCTTATGTACTTAAAGGTAATTATCCAACACAAAAACACTAAGAAACAAATACGTTCCTACTTTGCGGTTTGCTGAATTACTTAAAAGTTAGCTGAATATAAACATTTTTTTAATTTTTATAAATCCAAAGAGCTTAGACTGCTTAAATATTGTGTGAAATATAAATAAACAAAGTTTGAGGTTTGCTGAATTAGTGAAAATGTAGCTGAATAGCAAAAATAGTATTAATCCAACACAAAAACACTGAGAAACAAATACATCCGTACTTTGAGGTTTGCTGAATTGCTGAAAAGTTAGCTGAATATAAAAATTTTAAATTTTTATGAATCGAAAAGCACTTACATTGCACAAATATTGTGTGAAATATAAATAAACAAAGTTTGAGGTTTGCTGAATTAATGAAAATGTAGCGGAATAAAAATATAAAAATATATTATTATCTAAAGAAAAAATATTTACTTCTACTGACTAAATTTACGGAATGAATGCTAAAGTCACTGAATATAAAACAATTTGTTTCTACAATTAGAAAAGTTTGTCGTACATAAAAATTTGGTGACAAAAAGCAGAAAGCCTGAACATTAAGGTTTGCTGAATTATGCTGAACATGTAGCTGAATAGCTATAAAAGACGGAAAAACCCAGGGTAAACGTAATATTTCTAAATGAATAAATTTGTTTGATTAATTAAATTAATAGAAAAGAATTTATTTTGAGACAAAAACACTGTAAAATAGAATTCAGCAAATTTCTAAGTTTGCTGAATAAATAAAACTTTAGCTGAATAGTAAAAAAAATAAAGAAAATTGTTCTTTACGATTGGAAAATAGTATAGCAAACAGAAATAAGTTTTAAAATGAATATAGCCAAACTTTAGGGTTTGCTGAATTACAGAAAATGTAGCTGAATAGAAAGAAATTTTGTTTTTCTGAAAAGAGACGAGTCTAAACTAAATGAAAACACTACGAATTATAAATTTATAAAGTTTTGAGATTTGCTGAATTAAAGAAAATGTGAAAAGTTCTCTTGAATAAAGCTTTTTAACTTGAGTACAACTGCATAAATAAAGAATTTCTTTATAAAACCTTTAGTTTTGCCACAAATAATACCATTTTCTTATGATGACATCATTAACACCGGCGATTCTGTGGATTTGTTTTGTCAAATTCAGAAAGGTGATCGCCCCATTAAAATCCATTGGAGCTTCGAACGTAATGCGGATGATTTGCGCTTTGGCATACAACAACCGATTATGCGCACCAATCGTATAAGCAGTAAATCGAGTATATTATCGATACCAAATGCTACACCAGCCCACACCGGAACCTATACTTGTACGGCCAGTAATGCCGCTGGCTATACGACCTATAGTACAAATCTTACAGTGAATGGTACATAATGAATTGTAAATAATAAGTGTGAACTAAATGAGAATTATTACTAATACTGAGTGTGTGTGTGTGTGTGTGTTCCATTAACCCTAAGTGTTTTAAAGGTTTCAAGGTTTCATTTAACACAATTTAACAAAATAATCGTATTTTAATACTTATGCTACTAACACGTAACATTAATTGCTTTCTGTTTATCTTTCATCGCTTTTTTGGGGGAATGTTTAGTACCGCCACGCATAACTCCGTTTCAGTTTGGTGAAGAACCTTTGAATTTTGGTGAACCTGCTTCGTTGCAATGTACCATATCAGGCGGTGATTGGCCTATAAAAGTCGAATGGCTATTCAATGATTATCATATACCCGCTCATTTAGAGATAACCACATCGAAATTTACTCGCCACACCTATGCTTTGGGTATTGAAAGCGTCACGGCTAATCATGCGGGAAATTATAGCTGCGTAGCGAAAAATGAAGCTGGCAAGGCCGCATATACAGCAGCTTTAGTAGTAAACGGTGTGAAGGAGTTTATACTTATTTGCTTTCAAATTTTATTATCATTTTTGTTGTTGTTTTTGTATTATTTAAACCCCTCCTCTTAATCATATCCATACAATCCAAAAAAATGTTGTCAAAATGGTTCGAAAATTGGGTAAATAATTGGTTCAATGAGGGAAAATAAAGCTTTGACTGTAAATTCTTAGCTGAATAGAGTAAAAGCTTTATTCAGCAAAGAATTTATGGAAGATAATTTCTAAGTAATAGGTCCTCTATTAATTTAAACATGTTGAGACTGTAAATTCTTAGCTTTAAAAAATGTTGTCGTAAATGAAACAAAATGGTTCGAAAATTGGGTAAATAATAGACCCAATGAGGGAAAATAAAGTTTTGTTGGTGAATTCTTCTTGACATGCCCCAGCTTTTACTGTGCCTAATAATGGTTTGAAGCTTAGATATATTCAAATTTTGTACGACTCTTGCTTATAAATGAGGTTAAATTTGACCGATGACTTGAGTTATGCTGACTTTAAGAAACGTTGTAGTTTATGGTTTACATCTTCTAGTGAGATGACCATGCCTTTAAATCGCTCCTGGAAAATATCCAATTTTGGCATGAGCTGTGTGGCTCGTAGCGCTGTTCTGTTGAAATCATATGTCTTTGGTGTTCAGATTATCCAATTCAGGCAAAAAAAAAAAAAATTGAATTCATAATTGTGCTCACCGTTTACAGGGATGGCCTGACTAATAGCGTTTGCAAAGAAATATGGACCGATAACTCCGCCAGTCCAAAAATGATTTTTAAATGAAAATTAAGGTCAGTTGGCAGCTGTTCCTGTCACCATTCAGCGAACATATGTACGTCGTTATCAGTGATCATCGATTATGAACTATGATCGAATATGAACGTAAACTGAAAAAATGACAATTGATTCGACAGATGTAGCTTGAAAGAGATGGCCTTTATCCACTGTGTAAGTTCGGTAGTCCCAGTTGGGAGATCAACGCCATCATGTAGAGATGCTCTATAATGTTTCATACAAGTCTATTGCCGTGACAAACTTCAGGATATTGCTCGGTGTCGTCAACAGGGACAATTTCCTTCCCAACTGATTTCCAATTTACACTCAACTGTTTCCTTTTGGAATGCATTTACTGCATTAAAGGTTCCAAGTATATGTTGTAATGATTCATTCTCATTATCACAGAACCTATATGTTGCTTTCGAAATGATCACCATTCTTAACAGATGTACTTTAGCAAAAGACCAGCAACTAACTTCAGGTTATATATGCAGTCTCATGCGTGATTAAAAATTCTCTCTTATTGTAATTATCCAACAACAGTTTAGATTGCCTCAAATACATTTAGTTCAAGAAAGAGTCTTTAAATCTCTTCACCATTTCTCATTGCAAGCTCATGTCCAAATTACTGCAAATTCCCACAAGACCTGGAACCCTATAGAGAGTAACCTCTACCGGTCTTTGGACAGGGTTTATCGCATTATTCCAGTTATTAAAACGTTGCTTGAAGTCGCCATAGTCCAGTAGTAGTGTGTTAACTTATTAGACGCAAAGCCAGGGTTCGAGCCCCAGGCCAGACATCGAAACAAAATACAAAAAGTATTTCTTCGGCGACTTTCTCTCAGTAGATTTCTGGTAAAAACTTTGAGAGTAAACAGAAATTGCCATGAAAAGCTTCTCAAAAATTTGTCGTTCGGAGTCGACTTTAAACTGTAGGTCCCGCCACTCATGTATAAAATTAACACACACAACATAAGTGGTGTGAGAAACTAGGTCGTAATCCTGACTGAAGGGTTGTAATGACGAATTATGTATGTATGTATGTATTAAAACGTTGCTTGGTAAACCCCAGTATTTTTCGTAAATTCTGTTGAGAAAATATATTTTTCGTGGACTCCGTCGCATAAATCGAGATGCCTGAAGGCGTTTTTTGTTGCTCAATTGGAAATAGGAGCACGGATTTTATTTTGAAAATCATTGATGACTGACTGGAGGTTATGTTTGATTAATTGAGGTTCGAAATGACTTACTTACTTTACTTAATTGGCCATTAACAACCCCATTAACGGCTTTCGGCCTGCCTTAACACATCCTTTCAGGCGCCTCTGCCTCTTAAGCGCCTACACCAGTTGGTCACACCAATCGATGACAGGGCTTCCTCAATTTGGTCCTTCCAACGCTAACAAGATCATATTTCATGCCGTCTTCCTTAAATCTCTGCAGTTTTCTTCAATTGCATCGCATTATAGCACTGAACTTTTGGGGTACTTCTCAAGCTGAATAATTTTTCCTTATTTTTTAACATCTCTCGTATAAGTAGAAGAATCCATGTTTTGACATCGCAGTAGCCTACTAGGGCAGTGTGTTGGCTAATCAGACGGGAGGTCTCAGTTCAAACCCCAGGTCAGACATCACAAACAAAGCGAAATAGGAAAAAATATTTTTTAGGCGACTTCCCCTCAGTAGATTTCTGGCAAGAACTCTGAGAGTAAATAAAATATTTCCATGAAAAGTTTCTTAAAAAAATCTGTCGTTCGCAGGCGGCTTTAAACTGTAGGCCCCGCCACTTATCTATAAAATTAACACACATAACATGTGTGAGAAGCTAGGTTGTAACCTTGACTGAGGGTTAATAATGCCCGGTTATGTATGTATCCATATTTTGATCATTCCAGATTGAAACTACTGATCCATGTGGGTTTCTCATGGCTTCCTGCACTTACAATCTCTGAGTATAGAAACTTTAATTAGGCATACACAACATTCAGCACTTTTCGTGCTGTTAAGTCTGTAACGAACTTAATATGGCAACTGGATAAAAAGCATTTGCCATAGTTTTATCAAACTTAATCTAGGTTCGATTGAAGGCTATTTTCCGCCAAAAATAATGCTTGTTTCATTTCACTTTGTTTCATATTCTCTTTGCTTCAAGACGTGGTAGTTTACAATCAAGTATACAATCAAGGTAGTTTACAGTCAAAATTTTGACTGGAGAGCCTACTGACAGATGCTTGTTGACAAGAGCAGTGCTGTGCTTTTACTTCAAAAACTGGGGAGTTGCTAAAGGTCTGTTGACGTATATTGGGCTAATTTTAATTGATTTTTATTGTAAAAAACTAAAATTTTTTGTTAAAAAATTCCTGCTGAATATAGTTTTAAATACTGATATGCAGCTGAATTGATTTAAATCATATTCAGCAAATGTTTTCTTCTTACTGTGGCAACATATTGTTGTTTTAGTTGTGAAATAAATAATAAAAATGATTGCTGAATACAGTTTTTAATACTGATATGCAGCTGAATTGATTAAAATCATATTCAGCAAACGTTTTTTTCTTGTTGTGGTAACATATTGCTGTTGTACATTAGAAAAATTGAAAAAAATTTGTTGCTGAATATAGTTTTAAATAATGATATGCAGCTGAATTGATTAAAATCATATTCAGCATATGTTTTCTACTTACTGTGGTAACATATTGTTGTTTTAGTTGTGAAATAAATAATAAAAATTGTTGCTGAATATAGTTTTAAACATTGATACGCAGCTGAATTGATTAAAATCATATTCAGCAAATGTTTTTTTCTTACTGTGGTAACATATTGCCGTTATACATTAGAAAAATGGAAAAAAATTGTTGCTGAATACCATTTCCGTTAAAAATTAGTTGCTGAATAGCTGAATTTAAGAGTAATTTATAACGAAACTTCAGATTTCTGCGATTTTAATAAAAAAAAAACTTTTGCTGAATAGATGGTTAGAGGACGTGTACTTGTCAATTAAGACAAGTACAGTACCCGGAGGAGCAGTACCCATTGTACTGCTGAATAGATGCTCCATTGAAAATTTTTAGCTGAATTTGACTTTCAAATCTAAAAATTTTATTTTTTATTCCAATAAAGTTGCTCCAAAAATAGCACCTTTTGATTTCGGCGAGGAACCTTTAAATTATGGCGAACCGGCTTCGGTGCAATGCACCATCTTGGGTGGCGATTTGCCTATCAATGTAACCTGGCTGTTGAATGGCAAAGCCATTGATAGTTTTCACGACATATCATTGGCGCGTATTGGCAAACGTGTTAATGTTTTAACCATTGAATCGGTGGCTGCGCATCATGCGGGCAATTATTCATGTCGTGCACAAAATAAGGCTGGTCTTACCGAGCATTATGCGCGTTTAATAGTTAATGGTTTGTGTGTTTGTTTGATTATCATATTTTAATTTGTTTGTTTGTTTTCTTTTTGTTTTTTTTTTGTTTCTTTATTTCCTGTTTCCCAATTTAATGTCTCCTGTAAAAAGTTCCTCCTAAAATTACACCCTTTTCGTTTGGCGATGAACCTTTGAATTTTGGTGAGCCGGTATCGGTGCATTGTACCATATCGGGTGGTGATTTACCGGTTTCCGTTATCTGGACCTTGAACAGACATCCTTTAATGCCAGATTTGGAAATTTTAACGCAGAAGCATGGCAAACGTATACACAATTTAATGATCGATGCCATTGAGGCTAAACATGCTGGCATTTATACTTGCATTGCTACCAATGCAGCTGGTCGGACGGAACATTCAGCTGAATTGGTGGTGAATGGTTAGTTGTAGTGTAATTGAAAACTTTTTTAGGTTATGGGTTGATTTTTATTTTTTTAAAATTTTTTTTTTAATTGTTTTAAATCCTTTTCAATAACCTTTAAACTTTGTTGCTGAATATGTTGCTGAATAAGAAAATTATAAAAGAAAACCTTTAATAATGCTGGGGTAATAGTTGCGTATGCATATGTGCTATTTTAAGCAAAAACAGTTTGCTGAATTCGTTAACAAAATTTGGTTTAATAGCTGTATATAACGGTTTATAAGGCTTAATTCAGCTTTAACAAAAGCTGAATAGCCTTAAAGATCTTTGAAATTGTTAAGAACTATTTTGTGTTTAAATTATTTATTTTTTATTATATTCAGCTAAGAATTTAGGTATAAACCGTTTGCTGAATTCAATAAAATATTAAAATTTACAGGATTTTTTAAATGTAAAACAATCTTACGAGTCATTTAAGGCTTAAAATGTCTATAAATGCAATAAAACTCATGGTAACCATAATTTATCTAGGAAATCTTACAAACTAGGTTTGCTGAATATAATAAAACGTGTTTATAGCTTAGGTTTTTTAAGCTGAATGGCTTTAAATGAGTTTTACTTTAAATTTCAAATGTTTTACAGAATTCAGCTAAGAAAAATATCTGCTGAATACAACAAAATTTATGGTAATTAATATATGCAAGGCAAAAATTATTTTTTAAGGCTATTCAGCTAAATAGTTTCATATTTCATTACATTTTTGAATATAAAAGCTGAAGCAAATATTTTTGCTGAATAGCTATTTAAGTTCTAAAATATTCATGCTGCATTAAAAATATATTTCGAAATTGCTTGCTGAATATAAGTTCTCTTAAGAGAAAGAAAGGAAATTATTATTTAAATTGAATTGTTTTTGTTTTGAACTTAGTGCCTCCCAAAATCAATTATTTCTCCTTTGGCAACGATGAGCCCATGAGTTATGGCGAATTTATTAATGTCCAGTGTATTATATCGGGCGGCGATTTGCCCGTTAATATTAGTTGGATATTGAATGGCAAACCATTCGATGATTATTTGGAAATCTATACCACCAAACGTGGTAAACGTATTAATGAATTGACTATCGAATCAGTGGCCGCCAAACATGCTGGCAATTATTCTTGCATAGCGGAAAATAGAGCGGGCAGTGTTAATTATACAGCGGAATTGAAAGTTAATGGTGTGTGAAAAGCAAATAATATCAAAAGAAAATTAATTTTTTATTTTTATTTTCTTTCTGTTTGTAATGTTTTGTTTTGAGTACCCTTTTTACTATCCAAAATCCCTGAAAATGAAGTGCCGTACAGAGAAAAGATGGAGGATACATTGAAAATTATATTTTCAATATAAAAAACTTTGCTGAATTGCTTAAGCACATATTCAGCAAAGCTTTTATGTAACAAAATATATCGTATGTATCAAAAAGTCATGTTTGAATAGAAAAAAATTAACTTTTTATATGAATACTCATATACACCTTAGCTGAATGCAATTCAAATGATATTCAGCAGTGTTTTTAGTTCATAAAATATTTATTAAAGTTCATCACTGCTATACATTCAAGGAAAACCTTAGCTGAATTCAATTCAAATGATATTCAGCAGTGTTTTTAGTTTATAAAATATTTATTAAATTTCATAACTGCTATATATTTAAGGGAAACCTTAGCTGAATACCAGTCCAATATTATTCAGCAATGTTTTTGGCTTATATAATATTAATTAAAGTTCATAACTGCTATATATTTAAAGAAATCCTTAACTGAATACAATTATAATGCTATCAGCAGTGTTTTTAGTTTATATAATATTTATTAAGGTTCATAACTGCTATATACTTAAAGAAAACCTTAGCTGAATACAATTCAAATGATATTCAGCAGTGTTTTTAGTTTATAAAATATTTATTAAAGTTCATTTCTGCCATATATTCAATGAAAACCTTAGCATAACTACTATATATTTAAGGAAAACCTTAGCTGAATACAATTCGAATGTTATTCAGCAGCGATTTTAGTTTATGAAGTATTTATTAATGTTCATAACTGCTATATATTCCAGGAAAGCCTTAGCTGAATACAATTCCAATGCTATTAAGCAGTGTTTTTAGTTTATAAAATATTTATTAAAGTTCATTACTGCATCATATTTAAGGAAAACCTTAGCTGAATTGCTTAGAAACATATTCAGCTAAGACCTTTCAATGATTTAATTGCCACATTTTTTATAAAATATTTAAACTAATTGCTGTTAGTTGCTGGGAGTTATATTGCTTAACAAAAAATTATAGGTTTGATAGATAAAAATGGTTAGGTTAGAAAAATGTTGTTGAATTTCCTTTAAACTCTATTCAGCAATGTTTTTGTTTTACACAACTCTTCTAAAAGTAAATACGTGTTGTAAATATAAGAAAAAGCTAAGCTGAATTAAGTTTTTACATTTGTTTACTTATCTGTGTTTAGGTGAATTATTAATAAATGTGTTTTTCATTATTTTAGTCAATATTTTCATAAGGAAAATCTTGCTGTAATTAAGTTCAAGTGAATTCAGCAATAATTTTTCTATATATTGAAAAAAATCTTGTCTAAATTCATTTTAACTGTAATTCAGCAAGATTTTTGATCATTAAAAATTGAAAAGAACCCTGCAAATGGTTTCACAAGTTGTTTTTAAGTAATATTCTGTTGCATCAACCTTAGATTATAACTTTTTAATTAAGAAGAAATGTGTTTTCCAAGATAAACTTGAAATTTTGTTCCAAATTTTGCTAGAATCCTTGCTGAATTCACTTTAACTATAATTCAGCAAGATTTTTATCCTTTTAAATCATTAAAACGAATTTTAAACTGAATTAAAATATAAAAAATCTTGGCTGAATTCACTTTAATTGTAATTCAGCAAGATTTTTATTCTTTTTAAATATTAAAACGAGTGTGAAACTGAAGAAAAATATAAAAAATCTTGGTTGAATTCACTTTAATTGTAATTCAGCAAGATTTTTATTCCTTTAAATCGTTAAAACGCATCTGAATAAAAATATAAAAAATCTTAGCTGAATTCACTCTAATTGTAATTCAGCAAGAATTTTATTCTTTTAAATCGTTAAAACGAAACTAAAACTGAATAAAAATATAAAAAATCTTAGCTAAATTCACTTTATTGTAATTCAGCAAGATTTTTATTCCTTTAAATCGTTAAAACGAATGTAAAACTAAATAAAAATATAAAATTTTTTTTTGCTAAATTCTCTTTAAATGTAATTCAGCAAGATTATTTTCCTTTTAAATCGTTAAAACGAATCTAAAATTAAACAAGAATATAAAAAATCTTAGCTGAATTCACTTTAATTGTTATTCAGCAAGGTTTTCTTTCTGTTAAACATTAAAACGAGTCTAAAATAAAATAAAAATATAAAAAATCTTAGCTGAATTCATATTAATTGTTATTCAGCAAGGTTTTCTTTCTGTTAAACATTAAAACGAGTCTAAAATAAATTAAAAATATAAAAAATCTTAGCTGAATTCACTTTAATTGTAATTCAGCAAGATAATTTTCCTTTTAAATCGTAAAAACGAATCTAAAACTGAAAACAAATATGAAAAATCTTAGCTGAATTCACTTTAATTGTAATTCAGCAAGATTTTTTTCCTCTTAAATCGTTAAAACGAAACGAAACTGAATACAAATATGAAAAATCGTTGCTGAATTCACTTTAATTAAAATTCAGTAAGATTTTTTTCCTTTTAAACATTAAAACGAGTGTGAAATTAAATAAGAATATAAAACCTTAGCTGAATTCACTTTAATGGTGATACAGCAAGATTTTTATTCCTTTAAACTTAAATAAAAATATAAAAAATATAAAAAATCTTAGCTGAATTCACTTTAATTGTAATTCAGCAAGATTTTTATTCTCTTAAATATTAAAATGAGTGTGAAATTAAATAAAAATATAAGAAATCTTTGCTGAATTGACTTTTATTGTAATTCAGCAAGATTTTTCTCCTTTTAAATCGTTAAAACGTATTTAAAACTGAATAAAAATATAAAAAATCTTTGCTGAATTCACTTTAGTTGTAATTCAGCAAGATTTTTATTTCTTTAAGCTTTAGAACGAATGTAAAACTAAGTAAAAAATATAAAAAATCTTAGCTGAATTCACTTTAATTGTAATTCAGCAAGAATTTTATTCTTTTATATATTAAAACGAGTGTGAAATTAAATAAAAATATAACAAATTTCAATATTTGCATGTGTATAGTACCGCCAAAAATGAATCAATTTACGTTTGGTGATGAGCCCATGAGCTATGGCGAGTTTATAAATGTACAGTGCATTATAAGTGGTGGCGATATGCCGGTTAATATAACCTGGTTGTTAAATGATCAACCATTTGAGGATTATTTAGAGATTTATACCACCAAACGTGGTAAACGTATTTTGGAGCTGACCATAGAATCGGTGGCAGCAAAACATGCTGGCAATTATTCTTGTGTTGCGGAAAATAAAGCTGGTCGTGTTAACTACACGGCTGAATTGAAAGTTAATGGTGTGTGTTTGTGTGTGCGTAATTAATACTGATTTTTTGGTTTTTTCTTTCTTTACTTCTTTCCTTTTTTGGTTGTTAACCTTTTGACCCCTATGTCCTGAAAAAACAAAACCTATTTAGTGCCCCCTAAAATAGCCCATTTTGATTTTGGCGATGAACCAGCCAATTTTGGTGAATCGGCAAGTGTTCAATGTTTGGTGACATCCGGTGATTTTCCGGTAACATTCGCTTGGCTATTCAATGGCCGCCAGATATCGGATGATGTCTATGATGTGTCCATGGTAAAATTGGGTAAAAAGATTTCCGTGCTTTCCATCGATACAGTGAGAGCCCATCATGCTGGCAACTATACATGTGTGGCTGCCAATAAGGCCACTTCGGTTAATCATACCGCTGAGTTAATTGTTAATGGTATTCCGTATTTATAAAAAATATTTATTTTTTCTTTCTAAATTTTTATGTTAATTTTTGTTTTTAATTTCCATTAAAAAAACCCACTTATTTTCCACAGTTCCCCCCAAGATAGCCCCGTTTGATTTTGGCGATCATGCTGTAAATTTTGAAGAGTCGGTTTCGGTTAATTGTTTGATATATTTGGGTGATCTGCCCATGGATATTTATTGGCTGTTTAATGGCCAGCCCGTGAATGCTTATACTACGGGTATCTCAATAGTTAAGGGTGGCAAAAAGGCCAGTATTTTAACCATAGATTCAGTACATGGCGGCCATGCTGGCAATTATACTTGCAAGGCCCGTAATGATGCTGATGCTGCTGAATATACAGCTGAATTAATTGTGAATGGTAGTGATAATATTTGAAGAAAACATATCATTTGTAGTAGTATTTTAATACGTTTTTGTTTTAGTAAAATTCTTTTTTTTAATTTAATTTAAACCCTTACCCATAACCAACGTTAATATTGAAAAACTCTTTAAATTATTAGCTGAATATGAGTAATTGTACATCAATTTGATTATATTCATTACACAGTTTGATTTGATACTAAAATGTACTTTGCTGAATATGTTTTTAAGCAATTCATCAGAGTTTGAAATAATATTTTTTTCAATCCTTTAAAACTAAGATCTTTAAAATTATTAGCTGAATTGGAGTTATTGTACCTAAATTTGCTTAAATTTATTGCGCAATTTGATTTGATGCTAAAAAGTTGTTTGCTGAATATGTTTTTAAGCTATTCAGCAGGGTTTTAAATAAATTTTTTTTACTGTGATTTTTAATCTTTAAAAAACTCTTTTAATTTATTAGCTGAATATGAATAATTGAAGCTAAATTTGATTAAATTTATTACACAGATTGATGTTGTGTTAAAAAGTTGTTTGCTGAATATGTTTTTAAGCAATTCAGCAGAGTTTTAAATACATTTTTTTACTGTGATTTTTAATCTTTAAAAAACTCTTTTAATTTATTAGCTGAATATGAATAATTGAAGCTAAATTTGATTAAATTTATTACACAGTTTGATTTGATGCTAAAACGGACTTTGCTGAATATGTTTTTAAGCTATTCAGCAGAGTTTTAAATACATTTTTTACTTCAATTCTTAATGTTTTGAAATATATGTACAATTGAAGCTAAATTTGATTAAATTTATTTTATGTTAAAAAGTTCTTTGCTGAATATGTTTGTAAGCTATTCAGCAGAGTTTAAAATTTTTTTTCAGTTAGAATTTCAATTTCCGTGACCATAAATCTTTAAAATAAAAAGTCTAAGAGCCATTATTACAACTTGCCGTTAAAGTAAGGTTTAGTTAAAGGTAACTTTAGCTAAAGCGAACTTTAAAGTCATCTTTAACTTATTTTCGTTATTACAACCTACAGATAAAATAATGTTAACTTTTTCAAAAATATGGCAGTGTCGGGGCAATGTCGATAACATTACTCAATTAAATAAGTTTTTTTTAAACGCTGTGGCAATGACGGGCTTCTTTTTTCTGTTGTATTTGTTTTTTTTTTGTATTTGAAGTTGCCATATTGAAAATAATATATAATATGGCAAGTTGAAACATAAAGTGAACTTTAAAAGTTAAAGATAGGACGATCCTCTCTCTAGCTTAACGCTCACTTCTACCATATTGCCCACTTATAATAATGAAAAACAATTTATCTGCCCGTTAAAATCCTCTCTTTAGTTAATGGCAAGTTATAATAATGGTCCTAAAATTTAGAAAACATTAGCTGAATATAGATGTTAGTTCTGAGATTCATAAAAATGACTTCTCCGCTGGAAAATACTCCGCTGAATGGCATCACAATCTATTCAGCTTTACAGAAAAATAATTTTAAGGCCTATAAGCATTTTAAATTAAGAATAATTATGTAAAATATATTTATAATATGTTTCCCTTACTCCTTAGCCCTTAGAAGTAATTTTAAAAAAATATAAAATATATGGCAACTCCGTATATTTTACTGCAGATGTGGGTAGTATAGCCTAGATTAGATAGTGTCTAATAGGTGTTGGTGTTATGCTTAAAACATCAAACTACGCTTGACTATCCGTGCTAGATATACCACACCTAGTCCAACTTTCTTCTTCAACGCATTTAAAAGACAATGGAAGAACAACAGAGAATTTAAATTTTTTTTTTGAAAAATAATTCTCTGAGAAAATTTAGAAAGGCCTTAAAACACTTTCTCCTTGAATATAATTATTTAAATAAAATTGCAATATATTGAACTCATCCGTTATTTGAAAAGAAAGTTTAAGAACTCACCTGAAAAGAAATAAAAAGAAATTTTTTTTTAATTAAAAATTTTCAAATTAAAAGCTTAAAAGTTTGTTTTGATACCAAACTGGATTGACTTTATAACACAGAAACAGATAAATTTGCTTTATTACCCATTACCCATCAAAGCCGCCTTAGTTTAGTAGTTAGGTCGTGGTACAAGCCCCACAGCTCAGTTATCTCCAGTAAAACAAAAATATGAAAAAATATTTCTTCGGCGACTTCCTCTCAGCAGTCTTCAAGCAAGAAAACTGGGAGTAAAATACAAAATTTCCATGAAGAGTTTCTCAAAAATCTGTCATTCGGAATCGACTATAAACTGTAGGTCTCGCCATTCATGGCTGTAATTAACATCCACAACACGAGTGGTGTGAAAAGTTAGGTTGCAAACCTGACTAAATGGTTGTAATGACCAATTAAGTAAGTAAGTAAGTAGATAGAGGGGTAGCGGAAAGCCTTCTCAAACTCTAAGGCAGTTGTTGTAGCCATTATTGGGCATTCTGGCATGCTGGGCACTCCCATGCATGAGTTGGCGAGACAAAGAAGAGAGAAAAACGATTTTTTGCCTTTTGGATACATGCTTAGTGTTATATCGCAGGATAAAGAAGTGATCTACAAATTTTATTGAACCAGAGGCCTCATAGCCTTTTGATAAGTACCATTTTTGTCGTGTTTTTTGGGGTAAAGCAATTATTCCACTATTCTAAGCAAAAAAACAGAACCAATTGCATTTTACAGGACTCTAAGGAATTTAAATTTCCAGCCAAACTCTTTCTGTTTCAATCGGATCACACAAGACGGCTGTGGTCCGACGAAACATCTTTTCTGTTCATTGATTCTGGCCATTATAAATCGCTGTAGTCTAGCATGTAGTGTGTTGACGTATAAGACATGAGTCCTTGGTTCAAACCCCAGTTCAGACATCTCCAACAAAACGAAATTTAAGGAAAATATTTAATCGGCGACTTCCTCTCAGCAGATTTCTGGCAGAAATAAAAAATTGCCATGAAAAAGTTTCTCAAAAAAATGTATCGTTCGTAGGCGCCTTTAAACTGTAGATCCCCCATCACTCATGTATAAAATTTACGCATACACAATATAGGTGGTGGTGAAAAGCTAGGTTGTAATCCTAGCTAAAGGGTTGTATTGAGCAATTATACATGTATGTAGGTATACATTCCTTACATTAAAGGTTGACAGTAGAAATTCGAATCAAACGCTTGACCAAGGTTGTAGAAGCGTGAATACTAATTCCACATGACACAAGGTTTCCTGAATTGTAAAAATTTTAAACATCTTAATTTATTTGTAAGTTACTCCAGAAGCTCTTGCAAAATTTGTTATTTTTTTAAACTTGAACGATATAACTGCGAAGGCCAATTTGGAGTTGAATTCTTAAATTTATTTGGTGTTGCAAAATTTAATTTTTCAGGCTTAATTGAAATATGTTTTGTTTAATTCCTTACATATTTGAAATTTATTTTAATTAAATTCAAAATAAATTGAAATTTTTTATCTGTTTTTTTATAAAAATATTGCTTAGCTCCTCCGAAAATAGTTGCCTTCGATTTTGGTGATACCCCCTCGAATTTTGAAGATTCTGTATCGGTCAACTGTTTAATTTCCTCCGGTGACTTACCCATCGATATTGAATGGTTGTTTAATAATGAACCCGTAAATATATTTAATGGCATAACGGTTATGAGAGGCGGCAAACGTACCAGCTTATTAAATATCGATTCAGTGCATGCCGGTCATGCGGGCAATTATACTTGCAAGGCAAAAAATCGCGCTGGATTTGAGCAATATACAGCAGCATTGATTGTTAATGGTGCTTAAGAGACTTAATAATTTTTTATTTTTAATGCATATTTTATACAATTAAGAGATTTTAAATTTAAATTTAATTGTTTTTGTTTTTAATTTTTAAGTTCCTCCCAAAATAATACCCTTCGATTTTGGCGAAGAACCAGCCAATGTAGAGGATTCGGTATCGATAACTTGCCTAATTTCTTCTGGTGATTTACCCATTGACATTGAATGGCTATTTAATGATTATGGCATTAGCTCGTATTCGGGCATAACGGTATTAAAAGGTGGCAAACGCACTAGCATGTTGACCATAGACAATGTTAAGGCCTATCATGCTGGCCTTTATACTTGTAAAGCGAAAAATTATGCATCGGCTGTTAACTTTACAGCCGAGTTAATTGTGAATGGTATTGAAAGTTTAAATCACAAGAAGTTTTGTTTTTGTTTTTGTTTTTTATTTAAAAAAAATAAAAGAAAATTTAAGTTTTATGATTTCAATTTATTTTAAGTACCACCCAAAATAACTCCTTTTGATTTCGGCGAGGAGCCAGCCAATTTTGAGGAAACCGTATCGATAAGCTGCATAATATCTTCAGGCGATCAGCCTATTGATATTGAATGGTTATTTAATGATTATGGCATTAGTTCGTATTCGGGCATAAGTGTGGTTAAGGGTGGCAAACGCAGCAGCATGTTGACCATTGATAGTGTACAGGGCCGTCATGCAGGTCTGTATACTTGTAAGGCAAAAAATCATGCTGCTGCTGTCAACTATACAGCGGAATTGATTGTTAATGGTGACTTATATATTGAATTGAATAAATTTATTTCTTATTATGGCATTTGTTTTATTGTTTATAAAAATTAATTTAAATTTTTAGTTCCACCTAAAATCACTCCCTTTGATTTTGGCGATGAGCCAGCCAATTTTGAGGAAACTGTTTCGATAACTTGCATTATATCATTGGGCGATCAACCCATTGATATTGAATGGTTGTTTAATGATTATGGTATTAGTTCCTATTCGGGTATTACCGTTATGAAGGGTGGCAAACGCACCAGTCTGTTGAACATAGATAATGTTAAAGCCCATCATGCTGGTAACTATACCTGTAAGGCAAAGAATCATGCTGCTGCTGTCAACTATACAGCGGAATTGATTGTTAATGGTAGCGTTAAATAAATAAATAATAAATTTTAATATTTCTTTTTCCTTTGTTTTGTTTTTGTTTTCCTTTAAAAGTTCCACCCAAAATCACTGCCTTTGATTTTGGTGATGAACCCTCCAATTTTGAGGAGACAGTTTCGATAACTTGCATTATCTCATTGGGTGATCAACCCATTGATATTGAATGGTTGTTTAATGATTATGGCATCAGTTCGTATTCGGGCATAAATGTTATAAAAGGTGGCAAACGTACTAGCATTTTAACCATAGACAGTGTCAAGGCCCATCATGCTGGCAACTATACCTGCAAGGCAAAAAATCATGCTGCTGCTGTTAACTATACAGCTGAATTGGTGGTTAATGGTAGCGATAAATCAAATAAATTTCTTTAAGAATGTCTCTTTATTTCATAAAATTTAATTTCATTTTAAAAACTTTTTTATTTATACCAGTACCTCCCAAAATAGTGCCCTTTGATTTTGGTGAAGAGCCCGCCAATGTTGAGGATTCTGTTTCGATAACATGTTTAATATCATCGGGTGATCAACCCATAGATATTGAATGGCTATTTAATGATTATGGCATAAGTTCGTATTCGGGCATAACCGTAGTTAAAGGTGGCAAACGTACCAGCATTCTGACCATAGACAATGTACATGCCCGTCATGCGGGCAATTATTCGTGCAAGGCAAAAAATCATGCTGCCGCTGTTAATTATACAGCTGCCTTAATAGTTAATGGTTAATTAAACAAAATAATATAAATAAAATTAAATTATTTTTAATTTTTTTATTTAAAATTTCCATATTTTTTGTTTTATAGTTGCTCCCAAAATAGCCCATTTTGATTTTGGCGCTGAGCCAGCCAATTTTGAGGATTCGGTATCGATTAATTGTTTAGTTTCTTCGGGTGATTTACCATTAGATATTGAATGGTTATTTATTGATAGTCCGATTAATTCTTATGCTGGTATTACAATCAATAAAATGGGCAAACGTTTGAGTGTTTTAATGATTGATGCCGTTAATGCCCGTCATGCGGGCAATTATACCTGTAAAGCTCGTAATTTATGGGCTTCGTCAGCATATACAGCACAATTAGTAGTGAATGGTAGTTAATTAGTATTTAAATTTATTCAAAAGAAGCTTTTCGTTAATTTATTTCTGTTTTTTTTTTCTTATAAATTTTTTGTTTTTGTTTGAAAATCCAAAAATTCCCTTTTGAAGATATTCCTTATCAAATGACTTCAAATAAATTATTCACATGCATGATATCGAAAATATGCTTTTTTTGTTTTAACATTTGCAAACTGAAGTATGCTTGAAGGATTTAAAATGTGATTGAAATATTCTTCTTTAGAAAGAGTACATATTAGAGATTCAGGTTTAGGTCGGAGTGGTAGCTCAGATATCATAAAGCTCATTTGAGAACGCATAGCGGCCCGTTGTGATGGCACTCGTGAACGCAGTCCCTGTACTGGCCAAGTTCCTCCAAACCAGGGAAGAAGAAAAAGTTGGTCAGCGCAAGGGCTGCACTACATATTAGAGATTAAATTACAATAAAAAACCAATTCAATAAAAGTTCACGAAGGGTAGAGAAGAAAAAATAACAAGTCAACAGAAACATTCTAGAAGTTACCAGATCGAAATTAAATGTGGAATAAAGAGAACGAAAGCAAAAGTTGCCAGTCAATGGCAGTATACACTGTAAAGTTTGATCATTTCATTCAAAGACTCGTCATTTATTAGCAGCTTCCTATATTTAAATAAAAAATACCAACGAAATTTTTTTTTCCTTTAAAAGACCTTTTAATCAAGTGTGGCGTTAAAATCAGGCTGAATTTGACCGATGTTGCTTTTTCGCGTGCACCTTCTTAAAACCCCACAAGAAAAAGTCTAACGGGTTCAAGTCCCATGAACTATGTGGCCAGTTCAAGTCACTCCAACGTGCGATGACTATGCCCTGAAAGTAATCGTGGAGCATAGAGCTATGAGGCGTGTAGCCTCATCCTATTGAAACTTCATGTCGTTGGTGTCAAGATCATTCAATTCAATTGATTGCCGTTGAAAGTGATAGCCCCTCACTAACGTCCGATGATGCAGCCATCGTCAAAATCAACACCAAACAGTGACTTTTTGGGAATGAATTGGATGCTTTTGGATCTTATGTGGTTTTTCGTCGTTCAAAATCCCACAATTTTTTTATTCGAGTACCCATTCATTCATAAATGGATCTCAGGGATAAAGTTGATTTTTCAATGAAAACTAGGATCTGTTACCAACTGCTCTAAAGTCCTGTCAACAAACTCAAGTCGTTGTCTGTGGCTATCCAGGGTGATTTGGCAAATCAGATTGAATAAATGTTAACTTATTTGACAGATGTAGATTCAATAAGATGGCCGTTATCACTGTCACATTACGAAAGACGCTGTTGTAAGACCCTATGCATATGTATGCATATAGTTTAACGTAAATAAACAAAGTATTTATTTACTTAATAAGTGAATTAAAGGAAATTAAATTGCAATCCTCAGAGCCACAGGAGATACTCGCTTCTAAAATGAGATGAAATATGTTTCCAGTTCATATCTGAGAAGAAACACATTTGCAGTGAACATCAAAGAGAGAGAAGTTTCTCACTACTTTACCAAATATTACAACCCAATTTCAATCCTCAGATCTACTGGATATACTCGTTTCTAAAGGGTAGAAATGAGACGAAATATATTTCCAGTTCATATCTGAGAAGAAAAACATTTACATTGAACTTCTAATAGAGAGAAGATTCTCACTACTTTAGCAAATACTACAAGCCAATGCATACTTAAATATAGTATTGTTTTTAGGAGACAGCAAATGGCAACCCTGTTAATCTAGAACTTGCAACAGTAGGCTAATCAACCGCATGAGCTGAAAAAACTTGGTTATTCAAACTGAAACAGTGTGACAGTCATAGATATCTTGAAGAGAAGTAATAAAAAAGTTTCGAAATACGTTCCAAGTCAGACATCTCCATTAAAACAGAAATATGAAAAAAATATTTCTGCGGCGACTTTCTCTCAGCCGCCATCTGGCAAAAACTCTCGAGAGTAAAATAAGAAAGTGCCATGAAAACTTTCTCAAAAATCTGCGCCTGGAGTCAATTTTAAACTGAAGGTTCCGCCACTCATGTATAAAATTAATACACAGAACATAAGTGGTATGAGAAGCCGGGTTGTAATCCTGACTGAAGGGTTGTAATGGCGAATTATGTATGTGCAGATGTAAATATGTTCTCCAAGTACTTCTCCCATTTGTAGTCAAAAGAAGATTACATAAATAGAACAGAAGACATTACACACAGGAAGTTGTCTGGTTGGTTGGTAGGAGTTGTTTTTAAATCCTTTAAGTATGCTTCATTTTTAAGTTCTTATTGTATGTAAAATTTAGGTTTGAATTTAGGAACGTATAGAAATTTTTAGAGACAATTAAAAATTCTTAAATTATAATTCGTTTTATTTTATAAAATTATATTTATTGGTTATGCTTCTTTGTATTTTATTTGCATAAATTATTATCAGCTTAAAAGTATGCTAAATATTTGCTCCTTAAAGATATGCTTTAATATGAAAATTTATAAAACATATATGATTTTTTAATACAATAAACGGCCTAAAAAACTAGGTTGTAATCCTGATTAAAGAACAATTATATATGTAAAGAGCCTTTTCCGTTGCTATATATTGATAACATAACCTCATATTTTATTTCCTATACATCACTGGGTTTGAAAGAACAATACATTACATATTTTTGAGGAAAATTAATGAAAATATTAGAAAAAACTTATGAATTCTATATAAAAATATGTGTATGAGTATATAATTATTTTCCATTTGCCTTAGTCCCACCGAAAATTGTGCCCTTTGACTTTGGTGATGAGCCTACAAATTTTGAGGATTCGGTGTCGGTTAATTGTTTAATATCAACGGGTGATATGCCAGTGGATATTAGTTGGCTGCATAAGAATCAAACGATGCAGCCATTTGGCATGGGCATAACCATTTTAAAGAATGGCAAACGTGTCAGTGTTTTAACCATCGATGCGGTACATGCGGGCCATGTGGGCGAATATACATGTGTTGCCAGAAATAGAGCCGGACAAGCTAATCATTCAGCGGAATTGCATGTTAATGGTGGAAGTTTTAAAAACTACAAATAATTTTTTCATTTAATTACGTTGTTTTTTTTATTAATTTGAATTCCTTTTAACACTACATTCCTTAACAATTTTGTTTAGTTCCCCCCAAAGTTGTTGCCTTTGATTTTGGTGATGAGCCTACAAATTTTGAGGATTCGGTATCGGTTAACTGTTTAATAACATCGGGTGATATGCCTGTCAATATAACCTGGCTGCATAATAATGTTACAATGCAACCATTTGGCACGGGCATAACCATATTGAAGAGTGGCAAACGGGCCAGTGTTTTAACCATCGATGCTGTACATGCCGGTCATGTAGGCGAATATACATGCATGGCGGAGAATAGGGCAGGCAAAGCCAATCATACAGCTGAATTACATGTTAATGGTGGCGAAATTTTGTATTGTTTTTAATAATAAAATCGTTTAAAAGTTTTATTTTTTTAAATTAAAAATCCGAATATTTTTTTTCTTAAATTCCCCTTTTTTTTGCAAATGCCTAAACAAAGTTCCCCCAAAAATAACTCCTTTTGATTTTGGTGATGAGCCGGCTAATTTTGGTGATTCGGTAACGGTACAATGTACCATTTCTAAGGGTGATTTACCAGTGGATATAACATGGTTGTTTAATGGTTACGCATTGAATAATTATTTGGGTGCGACCACATCGAAAATAGGCAAAAAAGTCAGTGTTCTAACCATTGATTCGGTAAATGGTCATAATGCTGGCAATTATACTTGCATAGCCAAGAATATGGCCCAGACATCGGACTATACAGCTGAGTTAATTGTTAATGGTTAATAAAAATTAATTAATTTTTTAATAGATTTTTTGTTGTTTTAAAATTTATTTCATTGCTTTGATTTTTTTTAATTATTTCAAGTCCCACCCAAAATCTCACCATTTTCCACCGGTAATGCTGAGGCTGTACATTTAGGCCAATACATTACCTATCAGTGTACCATAACCGAGGGTGATTTACCTTTAAATATTCTCTGGACCTTTAATAATCAACCTTTGGTAAATGAAGACAATGAGGAGATTTTAATATCGAAATTGGGTAGACGTAGTAGTGTTTTAACCATTGAATCAGTGAATGACAAAAATGCTGGCAATTATACATGCCAGGGTACAAATAAGGCTGGCAAGGCCAGTTTTACCACACAATTACGGGTGATAGGTATTCTTATAAAATATTTTAAAACAAATATTTTTTTTAATTTTTTTTTTTAACAAAATTTTCTTTTTTAAATCTCCCCTCTTTTGTTTTTCCGTTCATTAGTTTTACCACGCATTAGACCCTTTACCTTTGAAGAGGGCCCTGCCCAATCGGGGCAATATTTAACTCTTTACTGTTCCGTTTCATTTGGTGATTTGCCATTGAATATAACCTGGTTACTGAATAATGAAGTTGCTGAGGATGAACGCATTTCGGGTGTATCCACACTGATGGTTAATAAGCGTACAAGCGTTTTAACCATAGATTCAGTAGAGGATCATCATGCTGGCAATTATACTTGTCTGGCACGTAATCGTGCCGGTCTACAAACCTTTACCGCCGAGTTAAATGTCTATGGTTAGCATTTAAATAGCATTTACTAAACAAAAATAACTCTTTCTAGTAGTTTCTCTTCAAACTTTCTTTACTAAAAAAAAACAATTAAAAATTTTTTCTCTTCTCTGTAATACCCCATGTATTTACTGGACTTACTCTGTTGTTGCTGCTGCCTATTAAATGGGTTAATTTTGTTATGACATTAAGTAGAGTTTGTGTATGACTTTATAAACGAGTGCATGTTATTATTATCAGAGAAAGTTTTTCATTCTAAAATCACTTAAAAATTGTTGCATGATTAGCACAACAAGTAAAATTTAATTTTAAGTTTTTATGCCTAAAAGTATGCAAACATAAATATGATGAAAAAAATATTTTGAATAAGATATGCTGTATCCTACAGTCATTGTCATTGTTGACAAAAAGTAATTTAATTTTTTTAAGTTTTCATGCCTAAAAGTATATAAACAAAGAAAAGAATTATTTCAGCGTTTTGTATGTAGTTTTTTTTTGACAAAAAGAATAAATAAATCGTTAGGAGAAATATTATTTTTATAAAAATAAGTCACTCCAATCCTTATATTGGAAGAAAGGCAATATAAAAATATTGCCTAAAACTAGGCAATGATTTGATTATTTTTCTAAAAGTAGGTCAATATTTGTTTAATTTAAAAAGTTTAAATATAATGTTCTACAGCAGATATAAAAAGTAAAATTAATGTTTAATGTTTTAATGCCTAAAAGCATAGAAATATAAAGGCGATGGAAAAAATTAATTATTAAAGAGATTTGAGTGACGTATGCTGTATCCTGTAGTCATAGCAAATGTATGTATTTTTTTTTAACAAAATTAATAAATAAACCGTTAAGGAAAATGCATTTTTTATAAAAAAATATATTGGAACGAAGGCAATATAAAAATGCTTTTCATTTTCCTAAAAGTAGGCAATTATTAGTTTAAAAAATAATAAAACTAGATTTTTTAGTTCCTTAAAATATGCAGTAAAATTTTTGTAACAAAATATTTTCCTGTTACATCTTGTATTACTAAATTAAAGAAGTATTACCATGAATTTCTAATAGTAGGCCAAAATAAATTAGAAAATAAGGAACGCAATTTGCAAGATATTTTTATTTGAATATGTTAGGAATTGCAAGGACACATATTGAAAAATGGAAACAAAAAATCCCTACACTTTTGTATACCTTAAAATAGGCTACAAAATTAAGAATACATTTTTTTCTAAATTAAGTTCAACTGCTTGAGTCAAAATAAATTTTACTGACCTTAAGTGGTCTTATATTGAAACCATTAATACTTATGCAATTCCTGGACAAGGGAAGAAATAAAAAAACTCTCAGGAAAGGCGATATAAGCAACTGTGATAAATATGGCTGTATTGCTACTCAACATTATCTTTAATTGCGCACTAAACAAGCTACATCAACAAGGACAACACTTCTATAATAATAGCAGAGCAAACGTTTAAGCATTGCACGCTAAAAAGCTACATCGAATTAGCCATCACTTCTAGCATAATATGGGAGAATTCATTTAAATGGCGATCTCCATTGCACAATTCACGATTTCAAAAAGATTTCTGATTCTATAAAGCAGCACACAATAAGGACAGCGCTAAGGAAAAAGAAGATTCAAACAAAAATCACGAATCACACCAATTTTCTACAACGCTTCGCTGAAGTTAATTTATAAGAGGCGAAAAAGCCAATCCTTTACAACAAACGTCGGAATATGAAGAGCAGCTTACCTACTCTCATCACTATTATTTGCAAACATTTTGGATAAAGCGATAAGAGGAAAACCCGTAAACCAGAGAAGAAGGATCCACTAGGATCTACGCTAGCATTTTGAACAATTAACCAACGCAGATGATATCTGCTTCCCTTACTGTTTTTATTGAATTTTCCACGACATTTTCACAGAGGTGTTTACTGTATCTCATCAATGATCTAAGAATTTAAGTTCAGGAATTTTTTCTGCTTTATAAGTATAATCCCAGGATTTCACAAACCAGTAATATGTTCTCGAAATCCTTACTGCATGAAAACTATTATGCCGTCCTGCAACATAAACTTCGTTTTCACGGTCATGTAAGGAATGTTATCCAAAAAAATCATTGCAATTTCGATCACATCTTCAAAAGAAGAAAACCTATTCACGACACCCGATTACGATCGTTGATCGTTGCACAATATGGCTGCGTTTGTTACTCATTAAAAAAAATTTTGTAGATCTACGGACCCACTCAGGTTGAAATACGTCTCATTGGAGAAAATGAAAATGCGTCTCAGCAGAACAGATGAAAATGCGTCTCATCGGAGAAGCTGAAAACTTTGCATTAATTTTACTCTGCTCTATTATCCTTCGAACGACTGGTCGGAGGTTTCCATGGTCTGCGGGTTTAAGCTCTTGACTATGCAGAATTTTGTAGTCATGAAAATTAATTTAAAATTCACTGCATAGTACTCCGTGAAATTTCAAGTTATTGAGAACGTTGTCAAATGGATGTTTTCGTTTAAAACGGAAATAGTTTCAAGGGAACGAGTGGTGTGTTGACATCCTATCAGAAAGAACTCGTATAGGCCAAGAGCGACCCAGTTTCTTCATTTTATTGTTGACGTAGTAGGCGCACTTTCTCGTCTGAAATTCTTCAAAGTTTGTGAGCGTAATTCGCATTAACTTTCCAAATTACAACGTATTTTTTTCCTTCGTAAAGCGCTTCATTTTTAATAATTTTAATAAACATACTTATCTGACAGCTGTCATATTCCAGAGTTGCCACTTACACAAAAAAAGAGATTGACACTGAATTTAAAAACTGCACTCTTAGGGCCATTATTATAACTTGCCGTTAAAGTTGGGTTTAGTTAAAGGTAACTTTAGCTAAAGTGAACTTTAAAGTCAACTTTAACTTCTTTTCGTTATTACAACCTACAGATAAAATCAAGTTAACTTTTTCAAAAATACCGCAGCAATGTTAGCGACATTGCTCAATTAAACCCAGTTATTTTTAAACGCAGTGGGCTTCTTTTTTCATTGTATTTACTCATTTTGTTTATATTTGAAGTTTCCATATTGAAAATAGTAAATAGTATGGCAAGTTCAGACATAAAGTGAACTTTAAAAGTTAGAGGAGGGATGATCTTGCCTTTAGCTTAACGCTAACTTATCTTATTGTCCACTTATAATAATGAAAAACAATTTATCTGCCCGTTAAAATCATTCCTTTAGTTAACGGCAATTTGTAATAATGGCCCTTTCTGTGGCAACCTAATAAAACGTTCAGCACGCCTCTTTAAATAAAAGTTTTTTCACCCATTTGTTTCTCTCTTCTTCGGCTGAAAAAGTTTTGCCCAAAATTGCTCCGTTTAATAGTGGAGCGGATGCCTTCTATCCGGGTGATTATTTTAGCCTGCAGTGTTCTATAATACATGGAGATCATCCATTGCTAGTCTATTGGCATTTCAATCAACAAAAACTAAATGAAACACAAGCCTTACAAATGGGAATACAAATATCAAAAATGGGCTCAAGAAGTTCAGTGTTGACCATAGAATCGGTACAGGGACAACATGCTGGCAATTATACATGTTATGGCAAAAATGCTGCGGGTGTAACAAATTATACGGCCAGTTTAGTGGTTAATGGTGAATTGAATACAAGCTTAAATATATCTTTAAAGTAGAGTTTATTGTTGTTGTTATTATTTCATTTAATTTTTTTGTTGTTTTTGTTTTTAATTTTTTTTGGTAAAAATAAAGTTCCACCCAAGCTAACACCTTTACCCTCTAGTTTGGATAATCCATTATTTTTGGGTGATTATTTTCAATTGAATTGTGCTGTCCTGCATGGTGATGCTCCCTATAATATAACCTGGTATTTTAATGATGAATCAATTCATAATATTGCTGGGGTAACCATCTTAATGCAAAGCAAACGTAGCAGTTCGTTAAATATTGAAAGTGTTACGGCAGAACATGTGGGCAAATATTCATGTATTGGTGCTAATCAAGCGGGCTATACGGAAGTATCCACCAATCTAACCATAAGGGGTTTGTGGTCCACTTTTTTTGTTTACATTTTAATTTTTTATTTGTTGTTGTTGTGCATAAATTAATTTATTTATAGATTGGTAGCGGCTTAGTCTTACTCTTACTAATGAAATAATTCAAACAAAACGAAACTAAAGCATACTTACAGGGGTGTTAGCTTAACTAATGTGTAAAAAATGGCTTTTTTTAAAGGAATGGGAGACAAGTTCCAAAAATCATTTCTAAATCAGTGTAAAATTTCCTCACATATAAAGGTTCTTAAGAAAGAGAGAGAAAATCTCTGTTTTAAAAAAAAGCATTATTGTGAAAACGCCTAAATGTATGCCACCATAACTTAATATCACTTTCACCTCACCATATACACCGTATTAATGTTATTAACTTTTGCTTTTGGTAGTGTTCTTAAGTATTATTAAACATTATTTTGTTGTTGTCGTTGTTGTTGTATAGAACTGCCCCAAATTGAACAATTTCAATTCAATCCGAATGGTGTAAATGGCGGCCAGGCGGTACGTGTCATGTGTATGATTTCGTCGGGTGATCTACCCATCGATATCTATTGGCTTAAAGATGGCCAGCCTTTATTACGTTCCATTTATCATAAAATCGATGAATATACATTGAAATTGTCATTGCGCCAAACAAATATAGGAGATTCAGGCAATTATACTTGTGTGGCCAGCAATAGGGCTGGTGAGGCTAGAAAATGGTCCATTTTGAAAGTGAAGGGTAAATTGGAATAATTTCAGTTCAATTTTTGTTTTTGTTGTTGTTTTTTATACCATATTTTTTTGTAAACTTTTTTTACATCCAAAACCATGTCCTTCTCGGGAAAAGTGAAGAGTTTGTATAGAAAACAAAAGACTTAGGAGACAAACTTGATATGTATTTCGGGAAATTTACTTCGTTGTATGTATTGTTGAATACAATAAATTAAAGTCATTGGAAAGCTTAAATTCCGAAAATTTTTTAATTTAAAAACATAATCGTTTTTGGACAGGAATAAAGAAAATAAAATGAAACCAACTTTTATGTGGGTCAGTCAGAATTTATTGACAGTAGACACGTTCCTAAAGGTAATTTGAAGAAAAATTCTCAACTTCGTGAAACCATGCAGAGAAATAGTTATGATTCGGTATTAGAAGAGGATCTTATAGGATCCCGGTAAGCGGCGTTTTAATGCAACTGCCAATTAACCTCACCAATGGTGGCTTGCAGTGGCCGTAATCTAGTAGGTAGTGTGTTGACTTGTAAGACGTGAGGCCACGGTTCAAACCACAGGTCAGACATCTCCAACAAAAACGAAAAGAAATATTTCTTCGGTGATTTAATTTCAGCCGATTGCTGGCAAAAACTCTGAAAGTAAAAAAAAAATTCCCATGAAAAAGTTTCTCAAATATGTATTGTTCGGAGGCGACTTTAAACTATACGTCCCGCCATTCATGTATAAAATTAACACACACAGTCTAAGTGTTGTAAGAATCTAGATTGTAATCCTAACTGAAGGCTAGTAATGATCAATTATATATGTAAAGCTGGTTGAATACCTGGTTTGTCGACATAAAACATTTGGCCAATCCACACGACTTTGTATCGTGTATGTTGTATTGAATACGCTGGGTTGTTTGTGAACGTTCAATGCTATGCTGTATTGTGTATGTCATATTCTTCTTCATAATTTTTGGCATTCAAACAATTTGATAGCACGAAACCAATACAACATTTAAAAACATACAAAAAAAATGTGTATAAGTGTATCGGATTTTTACATGAAAATTATCAACAACAAGCATACACTGTTGTATAGTCGTCCCACAATACAATGAATACAACGATACAACGGCTTGTGTGAACTGACCAAGTGTCTTAATATGGTCGCATAGAAAGTAATCCATACATACATACATAATTGGTCATTACAACCCTTCAGTCAGGATTACGACCTAGTTTCTCACACCACTTATGTTGTGTGTGTTAATTTTATACATGAGTGGCGGGACCTACAGTTTAAAGTCGACTCCGAACGACAGATTTTTGAGAAACTTTTCATGGCAATTTTATTTACTCTCAGAGTTTTTGCCAGAAATCTGCTGAGAGGTAGACGCCGAAAAAATACTTTTTGTATTTTATTTTGATGTCTGGCCTGGGGCTCGAACCCTGGCTTTTCGTCTAATAAGCCAACACACTACCTACTAGACCACGGCGACTATAGAAAGTAATCCAGAACTCTTAAATTTCACGCACCAAGTCATGATAGTTTTCGGCTCATTTGGATAAAATAACAAGAGAACCAAGTATTACGCATTGTGTGCCCCCAAACAGTCAATTTTAATGGATGAAATGGTGAAGTCACAGTAGCAGTTCTTTTAGACGAAAAACCGTGGCATAACCTCACATATTTCTTTCAGTGACTTCCTAGCGCCAGTCATCTGGCAAACACACTAAGAGTAACATAAAATTGCCATGAAAAGTTTCTCAAATTTTCGTTCGTAGACGTCATAGAGCTGAAATGTTGTCTCTAGCAGGTACTGCGTTGGCTTACTAGACCATATGCGGCCACGGTTCAAATCCCAGGTCAGACATTTCCAATAAAACGGCATAAAAAAAGATATTTCTTTCGGCGACTTCCTGTCAGCAGATTTCTGGCAAAAACTCTGAGAGTAAATTAAAAAAAATTGCCACTAAAAGTTATTCAAAAATCTGTCATTTGGAGTCGTCATTAAACTGAATAATATTAACAAACACAACATTGATGATGTGAGAAACTGGGTTGTAATCCTGACTGAAAGGTTGTAATCGACCAATCATATATGTATGGGTATGTGTTGACAGGTTATTAGAGGAAAAATCGTGGTATAACTCACATATTTCTTTCAGCGATTTCATCTGCGCAGATTTCTGGCAAAAATTCTGAGAGTAAATTAAAATTTGCCAGGAAAAAGTTTTTCAAAATAATCTGTCGTTCCGAGTCAACATTAAATTGTAGGTCCTCCTGCCACTCCTGTATAAAATTAACACACATAACATAATTGTAACGTTTTTACGCTTTTAAACGTGTAAAATATAATCGCGTAGATTGCAAATAAAATAAAAATAAATTTGTGTTTAGTTTTAATTAAAATTCTTTATTATTCGCACAATCCTGTGTGCCTCTAATCACAACTTGATGTTAACAACAACAATTGCTTTTCTTTGTTATGCCTCTGTTTACACTCCTTACATAAACAATAACAATTACTAGGCAATTGTTCGACTGAACTTTGTAACGGAGACCTTCAAACCACGATTACTCTCTTCAAACACATCACATCTTCATACAAGACTGACTGAATTTTTTACTAACGATAAATCGTTTATATCATTTCCGTCTTTTTTCAAGCACAGAAGCTAGGTTGGAATCCTAACTAAATGGTGTTGTAATGACAAATTAAGTATGTATGTAAGTAGTGGTGATTCGTGAATGACTGTGTGACATTTCATTTCAAATAAGCCCAGCTAGGTTCTGGTGTGACATTCTCAGTTATCGTCGTCAGCGATATGTCTTATGCAGCTTAAGAAAATCCGATACAATGTTCGAAACTTAAGCTCAGCTAAAATGATTCATTAATTATACTTTTTAATTTACGTACTTTTTCTTCTTTTTGCTGCGCATATGAAGAACCTCCTTACTTGGCAAATCTGAGCGTATCCTCTGATACGAGCAATGTCGGTGATTACGTACAATTAACATGTATTGTTACGAAAGGTGATATGCCTGTGCATATGGCGTGGTTACTCAATGATAAGGATATCATAAACGAATTACCCTTTACCACAGTAGCCTCAATAGGTTCGCATACAAGTCTCCTACTGATTAACAATGTAACGGCCCATCATGCAGGGCAATATGTATGCAAGGCTGATAATAAAGCCGGTTCGTTTAATCGTACAAAACGCTTAAAAGTCCATGGTATGAGGAATGTTTTCTTCTTTAAACTCCAATATTTTTTTCTTCTTTTTTTAAATTTTTCTCTCTACTTCGAAGATAAATCACAGTTTTAACATTTCTTTTAAGCAACAAATTTTTTTACTCATGAAATTTTAAACTTTTTCGAATTTTTGGCAGGTAAATTACCTCAAAGACACCAGGGGTTTATTGCCATTTTTTTCAATAATTTTTTTAAAATTTTTAATATTTATTATATAAGTATTTAGGATTGAAACTTTACTTCAGATTCCATAAATATTTTAACATTATTTTGTTTGTAGTTTTTTTCTTTTTTTTTTCTTAAAACATAATTGTCAAGAAGATCTCTCTCAATAGGTCTAGATTTTGGTAGCAATTTTATGTGTGTGAAGATAAACTCGAGTTTAAGAACCAAAGAGGCAAATCCACACTATTAGCAGCGCCACTTTTTGCCTCTAACAGAGTCAACTTTGCTATTAACAGAGCACTGTTAATTGTTTAACAGTGGCAATACTTGATTAGCAATTGCAATTATTGCAGACTATTAACATAAAATTTAATTCTCACTGTGATCATTATTATTTGTGAGCACAAGTGCCAATTTTCTCAACTCTCAAAATTATTCCAGCTATCCCACTACCACTGTTCGAAAGAAGAACCTCTGGACTCCCATTTACATATAGTCTGCATGGTGTACTATTTCTTATATGTTCCAAAATGGCCACTGATCTTCTAGAAAATTTTCAAGCAAAAAATTGATATTTTCAAAGCCAATTTCCTCAATACCATATCACTTTACATGTGCATTTATTGCCGATTATATTAAGAGGCCTTGTAATCTTCCTTTGCATATTGTATGGTACTCATAGACTTAAAGGATTTTCCAAAATTAGCTTCTAAACAAGTGGGCTTGTACAGATGGATACTGTAAAAGAGCTAACAGTGCTCTGTTAAAGGCACACTTTGTTCTGTTAAGAGGAAATTTCTGTTTCTGTTAACGCCAAATGTGGCGCTGCTATAATTTTTGGATTGCGTCTTGGATTCGAAAATGGAATTTATCTTCACACACATTGCAATTTTTAGTTTGGAATTTAGCGAAATTTACTCTCCTTTTAACGAAACTAGAGACCTGCCTGAATGTCAATGAAAACGCAAAATTCTACATTCCGCTATAAAATGAAGTACTGTTGTGATCTCATTTATCTGTTTTATATCCTTCAAACCGTGTACATCTCTTTAATAAACTGTGAATACTACTCCATTGCTTTAATCTTCTCTGCATTCACTCACAATGTGTGTAAGAGAATCATCATGAGCACACAAAATCAAAACAACACTGAATGAATAGGCACTCAACACTGTTAATCATTCACACTGTGTTGTATGTGTTAAGGCGAACTTTTGTAAGAGGAACGATTACACATGAAAACACACTCAATATGGTTCGTGTTTTCCATATAAACAGACAAACGTAGGAAACCATTCTTCGTCTTAAGTAGACAAAGCCAAAGACTAAGTAAATGGGAAAAGAATACATATGTACGTTTTAAAGAATGTATCATGATTGATTCTGTATTTGATTCTATTGCTACTCTGTTAGTGAAGAATGATAGGAGCATTTACGTTCAAGAGAATGAAACATTGTGTTGAATAAGTTTCTCTCTGTGCGTGACTCAATGCGTGTGCCTAGTGTGTGTTGTGTAGCAGACGAGTCATCACAGTCGTAAATTGCATATACTGAGAGCGAATGCAGTAATGCCGCCTGCCGGCTCTATATATTTGGGCCAGGACATTAAAACATTATTATTATTGTCATTGTCGTGAAGAGATGCCTCAGTATTTCGACTATAGGATACTCAATCTTTATACGGTATCTCTATAATACATATCTCCTCCAGGTCTATTGTCCTTGCAAACATCAGGATGCTACTCAATTGCAATTCCCTACCTAGCACCTGATAGACATCCAAGTTTTTGCATCTGGTATGATTCATGTTATAAATTAGGCCTCTATTGCATACTAAATATAGTCGTAGGACAAGGTCCTAAGTATTGAGAACTATAACAACTCCACATTTCGTTGTCGGTTGCTGCAGCAGTAATATTGTACTCGTTAGGAACACTTCTTTGTTTTGTTCATAGCCAAAGACGCTACAAATACTTGCTTACTAAAACGATTAAAATGAACTAAGTCTTCTGTCGAAGTGGTTTCGTAGGCTGAGTGTTGGCTTATTAGACCAGGGTTCAAACTCCAAACTTCTTTGGCGACTTTTTCTCATCAGATTTCTGGCGGATCCAATATGGCGGTCGAGGTTTATAAAAATTAATCAGATTTACTTGAACGCCATATTGGATCCGCCATTTTGAATTTTTTAAATCTGAATGAAGATCTGTAATCAGCGACCCCATAAACCCCTGAGTAACAATTTTCAAGTAAATCTGATTAATTTTTAAGGACCTCCGTAATGTGTTTCTTTTTCTCTTGTACCCCTTGACATAAACCCACCCCCAAATTTAAGGGTGCATGCAAACAATTTGGCTTTGGGCTCATTTTAAAGAGAAAAAATCAATTGTCAATTTCTGATAATAGTGATGGTTCTAGCACGCCAGTGTTTAGCTCTACGATTATTTTTTCTCGAAAACCTGACGTGATGGAAAGTTTTTGAACCCAGGTTCGTGTTCAGCGCGCAAAATGCCTTCGGAAACACCTGGAGCCATCTTATTTGCACAAAAAAGTCCAAATTTGCAGGGCTGTGTGATTTGTAGGTTTAGGATCGTGAGTTAAGCGTTATAATTAGAACTGAATGGTTTAAGAAGCTGTTTAGGTGGTCATACTAAATGAAAATGTTTGACAAGCTGACATGCTAAACTGACAATCTCTTTATAAGGGTTATTAAGTCTGTAGGTCTCCAGGCACGCATGTATATAATTAACACACATAACATAAGTGGTGTGAGAAGCTAGGTTGTAAGGTTTGTAGGTTGAATGGTTGTAATGACCAATTCTGTGTGCGTGTTTGTATTAAGCAAGTATGATTAGATGATAGAACGTGTCGAGCTTACAGCATAAAACTTAGGAAATTAATATTTTTGATGAGGTTTAAAGAAAGAAATTAAAGAAAAAAATGGAAATTAATTGTGACTTTGACTCATCCTAATTAAGCTCATTGTTATACTGGCATTATGAGGGCAACAGTTATTTAAAAATTGACTAAAATGAAATATTTCGATAGGAAGTGATGATTCATTTCGATATTTTTATTAGCTTAGCCTTTTAGTGTCTTTTTCCTTGTCGCAGTAGTAGCAGAAGGAATTCTAAGGCGTTTTTTTAGAAAACATCTTTTTTTTAAGAATATTTTTTTTTTAAATTTTTTTTAAATAAAAAAAAATTTTTCTTTTTTTCAGACAAATTTAAAAAAAATTAAAATTAATTCTTAAAATTTTTTTTTTTAAATTTTGAAGAATATTTTTAAAGAATTTTTTTGTCTGAAAAAAATTAAATTAAAAAAAATTTAAATTTAATATTTTCTGCAATATTACTATGTAAATATGAAAACAAATATAATTAAAAACAAATATGTTAACCGCATATTAAAAATAATTTTATTGTACAAAATTAGTGAAAAAAATTTTTGAATTAAAAAAACAGCTCAACATATGCATACAAATTACTACCCCTACTTAAAGGTAAAAAAAAGCACTTTGCACACACACAAAAAACAGCAACACACGAAAAATAGCATTTCTACACGTTATATTTACACATGAAAGTATAATTTGCACAAAACTTTCAACAGAACAAAACAAGCCACAAAATACTACAAAGAAATAAATATGATACATACATATAAAAATTAATAAATTATTATTAAATATTTATATAAATAAATAACAATACATGAATATGGCTTTTGTTTACCTCAAGGCTTTTAAGTTATTTTTTTTTGGAATTTTTTTTATTGATTTTTTTTTAAAAGATTTTTTCTTTTATGATTTTTGTGGCTTATGTTTGAAAAGATAAAAAATGAATTGTAGATACAAAGAGAATTCAGCTTCTTTTCTTATTTTTTTCTGTTCTAAATGGTATGATATATTCGCTCTCATTATGTTGATCTGTAAAAATACTTAAATGTGCGCAGCAAATCTTAAAACAATTACGTTTACAATCAGAAAGAAATCACCCAACCAAAAGGACTTTCAATACTAAAAACAAACAATAAAACAAAACTAACTTTCATAACCTTGTGTATATTATTTTAAAAGATAACAAAGGTCCCAAAAGCAAATCAAAACTTCATTCATATAATCATTATATATATGCAGCCTCCTTATATGACTTTAGAACTGCAATTACAAGCAAAAAACAAGATTTCAAAATAACGAAACTCCTCAAAAAAATCACAAAACATCCCATCTCTGTCGCTCTCTAACCTTTACACAAAACACAAAATAACCTTTAACCCTTAAAAATCCCATCATCATCCCTGTTCATTTCTATAATTTTAGTTGTTTTAAGTTTTCATTTGTATATAAACGAAGCAAGTTTTCAATTACAAAAACAATGTTAAATGGTGTTGCAAAAAACCCCAATCGGCAAATGTTTTAAAAATGGGGATGTATCCCTATCAACAACATCATTTAACACTTCGTTTCATTGCATGCTTAAGAAAATTTCTCTTCATTTCATTAAAGTTTTCATTTAATTTTTTAACACTTACACAATTACACTTACACATCCACACACATTTATGTTGTCCTTTTATGCTTCAGTTATATTTGTTTAATTAATTAATTCTTTTTAATTAGTTTTAAGCTTTTTTTAGTTGTAGTTTGGCTTTTTAATTTTCAATAGTTGATAAGAATATATAAGCTTTACAGCATTAAATTTTGTTCTTGCAATGGAAACCTAATAAACAAGTGAAATTTATCAATTCTGACAGACAAATAATAAACTTATGTTACTGAGTGTATTACACTCTATTTAAATCCATGAAACAGTTTTAAGCCTTGTAAATAGTTCAAATTTGTTGTAGAAATCAAAAGACTTAAGACATAAACCTGCTTTATAGCCTTTACATAGCAAATAAAGTCCAAGTAAAGTTCCTTGGTTAACATACACCGTCATGTTGCAATAGCCTTCTGTAATAAGTGGTTTTAATGGTTTTTACTTTCTCTAGATAATCACTGAATATTTCAATTTGAGCCAAAGTCTAGTAACAAGACAAAAACAAAACATACACATCGTATGGTACACAGAATTATACAGACAAATATGTAAGAATTTTTCGAGAGTAGGAACAAAACAAGAATCCGAAATAAATAGCAATAGCCTTCTGTAATATACGGTTTTAATGGATTTTACTCTAGTAGGTGGTGTGTTGGTTAAACGCCAAGACAAAAACAAAACATACACACCGTACGGTACACAGAATTATACAGACAAATATGTAAGAATTTTTCGAGAATAGAAACAAAACAAGAATTGGAAATTAATAGCAATAGACGGTTTTAATGGTTTTACTTTTTCCAGATAGTCACAGAGTTTTTAATATAAGCCGTAGTCTAGTGGCCGTAGCCGTAGTTTAGTAACAAGACAAAAACAAAACATACACATTGTACGGTACACAGAATTACACAGACAAATATGTAAGAATGTTGAGAGAATAGAAACAAAACAAGAATCCGAAATAAATAGCAATAACCTTCTATAATAGACGGTTTGAATGGTTTTTACTTTTTCCAGATAATCACAGAATATTTTAATATGAGCCGTAGTCTAGTAGCCGAAGCCGTAGTTTAGGAACAAGACAAAAACAAAATATACACATCGTACGGTACACAGAATTATACAGACAAATGTGTAAGAATTTTTCGAGAATAGAAACAAAATAAGAATCCGAAATAAATAGCAATAGCCTTCTGTAATAGAGGGTTTTATGGTTTTTGCTTTTTCCAGATAATCACAGAATATTTTAATATCAGCTTTAGTCTAGTAGGCGGTGTGTTGGTTAAACACCAAGGCAAAAACAAAATATACACATCGTACGGTACACAGAATTATACAGACCAATATGTAAGAATTTACGAGAAGAGAAATAAAATAAGTATCCGACATAAAAACAATAATCACATAGAAATGTAGTGAAGTTGGCCAACGTAAAAGAAGCCAATATAAATACCGACCAAAATTAAAAATTATTAAAGAATCAACGCAATACTTTTAGCTCTACAACCATGAATTTCAGATTTTTGGCAAAAACTCTGAGAGTAAATAATAAAATTGCCATGAAAAGTTTCTCAAAAATCTGTCGTTCGGAGGCGACTTTAAACTGTAGGTCCTGTCACTCACGTATAAAATTAACGGACATAGCATAAGTGGTGTAAGAAGCTAGGTCGTAATCCTGATTGAAGGGTTGTAATGACCAATTACGTACGTACAGATTTAAATTCCTCTCAGAATCAACTACTGGTTGTGTTTTTGGGCTCAACACACGTCACGTGCAGCTTACTCAGATAACGATTGTTTTAATTTTGTGGTGAAATGAAGGAGCCATTGCCCATATCGTCGCATGAATTCGGGGTTTTTTTCCGTGACGGAATAGCTTCAAGTTGTGCTCAGAATTAACAATTGCTTGCTGTTTGTAGGCTCGCTCGACACACCACCACTACCAGCACACTCAGATGACGATCGTTTGAATTTTGTTGTAAAATAATGGAGTCATGTTTCGTTCATTGTCAACACAATTGATTTGTATTTTTGGTCGATTGTGGGCTAGCTCGACACAGGCTACCATGTGTATAGCCTACTATTATGACGACCGTTTTGAAATTTGAATTGTTTTTTTTTTTTTTGTGGTGGTTGGTATAGCTTAATCTGTTTTGTAAGTTCACCTGGCCCTCCTTTTTGAACAGCGGTTTTCATATTAAAAATATATAAACGGTACGTTCAACACTTTCCTTCGATACGTTTTTAGGCTCAGCCATCTCTAACGACTTCATTTTGCAGTCATGCAAAACTATTTTACATACTTTTTTGATGTATTCATCGGTAACAGCGTCTTTAGGCCTACCATTGTGTGCTAAGTCCTCGCTATTCAGGACTTAACATACAAACTTGTTTCCATTGTTAATTTGTTAAACATTTTAGCCGTTATTAACGAAATACACTCAGTCACAAAAGTATACATACTGTTAACAAATTTCAGACATTTTTTAACCAATTCGTTTTCGTTGAAAGTCTTTATAATTGCCTGACATCTTTCTTCGATTTTAAGACGGCCTTTTGCATTGGTTCAGAAATTTGTGAAATTTGTTAGCCGGATGTATACTTTTGTGGGCCTGTGCAGGGCCACATTTCAGTTCAATTTCAGAAATTGTTTAACCAATGCAAAAGACCGTCTTAAAATCGAGGAAACTATAAAGATTTTCAATGAAAACGGATTGGTTAGAAAATTTCTTAAATTTGTTAACCGTATGTATACTTTAGTAACTGTGTGTATGTCACCGATTAAAATGTTTTCCAATCTTACATTCTTTAGAGAGAATTTTTTTAAAATAAAACAAAAGACTTAAGAGACATACTTGATTTTTAATTTTTTCTTAAATTTCCTTAAATTATCCGTGGTCTAGTAGGTAGTGTGTTGGCTTATGAGACTAAAAGCCAGAGTTCGAGCCCCAGGCCAAACAGCAAAACAAAAATACAAAAAAATATTTCTTCGGCGTCTTCTTCTCAGCAGATTTCTGGAAAATACTCTGAGAGTAAATACAAAAATTGCCATAAAAAGTTTCTCAAAACTCTGTCGTTCGGAGTCGACTTTAAAATGTAGGTCCCGCCACACACACAACATAAGTGGTGTGAGAAACTAGGTCGTAATCCTGACTGAAGGGATGTAATGACCAATTATGTGTTATGTATTTATGATGTGTAATAGAATTATAAGCACACCAAATCAAAACAACACTGAATGAATAGGCACTCAACACAGTATGTTGAGTTGTAAGTGTTAAAGTCTCTTTGAATATGATTACTAAAAAAAACTGCAATATATTGAACTCACCCCTTATTTGAAAAGAATGTTTAAGAACTCACCTGAAAAGAAATAAAAAAAAATTTATTAAAATTTTTTAATTTAATTTTGAAATTTTAATTTAATTATTGTGATTCAAAACTGTATTGACTCTTTGAGACCCGCCTGCATTCCGCTATAAAATGAATTACTGCTGTGATCTCATTCATCTGTTTTATATCACTCAAACCATGTACATCTCTTTAATAAACTATAAATACTACTCCATGCATTCATTCTTCTCTGCATTCACTCACAATGTGTGCAAGAGAATCATCATGAGCACACAAAATCAAAACACTACTGAATGAATAGGCACTCAACACACTTAATCATTCACACTGTGTTGTATGTGTTAAGGCGAACTTTTGTAAGAGGAACGATTTCACACGAAAATACACTCAATATGGTTCGTGTTTTCCATATAAACAGACAAACGTATGAAACCATACTTCGTCTTAAGTAGACAAAGCCAAAGACAAAGTAAATAGGAAAAGAATACATGTACGTTTTAAAGAATACATTAGTGATTGATTCTGTATTTGATTCTATTGCTACGCTGTAGAGTGGAGAGAGTTCTAAGTGTATTCATATTCAAGAGGAATGAAACATTGTGTTGAATAAGTTTCTCTCTGTGTGTGTGACCTAATGCGTGTACATAGTGTGTGTTGTGGAGCAGACGAGTCATTACAGTCGTAAGTTGAATATACTGGCGGTGAATGTAGTGATAAGCAGGCCTCTATTATCTATCGAACAAAATTAGCAATGATTGAGGATTCTAAGCAATGTTTTTAACTCAACTTATGAGGCGATATAAGATAATGTATGAAACATGGCTCCAGCAATTCACTGTAAAATCAAAATGTTCGCCATCTGAGTATACTGTACGTAGAGTAGAGATGCAAAAGTTTGGTAATAAGACTATGGCTTGAGTATTTTACAGTTTATGTAGGATAAAATAAATTGACTATATTGAAGAGGTAGTAGCCGCAGTCTATTAGGTAGTGTGCCGGCTTATTAGACTTGAGGCCCTGGTCGAACATCTCCAACAAAACGAAAATATTTCTTTGGCGACTTTCTCATCAGATTTCTGACAAAAACTGTGAGAGTAAATAAAATATGTTGTTCGAAATCGACTTTAAACTGTAGGTACGTACCGCCACACATAACATAAGTGGTGTAAGAAGCTAGGTTGAAAACCTGACTGAAGGGTTATATGGCCAATTATATACGTCTGTTTGTATGTAACTCCTTTATAAATGATATATTTTCGATGAGGGTTCATATAGCAAAATTGTAATGACTTAACCATTGAAAGTATAGGGGTTTTCCACGCATTGGAATCATATCACCTCTTTCAGATGACCATCGTCTTGATTCTGTTGTGAAATAGTGGAGTCATATTTCTTAACGACGCATAAATTCGGCTTTTTAGTGATAAAATAGATTTAAATTCCTCTCAGAATCAACTACTGGTTAGTGTTTGTAGGCTCAACACACACGTCACGTGCAGCTTACTCCGATGACGATTGTTTTAATTCTGTGGTGAAATGAACGAGCCATTGCCACATATCGTCGCAAGAATTTGGGTTTTTTTGTGGCGGAACAGCTTCAAGTTTTGCTCAGAATTAACAATTGCTTGTTGTTTGTAGGCTCGCTCGACACATCACCACTACCAGCACACTCAGATGACGATCGTTTGAATTTTTTTGTGAAATAATGGAGTCATGTTTCATTCATTGTCAACACAATTGATTGATATTTTTGGTCGATTGTGGGCTAGCTCGACACACTACCATGTATAGCCTAATATTAAGACGACCGTTTTGACGCTGTTGTGAAATAATGGAGCCATGTTTCATCCATTGTATCATATTGACGCATAAATTTATTTTTTTTTATTTTTATTTTTTTTTTGTTGTGGTTAGTATAGCTTAATCAGTTTTGTAAGCCCACGTGGCCGTCATTTTTGAACAGCGGTTCAGCGGTTTTCATATTAAAAATATATAAACGGTACGTTCAACACTTTCCTTCGATAACTTTTTAGGCTCAGTCATCTCTAACGATTTCATTTTGCAGTCATGCAAAACTGTTTTGCAAACTTTTTTGATGTATTCATCGGTAACAGCGTCTTTAGGACTTTCATTGTGTGCTAAGTCCTCGCTATTCAGGACTTAACACACAAACTTGTTTCCATTGTTAATTTGTTAAACATTTTAGCCGTGATTAACGAAATACACTCAGTCACAAAAGTATACATACGGTTAATAAATTTCAGAAAACGGATTGGTTAAAAAATTTCTGAAATTTGTTAACCGTATGTATACTTTAGTAACTGTCACCGATTAAAATGTTTTCAATTTCACATTCTTTGGAGGGAATTTTTTAAAATAAAATAAAAGACTTAAGAGACATACTTAATTTTTATTTTTTTTTTAATTTCCTTAAGTTATGATGTGTAAGTCGCCGTGGTCTAGTAAGTAGTGTGTTGGCTTATTAGACGAAAAGCCAGAGTTCGAGCCCCAGGCCAGACATCAAAACAAAAATACAAAAAGTATTCTTCGGTGACTGCCTCTCAGCAGATTTCTGACAAAAACTCTGCGAGTAAATAAAAATTGCCATGAAAAGTTTCTCAAAAATCTGTCGTTCGGAGTCGACTTTAAACTGTAGGTCCCCCGCAACTCATGTATAAAATTAAAGCACACAACATAAGTGGTGTGAGAAACTAGGTCGTAATCCTAACTGAAGGGTTGTAATGACCAATTTGTGTTATGTATGTATGATGTGTAATAGAATTATAAGCACACCAAATCAAAACAACACTGAATGAATAGGCACTCAACACCGAACGTTGAGTTGTAAGCGTTAGAGTCTTTTTGAATATGATTTTCTAAAAAAAAAATAAAAACATTGAACTCACCCCTTATTTGAAAAGAATGTTTAAGAACTCTTCTGAAAAGAAATAAAAAAAAATAAATTAAATTTTTTTAATTTAATTTTTAAATTTTAATTTAATTATTGTGAGTCTAAACTGTATTGACTTTGAAACTAGAGACCTGCCTGAATGTCGCAAAATTCTGCATTCCGCTATAAAATGAATTACTGTTGTAATCACATTCATCCTACTTTATATCCCCTCAAACCGTGTACATCCATCTTTAATAAAACGGTGAATACTACTCCATGCATTCATTCTTCTCTGCATTCACTCACAGCGAGTGTAAGAGAATCATCATGAGCACACAAAATCAAAACAACACTGAATGAATAGGCACTCAACACAGTTAATCATTCACACTGTGTTGTATGTGTTAAGGTTTGTTTTTGTAGGACGAAAGATTTAACACGAAAACACACTCAATATGGTTCGTGTTTTCCATATAAACAGACAAACGTAGGAAACCATTGTTCGTCTTAAGTAGACAAAGCCAAATACAAAGTAAATGGGAAAAGATTACATGTACGTTTTAATGAATGCATGATTGATTCTGTATTTGCGTGTATTGCTACGCTGTACAGTGGTGAGAGTTCTAAGTGTATTCATATTCAAGAGGAATGAAACATTGTGTTGAATAAGTTACTCTCTGTGTGTGGCTCAATATGTGTACATAGTGTGTGTTGTGTAGCACATGTTATCACAGAAATAAGTTGAATTTACTGTCGGTGAATAGTGTGATAAGCAGGCCTCTATTATCTATCGAACAAAATTGTGTTTTTAACTCAATTTATAAGGCGATATAAGACAATGTATGAAACATGGCCGCAGCCATTCACTGTAAAATCAAAATGTTCACCATCTGAGAATACTGTAGGTGGAGTAGAGATGCAGAAGTTATATAATAAGACTATGGCTTGAGTATTTCAGAGTTTATGTAGAATAAAATCCATTGACCATCTTGAAGAGGTAGTAACCGTAGTCTATTAGGTAGTGTGACTTGAGGCCACGGTTCAGAACCCTGGCCAAACATCCCCAACAGAACGAAAATATTTCTTTGGCGACTTTCTCATCAGATTTCTGGCAATTTTCAAATTTCTTTCGAGACTTTCTCATCAGATTTCGGACAAAAACTGTGTAAATAAATAAAATCTGTTGTTAGGAATCGGCTTTAAACTGTAGGTACGTACCGCCACACGCAACATAAGTGGTGTGAGAAGCTAGGTTGTAATCCTAACTGAAGTTTTGTAATGACCAATGTATATACAAAAACACAAAAAAATCTCAGGAAGACTTAAGAAATCGTAATAAAACTGTGATGATAACATTTTAGTTCTAAAAATAAAACACAAAAGACTTAAGAAACGAACTTTATATAAAATAATGCAAATGTTGACAGGAAAATATTCCATATTTTTGATAAATTTCACTAGAATTTAATAATTAAATTAAGAAAATAATACCAGGTAATTAATTATATATTTAATGCTGTAAAGTATGATGAAAAGTTGAAATAAAATGGCGGGAAATTGTAAATTTACTCGAAAATTTTTGTTCAAATTTTTTTCAAATGTAAGTAAAACCTTAAACCTTAAATGTTTAAACTTTTTTTTATTTTTTTGATTTCTTTTAAATAAAAACAAAAACATTTTATTTCAACTTTTGCTTCAGTCCTTCCGTTTGTCCGCCTGTAAATTATATTCATTTCCTAAACCGCATGCTTTGAATTAATTTTTTTTGAAAATATTTTTAAAAATTCTTTTTATGAATTCGATATTAACATAATATTTTTCTCTTTAAAAAAATAAAAACTCAATAAAAACAACAACAACAGTACCACCAAGATGGATTTTGGAACCCACTGATAAGGCTTTCGCTCAAGGCTCAGATGCTAAAGTTGAATGCAAAGCTGATGGTTTCCCTAAACCCCAAGTAACATGGAAAAAAGCTGTCGGTAAGTTGGCTTTTCAAATCCAAAAAAAAAACACATCAAGGCCTTTCTAATTCTCTTCTTTCCTTATCCTAAAGGTAACAGTCCCGGTGAATACAAGGATTTGAAGAAGAACGATAACATACGCGTTGAAGAGGGCACTTTACATATCGACAACATCCAGAAGACTAATGAAGGCTATTATTTGTGTGAAGCTATTAATGGCATTGGCTCCGGTCTCTCGGCTGTTATTATGGTTAGTGTACAGGCTCCTCCCGAATTCACTGAGAAATTGCGTAATCAAACTGCCCGCCGTGGCGAGCCAGCTGTCTTGCAATGCGAAGCTAAAGGCGAGAAACCTATTGGCATTCTGTGGAACATGAATAACATGCGTTTGGATCCCAAGAATGATAATCGTTATACCATTCGTGAAGAGATCTTATCCACCGGTGTTATGTCCAGCCTCTCCATTAAACGTACCGAACGCTCAGACTCTGCTTTGTTTACTTGCGTGGCCACCAATGCCTTTGGTTCGGATGATGCCAGCATTAATATGATCATACAGGAAGTACCCGAAATGCCTTATGCCTTGAAAGTCTTGGACAAATCTGGCCGTTCTGTGCAATTGAGTTGGGCTCAACCCTACGATGGCAATTCACCCATTACCCGTTACATTATTGAATTCAAACGTTCTCGTGCCAGCTGGGATGAAATTGATCGTGTTATGGTACCCGGTGATACCACAGAGGCTCAAGTGCAAAAGCTTAATCCAGCCACCACCTATAATATACGGATTGTTGCCGAAAACACCATTGGCACCTCACAGTCCTCTGAAGCCGTGACCATTATTACCGCCGAAGAAGCGCCATCTGGCAAGCCACAAAACATTAAAGTTGAACCCGTCAATCAGACCACCTTACGTGTCACCTGGAAGCCACCAGCACGTTCCGAGTGGAATGGTGAAATCTTGGGTTACTATGTAGGCTACAAGCTATCGAATACCAATTCTTCGTATGTCTTTGAAACCGTAAACTTTGTCACGGAAGAGGGAAAAGAACACAGTTTGGAATTGAACAACTTGCGCGTTTACACACAATATTCGGTTGTGATCCAGGCTTTCAATAAGATTGGCGCCGGCCCTCTATCCGATGAAGAGAAACAATTTACCGCCGAGGGTACACCCAGTCAACCACCAAGTGATACTTCCTGCACCACCTTGACCTCACAGACCATACGCGTTAGCTGGGTTAGTCCTCCATTGGAATCGGCTAATGGCGTCATTAAGACCTACAAAGTTGTTTATGCTCCCAGCGAAGAGTGGTATGGTAAGTAGGATCGTAATCCGTCACATAAAAATTCATTTGCAATTGCCATTGCCTTCCTTTCAGATGAAACTAAACGCCATTATAAGAAGACTGCCTCCTCGGATACCGTATTACATGGCTTGAAGAAATACACCAACTATACCATGCAAGTTTTGGCCACCACTGCCGGCGGAGATGGTGTTCGCAGCGCTGCTATTCACTGCCAAACCGAACCAGATGGTAAATATTTCGTTTTGCTTTTGTGATGATCCGCCCGTTTTCATGAAAATAAATTTTCAGTACCTGAAGCCCCCACCGATGTTAAGGCTCTCGTTATGGGTCATGCTGCTATTTTGGTTTCGTGGCGTCCACCAGCACAACCCAATGGCATTATCCAACAATACACTGTCTACACTAAGGTTGAAGGTGCCGAAGGTGAACCCAAAAGCCAAAAGATACCCCACTACCAGATGAGTTACGAGGCCACCGAATTGGAAAAGAATCATCCTTATGAGTTCTGGGTTACTGCCAGCACTAATATCGGTGAAGGTCAACCCTCAAAGAGTATTGTTGCCATGCCTAGCGATCAAGTTCCTGCCAAGATAGCCTCATTCGATGACACGTTCACTGCCACTTTTAAGGAAGATGCCAAGATGCCCTGTTTAGCTGTCGGTGCTCCACAACCTGAAATCACTTGGAAGATTAAGGGCGTTGAATTTACTGGCAACGATCGTATGCGCGTTCTGCCCGATGGTTCTTTACTGATTAAGTCTGTGAATCGCCAAGATGCCGGTGATTATACATGTCATGCTGAGAATTCCATTGCTAAGGATTCCATTACACATAAATTGATTGTCTTGGCACCACCTATGTCGCCACAAGTGACCTTGTCTGCCACCACCACCGATTCGCTGACAGTTAAATTGAAGCCCCATGAAGGTGATACTGCTCCTCTACATGGTTACACTCTGCACTACAAGCCAGGTAAGTCAAATGGACAGACCCGCTAGGCGGATTTAAAACTGTAACATCAATTGAGATTTCACTGTGTTTGAGAGAAAGAATGACCAACAAAGCGAGAATCAATACCATGTTTTTAATTACATATTCGGGTGGATTCACATTGTCTTTCCGTAATTCGGGTTACTCAACTGACGTTTTATGATGTAAACTTAGCGCTTTATTACGTCCTCATATTGTCATTTGGTGGTCAATTTTAAAATGGCGTCATAGCAGTCGCCGTAGACTAGTAGGCATATTAGGCATTAGGTTCAAACCTAGGTCAGACATCTCTAACAAAGTGAAAAATGAAAAAATATTTAGTGACGGTGACTTCCCCTCAGCAGATTTCCAGCAGAAACTCTGAGAGTAAATTGCCATGAAAATGTCTCTCGAAAATCTGACGTTCGTAGTCGACTTTAAACTGTAGGCCCCGCCACTCATGTATAAAATTAGCACACGCAGCATAAGTGATGTGAGAAGCTGGGTTGTAATCCTGACTGAAGGGTTGTAATGATCAATTATGTTATGTATGTATGTAAGTCATAGCACCTGCAGATTCTACAGATCTGGCTTGTTTGTCTCTACCAGCGAATAAGCAAAAGGGATATCGACCATAATCTGATACAACCCTGCTGACAGCTTAAGAAACTCTGTCAACGACTTGACAACTTAGAAAGGCTATAATGCCCACACATCCAGCTATCCAGAGCAAGCTTTATGTGGAATGTTTCGTTATACCAGCTCGGAGCTGTAGCACACTCCTCAATCAAGACGAGTGTCTTATACTCCTTTCAATACCCTACCAAAGCTGACTGCCTAGCTATATAGGGTGCGCCATTGAAAAGTTTATATTTTAAAATGCCATTTAAACAAAAACGGTTTGAAATTTTGCAAAATCTTTTTGTTTTGTTGTGAAGTACAATTGTTCTGGTTAGAAATGGACGATTATTTCATTCATATATGGCTGCCGCGGCCTGCCTCACAGTACCTTATTCGAGCGGACCAATTTTCATGCACTTTTTCCAGTGTTTGGGGTCGTATCTCTGCAATGACATTACGAATGTTGGCCTTCAAATGCTCAATTGTCTCTGGTTTGTCGGCATAACAATTTTTTTTAAAGACGCTCCACAAAAAATAGTCCAATGGTGTCAAATCGCAGCTTTTTGGCGGCCAATTGACATCACCATTTCGACTAATTAAACGCCCATCAAAGGTTTGACGCAATAAATCGATTGTGGCATGAGATGTGTGGCCAGTTGCACCATCCTATTGAAACCAAACATCGTTCACATCAACACCATGAAGAGCGGGTCCAAAAAAATCGGTTATCATGGCGCGATAGGTATCTCCATTGACCGTAATGGTTGTGCCGTCCTGCTTTTTCAAGGAAATATGGGCCAATGATGCCACACCAAACGTTTAACGCAATAAATCGTTTGTGGCATGAGATGTGTGGTGGAAAGTTGCAACATCCTGTTGAAACCAAACATCGTTCACATCAATAGCATGAGGAGCGAGTACAAAAAAATCTGATATCATGCTGCGATACGTATCTCCATTGATCGTAATGGTTGTGCCGTCCTGCTTTTTCAAAGAAATATGGGCCAATGATGGCTTCCGCTCCACAAGCCGCACCAAACACCCGTACTGGGTGCGTTGGTTTTTGTAAGACCACGGTATGGGTTTTCTCAGCTCCAAATACGGCAATTTTACGTTTTTAACGTACCCATCAAGATGAAAATGAGCTTCATTCGAAAAGATGATTTTTTCGACATCATCGTGCAGTTTCTTGTTGGCCGATCAAGGGAAACGAAAACGAAGCGGATGGTCATGCGGCTTCAACTCTTGAACCAATTGAACTTTGTAAAGCGTTATACCGAGATCTTTTCGCAAGATTCGAAGTAAACTGTTGCGTGAAATGTTCAATTCTTGAGAACGATGGCGAGTTGTTGTTGATGGATCCTCTCACGTATACTCTCAGCCACAGCTTCGATTTTTTTCGGGTGTACGCACACTGTACGAGCACGCTTACGTGTTGCCGCATCCAACAATGCAACCAGTTTCATGAACTTTAGCAATAAAGTTGCAAATACCGGTCGGGCACTATTGGTCCTTCTCTGCGACCAAATTTTGTACGAGATTTTTCATGCAATTTCCGACCAATTTGTCTTGGTTTTGGAAATAAATTTCCCATGACTCCCAACGTTGCTCAAGCGTAAATCGATTCATTACGTTCCTAGGGAGATAATGAATTGAATTTTATGGCAGAATAGAATGACATAAGTATTGCCAGATTCTAAATAACCAATGCTACAAATTTAAAACAATTGAGAGACCACTCTATATTATTTACCTTCATATGAAATTTAATTTTTTCTTTGTTTTACAGAATTCGGAGAATGGGAAACCGCTGAAGTATCGGTTGATGCCCAAAAGTATACGATTGAAAACTTATTATGCGGTTCACGTTATCAGGTCTATGCAACCGGATTCAACAAGTATTTATTTGCAATACGATTTTATTTATAAGAAATGTTTTTAAAATAAAAAAAATAAAATTAAATTTTATAACGTATAGCATTGGCGCTGGTGAAGCTTCTGACATTTTGAATACCCGTACCAAAGGCTATAAACCCAAATTGCCAGAAAAATCACGTTTCATTGAAGTCTCCTCGAACTCGGTATCATTGCACTTTAAGGCCTGGAAAGATGGCGGCTGTCCCATGTCACATTTTGTGGTAGAAAACAAAAAACGGTAAGTGAAGGTTCACAATGAAAAAAAATTTTTTTTTTTATTTTTTTAATTTTTTTGTGTTATTAGCGATCAAATTGAATGGAATCAAATCTCGAATAATGTTAAGCCCGATAATAACTATGTAGTATTGGATTTGGAACCAGCCACCTGGTATAATTTACGTATTACTGCTCACAATTCGGCTGGTTTCACGGTTGCTGAATATGATTTTGCCACATTGACTGTGACTGGAGGTAAGTTTTTTCGTGTTGGCCCAATTTGGTTTGACAAAAAAAAATATAAAATTTTTTAATTTTTAAAATTAAAAAAACAACATTGCTTTTGTACATACAATAACAACAAAACTACGTACATTTAAGATTTTTATTAATGCAGAAAGAAAAAAAATTTTTCTTGCCTCATGATAAAAATCTTAAAAGAAAATATACAAATAACAAGATAAAAAAAAAATAATTATTTTTTTTACAATAAAAACTTAAATGACTTAATGATGTAAAATGTAAAAAGAAAAAAATTGTAAAATAAATAAAAAAATATTTTTTTTATTTTTTTTAAGCTTTTTATTGTAAAATATTTTTCATTTTAATTTAAAAAGCACTTTAAAATTTTTATTTATTTTTTTATTATTTTAAATTTAATTAAAAGCTTGTTAATATTTATTTATTTTTTAATTAAAAATATTTTTTTTAATTAAAAATTTTTTTTTTGTTTATTACGTTGTAGTGCCGCCTATAGTAAAATGAAATAATTTTGTAAAACAGCAAAAAAAAAATTCTATTGCATAAATGCAGTTTGTTTTCCCCGCCCTTCATGTTGATACTCGAAAAAAAAGTAAATAATACTGTATTAAAAATAAAAAGAAAATAAAAATAAAAAAAAAAGATTGTAAACATTTTTGGTAGTACAGTTAAATAGAAAAATTCAAAATTCCAAATTTAAAATTTTTGCTTATATCTAGTACAACAACCACAATTTTATTATTTTTTGGAAAAATTTCTACTTCGTTTTTTGTATAGAAATTTTGTTAGATTTAAGATAGAGTTTGTAGTAAAAATCTTCTTTAGTTTCTTTAGTTTTAATTTTTTTAATTTTTTTTTATTTGTTATTTAAACCATTAACTTTGAAAAAAAAAAACGTACTCATCATAAAAGGTATACGTATCCTATGCAACTGTCACATTAAATGACACGTTCCTATGTATTAAAAACATAAAAATTTTTTTTATTATTTTCAGTCATTTTTTATTTTAATTTTTTAAATGTTTGTGAAGATAAATTCGAATTTAAAAATCCAAGACGCAATCCATAAATTTTAGCAACGCCACATTAGAAGTTAACAGAGCAAAATTTCCTCTTAACATGACAAAATTTGTCCTTAACAGAGCACTGTTAGCTATTTAACAGTATCCATCTGAACAAGCTAATTTTGTAAAATACTTTAAGTCTACGAGTACCATACTATAAGCTAAGGAAGGTTCCAAGGCATCTTAATATAATCAGCAACATAGCACATATAAAGTGATATTGGTATTGAGAAAATTGGCTCTGAAAACATAAATTTTTTGCTTGAAAATTCTTTAGAAGACCAGTGGTCATTTTGTAACAACATATAGCTGGAATAATTTTGAGAGTTGAGATTTTGAATTTTGAAAAAATCGATTTTTAGCCAAAACATATGATAATCCTCTAGAAGATCAGTGCCCATTTTGGAACAGGCTATATGCAAATGGTAATCCACAGGGTCCTATTTCCAACCGTGGGATAGCTGCAATAATTTTGAAAGTTGAGAAAATTACCGTCCTCCATCCCCACCAACTATCCTTTACATTTCAACACTTTTGTTCACAAATAACGATGATCACAATGAGAATGAAATTTGATTTCAATAGTCTGCAATAATTGAAAGTAGAAAACTAATCTAATATGGCCACTGTTAAATAGTTAACATTGCTCTGTTAATAGCAAAATTTACCCTGTTAGAGGCAAGAAGTGCCGCTAATAAAAGTTTGGGTTTGCGTCTTTGGTTTTTAAATTCGAATTTATCTTCCCTTACACTTTTTTTTAAGCATATGTATGCATATATGGTACATCAATGATATCCTAAATATTATTTTATAAAAATCCCTACCCGCCCTTGGCATAATTAATGTCTATTAGCTCCAAGCATGTTGCTAAATGTTGTACGCAAAATTGCATTTGCCTCGAATACGTGTGTGTATATGTATTGAAATATTGAAATAATTGTTAACAAATATTGTACATTCGAAATACTTATGACAGAATGTAATAAAGCTTTATAAAAATATAAAAAAAGTTTAATACTTCATCTCTTTAAAAAAAAAATTAAAAAAAAAAAAATTAATAGTTTCAATAGATTTTTGAACAGTACAAAAGAAAAATTACCAGTGCGCTCTGATCCACGCCAAACCAGACATTATTTGCTATACGTAACTGGCTCTCCTCCGACCTAGTGTGTTGGCTTATTAGACATGAGTTCTGGATTCAAACCACAGGTCAAACATATTTAACAAACCAACGAAATATGAAAAAATATTTCTTTGGCAGTTTGCAGTTGACAGAAACTTTGAGAAAAAATAAAATTGCCATGAAAAGTTTCTCAAACTGTAGGTCTGTAGGTAGGTTTCTTTAAACTGTAGGTCGCCCGCCGTATTAAATTAACACACCCAAGCGATGTAAACACCAATTATGTATGCACGTATATACTTAGTGATCTACGTTTGATCTTAATATATTTACAATTCGACCTCCGAACTAAAAAAGTACATTACGACTGACATGAGCGCCCTGTATACGAGAGACTTGTCGTATCCCCATTAAAAACTAATCTAGTGGAGTCAAATCACATGAATTTGGCGGTTGATGACCAGCTTCAATTGCTTAATTGCTTATCAAATTCATCAACAACAATAACCGTAAAATAATGGTACAGAATGTTGTGGGAGCCTAGTGGGTAGCGTACTAGACTACTAGCGTGAGGGTCGTGGGTTCGATACCTACCAGAGCTTGTAACAATTAGATACAAAATTTTTGTAATTAATATTCATGCTTAAATGTGCCGCGTGAATGTGTTACCGTTTTGTGGAAAACAAATCATATTTTTCTATTTTAGATCCTTGTTCCATTGTCGGTAACATTGCATTTTTTCTTTATTCTTGGACTGGTACGGAAGCGGTCGGTCTGCTGCAACTGCATCAAAAGAGTGCATGTTTTAGAGTGCATTTACATCGATCTCGAATTGTTTGTGGCACATATGTCTCACGAAATCTGAAAAAATATTTCTAAGGCGACTTCCTCTTCAGCAGAATTCTGGCAAAAACTCTGTGAGTAACATAAAAATTGCAACGAAAGTTGTAAAAAAATCTGTCGTTCAGAGTCGGGTTTAAACAGTAGGTCCCGGCGCCACTCATGGATAAAATTAACACACACAACATAAGTGGTACGAGAAGCTGGGTTGTAATCTTGACTAGAGGGTTGTAATGACTAATTATGTACATACATATATATGTATGTATGTAGATATGTTTCGCACAGTACGAATTTTGATAATGAAATTCAATGATTTGCAAGCAATGTTCGTTTCATGGTTTATTCAAGGCGACTTGTACAAAATATCTTCAAGTCTGAAAATGGCTATGATTGATTGACAGAAGCCGACGTAGTCTAGTAAGTAGTGTGTTGGCTTATTAGACGTAAGCCCATGCTACAAACCCCAGGTCAGACATAAAACGAATATATGAAAAATTTTTCTTAGGCGACTTCCTCTCAGCAAATTTCTGGCAAAAACTCTGAGAGTAAATAGAAAAATTGCATGAAAAGTTTCTCAAAAATTTGTCGTTCGGAATCGACTTTAAACTGTATGTGGTTCCGCCACTTGTGTATAAATTTAAAACACACAATATAAGTGGTGGTGAGGAGCTAGGTCGCAATCCTGACTGAAGGGTTGTAATAACCAATTATGTACGTATGTATGTAGACATGCCTCGCACAGTATGAGACAAGCAATGTTCGTTTCATGGTCTATTCAAGGCGACTTACACAAAATCCTGTTCAATCCTGAAATTGATTGATGATGATTGATTGGCAGAAAAATCATAAAAAAAATAAATGAGCAAAGATGTACCACAACAGTATACTCAGGCATTTTTCATAAAAATTGCTTAAAAAATATATTTTTATGTATAAAAACTAAATTAAAAAAGAAATTGAATAATCATGAACCTATTTGTAAATTTAAGGACCATTATTACAACTTGCCCTTAAAGTTGGGTTTAGTTAAAGGTAACTTTAGATAAAGTGAACTTTAAAGTCACATTTAACTTCTTTTCGTTATTACAACCTAATGATGAAATAAAGTTAACTTTTTTTTTCGATAACACTGCTGAATTAAACAAGTTCTTTTTAAATGCAGTGGCAACGACGGGCTTTTTTTGTTGTATTTACTCATTTTGTTTATATTTGAAGTTGCCATATTGAAAATAATATATAATGTGGCAAGTTCAAACATAAGCTTAACTTTACAAGTTAGAGGTGGGATGATCCTCTATTTAGCTTAACGCTCACTTCTACCATATTGGCCACTTATAATAATGCAAATCAATTTATCTGTCCGTTAAAACCCTCCCTTTAGTCAACGGCAAGTTGTAATAATGGCCCTTAGTTGATTTAATTGATTGTTTTTAACCATTTATGATTGATATGTCCGATATATGTATTGTATACTAGAAATGAGTACCTTTTTTGTTGTGAAAAGTAATGGTTTGAATAACCCCTATCCCCCTCTTTATATAACACACATATATAGTTTTGTTTTTGAATCAAAAAATTTTTGTTTTGTTTGTTTTTATTTTCTTTTTAAATAATTTAATTAATCATATAAGAATCGTTATTAATTTCTTTTTATTAAATGCATATTTAAATTATTATTTCCTTTTTTGTTTTTACTGTAAACAAAATCATTTTATTTATGAACTACAAAAACAAAAAACAAACAAAAATTACAGATAAGGTACTTTCCTAAGTACATATAATTGAACGTGTAATTCAAAAAGAGAAAAAAAATATATGGGGTTTTACAAAAAAAATTGATAAAAATGAAAAACAAAAAACAATTTAAACCTGCAACAACCAAAAATAATCATTCAAAACTATTCATCATTAGAACGTTTTCAAAGTAAAAGAAAGCTAAACTCTAGCAATGCGAACAAAGAAAATAAAAAATACAGTTTATTTCGTTTTTCTTTTTATTCGAAACAAAAAAAATTTACAGAAAAATTTAGTTAACATACATGATTTATTTTTATTAAATAAATTTTTTAATATTTTTTTATTTTATTTTATTTTATACGATAAATTTATTATTCATTCTTTAAATTTTATTAATAATACTTTCTTACAAATATTTGTTATTCAATACATACTTATTTTAGTTTGTTTAATAAAAATTATTTTAAATATTTCAAATTAAAAATAATCGTTTTTAATAATATTTTATAAAAGGCTCACACAGTTTTATTCCTAAAAATCCTAAATAATCGAATGAAATAATCAAAATTAATTTCGATAACATACACTTTGAATACGATTACTAAAATGAAAACATTAGCCATGTATAGGAATGGTAGAGTACTATTTTCATTATTCATCCTTAATTTCATTGTCATTTCATATTAGTGGGAGAACGAGAAAATGGCGAATTTGATCGCCCTTCAACTTGGCACCAAATCTGATTACAATTTGTATTCTATGCATTGTGTTCAACGTATTCAACAGAGAATGTGTGTAAAGTTAGCTAAGAAAGTTATAATAGAGACTGTTAAGTTAACATAATTGAAAAATTTGAAAAGCAAAACGGTGCGGTTTTTGGCCCAAGTGAGCTGGATAGCTATTACAAAACAGTTTTCTTTATAGTTGGGGAACCTTTATACGAGTAAACAAGTGTTCAGTATAAATTAGTCGAAATCGAATAGATACTGGCTAGTCACAGCATCAAGAATATCAAAACAGTTTTCATTACGGTGGATGTTTACTTGTTGACAATAGTTTCCCACTTGTAGATTTATTCTCTAACAAGTTGAGATTATACGTCTTGAGGTCGCCGTGGTATAATAAGTGGTGTGTCGGCTTATTAGACGTAAGGCCAAGGTTCAAATCCCAAATCAGACATCAAACCGAAAATTTGAAAAAATATTTCTTCGGCGACTTCCTCTCAGCAGATTTCTGGCAAAAACTCTGAGAATAAATACACAACATAAGTGGTGTGAGAAGCTAGGTCGTAATCCTGACTGAAGGGCTGTAATGGCCAATTATGTATGTATTACAAAACAGTTTTTGTTATAGTCGGGTAACCTTTATACGAGCAAACAAGTGTTCAGTATAAATTAGTCGAAATCGAATAGGACGTAGTGGGCTAGCCAGGGTATCAAGAATTCCAAAACAGTTTTCCTTATGGTCGATGTTTACTTGGTAAATATAGGCGACGAAACTAATTGGTTTTTTTTTTCAAATAAGCAACAAATATCGGGAAAAACCGGCACATTGTCGCGTTTATGACAATGACTGCCATTTTTGTTAATCGATGAATTACATTTTTTGGTCGATGACTTTGGCTAAATGTTCACATTTTTCAGTTCCATGACTTGCATTTTTTTGATCGATCACTTACTTTTTTTTAATCGATGACTTTCAGTTTTTTGGTCAATGAATTGAATTTTTGGTTTATGAGTGTCATCAAAAATTGGGCAAAATTGTCATATTGCCACCTTTTTGTCGATGACTTACATTTTTTGGTCGATGACTTGCATTTTTGGACCCAAGATTCGTATTTTTCAGGTCGATGACTTGAATTTTTTAAGTCGAAGACTTGCATTTTTTAGGTTGATGACATGCATATTTTTTAGTCAATGACTCGCATTTGTCAATAACTTGGATCTTTTTGATCGATGACATGTATTTTTTGATCGATGACATACATTGAGTATTTTTTTTGTTCATTTGAGGAAAATAATTATTTTCGTCTGCTATATCTCCAGTCCCTAAAGTTACCCAACCCTAACGAAAACTGTTTTGGAATCCCGGGTCCAATAGATAGATCTGATCACCGCACCTCTTTAAATTTGATCGAATTTTATCTGATTTATGGAGGGCATATTTGGTAAAAATTGTTAATTTTTCAATCATCTAGAAATGGGCCTCATCTCTGAACTTGGAGCAACTTTGGTTTAAAAAGTGGAAATAGTTTTTATCAACATAATGCACCGTGTCACAAATGAGAATGGCGACAAAATATGCAGTAAGTTAGCTTCGAATTGCTATGGCACTGAATGTATTCACAACACTTCTTCCAAATCATTCAAGACAGCTGATTTATATTTTAACGCCTTTGAATTTTCTACGTTCGTCGCTATGGCAAATCTCCTGTATTTTCATAATGATTTGTATATGCATTGTGAGCTTGCAATCCCAATTTAGTACTTCAACTTTACATCTGTCAGAGTTTTATAGGTTTGAAGACGATATATGAAGATGTGCAAGTTTCCCTTGGCTGTGTAAAAATAACAAGAATATATTTTTGTTCATTTAGATTTATTTTGCTTCGGCTCAATCGCTTCTCTGATATGTATGTGTGGCCTTTAAGAGTTAGAATGCTTCATCGAAATTTATGCCACTACTACTTAGGGAGACGATATCATCAATAAAAGCTGAGATGTGTAAATGATTGCTTGTTGACAGGTCAGCAGGATACAGCAAATATAAGAATGTTGCTTCAAACAGGCCAAGGAGGCTGTTTCTTACTGCAATGCAGGATTGTTTCAAAATCGTTGTGTCATTGACGTAGTAATATTGAAATTGGCTTTATTTTGTTGTTATAATTAAAGTTTAGCTTTAGAATAGTGATCTGCATTACTGCATTTACTTCAGTCACTCACAGTAAATTCAACTTATCATTGTGATGACGTGTGTGTCTGCTACACAACACAAACTATGTACACGGATTCGATCAGACACAGAGAGAAACTTATTCAACACAATGTTTCATTCTCTTGAACATGAATGCTCTTAGGACTCTCTCCACTGTACAGCGTAGCAATAGATTCTGCTGAGTAGAATCAAACAGTGTATCAAACATGCACTCAGTTAAAAAACCCCGTGTATTCTTTTCTCATTTCCTTTTTTCTTTGACTTTGTCTACTTAAGACGAATGGTTTCCTGCGTTCGCCTGTTTATATGGAAAACACGAACCATATTGAGTTTTCGCGTGATATCATTCGTCTTACAAAACACATACAGCACACAGTTAATGATTAACAGTGTTGAGTGCCTATTCATTCAGTGTTGTTTTGATTTTGTGTGCTCATGATGATTCTCTTACACACATTGTGAGTGAATGCAGAGCAGAATAAATGCATCGAGTAGTATTCACCGTTTTATTAAAGATGGATGTTCACGGTTTGAAGCATATAAAGAAGGATGAATGAGGTTACAACAGTAGTTCATTTTATAGTGAAATGCAGTCTCTAATTTAGAATTTAGAAGAGTGCTTAATTACTTGATATTTTGATTATTTCGTTACAGATTTTTAAAATTCAAGAAATTGTAAAATTTTTTGAAAATAAATTCCAATTAAAAACTGTGTGTTGTTTAAAGAAGCCTTAATTATAATTATTCATATGCGTTAATTATAGTGTTATGACTTAAATTAAATTAACTTAACTTATTAATTAATTTTCATCTTCATTAGTTAAACGGAATGTTGTTCAAGTTTTGTTAAATTGCTAAACAAATTTTATGCTTAAGAAAAATAATTGTTTACTTAAAAAAAAATACTTTTAAAAACAAATTGCATTTATTTTTAGAATAGAATTTAAGCTGCTGCGTTCATCTACTACAAAATAAATAACAAAATTAAAAAAAATTAAAAAATATTTAAAAAATTAAAAACAAAATTAAATTAAAATCTGTAAAATAAATTTTTAAATCTTTTTTACAAAATGTTTTCTTTTTTCGAAATTTTCTGTTAAACATTTTTTGCTTTAAAAAAATCTTTTAATATATTAATTTAAAAAAAAATATTTATAAGAATTAAAAAATAAATTAAAAAAATATTAAAAAAAAATTAAAAGAAAAAAAAAAATAAAATTAATTTAAAAAAAATATAAATTCAATTTTCAAATCTTTTTTACAAAATGCTTTCTTTTTTCCAAATTATCTACTAAAAAATTTTTGCTTTAAAATTTTTTTAATACATTAATATATAAAAAAATTGAAAAAAAAAATTAATTTAAAAAAATGTAAAATAAATCGTTTTTACAAAATGTTTCCTTTTTCCCAAATTTTCTATTAAGAAATTTTTTTGAAGCAAAAAATTAAAAAAAATCTAAAACAAAAAATTAAAAAAAATTTTTTAAAAGCAAAAATTTTTTCAAATTTTTTTCACTTTGTTTTTAAAAAATTTTAAAAACTGTTTAATTAATTATTATAAAAATTCTATACGTTTTAGTAAACTTAATACAAATTTTTTAAATGTTTTTTCATTAGTTTTTTTAAATATTTTTTAAAGATTTTTCTTTTTTTAATATTTTTTTTATTTAAATTTAAATTAACAACGTTTTTAAATGTTTGTGTATTTGTATATTAGAGGTACAAAGGTAATGTTCGAAATTATTTTTTTTTGCCACTTTCTTTATGTAGTAGTGATCCTTCAGAATTAAAACGAAATTAAAATTAAAAAAACAAAAAAAAAAGAAAACGAAATAAACCAAAATTTTTTTACAAATTTTCTCTCTTTCTCTCTCTCTGTTTCTCATTCTATTTGTAATTGTCTAAACTGACTTTTTCTGTGTCTCTCTCTCGCTCTTTATTGTAAATGTGTGTGTTGTCTGTGTTAAAAATAATTTAAAAAAAAACCTAAAATTGCTGTCTTTTGAATGATGTTTTGTTTGGTAAAAATTTTTGGTTGTTCCAGGAACTATTGCCCCATCTCGCGATTTACCCGAACTAACGGCCGAGGATACAATACGCATCATATTATCGAATTTAAATTTAGTTGTACCCGTTGTAGCTGCTTTACTCGTCATAATTATTGCAATTATTGTTATTTGTATACTACGTAGCAAAGGCAATCATCATAAAGGTATTGAAACCAAACAAACCAACTAATCTTGACATTTCTTTTTCTTTCTTTTTCTTTTCTTTTTTTTTATTTTTATTTTCGAATTTTTTTTTTTACTTTTGTGTTTAACTTTCTCTATCTCTGCGTCATTTTTTTTTTTGTTAAACTCTGTCCACTTCTGCTAAAAAAAATTTTTAATTTTCAACGCAAAAAAATTAAAAAAAAACTTAATCTTGCTTGCTTTATTGTTAAATGGTGTTAAAACAAAAAAAAAATTAACAACAAAATCTATGGCTTTTAATGTAAATTTAAATAATTTCGAAAAAAAACAATTCGTTTACACTTGCTTCGAAATAATCGAATATCACTTAAACTGCATGCACAACAACAATAAATTTAAAAAAAAAAAAAACTGTTCCCAACTGCAAAAACTCACCACCTAAACACCTCCACCACCACTATGGTAAATATGGTTTGTATGACATACATATGTATATAAGGTACCGTTGCACCACTGGATGATGGCCGAGGTTCTGGCAATTTACATACACGCATACGTTTACCCGCCTGGATGCCAGAATGGTTGGATTTGAATTTTATGGTGCCTTTAATTGCCACCGTTATTGTTGTCTTTGTGGGTATATTGGTTGTATGTGTGGCCTTATCTAGACGCCGTTCCGATGATTTACGTGGCGGACAAAAGGATGTCTATTGTAGGTTGATTTATGAATGCCTTTTAAACAAACAAACCATACTCTCTTTAAAAAACATTTTTACAAAAATATATTCTCTCCTTAGTTTATTAATTAATTTGTAATTTAAAGTTTTTACAGGAATCTTAAGAAAAAACGGGTGAATAAATTGCACTGTTTAACATACTTATCAAAGAACAAACTCTACATGAAAAGTTTGCAACAAAAACTAAAAGCAGTAAGGCTTTAAAGGCTGTAAACCTTTATGTAAACTAATACTTAAGACTCTTAGGGCCATTATAACAACTTCGCGTTAAAGTTGGGTTTAGTTAAAGGTAACGTTAGCTAAAGTGAACTTTAAAGTCACCTTTAACTTCTTTTCGTTATTACAACCTAATGATAAAATAAAGTTAACTTTTTCAGAAATATGGCCGGAGCAATGTCGATAACACTGCTCAATTAAACAAGTTCTTATTAAACGCAGTGGCAACAGCGGCCTTCTTTTTTGTTTTATATGCTAATTTTGTTTATATTTGAAGTTGCCATATTGAAAATAATATACATATAATATGGCAAGTTCAAACATAAACTTAACTTTAAAACTTAGAGGTAGAGTGATCCTCCCTTTAGCTTAATGCTTACTTCTGCCTTATTGTTAACTTATAAAAATTAAAAACAATTTATCTGACCGTTAAAATCCTCCCTTTAGTTAACGGCAAGTTGTAATAAGGGCCGCTAATAATTAAATTTCATAGATACCTACTGAAATTTATTAAATCGGCTTTATATTCCGGCCTTTTTTTGTAAAATATTCAACATTCATGTTTAGGTTTCAAAACCGATTTTAATGTTAATAATCTGCCGTCTAAAATTGTGGTTGTTTTAATAAAAGTTTTGTCATTTTCGAATATACATCGTGTAAAAACTGAAGAACGCCTAACAATGTTTAAAAAAACGATGTGTGTGAAGATAGATGTTAAAATGTATTACCCTGGACGCAAACCAATTCAAATAACACAACTCTGTTTTGTTATTAACAGAACTCTGCTAAATAATTAATTTAAAGCTTGGAAAGACAATCAGGAAAATGGATTTAAATTCCTGAGTAAAATTAGGTAAAATAAAAGCACAAGTTGGTACATAGTTGGTCTGATAGTTAATCACTATTACAAAATATTGCGTAATAAGAACTACAATAAACGGATAATCACACAAAGCTAATGTAATCCGATAAATAAAATCAATATCGAGATAAATCAGAGCAACATGGGTGGACAAAGTGAATTGTTTTTTATGTATATTACGTCCCTTTAACTAAATCAATCGCCGGAACCTTTAACAGAGCGAGTTTTGATAGCAACACTACAGTAGCATTACGATTCGAATTAGCAAGGAATTAAAGAAGCAGACATGTAGTCGCCGTAGTCTAGTAGGTAGTGTGTTCGCTTATTAGACGTGAGGCCACGGTTCCTCCAAGTCAGACATCTCCATCAAAAATAAATATTAAAAAAAATATTGCTTCGCGACTGCCTGTCCGCAGAGATCTGGCAATAACTTTGAGGGTAAATAAAATGGCCGTGAAAAAGTTTCTCAAAAAATCTGCCGTTCGGAATCGACTTTAAACTGTTGGTCCCGCAACTTATGGACAAAGTTACACATACAACATAAGTGGTTGGTGTGAGAAACTAGATCGTCAATCGACCATTCACAACCCCATAAATATTATGGTTGGATGCTAGAGTATCAGGCCTTTAATGTTTATTTTACGTGGAAAATTTTCTTCAGCTTTAAAGATATTTTCTTACTCGGTGGTTAAGGGAATTTGTCGCATATGGGACTCGAGAAACTCAGAAATTGTTATGGAAAAGTCATTGCTTTTGGAAGAAAATCGCTGCTTGACTTGCACTTTAATATGTCCTGGAAATACTTTTACCATCAATTTGGAGAGCTATGATCCTATGATAATCAACCATTTTTGGACGGCAGTTACGGATTATGAACTGGACGATGCGCTATGAGCCACAATACATGACTCCAAGGATATCAATCACCCATAAATTTATTGCCCATCAGTTCTCGATAACGTGTTGTCATATTGTGGAACATTCGTGGTTTGGATTCAACTTTGTTTGTTGACGTAGCCATTCAACCAGAAGTGCGCTTCATCGCTAAACAAAATTCGCTTATGCAAATCGGGAACAACGGTAATCGACGAATCTACGCCTTACTTGATGATCGTTTGGCTTCAATTCTTGCACGAGTTGGATTTTGTAAGCACGCAAACTAAGATCCTTCCGCAAAATCTTCCATAAAGTGGATGGACACAGATCCAATTCCTGTTCTCGATGGCGGATGGACTCATTCGGGTCTTCCTCAATGCTACGCTCTACAGCAGCAATAGCTTCTTCTGTACGCACCGTACAGCGTCTCTGGGGATGCGAGTTATCAATAAGAGTAAACGTGGTGCGAAAACGTTCCATGGTTAATCGAATTAACTGCTCTGATGGACGATTTCGTCGACGATAAAATGGATACGGTAAAATGGCGATACGTTTTCCGCACAGAACCATTATTTTCGAAATAAAATTGCACTATTTGCAAGCGTTGTTCAAACTGAGTCTATTCATGATGAATTGCCAAACCAAACTGAGAATAAATCACTTAACAGCTGTTAAATCGGTCGCCATCTTGAAAAGTAATGCCAACTTAAAGTTCTATACCTCTATAAAAAACACCCTTTACTTCGAACGTGAACGAGAATTTTCAGACGAGACATTGCACCGTATTTGTCAACAATTCGAAGTGTGGCCAACATTTTTTGAAGAAACAGTCGTTTATGGACAGTAGGAGTTCTAAGCGTACCGATCGGTGTGTTGAAAACATTGCTGATGTAAACGAGACACAAACAAATTTTACGAAGCACTACAGCGGAAATATTAAAGAAAGATCTTCAGCTACCTGCTTACCAAACTCAACTTACTTAGGAGTTCAAACCAGTAAACCACGAAGGAAAGGAAATCACTGCCAATTTTTCGAATGAAATTAATTAATACACGAATTTATTGAATTTGGGGCCGAGAAAATCTTCATCCATTCGTTTTAAAAGGTGAAGTAACTGTGAACGACATTTGTTACAGGAACATGATGAAGGAATTCTCGTGACTTTAAATGGGCGGCTTGAATCTGGACGTCTTGTGGTTTCAACGATGTAGAGGCCATATTATCTCAAGAAATTCTGATGTCAAGTGACTACCAGAAAATCATATTTTTACTGAGGCACCCTTATTTTTTTGTGGTTTAATTTGAAACTATACATTTTCGAACATTTTTAACAAAAAAAAAATAAAATAAAATAAAAAAATGTCAAAAAATACAAACAGTGCAATTTATCCCCATTTTTTTATATAAAAATTTTGCGTATATTTTCAGCTTATGATATATAATTTTATTTTTCTTTTCAATTTTATTTTTATTTTATTTCTGTTTTATTGAAAACCAAAAAACAAAAAAAATCGAATTCGAAATATAAAAAAACAAATGGGATTAACAGCGGAAACTTTTCATTTCAAAGGTCACTCATTGTTAAAAATCAAATATTGAGTTTGTTTTCTTTAGTAAGATGTTTGTTAAAGTTTTTCGCTTAAAAGTTTTTAAATTATTTACAAAAAAAAAAAAATTAAATAAAATTTTATTATTAATTTTATTAATATGTACATACAATTCAATATTTATATATGTACTATATATGTATATATGCATAGATTTATAATATAATTATTTATATTATTTTAAATGTGTTTTTGTAAGCATGTTTATTAGCTTAAAAAAATAATTAAACATAGAAAAAAATTAAAAATACTTCAACAATGAACTGAACACACCACAAATATACCACAACACAAATTAAAAAAGTTAAATTAAATAAATTACATACATTTGTTATAAATTATAAGGGAAAATCTTGCATAATAGCTTATAAAAATCAAAAAAAAAGTGTCATTAATTTTCAAAAAAAAAAAATTAATTTTTAAAAAAAGAATTTAAATTACATATTTTTAATTTTTAAATATTTTAATTTTTTTAAATTTAATTAAGCTTAATTTTAAATTTAAAAATTTTTAAGTTTTAAAAGAAATTAAAAATATTTAATTAAAAAAATTATTTAAAAAATTAAATTTAAAATTTAATTTAAAACGTTTTTAATTAAAAAAAAATCATCTATAAAAAATTTTTATTTAAATAAAATTTTATTAAAAAAAATTAAAAAAAAAAATTAAATTTTTTTAGAATATTAAATTTAAAACATAATTTAAAAAGTTTAGAAAATTAAATTTGAATCTAAATTTAAAAAGTTCCAGTTTGTTTTTTAAAAATAAAATTTGCTTTAAAATAAAATTATTTTAAAGATGAATTTTTTTTTAAATTAAAAACTTTATAATTTAAGTTTTAAATTTATTTTTTTAAGAATTAAAATATTTTTTTGAAAATAAATTTTTTTTAAATAATATTTTTTTTAAATTAATTAAATTTAAAACTTAATTTAATAAGTTTAAAGAACTAAATTTGAAACTTTCAGTTTGTTTTTTAAAAATATAATTGAAAATGATTTTTTTTTTGAATTTAAAAACGTTTTTAAATTTAAATTTTTAAGAATTAATTTTTTTTAATTTTTGTTTTTTAAAATTTTATTTCAAAAAAATTTATTAAAAAGAAATCATTTTTAAAAAAAACTTAATTTAATTAATTTTTTTATAATTTTTATTTTTTATTCAAAAAAAATCTATCTAAAAAATTTGATTTTTAAAAAATTTTTAAATCTTAAAAAATTATTTTAAAACTTAATTTAAAGTTTTTAATTTCAAACAAAAAATCATTTTTAATAAAATTTTATTTAAAAAAATTTAATTTTTAAAAAAAAAATTAAAAATTTTTTAATTTTCAAAAAAATGTTCACACTGTCAACACCTAACGTAAACAGTAAACACATTCTGGCACACAGTCATATTATATTTTTTAACCCTTATTTTGTATTTAAACAATAAAAACAAATAGAATTGAACCGTTAAGCCCCACCATAATTAATTAATTACAAAACAAGGGTTAAATAATTATTTTTATTTTTTTTTAATATAAAACATATTTGTTATTACCTACTCATATAATAAATTTTTAATTGTTTAATAGTCGTATCATCTCATTTAAATTGAAATTGGCAAAAAAAAAATTAAAAAAGAGAGTTTTTGCGATAAAAAAAATATTGAATTTTTGTATACAAAAATTCCTAGTAGAGAATATCTATCAATTTCCCTCTTTTCCTATCTGTCTGTTACTATCTATTTTGACTGTATTTCAAACAAATTATCTTCGTTATCTTTCCTAAAAGTATCTTTAAATACTTGATCCTTCTTTTCAATTTTCCTAAGAATATTTGTATCCAAAATGTAAATACATATTCTACCGTAAACGAAAAATATATGCTGTATTCATATATGTATATTAAATGTTGTGAATTTCAGTAAGATAATCAAATAATATTTATAAACCGACAAGTAATAGTTTAAAAGCAAAAGTTAGTTTAAAAAATATTTGTGGACATATATGTAGCACATCTGGTAAATCACAAGTTTATTTAAGTGTCCTGGTAATCTAGTGTGTAGTGCGTGAGGGTTGTGGGTTCGATTCTCACCAGAGACACTGGTCTGTTTATTACACTACACCGAGCATATTTGACCATATATGTCAAATATGCAGCTCGTTAAACAATTAAATATAATTGGAAATTGTATTGTAATTAATAAATAAATAAAAAAATAATTGCGTATTTACTCCGATTGCCATTTGTCACGAGCCGATTGGGCCATAGGCCGAGAGTAAAATAAGATCATATGCTTCGGACGCATGTTTTAGGAGCACAGTTTCTTTCCATAAGCGTCAAGAGTTATCCCTCAAACCGATTGCTGTGTACTCTACCGGAATAATTTTCATAGCCCTTTTTAGGTTAAGTATCTTCGCTCATTCGCACGACATGCCCTAGGCGACGTGGTTTTTGATGTTTACGATACTTTTTATGATATTCAAGTCAGCAAACAACACTGCCGACTAACGTGAATTGGTCCATTATTCTTTAAAAACTCCAAAATATTGGGTTGTTCGGAAAGTAATTTCGTTTTTTTTTTGGGTAAATGAAAGACTGTTCGTATAATATCAATCAAGTGGTCATAAACTGTTGAATTTGATAAATTTAACTTCAATCTCACGTGTTGTTATTCGCCGGTTCGCATCAACTAATGCCTTTTTTGCATCTTTATCATCTTCAACCGGCCTTCCCGAACGTGGTGAATCTTTGACATCAAGCGAACAAGTTGTGGCACTGGCGTACTGTCAACACAGCTTCTCCATATACATCGGCTAATTTCTTTCCGGCTTGAACAGCATTTTTACCCATCCTGTAGTAAAACAGTAAGATATGTCGAAAATGCTGCCTTTTGCTCTCCATATTGAAAAGGGCACCAACCAAAAACTACTGCGTAGAATTAATTGGAATTTTTCACACACAAGCCTTGCTATATGAGCTCTCAAAGCATATAAAAATTATACGGCTTAAGTGTGAAGTTGGGTGCAAAAAATACAATTAAATCCTCTGTCGGGAAAAAATGAAATTACTTTCCGAACAACCCATTACCTTCATCTGCTTTTGATCATCCTACAGAATATATTTGTCTTTGCCACATAAGCAATCTTATAGAGTGTAAGTTTTGTTTGACGAATGAAGACCTTATTTCTTATTTACTTACTTCAAACCCCAAGTCAGAAGTCTCCAACAGAACGAACGAAATATGAAAACGAAATACTTCCTCTCAGTAGTCTTCTGGCAAAAAGTCGCAGAGTAAAATGAATTTGCCATGAAAAGTTTCTCAAGAATCTGTCGTTCGGAGTCGATTTGAAATTATAGATCCCGCTACTCGTGGAATAATTTTACACACATAACACGAGTGACGTGTGAAGCTAGGTTGTAATCCTGGTGTTGCAAATATTTATCGTTTGCCTTGATTAATTTGAGTTTAGTTGGTTAAATTCAACCGTATTCTTGATGAACTCTATTGGACTCTTTTGTGCTTTGGAATCAGCACTTTTGTTCAGTATACCAGCTAGAAGTCGCCGTAGTCTAGTAGGTAGTGTGTAGGCTTATTAGACGTAAAGCCAGGGTTCGAGCCCCAGGCCAGACATCAAGACAAAATACAAAAAGTATTTCTTCGGCGACTTCCTCTCACCAGATTTCTGGCAAAAACTCTGAGAGTAAAAAAAATTGCCAAGAAAAAGCTTCTCAAAAATCTGTCCTTCGTAGTCTACTTTAAACTGTAGATACCGCCACTCATAGATAAAAGTTTGCACACACAACATGAGTGGTGTGAGAAGCTAAGTCATAACTCTGACTAAAAGGTTGTAATTCCCAATTATACAGTGAGCGACTAAAGAAACTGTACGCTTAGGATAAAATTCTAACAAACTCAACTTTTATCACTTAAGGAGTGTGCCCGAAAAAATTTGACAAAATTTTGAATTTTTTTTTGAAAATTTTTTTTGTTTCAGTTTTAAAATAAAAATAACGGTAATTTATTAATGTACAGTTTCTTTTGACGCTCACTGTATATGTGTGTATGTAAGAATCAGAGATCAGCCACGAATGGTTTTTTTTTGCTACTCATAATTACTCATGAAATTTTGAATATGATTGAGTAAACAGTATTGAAATTCAACTATGTACTCTGATTCATTCGTACTCCCTACCACGTTGATTTATAAGTACAGGTTGCAATGAGTATGAGTACAACCTTGACATTATACTCATAACATTTGAAATATGGCTTATGAATCAAGCCTACTCATTTCGATTCATAAATTTATAATAATGCTTGTAATACTCAGTGATTCGAATCGTTCATCAAAATTTACAGTCTTAGTTGTTGTTGCATTTACAAAAAAGGAAGAAGAAAGAAAAAGACAAAGACAGCAAGCAAAGCAAACACATAATCTTCTAGTGAGTATTGTAGTGTTCGTACGCGAACCATAATTATATTTGGGCAATTCACACGACTTTGTATCGTGTATGTTGTATTGAATACATTTGTTTGTTTGTGAACGCTCAATGCTATGCTGTATTGTGTATCTCGCGGCATTCAAACAATTTGATAGCCCGAAACCAACACAATTTTTTTAAAACATATGAAAACATATACATATTTTTTCATTCACACAATTTGATAGCACGAAACCAATACAACTTTTAAAAACATATGGAAAAAATGTGTATAAGTGTATCGGATTTTTATACGAAAAATATCAACAACAATCATACACTGTTGTATGTTCTTCCAACAATACAATGAATACAACGATACAACGGCTTGTGTGAATTGACCAATTGTGATTCGTGTATATGTTGAGTAAAGGAGAGTCAAAATCAACAATATCATGCGTATTGTTAATTATGAGCACGATGAGTGCTCCAAACTCTAAATATGAGTAGTATGAGTATGATATTAAAATAAGTATGAATGCGTATAAGTATGTATCAGAAAATATGAGTATGATTTTGAATACTCATTGCTGATCTCTGCTATGAATTTAAATTTAAATTTATTTTCAATTACTTTTTTATGACTTTTCTTTTAAACTATTACACGTGTTTATAGTTAGTTAAATAGATATTGTGTAAATATATATGTATGTTGTACGTTAATAACATAACTAGCCTATATAATAAAATAATCAATCAATCGTATATAATCTTAACGTCAATCTTTGTTTACCCCTAAGCAGTCTTAATTGTTTTTCATTTTCAATCTCTGTATCAACTGCTTTTCATTTCATTTTTCACATGTAATTTCCTTTTCAAATAATCTGTCCAAAAAAAAATTGTGGAAAATTCTATAAATTTTTCGTTTCTCATTCATTAATTTGTTTGTTTTTTTTTTTGAGTTTATTTTTTGAAAAATAATTAAAAACTAAGATGCTTTACATGGTAAAAGAAAAACGCAAAAATACGAAAACAAAAGTAAAAATTAAAGGAAGAAAAAAAACATCAAATCATTCATTCAACATTTTTTTTTCTAAAAAAAACTTTTTTCATTAAATTTTTTATAAAAAAAATAAAAAAAAAATATCTAAGAAATGTTTGGTATATTTGGTAAATGTGTTGAAACTCTTACTCTTTCTCTCTCTTTTTAAGCACCCAGTAATTTTTTAGTATTTCAAAAAAAATTTCTAAATTAAAAGTTTGCATACGGCTGGATTGTGAGTGACTTGTTGAAAGTATTTTTTAAAATGAAAACAAAAAAAAAGTGAAAAAAATTTGATTCTTAAACTGGCACAATTTGTTACGTTTTTTAATTGTTAAAATGCACCAAAATTTTATTAAAAAAAAATTCTAAACTAAAACAGAAGTAAAGTAAGAAAGAATTGCTTAAACAATCTCTCTAGTTATTCTTACAAAATGAGTTTACAAACAACGAACGGTAAAAGCATCTTCAGTATTTAAAATTTTGTACATTTTTTTGTTTTTTTCGAAACGACACACGTATTAATTCTAGATGATGTAGTTTATAATCAGACAATGGGACCTGGCGCCACCCTGGACAAAAGACGACCCGATTTGCGTGATGAATTAGGCTATATTGCACCACCCAACCGCAAGCTGCCTCCCGTGCCCGGCTCCAACTACAACACCTGTGATCGGATCAAGCGAGGTACAGTTATAAGTAAGCATCTAAATTTTCCAAAACAACATTTATTAATACATCTACGAGTCTTTTTTTATTCTGATTTCTTTTTGTTTTTTTTTTGATTTAAAATTTTAAAAAATTTTATTTTGAGAACAATCAATCAATCAATCAATCAATCCGTCAATCATGGTTTATCACCATGAAAAACATACAAAAAAAAAACCCCAAAAAGGAAAAAATTTATTCATTTTTATTGTTGATTTTAAGTTGTTTTTCTGTTCAGTTGCAAAAATTTTAATTATTTTTTAAGCTGCAAATACAGTTAAATATCGTATGCATAATAAGAATACACTTTGTGTGTCTCAGTGACCGCGATGACAAGACTCTTTGCTTAGAGTCTGTTGTCGAAAGAGAAAAAGGAAAAGGATTTGGTTTTCAATTTAAATCCTCCTTTAAATGTTTTCCTTCCTCTTTTTTCTATTCAAACGCAATGCTTTAGCTTTGTTTCCTTTCTTTCTTTTAATAATTCTTTCCATTTTTTTCTTTACTTTTTATCATCAATCATATTGTAGTAGATGTTGTATTAATTTTTTAGTGTACGATACAATTTTATATGTGAGCAGTAAAGTGTTATAAATAAGTCCATTATTTAACCATAGGCCCCAGCCTTTGTCTTAGTTTAATACGAATAATAATTTCCTAAATGTTGTGACCTTTCAAATCTTTCCCTTCTGCAAGTATGCTTGTCAAGCATCGTTTGTTATCAGGCATGACATGTGCTAATATAATACCTCTAAGGAAATCTGATCTCATATTTCTATTTTCTTTCGCATTTCCCTCGTAACTTATCAATTAAGTATCACGTTGTCTCGGTTGGGGTTGCTAGTTCGATTCCTACTGCAAGCTGAGGGGGAGGCATACCATAACGAGGTATACCACAACCGAATTAATACGATACCTAATCTTTTATTTACCGATGAAAGACTTTAAATAGTTTCGTTATACGTAATAATTTTAGAGATAAGAAATCCATGTTAATTATGCTGGAGATCAGAAGCTGCTCTGAACATGGCATAACGAACAAAGTTCATGCGATATGATAATCTCGTTTCCTTAGTTTATCCAATCACTAGACTATACTAGCTCGGAAATTGTGATCAAAGCAACATCTGTAGCCCATAAATGTCGATCAAAAGTAGGAGAACCAATGTATGTGAAGATAAATTCGAATTTAATTAGCAAAGACAAAAACCAAAAATTTTAACAGAGCTAATGTTAATGTTAACAGACCAATGTTGAGTGGATAACAGAAAATACCAAAAATAAACAAGGAAGAAATCACCCAAATATACGATATCAGAGAATGGAATCCATTCCCTTAAAATTGTGCTCCACACGTTCCTGAGTGGAACAGCTGCTCTGGTAATTCGGAAATTTTCTTGAAAATTGAAAAACTTAGACAGAAAAATACCATTTGTTTTAAAAATAGCTGGATAGGATGATCGATATTGTGGAAAAAATGGGACTTGCTGCAGGCACCCCACTATATACAAATTGTAGCCTAAAGTGTCCCCAATCAAACCCAATAGGAGGTCTATCCCAAATAATTATGGAAATTGAGATATCGGGCTTCAAAAATTCACTATGTTAACATAGTACTACGGTGTCTGGGTAGGATGATGGATTTGTGGAAAAATGAGACTTGCTGCGGGCACCCATCTATATATAGAAATTGTAGCCTAAGGTGTCCCTAATTAAACCCAATTGGTGGCATATCCCAAATAATTTTCGAACTTGAGAAATCGAGCTTCAAAATTCACTCTGTTAACAGTGCCTGGGTAGGATGATCGATACTGTGTGTGTATTGTGTGTAAGGTGTCCGTAATAAAACCCAATTGGTTGTATATCCCACCCATTTTGGAACTTGAGAAATGTGCTGCGCTATGAGGTTACAGCCTATTGGCTCCATATATTTGGGCATTGGCTTGGCCAGGACCTTAAAGCATTATTATTATTATTATTGTCGGGAAGAGGTATGTCAGGATTATACGATCATATGCTATTATGTATGAAGTCGCCGTAGTCTAGTAGGTAGTGTGTTGGCTTATTAGGCGTGTGGCCATGGTTCAAACCCCTGATCAGACATCTCGAACGATGTATGAAAAAATATTTTTTCGGCGACTTCCTCTCAGCAGGTTTCTGACCAAAACTCTGTGAGTAAAATAAAAATTGCCATGATCAAAAATCTCTCGTTCAGAAGCGACTTTAAACTGTAGGATCCGCAACTCATGTATAAAACTAACGCACACAACATAAATGGTGTGAGAATCTAGGTTGTAATCCTGACTAAAGAGTTGTAATGACCAATTATGTATGTATGTTAGGACGAAATCAAGTAAAGCTCCTAAAATTGTGATCTAATACTCAAGCCATGATTAAAATCTACTGCTCACATATTAAAATTTTAGTTTCTTTCATTTTTTTTTTTGGTATTTTTTTTTTATTCAATTGCATGGTAATCGTATTTTATAAATGTTGTTGAAAATTTAGATCCACACTTATATAGTTTTAAGTATTTCTAGTGGTTATTTTATTTAAAAAAAACAAAAGAAAACTGGTAAACATATTTAAAGGCCTTGTTTAAAATTTGAAAATGAAAAACAAAAAAAAAATACTCCGAAATCAATAAATTTAGATTTCTTTATTAAGACGATCAAAATCCCCCTCTGTTTCAAGAAATTTAAAATCTTTTTGTAGAGATTTAAACTTTGTGCTGTTCTGAATAGAATGGAGAAAAAAATCTCCAAGCTTTGGCGATAATGACATCAAAAAACCGTATTCGTTAGAAGTGATAACAAATTAATGAAACGTTAAACAGAGTGCATGTAAAACTATTCTGAAAATTGAAAAACCAGTGTGTTATTCAAAACGTTGCAGATTTCTGAATTCATTGTCGTATCTTTTAAAAAGCCTCCTATCTTTAAATTTAAATAAAACAAAATATTTGTGAGATATCATACATTTGAATTGATGTCATTATTTATGACATCCGTGGCATCTTGCCTTTGAAAACCGCTATTGGTTTGTGTCTTCTTCGCATAAAGCTGCGATTTATGAAAAACCCCACAAGAAAAATTTAAGTGGTCCAATCGCATGATCTTGGTGGTATTCAGTTAACATCACTTCCACGTGTGAGATGACCGTGCCCTCATAACTATCGTGCGGAAGTCTCAATATAACTGCGTCCAGTTGATACCGCATATCGTTGACGCTTAGATCATCCAAATTAACTCAAAAGAATTTAGTAATTATCGGCATATAGCGCTTGCCGTCGTTGACAATGATGGCCTAATCGATATTGTTTTCAAAAGAATATGAACCAATGATGCTGTGATGTGTGTGAAGATAAATTCGAATTTAAAAACCAAAGACACAAACCCAAACTTTTAGCAGCGGCACTTTTTGTCTCTAACAAGGTAGACCTTGCCCTTAACAGAGCACTGTTAACTGCTAAACAGTGGCAATAATAGATTAGTCTTCTACTTTGCAATTATTGCAGACTATAGAATAAAAAATATCATTCTCATTATGATCATTATTATTTGTGAACAAAAGTGTTTAAAATTAATGGATGGTTCATGGGAATGGAGGACGGAAATTTTTTCAACTCTCAAAATTATTCCAGCTATTCCACTACCACGGTTCGAAAGAGGACCCTCTGGACTACCATTTGCATATAGTCTGTTTAGTGTACTATTTCTTATATGTTCCGAAGTGGCCACTGATCCTCTAGAGAATTTTCCATCAAAAAATTGATATTGATATCAAAGACAATTCTCTCAATACCATATCACTTTATATGTAACTATGTTGCTGATTATATTAAGAGGCCTTGAAAAATTTCCTTGAATATGGTATGGTACTCACAGACCCAGAGTATTTCCCAAAATTAGCTCGTAAACAAGTGGACTTGTTCCAACACATGCTGTTAAGCAGCTAACAGTGCTCTGTTAATGGCAAATTTTATGCTGTTAAGAGAAAATTTTGCTCTGTTAACGACAAATGTGGCGCTGCTAAAATTTATGGATTGCGTCTTGGATTTTCAAATTCGAATTTTCTTCACACACATTGATGCTGTGAAACCAAAATCCACACCAAAGAATGAGTTTTTTTTTGATGCTTTAGACGCTCTTAGGTCTCATGTGGATTGAAGTCCTTGTTTTAGGTCAAGTCAAAGATTACGTGTTGTAGTTTTTTAATCCTCGGATTTTTCTAAAATGCGTGGACTTTTCTGTCCTTTCTCTGTTTTATGAAGTGATATGCCCCATGATGTAGAGGTTTAATAAACTGCAGAGCATTGTTATGCAATATTTAACTGGTTATCTTAATCCATGTACTGATGCGATGAGTTTTATGCTTTCTTGTACAAAGCTTAGGTGATTCGAATTAGGGTTGACTCTAAAAGTTTTTCGTGTAGTAGCCAGTCTCATGGTATTGAAGGCTTTCTCCAAATAGAAGGACACTTACTATAGGGAAGTAGGAAATTCTATCGATTGCTTTATTAAATCCCTATCGTTGCCAATTTTATTTCTCATCTCAAGTCTGTATATCAAGTGTTAAATAATGTTTACCAGTTTTTCGTTTAATACAAAATTAATTTAAAAAACAAATTTCATTACCATTTAATAAACAAAAAAAATATTTTTTTTTAATTTTTTTACATATTTTTTCTGGCTTTTTTAACCACATGTACACGAACATACATACACACTTTAATTTTTTATTGTATATGTTGCTGTAAAATTGTGTTATTTTTTTGTGTTGTCTTCTGTTAAATGTTGTAAATATGTTTGTTAAAAATAAAAACACAAACAAAAAAAAAAAAAAATAATTTAAAAAAAATCTAAAATCACAACACGTACACAATACAAAATGTTCTTTCGTTAATTCTTAATGGAATGTATTTAAATTAAAAAAAAAATAATAATAATTAAATAAAATATAATAAAAAAAAAATCAGCTCGTGGTGGCATGCGTTCAAGTCACTCAACTTGGGATCCCAGAAGACCCAATTTATATGAAGAACTTAAACCACCACCAGTACCAGCCCATGGTAATCATTATGGTCATAGTCATATCGTTAATGAATGTGCCTATAGGCATCCAGGTGGGTTTTAATAAAGTCCCCTCTTTGTTTTGGTTTTTGTTTTAATTGTTTTCATTTTAATTTGTTTTTTATTTCATTAAAAATTAATTTCATTTGTTTGTTCTACTAAAACGAATTTACTGTTACTAACCATTTATTTTTAATAATCTAATGGAAATGGGGTTAACACTAAAATTTTTGATATCGATATTTATCGATAACACAAAAATAGAAAACATTGCTATCGATAGCAAATATTTCTGTAAAAATATTGGTAAATAATTTTATGATACATAAAACGTATTGTATATACCACTAGAATACTATCGATAACAAAAAAAAAACATTGCTATCGATAGCAAATATTTCTGTAAAATTATTGGTAAATAATTATTTGTATGATGCATAAAACGTATTGTATTATAGATAATACAAAAAAATATTGCTATCGATATAAATCGAAAATATTTACAATATTATCGATAACATAAGAAAAAATATTCCTATCGATATATATCGAAAATATTTACAATATTATTCATAACACAGAAAAAATATTGCATCGATAACACAAAAAAAATATTGCTATCGATATATATCGAAAATATTTACAATATCATCGATAACACAAAAAAAATATTGCTATCGATATATATCGAAAATATTTACATTATCGATAACATAAAAAATAAATATTGCTATCGATAGCAAATATTTCTGTAAAATAATTAGTAAATAATTATTTGTACAATCGATCGTTTCTATTCATATTCTTTAAGATCAAAAAACAGTTCGCCAACCTTACAAAAGAAATCAATGAGATTGAGAAGAGGAATTAATCTCCCATCAATGCTTAGATGGTATGCACCTGAGCATTGTTGATATAATATAAACAATTTCTGTAAATAGTTTAGAGGCTTTAGTGGAATCTATTTCCTACACAATTAGTGGTTTTATGCCATCTCTAATCCTAAGAGATTTTCAGGAGGCAGGAAGGCGGGCGTCAGGAGTTGTATGGACTCTCTACACCGTATACGTCGTCCTCTCCGGGCAACTGTGGCATAGATATAAACGAAAAAGTGGACGAACTAGCACGGTAGGGATCAAAGATATCTGTGAGGAGTAGACGATAGAGGGGATATATGTGTCACTACAAGAATTCTTTTCCAAATTGGAAATGCAGCATGAAAATCAAGTCGCCATAGTCTAGTATGTTGTATGTTGGCTTACTAGGCGTGAGACCTCGGTTCAAAGCCCAGGTCAAACATCAAAACGAAAATATGAAAGAATATTTCTTCGACGACTTCCATTCAGCAGATTTCTGACAAAAATCCTGAGTGTAAATATAAAATTGCCATGAAAAGTTAATCAAAAATCTGTCCTTAGAACTCTTCTTTAAAGTTCAGGTCCTGACACTCATGCATAAAATTAACACACACAACATAAGTGGTATGACATGCGAGGTCGTAATCCTGACTGAAGGGTTGTATGTATGTATGTATGAAACAAATGGAAATGGGTTAGAAAAGTGGTATTTCTCAAGGCGGCACAATGGTCCTACGATTGACCTCGTGGACTAGATTTGCGGCAACCCCTGCAGGGAGTAATAACCAATTATACATTTGTGTATATATAAATATTGTGTCATTGGTGTAATGCTTAAAACATCAAACTACTCTTGGCTATCCGTGCGAGATATACCACACCTAGTCCAACTTTCTTCAGACGCATTTAAAAAGGACGATAGAAGAGCACTGTTTATGCAAAACATTTCTGGGAAATTGTAGAAATTTCTCGGCCTAAAAACACTTTTTTCTTAAATACAATTTTTGAAATAAAATTGCAATATTGAAATTCACCCTTTATTCGAAAAGAAAGTTTAAGCACTCACCTGAAAAGAAATAAAAAAAATTTTTAATTAAAATAAAAAAATTAAATTAAAAATTTTCAAATATCCTTCAGAAATCTTAACAGTTTGTTTTAAATCCAAACTATATGGACTTTATAACACTAAAAGAGGTATTTTGCTTTCTTACTATTACCTATCGAAGGCGCCATAGTCTAGTAGGTAGTGTGTTGACTAATGAGGCTTATGAGACCACGTTTAAAACCCCCAGGTCAGACATATGGAACAAAACAGATCAGTTGCCGTAGTCTAGTAGGCGACTAGACGCGAGCCCATGATCAAACCCCAGCAAAATAAATCGAAAACATATTTCCTCGGCATCTTCCTCTCCTAGGAATTTTGCAAAAAACTTTGAGAGAAAATAAAATTGCCATGAGTCAAAAAACAAATCTGAAGTTCGAAGTCGATTTTAAATTATACGATTCGCTACTTGTGGATAAAATTAACACACAATTCATAAGTGGTGTGAGAAGCTATGTTGTAAAGGACAATTAAGCAAGTATCCATTAGGTTTTTTTTTTAAATCGTACAAATCCTTACTTCGTTCTATGATTGGCGGTTGTGATTTTCAAACGTGGTTTATATTAATCTGGCGGCATGTAAGTAGGGTTGCATAAGCTTATGTTTCCATGATAATGCGGGGTTATCGTTTTCCAATGTTGTTTATCATTCCCGGAGCTTTAATTTTATTATTCAAGTTTTAAAAATCTTGACTGACGGCATTAAAGACGGTTTCATATCCTTGTGTCTCCACGTATCGTCAGATAGTTAGGTTAGTTAGGTTACAAAAAAAAAAAAAAAAAAAAAAAAAAAAATGGAGGGAAATAAATAAAAAAAAGTTAGGTTAGGTTAAATTGACAGCCGCTTCAAAGAGCATGGGCTACTTTCATCCAATAAAACCCCATTGTAACATTACCTGTTAAGTTAAACAATTACAACTCTTGGCTGGCATCGCTCAGCTATTCCGTTAGTTTTATGGGTTGACACCTTCTGTTAAGAAAGTTGGGGTGGCCAAGAATCCTTTGCCCCAGGTTGTCATCTCCTCCTTTTCCTACAGTTCAGAAAATATTAAAGAAACCCATCCGCGAGGAATCAATCCGCTCACCTGAAGACCAAAGCATAAGATGTATTGAAACATCGATAGTTCCCCTAAATTTACACATTTTATGCAGCAATCATGGATGCCTAGATCATTCAAACTAGTTGTTGTCCTAAGGGCACAATTGCCATACAAAAACCATACATTTTTGGTCCTAAAGGTCCCTACCCACACTTAGGGCCCATGTAAATAATATCGAACACGATTCAAGTTATGCATCCAAGTTATCGATAATTGTATAAATAAAATTAGCTCCTACGTGGTGTATGTTAATTTAATTCATAATCCATATATCGATAACAATTTTTGTTTTTTAACCCTCTGATAGATCTGCTACACTTAGGACTCATATAAATAATTTGGATTACGATTCCAGGAAGATTCAAAATAAAAGTTCAGGTTATCGATAATTTTATAAACCAATAGGGTTACGACTTAGCTCCTAATTTAATGTTAATTTAATCCATATATCGATAACAATTTGCGTTTTTGAACCCTCTATGATCTGCTACACTTAGGACCCATGTAAAGGTGGATTCAAGATATCGATAACTTAATAAGCAAATAGGATTTTATTGATATCTATACGTGGAGATGCGTATAAATGTCCATGTATCGATAACAATTTTTGTTTATGAAACCTTCTATTGTAACGATAATGCATAACATTAATTGGGAGAAAGATATCGATAATTTTCTTTTTTATTTTTATTAATTTTGTTTAGTTTTTAAAAATTTTATATTCTTCTGTTCTAACATTTATTTTCTTATTCACATCTCAAACTAACTCTATTAACCGTTGGTCGTACGTTCCTCTAACAGTAATTGTAAGTAATCATTTCTACTGGCTGCCATTTAATGTTATCGATTTCATTATGTGTATCTGAAATATATGTATTTGTATAAGCGATATATATAGAGCATGCATGCACTTATCGTTTGTTTCTTTGTTTTCGTTCTAATCACTCACTCTCTGCCACTTTAAAATCACTCACTCACTTACACACGATCACTTCATAAACACATGACACCGAAAACATTATACACTTAAATGCAAAAATTTTCTAACACCAGTACACTAATAACAATTATTTGTTGTTTTTATCAAAAAAAAAAATCTAAAATTTATCGAAAATCATCAACAATAAAGGCATGGAAGATGAAATTTGCCCCTACGCTACTTTCCATTTATTGGGCTTCCGTGAAGAAATGGATCCAACCAAGGCAATGAATTTCCAAACTTTCCCCCATCAAAATGGTCATGCTCCACCCGGTCATGCTGGCACTATGGGACCACCCGGCCATCCAGGACACATGCACTCACGTTCCGGTTCACAATCTATGCCACGTGCTAATCGTTATGCTCGCAAAAATAGCCAAGGAGGACAATCATCGATTTATACACCAGCACCCGAATATGATGATCCCGCCAACTGTGCTGAAGAGGATCAATATGTAAGTAATTGGTAACACGGGTATAGTATAAAGAAATTCATTATTATTCTAAGGGGTTTAGTGTTTTATAAGTTGTGTTGCATAAATGTGTATGGATCAGGTGAAAAAAACACTCAGTAAGCACTGTTATTAGGTGCAATTTTTTTCAATATGAAAGCATGTCTGAGATTTTAAAATATGAATAGTACTAATAAATACGAACTATCGATAAATATGAACTATCGATAAATATGAACTATCGATGAATATGGATTATCGATAAATATGAACTATCGATAAATATGAACTATCGATAAATATGAATTATCGATAAATATGAACTATCGATAAATATGAACTATCGATAAATATGAACTGTCGATAAATATAAACTATCGATAACCATGTTTTAACAGCAGAGCATGTTAAACTGTGTTAACATTTCTATTCATCGTGACTTGACAACACAGTGAATATGCTGCCAAGTTATGGAAATTTGCTACAGTCTACTGGCCGTATATGGCAAGGCCATTCCATTGCACAATAGCGTTTTTTACATGCCACTGTCCTTTTTTAAATGAATTCTGCATGAGATATGGGTCTTAGGAGGATGTGACAGTGCCCTGATCTTGTTATAAAGATGTAAAGCTTTGTGACCTCACACTTTCTGAAATCCTTAACTGAGCACTTTGTGTGTGTTAATTCTATACATGAGGGGCGGGACCTATAGTTTAATGGCGACTTCCTCTCAGCAAATTTCTGTCAAAAAGTCTGTGCGTAAAATAAAATTGCCATGAACTTGCAGGTCCCGCCACTTAAAGGTAAAAATTGACACAACAACGTAAGTGGTGCGGGGCAAGCTAGGTCGTAATCCTGACTGAAAGGTTGTACGGACCAATTATTTTGATATGTATGAGAGTCTTCATGAGAACGCCTTTAAAAAAGTGACGAAATTATTATACAAAGATAATGGATTCCTTTTTACTACACCTTATATACAATATATAGTGAGTGACTGAATAATTTTTTTTTAACTTTTTTTTATGAACTCTTGCAGCGCCGTTATACTCGCGTTAATTCCCAAGGTGGCAGTTTATACTCTGGCCCTGGACCCGAATACGATGATCCTGCTAACTGTGCTCCCGAAGAAGATCAATACGGCTCTCAATATGGCGGTCCTTATGGCACACCCTATGATCATTATGGTTCACGTGGCTCTATGGGTAGACGCAGCGTTGGTATGTACTTGTGTACTCCTTTAAAGCATAAAAATTTATTAAAAATTCTCTTGAAAAATTATTCAAGGCTCCACTCGCAATCCTGGCAATGGTTCACCTGAACCACCACCACCACCACCACGCAATCATGACATGAGCAACTCTTCGTTTAATGACTCTAAGGAAAGTAATGAAATATCTGAAGCCGAATGTGATCGCGACCATGGACCACGTGGCAATTATGGCGGTAAGTTGAAAAACAATTAATTTGAGATTTCAAAACAAATTTTGGAATATAATTCCCCCTTAAGCGGAGTTATAAATATTGTATAAGACTTACCATAAAGTTACAGAAAAAAACTATAATTCTCTTGTTTGTTTGTTTATATTTTTTAAAAATCCTTTTTTTTGTAAATAAATATAAAAATTTAACAGAAGATTCTAAAGATGGTGAGTGTGTAACTGGAAAATCTAATTGAAAACAATTCATCTCATCATTATTACACATGAGACATTTTGCTCCCCCAAAATGAAAATCATTTGTCATTCAAATTCAAAAAAAAGAACATTTCCCAGGACACAAATCACTCAATCGATCATCTTCAATATATACATACGTTTACATTTTACCATAGCATATCAGCTGTATTATAATTTCATTATAATTCTCATTAAGTTAAGCACGTAAATATTTTAAAGCAGTGGCTGTCATATACATTTTTTTTTAATTCTCGGAAACATAAAATTTTCGAATTTGCGAAGAAGTTTGAACTACAAACTGGTTGGGTGGGAGACTATTGCTCTAGAAGAGGGTATTAATTATAATTACTTATACAGGGTGGGTCATTTAAAAGTTTAAATTTAATAATATAAAATAAACAAAAATCGGTTTGAAATTTTGCCAACATTTTTTTATTGTTGTAAAGTACAATTGTTCCGGTTAGAAATGGTATATTATTTCATTCATATAAGAGGTCAGCAATGAGTATTCAAAACGATGAGTAGATTCGAATCATACTTATAATTTCTGATACTTATACGCATTCATACTTATTTTAATGTCATACTCATACTATATACTCATATTCAAAGTTTGAAATACTTATGGTACTCTTACTTAACAATACGCATGATGTTAATGATTTCGACTCTCCATGACTCATCGTATACACGAATCACAAAATAAGTATGATTCGCGTACGAACACTACAATACTCACTAGTAAATTATGTGTTTACTTTGCTTGCTGTCTTTGTCATTTTCTTTCTCCTTTTTTTGTAAATGCAACAACAACGAATCCCTCGAATCATTTATGAGTATTATAAGTATTTTTCTAAATTTATGAATCTAAATGAGTAGGCGTATGAATCAAACATATTTCAAATGTTATGAGTTTGATGTCGACGTTGTACTCATACTCATTGCAACCTGTACTTATAAATCAACGTTGTAGGGAGTACAAATGAATCAGAGTAGTTGGATTTCAGTATTGTTGACTTACTCATACTAAAAATTTCATGAGTACTTATGAGTAGCGAAAAAGCGATTCATTGCTGATCTCTGATTCATATGTCTGCCGCGACTGGCTAACAGTATCTCATTCGCTTGGACCAATTTTCATGCACTTTTTCGAGTGTGTGGTATCATATCTAGGCAATGGCGTCACGAATGTTAACCTTTAAATGCTCAATTGTCTTTGGTTTCTCGTCACAACACTTTTCTTTAACAGCGCCACACAGAAAATAGTCCAACGGCATCAAATTGCAACTTCTTGGCGGCCAAGTGATATCACCATTTCAATCAAAGGTTTGACGCCATAAATCGATTGTGGCATGAGTTGTATGGCCAGTTGCGACATCCAGTTGAAACCAAACATCATCCACATCAATAGCATGAAGAGCGGGTACAAAAATATCGGTTATCATAGTGCGATATGTGTCTTCATTGACCGTAATGGTTGCGACGTCTTCATTTTCAAAGAAATTTGGGCAAATAATGCCTCCGCTCCACAAGCCGCACCAAACAGTCACTCGTAATGGGTGCATTGACTTCAGTAGGTTTTCTAAGCCCCAAATGCGGCACTATTGCTTACTGACGTACCCACCAAGATGAAAATGAGCTCCACCCAAAAAGATGATTTTTTTTTGTCAAAATCAATATCATCGTGCCACTAAATCCGAACGTTGCTCAAGCGTAAATCGATTCATTATGTTCAATGGAGATAATATACAGAATTTTGTGACAGAATAGAATGGCATAAGTATTGCCAGATTCGAAATAACTTATGGTTCAAATTAAAACTGGTAGAGGGAAGACCCTATAGGAGAGTATTGCAGTAGGAGAATGTGTTAATTATAATTAGGTTAGGTTGGAGTGGTAGCTCTGATATCAAAAAGCTCACTTGAGCACGCATAGCGGCCTGTTGTGATGCCACGGGCGTACGCAGTCTCTCTACTGACCAAGTTCCATCAAAATCAGGAAGAGGAAGAAGTTGGTCAGCGTAAGGTCCGCACGTCAAAAGCACGACTACCCTACGATGGAAAACCAGCTAGAAAGTTTGATAAACGAAGCTATATCCTTGACATCAATGACAATGACAATCAAGATGATAACTTCGTCAAGCTGACAAGAAATTGAGAGCCAAATAACCTATATCTGCACCTAGTAAGAGATTGGCACTGACAACGAAAGTCGATAACAGTCTCCTCTTCCTCAGCGGATCTGCATCCACGGCAGAAGTTGTTAAATGGGAGCCGCATCTTTTCCGCGTGTGTACCCATAACACAATGGCCTCTAAGCATGGCGACTGTGATTGAGATGATGCCACGACGACCAAGTCCAAGTAACTGGTTGGTACGCCTTCTATCCATCAGGGGCCAAGTGAGTCTAACAGTGGAGCAGGACTCCTCATTGAGCCAGTATAGGTTGGCGTCAAGAAAGAATTTCCGCGCAATGGCCAACTTGAGCAAGACGAGTGGCATACCCAAGTCGACTGAAGAGGATTCTGGGAGGAGTGCACCAGCTCTGGCGAGCTCATCGGCCCTGCAGTTTCTCGGAATGTTAATGTGCCCGGGAACCCAGACCAGAGAAACACTAAAGCGCCCAGAAAGAAGGTCGAGACAGTGGGGACATTCCCTAACGATCCTGGAGTTATTCACAACATCCGACAGAGATCTTATGGCTGACTGTCCGGGAAGACCGAAACCAGAGTGAAAGAAATACCGTTGACGAGGATCCTTTGAGCGGCCCGGTAAATGGCCATCACCTTCGTCTGAAACACGCTACAGTAATCCGGCAGTCGAGGAGAGATGCTTAGATCCAGTTTCCCAGAATAGACTCCGCAACCAACCCCATTATCGAGTTTAGAGCCGTCGGAGTATATATCCAGGAGTTCCGGGGCGACGATCGTGTTAAGGTCCCAGTCATCCCTACTCGGAATCTGAAAGTGAAAACCCCTGTCAAGACAATATTATAATTGCTTAATCAAAAATTGTTACAGTTCTTCGAAATAATTAATTGTGACTCGAAAAACAATGTACAAAATCCATGTCTCCTTCTCACATTAAAAAATATTCTTTGAAATGTTATCCAATGATTTAAAACTTAGGGAAAACGTGTTAAATTTGTTATTTTTATTAAGAAAATGGGAAAATCTTTTATTATTTTCAATTAATAATCGCGATTTCCTTTCAAGGTGCATACATATAAAACAAGTCATTCTAAAAAATTATTTCTGTTTTTAATTTTTCTTCGTTATAAAAATCATGCTGTGTTTTGCTATTTTTTATTTCAAATACTTGGTTTTTTTTACCATAAATTGTGTTAAAATTTATTATCAAACACTGTTTTTTATGCAATATTATTGGTTTCATTGCAATTTATCAGTCTTTTTTAAAATAATTTATTGTTTTATTCATTTATTTATTTATTTATATTTTTATTAATTTTTTTTTCTCATTTTAAAAATTCATTTTATTTAAAGCACCTTTTTATACGCCATTTATGCCACGCACCTGTGTATATTTAATTAATTCAGTGTTCATTTGTAACTAAAATAAATATGTTGTGTGATTAATTTTGTTTATTTTTTTATTATTATTATTATCATGTCTTAAGTATAATTACAATTAAACACAATATTAAAATGAGTAGTTTTGTTTTTTCCTTATATTGTTACGTTGTTTACCTTTTAAAAACATTTAAAATATGGCCTCGTAGATTGCAAATAAAATAAAAATAAATTTTGTGTTTATTTTTAATTAAAATCTTGATTAAAAACTTGATGTAAACAACAACAATTGCTTTGTTTGTTATTCCTCTGTTTACACCCTTTGCGTAAACAATAACACTCACTTTGACAGATCTTTTGTAACGAAGATCTTCAAACCACGATTAGTATCTTCAAACGCACCGAGTCTTCACACAAGACTGACTGAACTTTACTAACTCATTCGCCTGCTTTGCCTTTTATATGGCAGGGTAAACAGTTTGATGAATGCGAATGACTTCGCCTTCTCGAAATCTCTATAAATGTAAACATCGGTGTAAACATCGTTGTTTACATTTATTCTTGTAGTGTTGTTTGTGGATTTTTGTTTACTTGTTTACCATTTTTTTAAAGCTGGTGTTTGTTGTTGTATTAAGCAGTACGATGATTTGTAAACAGGTTTGTTTACTGCATTGTTTTGTTTTTGTAGCTTTTGTTAAAAATAAATATTAAATAAACTGCAAATCAACTGTGAACAGTTTTTTTCAGCTTCTTAGGATTTAGGTTAACGGGGGCAGCTTGCCGTTTAAAGGCAAGTTCACTTGCTGGTCCGTATGACCCCTGGTATTACCCAGGGTAACGCAAGCAACTTTGTCATAATCCCTTAACGTCGAGCTACGGGTAAAACCGGTCAGTTCTTTTAGTGGAAAGTTCGCCAACATGCCCAGATTTTCATACATTGTATCACTCACAAAACCGATGACGTCTGTTTTGAAGGGTCTTAGAATTTCCAAGTACACCACACCTTTCTGATCCCAACAGACACACGGCATTGTCCTCCTGCCGAATGGATCTGGTTGATCTGGATCAATATTAGATTTATTTACCTTATATGGGTAAAATCGAATTTGAAAATCCAAAACTCAATCCATGAATTTTAGTAGCGCCACATTTGGCGGTAACAGAGCACTGTTAGCTGTTTAACAGTATCCACCTGAACAAGCCCACTTATTTAAAAGCTAATTTTAGGACAAATACTAGGTCTATGAGTACCATATCATAATCAAAGTAAGGTTACAAGGCCTCTTAATATAATCAGCAACATAGTCCCATACAAAGTGATATGGTATTGAGAAAATTGGCTTTGAAAATATAAATTTTTTGCTTGAAAATCCTCTAGAAGATCAGTGGCCATTTTGGAGCATATAAGAAGTAGAAGTAGTACACCAACCCGACTGTATGCAAATGGTAGTCCAGAGTGTCCTCTTTCGAACTGTGGTAGTGGGTTTGCTGGAATAATTTTGGGATCTCCAACTAACAATCCTTTACATTTCAATACTATTATTCACAAATAATAAGAGAATTAAATTTTATGTCCATAGTAGGCAATAATTGCAAAGTAGAAGACTAATCTACTTATTGCCACTGTTATACAGTTAACAGTGCTCTGTTAAGAGCAAATTTTGCTCTTTTAACGCCAAATGTGACGCTGCTAAAAATTATGGATTGAGTCTTGGATTTTCAATTTCCGAATTTATCTTCACAAACATTTTTTTTTAATGAGTTCTTCGGTTATTGAACGATCCAAATTTTTACGAAAAATGGCAACTACACTACACTAAATAATATGACACTTCCGAGGAAAAATTTTTAAAACCTTATAACGGATACCCTGGTATATAGTTTTCTTGAAATTACAATAACGCATAACCATTTTAATATTGTGTTTAAAAATATATTCATAATGCATGTTCTTCTTATTTTTTTTTTAGATAAGGTATGAAATAATTGTTTACTTTAGACATTATTTTTAATTTTTTTTTTGTTTTATTTCAAAATGTAAATATTTTCAAACATATTTTCTTATTTGTTTTACCATTTGCTTCTCATGACCAATCAATCAATGTCAATCAAAGCTTTCATCATCAATCGAATTTTCCACACACCCAAAACAAAACAAAAACAATTTCTCTCTCTCTCTATAGAATTATAATTTTAGTAAAATAAAGTAATTAAAAAAAAAGAAAAAAAAACTTCTTGATTTTAATTCAAAATTTTTATTTTCCTTTTTTATTTCTTTTCATTACTTTTTTTTTTATAAATTCCCTTTGAATTGGAATTTTTGAAAAAAAAAATATAAAAAAAAATTTTGGCTTAATAAACCTGGAATTTTAATTCCAATAAAATTGAATTAAAAAATTTATAAAAAATTTAAAAAAAATTTTTTTAAATTGAAAAATAAAAACCAAACCGGTCACAGCTGTTAAAAGATCTCCTCTACACAAGGATCAACGTAGGACAGAAGAGATGCGTAAATTAATTGAAAGGTAAAGTAATTGTTAAATGGTTACACCATACAACCAAAAAAAAAAAAAAAAAAAAATAAAAAATAAATATTTTTTTTAACCCCAGAATGTTTTAAAACAAGTTGCCTACGTAATGCCAGTTCTTGTAATCTTAATTCGAAAAAATCTATTGAAACTAATCATAAAAAAATTAAATTAAATTAAATAAAAAGGATCAATTTTGAAATGTCCTAGGTTAGGTTGATGCCTAAATCTCACTAGAGCACGCGTAGCGGCACGTTGTGACGCCACTGGTAAACACAGTCTCTGTATTGACCACGTTCCTCCAAATCAGGGGTGAAGAAATTGGTCAGCACAAGGGCTGCACAGCAATGCCCTAATAACTAAGAAAGTTTTTGGAGCAGAAGTTCTTAGGGTATGCACCTCCTTTAGCAATATTGTGTTTGGCCGCCCACTTCACTCAGTGACCCACATGGGTCATTATATTATCCAGTGTGAGGGAAGTCTCCTTGTCATGATCTATTAGTGGCGGGTTTAAACCACCCCGAGCTCCGGATAAAACCAGTCAGTACCCACAGGGGCACATTCACCACCATGCCTACATCTTTCTGTTACCAGAATACCCCTAACGTTTGTTTTGAAATACAGGGCACTCACATAAAAGGTGTAGGTAGTACCGATCCCGTTTCTTCCACATCATGGCAGCTTCTGCAGTAATCCTGGTGGGGCAAAACGGTCTTGTCATCAAACCTGCCAACAGCACAATGTCTCGTTAGAATTCAAGTAGTTCCTTGGTTTTCCTGCTGGACGCAGCAGTTTTTAAATTCGGCAACCAGGTATGCTGGACCACCTACATGCATACATACATACATTATTGGTCCTTTAAACGCTTAATTTGGATTACGCCCAGCTTCTCACACCACTTATGCTGTGTGTGTTAATTTTATACATGAGTGGCGGGACCTACAGTTTCACACGCTCACACCGGCGCTTACTACCGGTGGCCCGCACTAGACTGTTTCATCGGGTGGCATGTACCACCGATGTAATGCAATTGCTCATGCTATTAGACGAAACGTAATACCAAATATTAAGATCTTTAACACTTCAACTGCCTAAAAAAATACATGAGAGTCACATCACGATAAAGCGAAAAGCATTAACGCAGCCTCCAGTAGGCGACAAGGATGAATTAAAGCGCCGGCGTGAACGTGTTAAAGTCGACTTCGAAAGACAGATTTTTAAAAAGCTTCTCATGGCATTTTTTTTTATTAACTCTAAGAGTTTTTGCCAGAAATCTGCTGAGAGGAAGTCGCCTAGGAAATATTTTTTCGTATTTTCTTTTGTTAGAGATGTCTGACTCGGGGACTTTAACCGTGGTCTCATGTCTAATAAGCTAATACGCTACCTACTAGACTACGGCGAATTTAATTCCAGGCCACTTTTTCAGTTTAAAAAAGCATTCTTGCAGGCCCGCTCTATCGACTTCTCCTCAGATATCTTCAATCCCTTCCACCCATTAGCAGGGTGTGTTGACGACGTATACAGAGTAGAGAGTCCATACAATTCTTGACCTCCTTTGATTTGACGAGATGGGATCCGAGCGATTTGATTGCTGCTGGACTGTCTATACAACCTTTGATTACTGTTTAACTGTCCATACAACTACTGATCCCCTTTGATTTGACGATGTGAGATCCCCATCTCTTTGATTACTGCTTGACTTTCCTTACAACTCCTGACCACCTTTAATTTGACGTGGTGGGATCCCATAGCTTTGATTGCTGTTGGACTGTCCACGTAAATCATCAATTTTGAAGGAGGCAGATGTCCGGTTTCAACCATACATATGTGCGGCTTGCTCTGTATCAAAAAAGTCGGCCAGAAATATGTTGGCCTGGTTAGGTAACTAACCTCCATGAGCCGTTCAGTGCCAGTTTGTGGGAAATGACCTAAGATCCAGTTCCACATTCTACGTTATATCGGTGAAAATCGTTATATCACCGCCACCGATGATGGTTTCAGCGACCTATTCTTTGCGTGTGGAAGTGAGTATGAGTTTTGTATGTTCGTTCGAAAACAATTTCTGGTAACGTGTAGTCGTATCTAAAACCCGGATGATTCGGTTCTACTTCATGCAATATTGAAGCGTACTCCGCCGTGCATGGCCTAAACATAGTCGAGAACCTAAACCTCAGTGCTGTGAGAAGCTAGTGTGGGAATATGAGTTTTGTATGTTCTTTTGAAGACAATTTCTGGTAACATGTAATCGCATCTAAAACCCGCATCTACTTCATGCAGTATTGAAGCGTGCCCTGCCATATGTGGCCTAAACATATCCGAGAAACTAAGCCTCAGTGCACTGAGAACCTTGTGTGCGAGTGTGAGTTTTACATGTTCGTTCGAAAACAACCTCTGGTACTATGCCGTTGCATGTAAAACCCGGATGATTCGGTTCTACTTCATGCCATATTGAAACGTACTCCACCGTACATGGCCTAAACATAGCCGAGAACCTAAGCCTCAGTGCAGTGAGAACCTAGTGTAGGAATATGAGTTTTGTATGTTCGTTCGAAAACAATTTCTGGCAACAATTTCTGGCATGCATCTAAAACCCGGATGATTCGGTTCTACTTCATGCAGTATTGAAGCGTGCCCTGCCGTACATGGGCTAAACATATCCGAGAACCTAAGCCTCAGTGCACTGAGAATCTAGTGTGGGAACGTGAGTTTTGTATGTTCGTATGAAAACAATTTCTGGTACTATGCCGTCGCGTGTAAAAACCGGATGATTCGGTTCTACTTCATGCAATATTGAAACGTACTCTACCGTAGATGGCCTAAACATAGTCGAGAACCTAAGCCTCAGTGCAGTGAGAACCTAGTGTGCCACTGTGAGTTTTATATGTTCGTTCGAAAACAATTTCTGGTAACATGCAGTCGTATCTAAAACCCGGATGAATCGGTTCTACTTCATGCAGTATTGAAGCGTGCCCTGTCGTACATGGCCAAAACATAACCGAGAACCTAAGCCTCAGTGCACTGAGAACCTAGTGTGCGAGTGTGAGTTTTGTATGTTCGTTCGAAAACAAGCTCTGGTACTATGCCGTCGCATGTAAAACCCGCCGAAACATATCCGAGTACCTGCACTGAGGCGCACTGAGAACCTAGTGTGCGAGTGTCAATTTTGTATGTTCGTTCAAAAACAGCCTCTTGTATTATGTTCTACTTCATGCAGTATTGAAGCGTGCCCTGCCGTACATGGCCTAAACATATCCGAGAATCTAAGCCTCAGTGCACTAAGAATCTAGTGTGCGAGTGTGAGTTTTGGCATTGTAAAACTGATCCTTTTTTTTTGTTTTTGCATTAACATTTGCTGAATAATTTAAAAATATTTTATAAATTTTATCACATACTGTACTACATATAAATAGTATTTATTTATTTAATTATTTATCTTTTTTACATCTGTTTCTATTCCCTTTACTACTATCTCCGTCTCCCCACCCCACTTAACTTGACAACATTAATTTTGTTTTGAATTAAAATATCCTCCCTCAAACCTCTCTCTAATAGTCGAAGACAGTTGTAAGTTGTAATTGTTTGATTTTCTTATTTAAATTATATAATGTTTGTTTGTATGTATGTTGTTGTAGTTATAGTAGTATTAACTAATTAATTAACTGTAAATGTAAGTAGCATGTAGTAGAGTTGGATACATTTTTTGGTTTGTTTAAATTAAGTTGACTTTGGTTTTCAAGTACCACACAAATAGCATGTAATTGTTTAAATAATTTTGCATGCACCCTGTATTACGTTTATTGTTTATGGTTAATTTGTTTACAACAATTTTTATTTTGTTTTTATTTAATTAACATATTAAATAATGATTTAATTTACAAGTTTTGTTTTAAGCAATTCACAGTTTTGAAAAGTTAATTTTTTTTTCTTTGTTCAATAATAAATCAATTCACTTTAATATTATTGTGTGTTTAATAAAATATTAAATTAAAGTATTAAATATTAAATAAAATAAAAATAAAATAATTAAATAATAATACAATACAATTATTTACAGCTTTTAAACAATATGTTCTCTATACTTTAAATAATATTTTAAATTATTTTATGCATATGGCCCTACCATAAACAAAATCAAAATTTTCTTTACTCTGAAACTTTTAGGAACATAACCTTAAAAACATGAAACCTTTTTCTTATTTCTTTAATACAAGCATAGCTTTGTACTACCAGTACCTTCTGTCATAACTGCTGATAACATTACCTAAAGTCTAAAATTGTAATACATATGTCATCCTGTATAAAGTAATTTCCTAAGTATTTTCGCTTAGATTTCCTAATGACTAGATAATGTACACTATAGTCTAATACGGTGTTCAGATATGCACCTTTATTGCGTAAATCGCAATAAACGCCATTATTGATCTCAATATTTCATATAAAATTTCAATTAATTATTGCGCAATAAATACGCAAATTCTTATAATATTGAGTAAAACTTAAAATGCAGCACTGTCATAAGTGTGTTTAGTGAGCATATTACAATTAACCGAACACTTTCTATTGATATTTGACAACTCAAATGTCAATAGCGACAAAAAAAATTGTGTAAACAACCAGCAGTTTTGCCAGAAATCTGCGGAGAGGAAGTCGCCAAAGAAATTTTTTTTTTTTTATAATTCGTTTTGGTGTCTGACCTGGGTTTTAACCGTGGCCTCACGTCTAATAAGCCAGCACACTACCTACTAGACTACGGTGACTTCAGGGTAGTAGTGTGTCAAATCTTATCGGCATAACACTTTTCTTTAACTGCGCCCCAAAGAAAATAGTCCAAAGGTAGCAAATTGCAGCTTCTTGGCGGCCAATTGACATCACCATTTCGGCTAATTAAACCGGCATCAAACGTTTGACGCAATAAATCGATTGTGGCATGAGATGTGTGGCAAGTTGCACCATCCAGCTGAAACCAATCACCGTTCACATCAATGCTAGAAGAGCGGGTATAAAAATATCGGTTATCATGATGCGATAGATGTCCCATTGACCTTAACGCTTGCTCTGTCCTCATTTTCAAAGAAATATGGGCAAATGATGGCGCTGCTCCACAAACCGCATCAAAAAGTCACTCGTAATGGGTGCATTGGCTTTCTGAGCTTCAAATACGTCAATTTGGCTTATTAATGTACCCACCAAGATGAAAATGAGGTTCGTCCGAAAAAATATTTTTTTTTTTGCAAAATCGACATCATCGTGTCGTTTCTTGTTGGCCCATCTAGTGAAGCCAAAACGAAGCGGATGGTCATGCGGCTTCAACTCTTGAATCAATTGAACTTTTTAAGACGTCATACCGAAATCTTTACGCAAAGTTCGACATAAAATGGTGCGTGATATGTTCAATTCTTGAGAACGGTTAATTTTGATGGACTCTCACCCACACTCTCAGCCACTCAAATAAATTGAAATTTAACTAGCAAAGACAAAAACCAAAAATTTTAACCGAGCTTATGTTAAAGTTAACAGAGCTGTGTTAAGTGTTTAACAGAAAATACCAAAAATAGTCAAAGAAGAATTCACCCAAATATACGATTAAAGAGAATGGAATACCTATTCCATTCCTTTAAAATTGTGCTCCACACGTTCCTGAAAATTTAGAAATTCTTTTAAAAATTCCAAAATTTAGATGAAAAAAAAAATGATTTTGTTTTAAGAATGTCTGGATAGGATAATCGATATTGTAGAAAAATGGGACTTGCTGCAGATATCCCACTATATACTAAAATGTTCCCAATTAAAGCCAATAAGTGGTCTATCCTAAATAGGTTGGAACTTGAGATATGGGACCAAATATTGCCCTTGTTAACAGTGTCTGGGTAGGATGATGGATATCATCAACAAAAATGAGCCTACTAAACCTTGTAAAGCATAAGAAAACAAATCCCTATGTAATTTACGCCATGTGGTGGACGTTATTAAGATTTTGTAAAAATACCACAAAAAGAATACCACAACCTGCAACATATTACTTAGCAACATGTTGCTAACGTTTTCATATGATTTTAGCAACATTAATTTTTTTTTTCAAAAAAAACAAAACATTGTAAATTTAAAGCTTTATTACTTGCTTGCTAAGCTGTAAGGATATTAAATTAAATCCAAATATTAACCAAAAATTTTAATATATATAACTGTATATGTAAGGACATATTTTAATATGTTTTTTTTTAAATTTTTTTTTGCCTCATCTAATAAATCTAGAAACGAAACCGGTCCAAAACAACTCCAACAACAAAGTGGCGCAGGATTCACAGCCTACGATACTATGGCAGTGTAATTTGTAAATCGACAGTAATACCACCAATGCCAACAACAACGGCAGTAACACCAAGCAAAAATAAAAATTTCATTAAAAAGAGAAAAAAGCAGGAACAACTTCCTACAGCAGACAACACAGACGCACTCATTTCTTAACAACCAGACTTATAAACTGAGTGTTAAATACGAACAAAATATAATTAAAAAATAAATGGAAAAACCAATTAAAACTATTTAAGATTAAGTCACATTTACATTTATATACATACATAACATACATACGTACATATTTTGTGTAAAAACAAAAAAAAAATATGTTTCTTTTTTCTTAAGCTACCCCCGAGCTCCTTAAAGAAAAAGAAAAAAATTTAATTTTTAAGGAATGAGAAGAAGACCCACTTTTTTGTTTCTTTCCTTGTTTGATTAGAAGAAAAAATCTGAAGTATTTTCTGAAATAAAAAAAATTTCAAAAGAGAAAATATTTTTTTAAGATTTTTTGCTTCTAAAATTGTGCGAAAGCTAAACTAAAAAAAAATTAAAAAATAATTAACGAAAAAGCAACTAATTTATGCATTTGTTTTTAAGGAAAACGTAACTCAAAACATATTTAAAAAACAACAAAAAAAAAAAACAATTTTTTTTAAATGTATAAGTGTATTTTGATGGTAAATATTAATTATAAAATATATTTAAATTTAAATAAATAATAACCATTAAAAAAAAACAAAGTAAATAAGTTTTAAGAAACAACCAAAAATCATAAAAACAAATAACGAAGAAGAAAATAAATAATTCAGGAACAGTAATTAAAAACACCATAAGAAAATAGTTTATAAACAAAAGTAAAAAACAACAAAAAAAATAAATAAAATTAAAAACAATATTTTAAACAATATTTGGCACGGGAATTTCAACTAAAGGAATAATAATGATGATCTTTTTATAATGATATGTCATTGGCAACATGTGTCCGCAACATGTGTCTGCAACAAAATTTCTTGTTGTGTTTTATTATAATAAATTCCAGCATCTTAATGCTTCTATTTGTTAAAAACAAATTAACAATCTTCTGACATTAAAAACCAGGTTAAAACCATTATAGATATACATTTCCTCAGTAGATACAACTTCTAATTGCTTTACAAAACCTATATTTTAGCAACAAGTTGCTACACACAATAACACAATATTTAATATTTGCAAGATTCTGATGTATAAAAAAATTTTAAATTAAAAAAACTAAACAACATGTTGACCAATATTTTAATTTGCAATTAGCAACATGTTGCTAAACAAAAATATGAATTAAAAATGTGCCAGACCTTTCATCTAATGAGTGAGATTTATTTCCTAAAACATATTCTTAAAAAACACAAAAAAATTTATTGTATGTAACATTTTAGCAACATGTTGCTAAACAAACTTATGAATCAATGCACACGAACCTTCAAACTAATGATAATTTTTTCATACAAATTGTTAGAAATATATTTCCTGCAACATGTTCTTAAACAAACACAAAAAATTTTGATATGTATATCAAGCTTTTCTCCACTTTTAATTGTATGCAACATTTTAGCAACATGTTGCTAAATAAAAATATGAATTAATAATGTACCCGAACTTTTACAATTCAATGTTTTAAAGATTATTTCTACATACCACAATAAATTTTTAAACCAAAATAAATTCTTAGAAATTTATTTACTGCAACATGTTCTTAAAAAATTAAAAAAAATTAGACTTTTAATTGTATGTATGTCTACATGAGCATAACATGTTGCTGTATGAAATTGAAAAGTTTTAAATGTTTTACAAATAAATTCAATAGAATTACTTTGTTTTCTAAAAAATATTCCCCAACAACATGTTGCTTAGAGAATTTTATATTTGTTGCAATTAACATTATCATTATTATTGTTTTTCGAAAACTAATTATTTACCACATGTTGATTACCAATTTAATAAAAAAGAAAAACATACTACGACTTATTTTCTTTAAATATTTCATGCAATTCTTTAGCAACATGTTGCGAAAAAAATCCAAAATATTCCGATTGAATAACTATGTTAATACTAAAAAACTACGGTTTTTATACTGCATAAGATTGAATATTTAAAAATATTACAACTTATTTTGCATGAATATTTGATGCAATTCTTTAGCAACATGTTGCGAAAAAAAGTCCAATATATTCTAATTTGAATAACCATTTTAATACGTAAAAACTTAGGCTTTTATTCCGCATAAGATCGAATATTTAAAACGAAACTTCCATAAGAATACTTAAAAACAGTTCAGCTTAAAAAACTTTTGTTACTTCTGTAACTACATATGTATACTACACAGCTGCTTGCTTTCTTCTGTAATTATAGGCGAATTGTTCATATTTCCGACAACATTAAAAACGATTTTTTTTTTGTATTTGCTATACTTTAAAATATACTTTCATTTTAAATTTAAAGGTATAACTTTATAGCCACAAACGCATTTGGCAACATGTTGCTAAGAAATAATTTTCCGTATTTGGCTGAAAAAGCAAATCTTTATAGAAGTACAATGAATTTTGTTACAAATCTGTTTCGTTTTAAATTTAAAGGTATAACTTTATAGCTACAAACGCATTTGGCAACATGTTGCTAAGAAAATTTTTGCTATATTTTGCTGGAAGAAGTAAATCTTTATGGAAACACAATGAATATTGTTAAAATAAATCTGTTGGCAGTATTTTAATTTAAAACTAATGTAAACAATATTTTACAATGCTACTATTCTTGGAATATGGTGCTAAGAAATTTCTAGTGTTTATTACACTCTATAGAAATCTCTCTAGAAATATGAATCATGGTTTTAATACCAGCGAAAGAAAAAGTATGCTACTTTAACAGTGTTTTAAATATTTCTTATTTAAAATTGTATTGCCTGGCAACATGTTGCTAAACAAATTGAATTTGTAAATTGCATATTTTATTAAAACAAATTATGATTTTTTTTTAAACTATTAGCGATCATTCGTTGCCAACATGTTGCTTACACAAAACAAATTGCAATTTTTTTTTAAATTTTAGTTGACTTAATGTTGCTTTGTACCGATGATGTGAAAATATTTTTCTGTACTTTTAGAACTTGCGAGTTTTAACTTTTAAATTAAATACATATGTATCAAAATTTTTTCTAGCAACGTTGTTTTGGCAACATGTTTCTTAAAAAAATAAAATAAAATTTAATCAAAAATTCCACAGAAAAGTTTGAAATAACTTTGAATTTATAGTCCTTTTTAATATTACTTTTTAAATAATTGTCAAACAAAATAAAAATTCTATTGTCAAAGAAAAATCGTTTAACTTAAAATGTTGCAAAAAATAAATTTAAAATTTTATGTTTAAATGCTGGACGAAATATAATTTATATTTCAAAATAAGAACAAATAAAACACATCCTCTCAAATTAACTTTAAATTAATTTGTGATTTAATTAGATTCAATAAAAAAAGTGATCGACATCATCTGTATTCCTTTAGTATGTAATCCAAAACCCAAAAATATTTTTTAAATTAAAATAATAAAACATATACACATACAGCACAAACTTCTTACAAAAATCAAGACAATTTCTACAAACGATGGACGAAGGACGAAGACGATGACCTCCTATTTTTTAACAAAACTTCTGCTATATTTTAAAGGAGTTTTATTTTAAATGATATAATTTTTTTTATTAAATATTAAGTTTAAGAATCTCATGATTTGCAAAATTAAATTAAACATACATACGTATTAAAAGTCATTACTTTATTACAATTTGCCATTATTTTCAAAATTATTAAAATTTTTTTTAATATTTAAAAATATTGTTAGGTTTTCTATTGTATTTAATTTTAAGTTTTTCCAAACATCATGTATATTTATTTTTTAAATATGGTTTTATAACAACAACAAAATATCCTATTAATTATTAATAATTAAAAAAAAAAAGAAAATATAACGCAAAAATATGTGTGATGTTTATGGTAGTCATGTCAGTAAATTTTATTTCTTTTTTTTTAAGTGTAAACTTTAAATATACTACCTATTAAGGCATAATTAAAGCTAACAAATTGCTTCTACAATTTGTTTATAAACATTTTTTATTTTCGTATACATATGTTTATAAACAATTTAGGGTTTGCAACTTTACTTTAATTATATTAAATGCCAGTTAGTAATGTATTTAATTTAATATTTTGCTTTTAATAATTAATTTTTTATTAATTTTTTTAAATTTAATTAGTGCTTCCCCTCTTTGTGTGCATTTTTTTACTTTTAAACATCACTTTCATTTGTATTATACAAATTAATTATTTTTTTTCTTTTTTTAATAATAAATTTTTTTGTATTTTCTTGCATAATTTCTCTTAAAGCTTTAACTTTATAATTAAAAAAAAAGAGAATTTTGTAACCATTTTTTTGTAATTGTTTATAAATATTTATTATTTAAGTTAAACCCTATAAACAATATGCTTTATTTTATTTTAATATTTTATTTCTTTTAATTAAAAAAAAACTGATATTTTAAACAAATTTTTTTGTTTTATTTTTCGTTCAGGTTAGTATAATTTTTTTTATTTTATTCTCCTTTTTTTAATTTATTTTAACACATATTTTTTAATAGAAAATTGTTTCTTTTAATAAAAAAAATCTAAAAAAAAACAAAATCTCACACACAAGACTGAAAACCATTAAAAATTTGCTCAAAATTTTTGCATAAAATTTAAAAGCATGAAACAAAATGAAAAGAAATAATTTTTTAAAAAAATATGTGTTAAAAATAATTTGTTTTATTATTTTAGAAATAAAAAAAAACTCTCAAAGACTTTTCATATAAGATTTCTTCAACACTTTTCCCATATGTATTTCAGCAATATTTATTGAAAACAATTCGTTTTCGAAATATAAATTTTTATATTTCAACAACATGTTGATAAACAATTCAGTTGATGAAAATATATCAACTAATGATTGGTAAAACACTTCTTCCATACATTCAGCAGCATTTATTAAAAACAGTTTAGTTATTCAGCAACATTTTCAAAATACAAAATTTTCTATTTCAGGAACATGTTGATAAACAATAAACTTGATGAAACAATATGAACTAATGATTTATAATAAGCTTAGTACTCTGTTAAAATATGAAGAAATGTTTAGCAACATTTCTTTTTTCCGTACGAAAAATTAGACAAGCAACATTTGTAGCCAAGATAGCGATTATACAGAGCTTTTAGTCGTTATTATTTGAAAGTATGCAACATTGCTTTACTTGTGTTAACATAATTGATGTGCAAACATGCAATGTTTGCTAAAATTTCGTACGATGACTGGCTGTCGTTTTTTTCATTCATTTTCATTCATTTCATAATTCATGTTGATTTAAATCTCGTACGAAAGAAGTCAGGCTGATGTTATTTCGATACAGAATAAAATGTTGCCAAACATTTGTTACAAATTTTAAAATAATGTAGACATACATATGTACACATTCCGCATGTTTTTCACTCAAGAACAGAGTACTACTTTTGCAACATTTCTTTCACAAGCATTATGCATGAAATATCACATATTTTTGTTGTCATTTGACAGCATTTCGCACATAATTTTGAACAGCCTACATTCCAGCAACATGTTGATAACATCAATTTAAAACATCCGACTTCAGAATAAATACTAAAAAATTCAACATATTCTGTATTTATGTATTCATTTAAAATAATGTATTTGATGTTTGATGTTTATAAACATGTTGCTTATCTAAAATTCTAAATTAACTTTGTTTAAATGGCTGTTGGAATCATTTTTAAATTTTATTCTACTAAAAATAGCACGGATTTTTGAAACATTTTGTGTAGTTCAATTCTTTAGAAAATTTTGGTTGCAATACAACAGTTATTACACGGAAATAGTTGTATTGTGATTAAAGATAAATTAAAAATTCTTTGGAATAAAATTTTTTCGAAAATGTTTATAAAAATGTTGCGTGATTTTAAATGTTTCCGTAGTTTTTATAACGAGCATATAGCCTAAAAAACATGTTTCCATGTGATTTATTATTCAGCATCAGTTGTGGGGATCCATTTATGCGCTGATTTACGCCCTCTACGACAGACCTAGGGATTCGTTGACATATATATGGCCTCTAAAAACATAGTCCCACAAGATTTATAATTTAAATATACCCGTAATTTTTATTAAGGGCATATGGCCTCGAAAAAAACCTGTTTCAAAGTGATTTATTAGTCAATTTCAATTTTGGGTCTCCATGCATGCGCCGATCTCCGCTTTCTACGACTGGCTATGGGATTCAACGGCATATGGCCTCAAAAAACCATGTTTTCACGTGATTTATTTATCAAATGTTTCCGAAATTTTTATAATGAGCATATGCCCTCAAAAAAACATGTTTCAATGTGATTTATTCTTCAATTTTAGTTTTGGGCCTACATGTAGCAGCAGATCTCCGCCTTCTAGTCTGTTCTAGGGATTCGATGACATATGCCTCATAAAACATATTCACACATGATTTATTCTTCAAATCTTCCCATAGTTTTTATAACAAGCATGTGGCATTAAAAAAACATGTTTCCACGTGATTTATTCTTCAATTTCAATATTTGGTCTCCATGTATGCGCAGATCACCGCCTTCTACGACTGGGTTAGGGATTCAACAGCATATGGCCTCAAAAACCATGTTTTCACGTGATTTATTCATCAAATGTATCCACGTTCAATTTCAATTTTGTGCTTCCAAATATGCTCAGATCTCAGCTTTCTACGGCTGGCCTAGGGATTCGATGGCATGTTCCCACACGATTTATTCTTCAAATCTTCTTGTAGATTTTATAAAAAGCACATACTCAGATCCCCGCCTTTTACGGTTAACTCCAGTCAATAATATTTCTATTGATGTCGTATGGAAGTTTTTAATAGCTGTAGTTTAAACAAGTTTCTTGCACATGTTGTTGCAAAAATGTTTATATACCATAAAATTGTGTTGAGGCAACATGTTGCTGAAACAACAAACATGTTGCTGAATATCAAATTTTACCTAAATTTTACAAATTATTTATTTTCTCCACGGACAGACAGAATAGAGACAAATATACCAATTAATAGCTACAACCCTAACATGATACACGATACATATTAATAGAGAATATGAAAGACCACCTCTTTTAAAAAGCAGTTAAAAAAGTAAATCAATAAATAAACGAAAATAAAAATAAAAAATATTTATAAGTTTATAAACATATTCTACTATTAATTTACAATAATTACACGATATTTATTTACAATAGGGTAATTAAATTAAATAATTTTTTTCTTTTCTTATAATATAAAGAAAACCTAGAGGCTTTTTAAAATAGATAATTTAAATTAAATTTAGTTTGCCAAACAATAATTATACAATAAAGATTTATTTTTCATTTTAATTCTTAATAAATAAAAATAAATAAAAATTATAACTGAAACTAAAATTTCTTATAATAAATAAATGTAGTGTTGTGAACAAAACTATTTATAAAACTTATTAAAAAAAATATGGCTTAAATTTATAAAGAAAAATATTAAAAAAAAACAAAAGAAATATATTTAAACTTTGAAAATTACAATATATTATTACGATTAATATTAAATAAAAAAACATTAATTAATATAGCATTCATTAGGTTTAAGAATTATTCTCATATGCATATGATTATTATACAAAAATTAAGAAGAACAATTCATTACGTACGTAGAAAGAAAAGTTGTAATTTAAATTAAAAAATCATTTATACATAACATCTATGAAAATTAAATTTAAATTTAAAAGAACTTTTACGAATATTTAGAAAAAAAAAGAAAAAAATTAAAAACATGTTTTGGAATCTATAAAAAAATAAATCAAAATCAAAAATATTTTAAAATTTACTCAAGTATAAAAAAGTAACAAAATAAAAAAGAAAATTGGAAAGAAAACTTTTTCGGCTTAAACAAAATTTTTAATTAAAAATTAATAATTATTAATTATTAAAAAGAGAAACATTTTCATAAAATAAAAACCTAAAAACAAATCGCTTAAAAAATTCATACAACATTTAAACACAGGCTGCTCTATTTCTAAATATTAAATAAAAAAATAAATAAAATTTTCTTATTTTTTATTTTATATTTTATTTTTATTTACTATTTTTATTTAATAAATAAATAAAAAAATTATTTATTTTAATTTATTAAATTTGTTTAAATCTATTGTATTATTTATAAATAAATAAATAAAAAAATTTATTTTTATTTCTTTTATTTATTAAATTTAAAATGTTTATTTAATTTATTAATTTAATTATTTTTTTAAATTAATTTCTTAAATAAATTTTCGTTTATTTATTTAATAAATAATTTTTTTGTACTTATTAAATAAAAATAAAAAAAAATTAAAAATTTTAATTTTATTTAAAAATTTATTTATATATAATTTTATAATAATTAATTTATATATAATTTATAAATATTTTTTTAATTTTAAAATAATGTTTTTTAATTTAATTTAATTTAATTTATTTATTTATTATTTATTTTTAAATTATTTAAAAATTAAAAAAAATTAAATTTTTTAATTTTATTTAATTTATTTATGATTTTATTTATTTTTTTTTTTTATTTTTAAATAACTAAAAATTTTTAATTTTTTTTATTATCTTTATTTAATAAGTACAAAAAAATTTGTAAATAAATTTTTTAATTTTATTTAAATTATTTATTATCTTATTTATTTTTAAAATATTTAAAAATTAAATTTTTAATTTTATTTAATTTATTTATTATCTTTATTTTTTTATTTTTAAATGATTAATAAGTACAAAAAAATGCAAATAAAATTTTTGAATTTTATTTAATTTATTTATTATCTCATTTATTTTACTTTTTTTTGGATTTTTAAATAAAATTATATATTTTTAATTTTTTTTACTATTTTTATTTAATAAGTACAAAAAAATTTTAAATAATTTTTTTAACTTTATTTAATTTATTTATCTTATTTATTTTTATTTTTTGATTTTTAATAAAATTGAACATTTTTATTGTTTTTACTTAATAAGTACAAAAAAATTTTATAGAAATTTTTTAATTTTATTTAATTTATTTATTATCTTATTTATTTTTATTTTTTATTATTTAATTTATTAAATTTTAATTTTTTTAATTTATTATATTATCTATAAATAAATGAATAAAAAAATTATATTTAATAAATAAATTAAATAAAAATAAAATTTTTTTATTTTTAATTTTTTCTTTTAATTATGTTTTTAATTAAAAATAAAAATGATAAAATATAGTAAAATAAAAATAAATTTTTAAATATTGTTATATAATAAATAATTATTTATTTAATTTATTTTTATTATTATATTATATTTTATTATTTTTATTTAATAAATTAAATTAAAAAATAAAAAGATTTAAAAAAAAATAAAACGTTTTTTTTTAATAAAAAGATTTTGTTTATTTATTTATTAAATAAATATAATTTAAAAAATTTTAAAAATAAAAAGAATTTAATTTATTAAATTAAACTAATAAAATATAATATAATAATAAAAATAAATTAAATAAAAAATATAAGTAATTTTTTTATTTATTTATTAAATAAAAATAATTTAAAAATTTAAAATTTTTTTAATATATTTATAAATTTTTAATTTTTATTTTTTATTTAAATTATTAAATAAAAATAATTTAAACAAAGATAAAAAATAAAAAAGATTTTCATTTAATTTATTAAATACATTTTTTTATTTATTTATTAAATAAAATATTTTTTATTTATTAAATAAAAATAATTTTTTAAAAATTTATTATTTAAATAAAAAAATTGTATAAAATTTTTAAAAAATTTCTTTTAAGCCTGTCTGTCATTACAACACGAAATAAGCATTTTTTACATAATTTTATTAACAAAAAAGTAATATTTTTAATTAAAAATTTTAAAAGTATAACATAAAATCAAAATCTCATCTTAAACATCAACTCATTAAACATCTCAGCAATATCATCTCATTCAAACATACATATATATACCATAAATAAAATCATATATAAACTAAAAAATTAAAAAAAAATATAATAAATAAAATAATAATAAAAAAACCACTTTCGCACAATTAAAAATTTTAAAACATAACAACCATCATTCCTATTAAAAAAATTAATCTTTTTTATACTAAATATTTATTATTAAACTCATATTTATTAAAAAAAAACAACAACAACAATCTTATCCAATTAAAAAAATTATATCCTGCTAAATAAGTAATAAAATTAAGAAAAAAATTTGTTGTGACAAGCAAGAAAACTTATTCAACATTTAAATGTGTCAGTCAGGTTTACAAAATTATTAAAAAAAATATTTAAGACCAGAATATCCCAAAAAAATGAAATTAAAATGACAAAGATTTGCAAAAAAGCATTTATAAACAAACAAAAAATAAATATTAATTATATTCCCCCTTAAAAATTAAAAATTCTATCATGTTTAATAATAAAAAAAAATAAAGTTTTTAGTAGTAAAACAACATCACTTACATTATCAATATCAAAAACATTGAAAAAATTTAATTATAAAAAACGAAGTCATTAAACATTCTTAAAAAAAAATTAAATGCATACTATTTAAACAATAAAAAATAATAATAAAATAAAAAGAAATAAAAAAATTCAACTTTTATTCAAACGTAACAAAATAAGTAAAAAAAAAAACAAAACAAAAAAAAATCCAAAAAAAATCAACCATAAAATACAATATAATTAAATAAATAAATAAATATATACCAATAGATTAAAATAATATAAAAAAACTTACATACAATACATTACTTACATATAAAACATACGGTACATAAAAAATATAAAAACCATACAGCAAACCGCAACCAAAAAATCATATGAAAAATACTTCAACGATTTCATGTTGGATAAATAAATAAAAAAATAAAATAAAAATAAAAAAAATTAAAAAAGAACAATTTTAAAATGTGTTTTAAATGAAGTATCAGTTAGTTGAAGTCGATAAGGCAGTTTCTGAAGTTGCCAGATCAGTATATTTTCACAAAAAATATATCCTGCATAAATCGTGATAAATATGATAAAATTAGAATGATGGAAATGACATACCTAGTGGACTGGATAGCCCTGTATCAAGGATTCCAAAACAACAACATACAACGGTGTATGTAGACTTTTTTCTGAAACTGTTTAGAGCCGACGAAGCTAACTTTTTTATATGAACAAACAAAGTAATCTTATAAACCGAGCCAGAATCGAACAAATTTAAAAATTTGCGGTCTTCGGCTATGGATTCCAACACAGTTTTCGTTAAGGTCGATTAGGTTTTGGAACTGAAGATATAGCCGACGAAACCATCTCTTTTTTATATGAGCAAAGAAAGTGTTGTATATAAATCTTTCAAAATTGGATAAATAATAGAATGATGGGAGAAACGGACCTAGCCATAGTACCAAGGATTCCAAAACAGTTTTCGTTACGGTCGGGCATTATCTGGGATCGGAGATATAGTCCATGAAGCTAACATTTTTTTTTTGAATTAGCAAAAAGAAAGTAAACTATATAAATGGATTATAACAAAGAAAATGAAGTATAAAGAATGTGCATTTTAACATATTTTGGAATATTTTTCAAAAATATTTCATGACGCGGGGGGAAAGATAGAAGGGAAGGATACAGAAACCAAGAGCGTAACAATGCGTTGTTGTTGTTTGACCACTTTTTTTATTTATTTTTCTGGTGTTAAAAACAGACGTCGGCACCAATGTCCCTCAGGGGAAGAACATCTTCGGCTTTTTACACACATAGGACACGAACATCAAGAATGTTTGTTAAAAAGAGCGTAAAAATCTTGTCAGCTTTAAAGAAGAAGGTTCATGTCGCTTTTTTCAGACTACACCCAAAGAAATATCACAGTAGGATTCACTAATATCAATGAGAAATGATTTCGATTTTTGGAAGAATACTTGCCAAGTTAAATACGGTGTCTTTAGGGATTTAGTGCAGTACAATTTTTCTATATTTTCCGATCACATATACATATCATTGGGTTAATAAGTAGACTTGACGTTATTACTAACAATTTTCCTCTAGGTTAACACATGCCTATGGTTATGGATTAGTGAGTGAGAGAGAGAAAATAAGTTAAGAGAATTTATTTAATTACAGCCATATAAAAGTGTTAATAATATAGTAATATAAATAATAGTAGTAATAATAGATAAATAAAAATAAAATAAAAAATCGATTTTATTACTAAAAGAACATAAAGCTATCCATCTTTGGCTTAAAAATTAGGCCATGTTTTTTTAGATAAATAAAAATAAAAAGAATAAAAAACCATTTTTTATTAAAAGAAAAAAAAACGAGCATTCCAAAGCATTTAAAAAAATTATACTATGGGACAAAATAAAAAATAAAATACGCCCAGCTAATGACATAGAACATTTTTAACACAAAATATTCTTAGAGTGTTATTCTGAAATAAAATGATGAAGCATCCGCAGCACATGTATTCTTGTCGCAGTCTGATCGACAACTAAATCAAAAAACACAAGAATACATACACATGTACGTACGTACGATGAGAGCAACACATTGTTACGCTCTTTGTTTGTGTTCATTTTCCTTCTGTCTTCCTCCCTCTCATCAAATGATTTTTAAAAAGATTTTGGTGAGAGCGGGTCGTAATGTTACAACCCGCCATAAGAAATTTTACTTCTACATGATGCGTATTCTTTATATCCATATTCTTTGATTACAATTAGATAAAAAATTATCAAAAATGATAAAAAAAAAATGAAATTGTGGGTAATGTGGAGCTAATGGGCTGGATAGCCCTGGTATCGAGGATTCGGAAACAATTTTTGTTACAGTTGACCCGAGATATCGGTGACGATGCTAATATTAGCGCTGAAGCTAATAAATCGGCAAAAAAATACAAGTTATCTACAAAAAAAATACAAATCATTGTCCAAAAATATGCAAGACATTGACCCGAAAAAGCCGTGTCGTAGACCAAAAATAACGCAAATCATTGACCAAAATAATTCAAGTCATCGACTAAAAAATGCAAGTTATCGAACAAGAAATGCAATTCATCAACCAGAAAATGCAAGTAATCGACAGAAAAAAGCAAGTTAACGACCATAAAAGTCGTTGGCCAAAAAATGCAAGTCAATTCCAAAGAAAACGCAAGTCATCTAACAAAATATGTAAGTCATCGCCCAAAAACATGGCAGCCATTAACAAAAAAAAAAAAGAGCGCAAGGCACCGACAAATTTGCACGATTTATATAGAAAACTTTTTTTGCTCATTGGAAGAAAACAATTAGCTTCGCCAACTATGTTTTCGGCCGAAGTTACTCCCGTCTATAAGTAAAACTGTTTTGGAATTCTTTTGAGACTAGGTCTGAAAACCAACCATTTTAAATTTTATTGCATTTTGCCCGATTTTAAGGAAGACATACATACATATTTGGTAAAATCTTTGCTCGTCATATGAGGTACTCAGTAGAAAAAAATGTTGGGTGTTCGTTAAATGCGATGTTTACTGAATCCAATGTTCGTTAAATCGAAATACCAAAGTATTTGTAAATAAATTTTTAAATAATTTTTCTTATTCTTCAACTTTTATTCAAGGACAGAGTTTCTGGATATAAATTAATAGGGGATGAAAACAGAAATTTTTCTTTTTTTTTTGGCGGTCTAAAATGTTTAAATGCCTAAATGCTTTCCAAAAAGCTACAAATCGGGAAATTCAAATTGTTCAAAAGGTATATCGGATTCTAAATTTAACATCAGGAAAAGTTAATTAAAAAAAAAAACTAAAAATTAATTTATTTCGTTATTTCGTATCCCTTTTTTGTGATTTCTTATTCAGAAGTTGCTTACCAACATTTACCTGGCAACATTGGTCCTGTGTACCGCTGGTTTTATCTTTTTGCTCGTGCTTATCATTGTACTGTTACAGTATATGGACCCTAATATTAAAGTACTGTATGACAACAGTATACCCAGCATTATCAATACTATTACACTGCATTATCAATACAATTTACTGACGTCCATTTTGAAAACTAGATGGCAACAATAGCAGCAACGTTATTAAATTCTAGTTCTTACATGTCAATGTCAAAAGAATATCGTATTTGGGAAAGAATTTTAAAATTCCTAGAAATAAAAACGATTTCGATAACTTTAAGTTCACTGTCATATATAATGAAAACAGGCCAATAATCTTTTCAACCTTGAAAAGAGCTGTCAAAGTAGTTGAATTATTGGGTAGAATAAATTATATTATTTATGTTCATAGGCAGAGATTTATTTTGAGGCCAATGAGCCCATTGTCTCCTAGTTTCTAAAATAATTAACTCCCCTCCCTTAGGTGAGTAAAACATTCCCCTTTAACGTGTTATTCGTGCGGCTACCACGGTGCAAAATATTTATCTTCCAAGATCTGTGAGATGGGTAGTGGGTGAAATAGAGGTGCCTTAAAGCTTAAAATTCTTTTTCGCCAATCCTGTATGTATTACAACCTAGCTTCACATACCACCCCTGTTGTATGTGCTAATTTTATTTTAGAGTGGCTGGAGTACATACTGTTTAAAGTCGACTCCGAATGACAGATATTTTAAGAAACTTTTCATATGCAATTTTTTTTATTCACAGAGTTTTTGCCAAAAATCTGCTGTGGGGAAGCCGCCGAAAGAAATATTTTTTCATATTTCACGTCTAATAAGCCAACACACTACCTACTAGACTATGGCGATTACCATATACAATGGGTTTAAATCCAACTGAGCCGGCAGAGTCATTATAAAATAGGTTCTGCTTGTCACAATAATGCCAACGAAAGTCCGCCCTTGCATCTTATCGATCTTCACTTGAACTGTTTCCAAAAAAGGACTTGCAAATCGTTGTGTTCTATTTATTTATCACGTATTCGAAGCATCGAATGATACATCTATGCTGATCAATAAAAGGAAGTCAATTTATCGATAACATACACCGAATGTTTTAAAAACATTGATGTACATTTGTATGTCGTCCAGCACTAACCTGCATCCAAAGATAAAGAAACTTCCATTGTGTGAAACAGACCTGTGTTCATTAAAGGAACGCGAAAAAATGAAAAACATGTAACGAAGCTAATGCTACTTTAAGCTCAAAATATGCTCCACCTCTGCTGTTTCTAGCTGAGGCTTCATTTTGATCCTGCGGTTCTTGACTAACATATGCGCGCCTTTTAAGAATTGAAATACTTCTCCAACTGGGGTCACAGTAGAAAACGAAATGTGAAAAAAATAAAGTTTTTCGGCGACTTCCTCTTCAGTCAGTTTTCTGGCAAAAACTCTAAGAGTAGATAAAAAAATGCTGCTCCCATTTAACGACCTCTACAGTGGTGGATGCAGATCCGCTGAGGAAGAGGAGACTGTTATCCATTTTCTTTGTCAATGTCCATCTCTTGGAAGGTGCAGATATAGGTTATTTGGCTCTCCGATTCTTGTCAGCTTGACGAAGCTATCGTCCATTGATGTCAAGGATATAGCTTCGTTTATCAAGATTTCGGGCTGGTTTTAAAGCGTGCCCTTGCGCTGGCCAACTTCTTCTTCCCTGGTTTGGAGGAACTTGATCAGTACAGGGACTGCGTTCACCTGTGGCGTCCCAACGGGCAGCTATGCGTGCTCAAGTGAGCTTTTTATATCGAAGCTACCACTCTAACCTAACCTAACCTAAATAAAAAAAATGCCATGAAAAGCGTTTCAAAAATCTGTCGTTCGTAGTCGACTTTAAACTGTAGGTCCCGCCTTTTACTGTAAAATAAATTAACGCCCTCAACATGGGCGGTTTGGGAAACTAGGTTGTAATAAAGATTTAAGGGTTGTAAGAACCAATTAAGTAAGTATGTAAGTAATCCTTAGTCATCCTTAGATAATTGCGAAAAAAAACTGAATTTATCTCTACAGCTGTGAACTGTACAAAAAAGAGGCGGAAGAAAGTGTTCCATAACAAATTAGTATGCTTTCCAGTTTCATTATATAAACCGGATATTGATCCATGAAAACTCCATTTATTTTTGCAATTTTACGCCATGACTTTTGTACGCATGTACCACCACAATATTAACCACTTGACAAGAACATTTTTTGCAGCATCCCTTGGAATCCTAAAAACTTTTTAGGGATGCTTTAGTTATTAGGGGATGATATTCAGAAAATGAAAAACTGGGTCATTTTCTCATTTGTTTACTTTAAAAAAAAAAAAAAAAAAAATTGAAATAAAAATGGCTTTCATCAACGCAACCATAACTTCGATAACTTGCAACATATGTTGGCAACTTCTTTATTTTGTGTTGCGTTTTATCGTATTCAGCCAAAAGGGATTTGCATGTTAAAAGGAGATTGAAATATAAAATTACAAAAACTCTATGGTTATTGTTGTTGTTGTTGTTGTCAATAAAATAATAAAAATTAACCAAAAATAACAAGAAAAGAAAGTCGCACTTTTTTTCTGTTTTTGTGTTTTTTTTTTTTTTGGTAGAAATGTGTTACAAATCCACATGATTATTATGTACGTATAACGAACATTGTACATTTGAAACCCTATAAATAACACAAGTCTTGTACTTGTTAAAACATTTCATTACCTCTACTGCGTGCGACCCCTAACTCCAAGGGAGTCTTTGTACGTCTACAAATATGGTGTTTATTTTGGTTTGAGGGGGAAAATTATTCAGAGAACTCTGAACAGACGTTTTTTTTTCCTTTAACTCTATAGGCATATAAATGCAATATTGTTTGTATTAGAGCTAGGATTACCAGTTGTCAAAAAAAAAAACACTGGGATTTAATGAATTTCCTTTAGTTTTCTAATATAGGTAAATATGAGGAATAGATTCACAAAAGGCAGACCGCCAAAGGCTTAACAAAGATTGCATTTCTTTTTGTGTAAGTGGCAACTCTGAAAATTTGACAGATATCACATAAATTTATGCAGACATACACATATAATTGGTCATTACATTCCTTTCGGTCAGGATTACGACCTAGCTCCTCACACCACTTAATCTCAGTGTATATCGAAAGCAGTATGGTCTTGCCATATTCTGTATTAAAAAGACGGCCCGTCAACGTCACAGTTATTTAAAAAAAAAAGTTGGAAATCATTATGCGGCCCCTACATATTCCGATACAACATGTTGAATCAAAGGTTGCCGTGTGAGCAACGTGTAGGGGCCGCTTTACGATTTGAATTTTGAATACAAAATTCTTTGCGGTATTAGATGAATAGATATGGCAACCCTGTTTACAAGGCCTTATTCCTATTTCGAAGCATTTTATATGCCACAACATTATTTGGGTCACTTGTTAAATAGATTTTCCATTTTGAACGAACGTCTCTTTGCATTGGGGCTGCGCTTTGCAAGTTGAAACGCGAGAACATTTTTATGGTACTTGTGTGTGTATTTGAGGTTTGTTTTATTTTCCTTGCCTGCCACTTTACTGTTATCAAAACAACTCTCTGTCATGTTTCCTTCCGCTGTTTTCTTGCCAGCCGAAAAAACGCCGGTAAATTCAACGCGACAACAACTTTATTGCGGATTGGATAACAACAGAAACGTCCATGGGAACAAGTTTAAGGCTTTTAAAAGGAAAAAAACTGCGTATTTTCAAAAGGGAAACTGAAAAATTTTCCTACACGGACTAGACGATTGTCATTTTGCGGGGTTAAGGTTTCTTTTTTTTCGTGCATAATTTGTTGAAATGCCATGATTTTTGTCAAAATTCGATTCGTTTGTTTGGTTGTTTGGTTGGGGGGGGGGGGGGGGTATTAAATTTTCAATATTTGTTGTTAAAAATTTATGGCATTTTGTTACAAGATTTACTACCCACCCGCATGCATTAGATGGTGTTGCATTTATTGTTTATTTTCAATTAATTTTCAATTAATCGTAGAAATCGATAACACACCCTATCATGCGAAAACAAAACGATAACTTCAACTGAAATAATTAGTCAGCAATTAGTCAAGTTTTAAATGCCACTAGAATGACGTTCCACCCTCAACTAATTAAGGGAACATGAATGGACAGTGATCACAGAGCGGAATCAACTTTAAACTGTAGGCTCCTCCGCCACTCATGCATAAAATTAAGATGCAATATGCCTGGTGTAGGCAGCATGGTCGAAAAGGCATGATTAAAGTAAGTACGTAATTAGGAACTCCAACTCTGGAGATCCCGGGATTCCCGTTGAAACTCTTAAGGTCTATACCGATGGTTTCAAAATGATAAACATAGAATAGCCTGTGGTGTGTATATTAAGAGCTTTCATATAAAGCAGCCTCACCGATGCAGTTCATGGCTATGTTGAAAACAAAGCTTGTTGAGGCATAGAGCCAGCAAGAGGACTATTTTTCTTGTCAGGAGTTGCATGGACTCCCTACACCGTTATACGTCGTCGACGCAACACTCGCCTCTATTGAGTTCCGGGACACTATGCATACATAACATAATTGGTCATTACACAACCCTTCGGTCAGGATTCCGACCTAGCTTCTCACACCACTTACATATGTTGTGTGTGTTAATTTTATACATGAGCGGCGGGACCTATATAGTCTGTAGTCGATTCCGAACGACAGATTTTTGAGAAACTTTTCATGGAAGTTTCTTTACTTTCAAATGTTTGCCAGAAATCTGCTGAGAGACAGTCGCTGAAGAAATATTTTTTTTTTCATATTTTCGTTTTGATGTCTGACCTGGGGTTTGAACCCGGGCCTTACACCTAATAAGCCAACACACTACCTACTAGACTACGACGACTTTCGGGCCACTATGGCATAAAGATTTGCAGGAGGCAGGAGAGCGTCAGGAGAGTTGTATGGACTCTCTACACCGTATACTTCGATACAACACTTGAACCTATTGAGTTCCGGGCTACTATGGCATAAAGGAAATTGAAAAAGCGGACGAAATGAAATGGAAGGGATCGGAGTTGCCTGAGGAAGAGGCGATAAAGGGGACATGTACGCCCTTACAAGAAAACCAGAGAACTACTTGAATTCGACAAGAAAACGGATCGTACTCTAACATGGATTCTAACGGGACACTGCGCTATTGATAATTTCGCTGACAAGCTTTGTCTGCCCCAACAGGATTACTGCAGATGCTGCCAGGATGCGGCAGAAACGGAATCGGTACAACACTTTTTATGTGAGTGTGCCTTGCACTTCAAAACAGACGTCACCGGTCTTTGGGTGAGAGATCATTTGAAGATCAGGCGTGCCACTAAGGGAACTAGCCGGTTTCATCCGGAGTTCAGGGTAGTTGAAACCCACCACTAATGGATCAAGGCAAGGGGGCTTACCTCGGTGAATCGTCTAAGCGCGATTAGACAGATAAGTGGCTTCAGGACAGTGTGTGATGAAGCGGTATTGGTATTGGCAAAGACAATACCAATAGACATATTGGGGGATGAGATGAGGTGGATATACTTTCGACGGAGGAACGAAGGACCATGCACAAATGGCAGTCACGATGGGAGAACGGTTTAAAGGGGAGATGGATATTTCATCTTGTCCCTGATGTAACCCTTTGGATGAAGAACAAACATTGCGAGCTGAACCACTACGTGACCCAGTTCCTAACTGGTTATGGGTGCTTCAGGAAGTACGTGCACAGACATGATACTTACCCTTTATGCCCAAACTGTGCAGATGAGGAGGAGGATGCAGAGCATATTCTAATGGGCCATATAGCCCAAGAGAACTTCCCTGTAAACGGCATGATACCCGCAAAACTAATCTAAAGATGTTTGTTAAACGGAAATTAGGAGGATTTTTTACAAAATAAAAAGAAATCTTTCCTCTAATCCGTTGTTAAATATGGTTTCTATAACTTTTCGTTTTCTTTCTATGCCTAGACTTTAGTTTCCTATAAAAACCTATCAATACTTCAGTGAGAGGATACAATTTAATATTTAAATTCATTTCTAAACAAACTTATTGTTGTTGTTCTTGTTGTTATTGTAAATTTTATATTCATAGTGAAATTCAATATTTCTAACACAAACTAACTAACCAAGGAAACCATATATTTATTGTGAACATATTATATTAAAAAAACAACAATAACAACAACAACAACAATAATAATAATAGTAAGTAGAAAAGGAAAACTTTTTTCTAATAGTTAAATAGTCCTGCAACAACACATACATACATACAAATAAATATACACCCTGGTAACAGTGACAATAAAACACGGGCGACTTTATGTATTCGTAGACGTAGTCATTGTCGTACATATGAAAGTATGTACGATGATACGGTATAATATTGGAAATAATGTATGTATGTATGTGTGTTTGGCGGAGACACATACAAGTGCAATACATCAATAAAACAAAATAAAAAAAATGGAAAAAACACAACAAAAACAAATGCAAATGTTCCATTCCGTTCATGCTTAAAGGGGGATACATTTCCCCAGTTGTTAATATTCATCACTTTTTACTGCCTACTTTACTAACCATAAACTGTCTACTAAAGACACAATTGCTACACTTCCTGTGCCATGGGAACCAAAGATTAGCAATGAATCGCTTTTTCGCTATTCATAAGTACTCATGAAATTTTGCGAATGAGTGAGTCAACAGTATTGAAATCCAACTACTCTGATTCATTCGTACCCAGTACAATATTGATTTATAAGTACAGGTTGCAATGAGTATGAGTACAACGTTGACTTCAAACTCCGAGCATTCGAAATATGTTTGATTCATACGCTTTACTCATTCAGATTCATAAATTTAGAAAACTACTCATAATACTCATAAATGATTCGAGTGATTCGAATCATACATCACAATTTGCAGTCTTAGTTGCTGTTGCATTTACAAAGAAAGAAGAAAGACACATAAACAAAAAAAGACAAAGACAGCAAGCTGCGCACACACACACAACCTTCTAGTGAGTATTGTAGTGTTCGTACGCGAATCATACTTATTTTGTGATTCGTGTATACGATGAGTCGTGGAGAGTCGAAATCAATAACATCATGCGTATTGTTAAGTATGAGTACCATGAGTATTTCAAACTTTGAATATGAGTACATAGTATGAGTGTGACATTAAAATAAGTATGAATGCTTAGAAGTATCAGAAATTATAAGTATGATTCGAATTGTCGAATTGATTCGACTATTTTGAGTAGTCATTGCTGACCTCTGATGGGAATGCAGCTGGTAACAGGGATAAGCTGAAGTTTAAGTTTCGAAAAACGTGATCACGGTAAACCTGGTTGATAGGGCCATTCTTTACGTTTATAGTCTCAGTTGTCTAGTCTAAATAGATGGTGTGTTGGCTTATTAGGCTAGAGCCTTTGGTTCAATCCCTAGCTCAGACATCTCAAAGAAAACGAATAAAAGAATATATTTTTTCGCCAGCTTCCTCCAAAAGTCTGCCGGTAAAAACTGTGAAAATAAATAAAATTAACATGAAAAGCTTCTCGAAAATATATCGTTCGAAGCCGACATTAAACTGCAAGTCCCTCTACTCATGGATACAATTTAAACCCACAACATACATACATGGTGTGACACGACGATAGGTTGTAATCTAGACTAACTGACAATAATGACCAAGTAGTTTTTAAAATGGTGCATATACCGCTGTGCTGCGTCTTCCTAATTTGCTGCTATTGTCTAAGAGATCTAGGGCGCTTCTCTGATTCTTGATCCGCCTAAAATTGACTAAAATCTCTCGTTTGTATGTCTATTGGCATATTCCTGGATACTACAGCTTCTTTATTCTCAGTCCTGCATGAGCAGGAGGCTCTTAATGCAGAACTCATCTCACCGTAATGTACGCTTTAACAAAGTGAGTGATCATGCGGTTGCCTTGCTCAGTACTTTCCTGGTACCGAATAGTATCATGAAAAATGTATGCACAAAGGCAGTTTAGACCCTAGGAAAACTAATTCTCTGGCTGACATTTTATGTTGAATGCTAGTCTAGAGCTAAACAGTCACATGTTATTCCCGCTACTGAAAGCAATATCGATAGGCGCTGCCAGATCGCCTATAAAGATTAAACTGCAGGTCCCGCCATTCATGTATAGAATTAAAACACAGAACATGAATGGTGTGAGACTACGATAGGTTGTAATCTTGACTAAATGATTGTAATGACCAAGTAAATAAATTAAGTAAGTAGTATTTAAAGTGGTCTACACTGTACCGCAGTCAATATGCTGGAGTTCACTTCTCTAATCTGATCTGAACGTGACATTGCATCGATAATCTTAAAGTCCGGAGTAGACTGAAGCGCACACATAGATAGAAACCGAGCTTAGGTATGGGGGACCTAAACTATTTTGGTGTGGTCTTCTTCGAGTTGATGCTCACGTTTAAAGCTGCATATTTATTTGGTTCGTATGATTTTAACATCTTCGTGACCAAAGTGTGTCCATCCGATTCTCCTGGATGAACAGCCACCTCTACCTAACATTTTCATTGGTAGCCTGGCCTTTCTGGCGGACCTTAGTAGACTTTAGATTCTTTGATCTCGCTGAGATCTTGAATATAACCGCCCTATATTGCCACAGTACGAAAATAATTGGAGTAGACTGTCAAAGCATGAATGAATTCAAAATGCAGGGCGTATAATATTCTCAAGTAAAATTTTCTGAGCTTGGTGTCCATGCTAAATATTAAGGCTGTACATTTGATAGCTCCGTTACTAATGTCGGATCACTAGGATTACTGCAGGAGCTGCCATAATGTAGACTAAATGGAATCGGTACAACACCTTTTAAGCGAGGGTCTTGCTATTCAGAACAAACGTCCTTGGCTTTTGGGTAACAGAACGTTTGAAGATCGGGGCATGGTGACGTATGTGCCACTAAGGGAACTGGCCGGCTTCATATGGCGCTCAGAGTGGTTCAAACCCATCACTAACGGATCATGACAAGGAGGGTTACCTTACACTGAGTAACACAACGGGTCATATAGGCCCATAACCAATAACCTGACCTAGTAATAGGTAATCTGACATCTGTATTCAGTTACGTATGGTCAGCCAAATCACTAGTTTGGCAGCAACTATATATTTTCATGCGACTGACAACAATCTGGCTATAACTTTGATAGTCTTATTTGGAATTAAGGGATTAATAAGAGGTTAGATTAGGTAATGTGGCTGACCCTCTTAAAGGAATAAGGCTCATTATGATATTATGATATCACAATGAATCAATTCTACCCGGGAATCAAACATTCCCTAAAGAGAATCAACACGGGTTCAAATAAATAAATTTTGCTATCGTAGCAATCCTTAAATTACAAAGCTCAGTCAAAGATATCAGAAAGTAAGAGGTCAAAAACCCTATGTCTGATTATGACAAGACTATAAATGTCTACTAAAATGTTAGTGGGCCGCAAGAAGCGCTATTAAGCGATGGATGCCCATAGGATTTAACGACAGAAGTAAGAGATTTTCTGGGCAAATTCTGCCATCAAAATGCCATGACCTTTGCCTATAAACCACTGCAGTGCTAAGGGTTTATATATCAGAACCCTTAATAAATTCAACACATTACACTTTATCACTGAAAAAGAGGTTGATAAAGTTGAATTTCTTCTTCTTCTACAGAGTTGGTATGGCTAATACTATGAACTTCCTCTCAGCAGATTTCTGGCAAAAACTCTGAGAGTAAATAAAAATTGCAATGAAAAGCTTCTCAACAATCTGTCGTTCGGAGTCGACTTTAAACTGTAGGTCCCGCCACTCATGTATAAAATTAACACACACAACATAAGTGGTGTGAGAAACTATGTCGTAATCCTGACTGATGGGTTGTAATCAATTCAATATGTAATCAATTATGTATACTATGTTCTGGTATGCACTTTAATTGAGTCAATATTCGGTTTATTGAGTACAATATTTTAAGTGTTCAGACATATTAATATACGCAGTTCAGCTACTTATTCAATATTCATTTGACAGCTGGTAAACAAAACAGCTGGTTTTTCAACAACATTATTTTTATTTTTGAGTTTACATTTGAGTTGTTAAATATAAACAAGAAGTGTTCGGTTAATTGTAATATGCGCACTGAACATACTTATGACAGTGCTGCATTTTAAGTTTTACTCAATATTATAACAATTTGCGTATTTATTGAGCAATAATTAATTGACATTTTATATGAAATATTGAGCTCAATAATGGCGTTTATTGCGATTTACGCAATAAAGGTGCATGTCTGAACACCGTATAAGCCATTGGCATGGATTTGAAAGCCATTTTACAAAAAATGCAAAAACCATATCGAGGATATTTGTTAATGCGGAACCCATCCTACAAAACAGCAGTGTAGCATACAAAAGAATCGCACATATTTAAACGGATACCCTCTGCAATATTAATAATAAAATAGAAATAAAAACAAAAACAAAACAAAAAACCGATAACAAGAACAAGAACACTTGAAAGTAGGGAAAAACAAACAACAAAAGGGTGTGAAAAATGTGAAAATATTGAAATTAAATGGGACAGACAGGCATACAAACAAAGACTAGAACAAGAGAACTACACACTCATTGATATGTTTTCAACACACACAGTCTACTAGATAATGATAGATTCCCTGCGGGAAATATGGTAAAAGGCATAAAGAGGCCTCTTTTCGTTAGACCCCTTAACACACAGAGTAATCTGGTATATACGATGGATGGCACATATAATAAGGAAATGTTGTTAGAATAAGAAGAATCATGAAATAAGGAAAAGGAATTTAAATTATTCTTAAAGGGCCCCTAGAAGTCAGGCGCCCGGAATTAGTGCTTTCGCTTAAGTGAATTTGGTGTTGTAGGAAACACTCTAATGTAAGTACGCGTGAGTACATATTGAAGGGTTTTGCATGTGGGGTCGTCACACTTTTAAGGAGAGAGATTTTAAATTTTATGCCGGTTATTGTGAGTGAAGAATTTTCTTTGTATCTACAGTTGCGTAAAAAAGTCTGTACATTATGAGAAATGTAATAATAATTGGATCCCAGAATGTCTAGTGTATTCAGAAAAAGCCAGTTTATGTTGTGGATTTTGAGTTGGCGGTGTCATATTGCTTCTAGGACAACGTTAGCTAGGTTGTCACTGTTAGGGCAAGGGCTGAGCACTATAAGTTAATGATTATCAGTACTTTTTTGGCCTGAATTGAATGATCTGAACACCAATGATATGTGGTTTCAAGAAGAGGGCACTCCATGCCATACATCACATGCTACGTTGGATATTCTGCATGAGGGATTTGCATTTGTGGTCATCTCACGCGGAAGAAATGTAAACTCAGATCGTGCAATTTGACCCCGTTAGACTTTTTAAAGGAGTTCTTAAACTCACCATAACCCTTGCCATCATTTAAATACAGGCTGATTTATGCTCCAGATTCATGGAAAGTTTAACTTTTTGGAAGCTTTCCACCTAGAAAAACCTGGGTGAACATTTGATCGATGTTATCGGCCACACATAATGCCATAAATAGGTTTTTGAAACAAATAAAAAATGACGATGTTATCTCACACACACTCACTCACACGAAAACTAATTCAGATAATGGGGACAGGCAGGCAGTTCTTTAAAACAGGAATATCGCGCAATTTATATAAGATAGGAGATAAATGACGTCATTTCTCCCACGTGAACTCAATGATTTGGATTACGTGGATAATATTTTTTTGCACTCGTACAAGATCTCCAATATTATGCGCATGTGAGACTTGAGTTAAATAGTAAGCATAATAAAATCAAAGCTATTAGAGCCAACGATATTAACAGCACAAGGAACATTAGCAGCTACAAGGTGAACCATGAGATGCGGGACTATACAGTATTTTCTATTCGCCTGAAAGTCCCTGAGAGCACCTTGAGAGTTCTCAAATATATTGAAAGCATGGTCCTGGATGGTATCATGGATGGATGGAGTGGTAGCCTTGATGCCAAAAGCTCACTTGAGCACGCATAGCAGCCCGTTGTGACGCCACAGGTGAACCCAGTTCCTGTACTGACCAAGTTCCCCCGAACCCAGGAGGGGGAGGGCAGTCAGCGCAAGAAATGCACAGTTAAAGCACGACTAACCCACGCTGGAAAACCAGCCCGAAGATTTGATAAACGAAGCTATATCCTTGATATCAATGCACGATAGCTCCGCTAAGCTGACAAGGATTGGTACCTTGCAAGAGATGGGCATTAACAAAGAGCAGAACACAACAGACTTATCTCAGTAGTCTGGCTTATTTCCAACTGGTTGTGAACAATGGTTACAGAAAGAGGCAAGTCCTTTAAGCGTTTACAATTTTTGAGGGGACCTATATAGGCTTATGTTTGGGTTTTTATTGGATGAAATTTTACGTGGTGGGTTCCAAGCCCTACGAACAACCCAAATTTCAAGTCCAGGGGGTTGAACTTCGCTGCACGCATTAGTTAACATCTAGCGGGTGTAAGTATGTCATCCAGGAAGGGCCACGAGGAGGCTGCATGTTAAATTGAATATAGCAAGACAAGGATCGTCCTGGAGGTCGCCATGTTGACATCACAGTCAGAAACTTTATCTTGTAGGCAATTGAGTACCAGAGACCTCTCCCGTACGACAACACTAATAATCTACAAGACGCTCATCCTCCCCGTGCTTCTTTATGGCGCAGAGGCATGGACCCTATTAAGCACTGATGTGGCAGCCTTGAGGGTATTCGAGAGAAATGTCCTACGTAAGATCTTCGGTCCAGTGCGAGTTGGCGATGATTATCGCATCCGATCCAACAGTGAACTGTATGAGCTCCTCAACGACATAGACGTTCTGCAGCGTATTATTATCCAGCGGCCATGTCGTTTGAATGGAGGAGGATTCTCTGGCGAGACGGGTATTTGATGCGGGGATTTGCTGAAGACGACGAAGAGGATGGCCTTGTTTGCATTGGAAGGATCGACCAAATCGAGGAAGCCCTATCATCGATTGGTGTGACCAACTGGTGTAGAGGCGCAAGAAGTAGAGGCGCAAGAAGTAGAGGCGCAAGAAGCAGAGGCGCCTGGAAGGATGTATTACGGCAGACCGAAATCCGTTAAGCGGGTTGTTAATGACGAATTAAGTACGTAAGTAAGTAAGTAGGAGACAAGCTGATTATTTAAAGGGCATCACAATTTGCCAAATTTTCAACAAATAAGACTGCCAAATTCAACGCAATAGAATACAAAGATAAAATGAAATGTATGTTCTGCTAAAGTGTACCTATAATTTTGTCCACCACTATTTCAGTATATGACTGCATGCTCCATATTGTATGGTACTATGTCTGTTAGCCAGAAGAGAGTTCACAATATTTTTGTATGGGTTTTCTCATAGTATTTGTTGTTGTTGTTGCTGTAGTCGTTGTTATTGTTGTTCATTTCATATCAAAAGGATATATGCTTACAACAAGGAACGTACAAGTTTGATTAAACAATTAATTTAATTAATTTATTAACTTAAAGAACAAAGACACTCGTACGTACTACAGACTTAATTAAGGAGTATAATGACAAGGCAAAAAATGGTAGAACAAAAGGGGTGCGCATTTAATTCCGGCCTCCTACAATGTTTTTTGTGGCGCGCTTATCAATTAAAACTTATTAAAAATCATTTAAACAATTAACAAAAAAGGCACAGAATTTTATTCGAAGGATACCGAAGACAAAGAGAAGACTGTAGGACGTTCAATTGGAAACTAAATACGGAAATTAGGATGCATTAATAACTGTTGACTAGGACCTTGAAATTGCTTTCGGTTCACATCCGTATTAAAGGCAATAAAGATGCTGACAGGATGGAAGTAATTGTTACAGGATTGTTCTACAATTCTGAAGTAAAAGGCTTATTTGGTACCCCACCCATTTGCTTTATTAAAAGAAGAGTTTGAACGTACAATTGGTGCAACTCAGCAAAAAGCCAAAGTGCTTTAAATCGCAAGAGTTTATTGCCCAAAACAAAGACAATTGCGTGGAAAATGCACAAAAATGTCATACAAAATTTGGTCGCAGCGAAGGACCGTGAAAGTCCGGTATATACAAGTTTAACGCTAAAGTTCTTGAAATTGGTTTTACTGCTGATGCATTGCACTGAACGTAATGCATCGATTTAGGCTTCAGCAACATTGGGCTTTATTGGAAATTTATTTGCAAAACAACTGCACGGAAATTGCACGAAAATGTTATACGAAGTTTGGTCGTAGCGAAGGACCAACAGTGCCCGCCCGGTATATGCAAGTTTATTGCTAAAGTTCGTGAAACTGGTTTCATTGATGGATGCGCCAAGAGATGTGAGCGTGCTCATACAGTGTGCGTACACCTGAAAATATCGAAACTGTGGCTGTGAGTGTGCATGACAATCTATTAACATCAACTCGTACTCGTCATTGTTCTCAAGAATTGCACATTTCACGCATCAGATTACGTCTAGCTTTGCAAAAAGATCTCGGTATGATGCCTGACAAAGTTCAATTGGTTCAAGAGTTGAAACCGCATGACCATTCGCTTCCTTACTTCGTTTCGCTAGAATAGGAACTGCACGATGATGTCGATTTTGCCAAAAAAAAAAAAAAGATATCATCTTTTGGGATGAAGCTCGTTTTCATCTTGTTGGCAAAGATTGCCGTATTTGGGACTTAGAAAACCCACACGTGGTCTTACAGAAGCCAATGCACCCATTACGAGTGACTGTTTGGTGGAGCTTTTAGAGCGGAAGCATCATTGGCCCATATTCCTTTGAAAATGAAGACGACGCAACCATTACGGTCAATGGAGACACCTATCGCAGCATGATAACCGATATTATTGTACCCGCTCTTCACGCTTTAGATGTGAACGATGTTTGGTTTCAACAGGATGGTGCAACTGGCCAAAAATCTCAAACCTGGCCGTACATGGTATTGATGTGAACAATGTTTGAATGTTGCAACTTTCCACACAATTCATGCCGCAATCGATTTATTGCGTCAAACGTTTGATGGCCGTTTAATTAGCCGAAATGGTGGTTTTATTGGAGTTTTAAAGTGAATAGTAGAGTGTGTGGGACAAATCAGCCTAGTTTGCTTATTTTATACTCGTTTATTACATTTAAAGTCTCTGTAGCCTAGTAGGTAGTGTGTTGGCTTTTAAGAGAAGAGCCTCAGCCAAAGCACAGACATATCAAACAAAACGAAATGTGATTACTTCCCTCTTAGCAGATGTCTGACAAAATCTCTGAGAGTCAATAAAAAATTGCCATGAAAAAGTTTCTTAAAAATCTGTCGTTTGAAGTCGACTTTGAAATGTTGGTGCCGCCCGGGACGTATAAGATTATCACACACAGCGTAAATGGTGTAGGAAAATTGGTCGCAATCCTGACCTGTGGCACCGCAACGGGCCGCTATGCGTGCTCAAGTGAGCTTTTTGGTAAATTAAAGCTACCACGCTAACCTAACCTAACCTAACCTGACTAAAGGGCTTTAATGACCAATTATGTAGGTATACATTTTCAAAAACGCCTGCGGGACAGTGCGAAGAATTCATCTATCGAAATCCCGCACCGGAAAGGAAATATGTCATTGCCGTTCATGTTGATAAAATTCTTTATATTCCATGAAATGTGTCCGGCTGGTCGGAGAAGGCTTTGATCATCTTCTACAACTCGGTGTGGTGAACGAAATTTGTAATTTGCTGAGACACCGTGTGTCTACGGGAACACTGTGAAGAAATTACTGAAGAAGTTGAATCCTCAGCTAACTTTATAGGCATAGTCAAGTGTCCTAGCATCAGATTAACCAGGCACAGAGCCAGGTTGCTGACTCGCTTGAGACCTGCACTAGCCAGGTAAGTAGAAAAAGAGTTTTACGAAAGGCAAACATTGGTGGATTGCAGATTTTCTAACAGAAATCAATTATCTGAGATTGCATTGGCTTACTTGGTTACATCTTCTGACTTAACATATCCCAAACAAAAATTTAGAAAATTCGCTCGAGTAGGGGAGCTAGTGAATAATACCAATTTTGGTAAGAGAGTTATTACAAAGAGGGTGCATATAAACAAACTTTTTTGAAGTAAGAAGATTTCCTAATACTACGTTCAGATATGCACTTTTATTGAGTCAATATTCGGTTAATTGAGTACAATATTTTAAGTGTTCATACATAATAATATACGCAGTTCAGCTGCTTATTCAATATTCATTTGACAGCTGGTAAACAAAACAGCTGGTTGTTTCAACAACATTGTTTTTATTTTTGAGTTTACATTTGAGTTGTCAAATATAAACAGAAAGTGTTCGGATAAATGTAATATGCGCACTGAACATATGTACTTATGACAGTGCTGTATTTTAAGTTTTACTCAATATTATAACAATTTGCGTATTTATTGCGCAATATTTAACTGAAACTTTATATGATATATTGAGCTCAACAACGGCGTTTATTGCGATAATAAATCAATAAAGGTGTATCTCTAAACACAGTATAAGTTTCAAGGCTGCTAAGCGGAGAATTATTGGTTTTGAAATTAAAAAAATTTAATGTGTGAGAAGATAAATTCAAATTTAAAAATTCAAGACGCTATCCATAAATTTTAGCAGCGCCACATTTGCTATTTTTCTCTTGACAGAACAAATTTTGCCAATAACAGAGCACTGTTAGCTGGTTAACAGTATCTATTGGAACAAGTCCACTTGTTTAGGAGCAAAATTTAGGATATGCCGTAGGTCTATGAGTACCATACCATATTCAAAGAAAGGTTCCAAGGCCTCTTAATATAATCAGCAACATAATCACATATAAAGTGATATGGTATTGAGAAAATTGGCGTTGAAAACATCCATTTTTTTGCTTGAAAATTCTCTAGAAATAAAACTTCGCTATTAACAGAGCACTGTTAACTGTTAGAGGCAAAAAGTGCTGCTGCTAAAAGTTTGAGTTTGCGTCTTTGGTTTTTAAGTTCGAATTTATCTTCACACACACACATATTTTTTATGCATATGCATATATGATACATCAACGATATCCTAAACATTATTATATACAAATTCCCTACCGCCCCCCCCCCCCCCTTGGCATAATTGACATAATTAGCTCCTAGCAAAATTGCATTTGCCTCGAATACGTTTGTGTATATGTATTGAAATAATTGTAAATAAATAATAAAAGATTCGAAATACTTATATGGCAGAATGTAATAAAGTTTTATAAAAATATACAGTTAACAGTGCTCTGTTAATAGCAAATTTTGACCCCCCTGGTAAAGGCAAAAAGTGGCGGGTTTGCATCTTTGGTTATTAAATTCGAAATTATCTTCCTACAGATAAATATTTAAACATACATACGAGTTTTCAATGTAGGACTTACCTCGGAATAATTTACTGGGCATTACTAAGTTGCTTTGTAGTTTGTTTGTAGAATTAAAAATCCATTTTTTTTTTGTCAAGTAATTTCATAAAACTTGACTCGATTAAAATCATAATGGCTCCTGGCCATTGCCCAGAATTTGTGTTAATTTCTTGCTGCATAAATTCTGAAATTAAAAAAAAAAAAAAATTATTTTAAAAATCTATCGAAAATTAAAGAAAAAAAATCGATTTAAAAATAGTACTTGATGGGAGCATAATTTATTTTCCCACTAATAGCTCTCATATGAATCATAAAAAACAAAACAAAAAAATGGTTGTCACCTCAATCATGCTGAATCACAGACGGAATAAAATTTAATTAAAAATATATTTATGATCTCCACCCTGTAGATTTTAAATTAAATTCAAGCATTTAAGCAAGGCAAGGAATTTAAGATAAAAAAAAAATATTAATTTCAACACAATAGTGAAGAAAATAACGATAAATTTTCTTAATATTGATGCAGTCGTATATACATACATACATATTTATATATAATTTCAATATAATTTCCTTGTCATTTGAAATATTTCGTTCTTAATTTTTTTTCAAATGTTTCTATATTTTTTTCTGACGTTTCACTTTAAGCGGTAATAATTTATACAATTTAATGATCTCTCTCTGGCTGTGTTTATCCTCAAATATTTTTTTGTGATGTTTTTAACATAACTTTTTCGGTTGATTCATTTCGAAATACGAAATTTCTTTCAGTGAAGGTTCTCCTTACACAAGAGGTGTATTATGTATGCCTTTCGAAACATGTGACCATCAGTGATGCGATATAAAAAAAGTGATTAAGAAGAAGAGGAAGACTCTAAAATCTAAATAAAATTTAATGAAACATTATTTTTAATTTTTTTATAAAAGGAAAACTTAAAAAAATCTCTTAAACGCAGCATCATTGACACAATTCGGCTCATGTACGGTCAAGGAAAAAAATTTACATACAGCGGTGGTGTATGCCACCCGCTAATTTTTATTTTTTTTCCAATAATTTCTACGTAATATTTGATCAAGTTCGTAAATGCCGTTAACAACTCTAAAACATCTTTTTCAATTTGGAAAAAACCAGCTGAACACCACTGTATGTCGACTTTTTTTCTTGCCTGTATGTAGCAGTTGACGCAACTGTTTGTGATTTTATCCGATTTAATACGTAGGTACCTAGGTACCGTCTTGTTGAAACTACATTCCTTTCATAATCTAAAATTTTTTTCTTTTTTTAATACCAACACCAGAGATCAGCAATGAGTATTCAAAAATATGAGTAGATTCGAATCATACTAATAATTTCTGATACTTATACGCATTCACACTTATTTTAATATCATACTCATACTACTCATATTCAAAGTTTGAAGTACTCATTGTAATCATACTTAACAATACGCATGATGTTGTTAATTTGGCTCTCCTTTACTCACGACATACACGAATCATAAAATAAGTATGATTCGCGTACGAACACTACAATGCTCACTATAATGTTGTGTGTTTGCTTTGCTTGCTGTCTTTGTCTTTTCCTTTCTTCCTTTTTTGTAAATGCAACAAAAGCGAAGACTGTAAATTTTGATGAATGATTCGAATCACTCGTATCCATTTATAAGTATTATGAGTATTTTTCTAAGTTTATGAATCTGAATGAGTAGGCATATGAATCAAACATATTTCGAATGGTATGAGTTTGATGTCAAGGTTGTACTCATACTCATTGCAAGCTGTACTTATAAATCAACGTTGTAGGGAGTACGACTGAATCCAGAGTAGTTGAATTTCAATACTCGTACTCAAAATTTCATGAGTACTTATGAGTAGCGAAAAAAAATGATTCATTTCTGATCTCTGACCAACACTTAGGAGATGACCCCTTTTCATGCACTGCATTTTATTGGAATACAGGAAAGATAGTTTTGAACAGGGTGGACCATTTAAAAGTTTAAATTTAAAAATCCAATAAAACAAAAACGGTTTGAAATTTTGACAAATTTATTTATTTTTTTGTGTTGTGAGGAACAATTGTTCCGATTAGAAATGGAATATTATTTCATTCATATGGCTACTGCGGCCGTAGTCTCACAGTACCTGATTCGATTGGACCAATTTACGTGCAATTTTTCGAGTGTATGGCATCACGTATCTCGGCAATGGCATCACGACGAATATTGGTTGGCCTTCAAATGCTCAATTGTCTCTAGTTTGTCGGCATAACATTTTTCTTTAACGGCGTCCCACAGAAAATTGTCCAACGGTATCAAATCGCAGTTTCTTGACGGCGAATTGCCATCACCATTTCGGCTAATTAAACGGCCATCAAACGTTTGTTGCAATAAATCGCTTGTGGCATGAGTTGTGTGGTGGCAAGTTGCACCACCTTGTTGAAACCAAAAATCGTTTGCATCAATACCATGAAGTGCGGGTACAAAAAAAAAATCGGTTATCATGATGCGATAGGTGTCTTCCTACCTTCATTTCAAAGAAATATGTGCCAATGATGCCTCCGCTCCACAAACCTCACCAAACAGTCACTCGTAATGGGTGCATTGGCTTCTGTTAGACAACGTGTGGGTTTTCTAAGCCCCAAATACGGTAATTTTGCGTACCCACCAAGATGATAAGATGATTTTTTTCGATATCATCGTGTAGTTTCTCGTAGGCCCATCTATTCCAATAAATCCCAACGTTGCTCAAGCGTAAATCGATTCATTACGTTCATTGGAGATAATGAACTGAATTTTGTGACAGAATAGAATGACGTATGTAAGTATTGCCAGATTTGCAATAACGATAGATGGCCCACCCTATAGTAGAAAGGAAAGAGGGGGTAGACATGCTGAAATTGTTTAATGACTGTGTCTGTATATACTTTACTCACTCTTTTTTTGAGAATTGTTTTTTTTTTTGGTAATAATTTTCACTTTCTTTTTTTATTGTGGGTAATCTTACATAATGCCAGACAAACAATCAGACAATCACAAACACTCAGAGTCTCTGATAGGAATCGGATCCACGGCCTCGGCACTTGACCTTTAGCACACTATCAACTAGGCCATCGGGCCATTGCTTTGAAAATAAATGAAAAATCGAATGAAATACGCCGTTTGACGACTTTTGCAAACCTAAAAAGAACGTTGCAAAGTGTTTGGCGGGCTGCAAGAATTCTGAGAATGAAGCTGTATAGAATGTTATGGTGCCTGTTCCTTTGCAGGATCTTCCACGGCCGCAGCACTTAAAATTTTTACGGCCATAGCGTTCTGATTTGGGTCGGTTTTTTGAGAAACTATGGTCCAATGAAACCTCTACACCAGAATGCATACCAAAAAGTAATTTTTTCTGAATGGAATAACATTTCCACAATCATCTTTGCGATCTTCGATCCCCATATGAGAGACCTTTGCTTGTGATGTATTAACCCAGGGGGAAAACTGAGCTTTATTGCTGAAGAATCTTGTTGCAATCGTGCTCTTCTTCTACCCAAACATTACACGAATGAGTCGCCGCAGTGTACTAGGCTTATTAGACTTCAGGCCACAGTTCAAGCCCCAGGTTGAACATCTATAACAAAATGAAATATGAAAAATATTTCTTTAGGCGACTTCCCCTCAGCAGATTTCTGTCAAAAACTTTGAGAGTAAAATAAAATTGCCAAGAAAAAGTTCTCAAAAACTACGTCGTTCGAAGTCCACTTTAAACTGTAGGTCCCGCCACTCATGTATAAAATTAACACACACAACATATGTAAGTGGTGTGAGAAACTATGACGTTGTACAATGGGTCAATTCGACCTCCGGGTACTGTACTTGTCTTAATTGACAAGTACACGTCCTCTAACCTAACCTAAAATAAAATTGACAAGAAAAATTTCTCAAAAAAAAAAAAATATGGCGTTCGAAGTCGAAAATATCAAACTGTAGGTCCCACATTCATCGATAAAATTTACCGCACGCCCCAAGCGGTGCGAGAAGCTAGGTTGCTACAAATGCTATGGATTTGAAGAACAATTCAAATGAACCGCCACACTTTCCCTAATAGAAGCAATATATTTGGCAGAGAGAATCACTGAGGAGATATGTTTTGGAAAATATTGTAGTGGTCCTACGTTCCACCTAGATACTCGGATGATGATGATAATAACACCAATTTTTTCTTAGTTCCATAACAAAGACTGATTTCCCCTCAGCAGTTTTGTGGTATAAACTCTCAGAGAGTTTCTTAAAAAATCTGTCATTCGGAGCTGACTTCAAACTGTAGGTCCTGCCACTCATCAATAAAATGAACACACACAACATGGATGGTGTGAGAAGCTAAGTTGTAATCCTAGCTAAAGGGTTGTAATGACCAATTAAGTAAGTAAGTAAGTAACTGTTATTCAACTACATCACCAGTTAAAGCCTTCAATGCAAATTATGTTGTTAAAGATGGAAGATATGTGGTAAAAAGCATGGAATTCTTAATAAATTTCTTGACCAAAAATTGAACTGACGGGGCCTAGCATGAAAGAAATATGTTTTTTAATTAAATTTAATTACTCGTAATGGCAACACTTTAAAGGCAAATCTTTGTTATGATGACCCCTTGAAATATGCTAATAATATGCGTTCATATGTAACACCTAAATGTATGCTTTAACGTATGAGTGTGTTTATATCCTGTAAGTATGTTGTGTTTTAAATAATTAATTACCGGTAATGACATGTGATATTTTCGACGAGTTTGCGTTTCACATAAATTTGTTTATATTTTATGTAATTCTACTTTAATAAATTTCCCAAAGGATCATACAAACTCATATGTGTGTGTATGAGTGTATGTAAGTGTAAGTGTATTAGTGTAAACACAACTGTTCTACACTCAACTTATGTTACTCCAAAGTGTAATAATTTTTCTGAATTTCGAAAGAAACAAGCGTCGCAATAAATATGGCCAGCCGAACCTGGACATTTTTGACACAGAAACGCTACTACGTATGCATTCGTAATGGCTCTCACTTAGGGTGTTTTACTCTTTAAGTCCTTTGGGTTACTTTTTAATGGCATTCACTAGATAGCCTTGCCAAGTCTTGCATTACACTATGCCTTCTGCTAGAGCGCCTAAAATTATGCAAATTACCTTTTTAGTTATCTTTTCCACCAGAGCTTATGCTAACAAAATGTCATCGTCATTATTAGTTTATTTTCGTTTTGTTCTCTTTGTTATTATTTTGTAAAGAGTGTACAATTGTTGTCCTGTTAAATAGTTAATGAGTTTTAAACAACAATGGCTAGCAACATCTGTCTGTCTGTCTGCCTGTCCATTATCGTGTGTGCTTAAGTGTTAAATTAAATTTAAAAAGGTGCAGCCTAATTTTAGGTAATTTTCATAATTTCCTCTTGCAATTGTGCATAGTTCATGACACATTTTAAAAAGCTTTGGGGAATTTTAAGGTTCCACTTCATTTATTCACTTCAATTCACATTTAATCTCTTAAGGCAGCAATAATTTGATTATTTTTCTTCAAACGAAAGCCTATTTAAACAAGAATCTTTAAAAATATTTAAACAAAATTCAGAAAAATTATTTAAAATCCCTTAAAATATGCCAGAAATAATTGTGAAGGTGCATTGATTTGATTTTGCAATGACAGATGGCAACTTTTCCATCCTTTTAAGCATCATTGAGCTTGGGGGCATTGGTAGACGCATTATTTCCACCCGTGCTTAGAGCACCGTGGGGTGTGCCATCATGGCTATACTTACGTAAAGCTCTGGATAAATGAAGAGCAATCCCGAGCTCAAAAACTTGATTAATCAAACTGAAATACTGTAAAGAAATAATATTGGCTATGATCAGACTTGTTGGCAAAATAATGGAATCTTAGACTGCATTAGAAGTCGCCGTAGTCTAGTAGGTAGTGTGTTGGCTTATTAGACGTAAATCCAGGGTTCGAGCCCCAGGCCAGACATCAAGACAAAATACAAAAAGTATTTCTTCGGCGACTTCCTCTCTCAGCAGATTTCTGGCAAAAACTCTGAGGGTAAATAAAATTGCGATGAAAAAGAGTCTCAAAAATCTGTCATTCGGAGTAGACTTTAAACTGTAGGTCCAACCACTCACGTATAAAATTAACACACACAACATAAGTGGTGTGAGAAACTAGGACGTTGTACAATGAGTCAATTCGACCTCCGGGTACTGTACTTGTCTTAATTGACAAGTACGCGTCCTCCAACCTAACCTAACCTAGACTGCATTAGACAACCTATTCTGGACTACAAAGTTTGCGGAAAAGTAATCTCTCACGTTTCATGAAGTAGAACCGATTTACCCAGGTTTTAGAAGTGACTACTTAGTACTAGAGATTGTTTTCGAACGAACATATCAAAACTCACACTTCCGCACAGGAAGAATGGATTGCAAAAGCTGTCATCTGTGACGGTGATATAACGATTTTCACTGATGGCTCAAAAATGGAATGCACAACTGGATCTGGGGTCTATTTCGATAAACTGGCACTATACGTTTGGGTATACGGATCACACAGATAGGTAATCTAACCACGTCAGCTAAATTCAGTCAGAGATTTTCTGCTATTGAACAAGCTGCAAGAACTTAATCATATGTGTGGACAGTCAAGCAGCAATCAAAGCGCTGGGAGACTACTTCGTCAAATCAAAGGGCACCAAGAGTTGCATGGACTCTCTACACTGTATAAATCGATGCAACACCCGCTTCTACTGGGTTCCGGGGCACTGTAGCAGAGAATGAAACGAAAACGCGGACATACTGGCACAGAACGCATCGGAGATGTCTAACAAAGGAGAAAACATATGTGACTCTACAGGAATATTTTTTCAAATTGGAAAAACCAACATGGAGTTCAACAAGCCGTGAGTGTTCCAACATAACTGGTTGCCGAATTTCAAAACTGCTGCGTCCAGCAATAAACAGCAGGAAAACCAAGGAACTACTAAAGTTCGACAAGAGAATCTTTCGCAATCTAACAGGAATTCTAACGGGGCACTATGCTGTTGGCAGTTTCGCTGACAAGATCGGTTTGCCACACCAGGATTACTAGAGATGTGGTGGAGACGGAATCGGTGCAACGCCTTTTAAGTGAGTGCTCTGTACTTTCAAACAGACGTTATCGGTTTTTGGTTGTCAGAAGATTTGAAGATCTAGGCATGGTGGCGAACGTGCCACTAAGGGAACTGGCCTCTTTAGTCCAAAGCTCGAGATGATTCAAATACGCCATTAACGGTTTGAAATTGCAGTTTCTTGGCGCCCAATTAACATCACCATTTCGGCTAATTAAACGGCCATCAAACGCTTGAGGCAATAAATCAATTGAGGCATGAGATGTGTGGCAAGTTGCATCTTCCTGTTGAAATCAAACATCGTTCACATCAATACCATGAAGAGCGGGTACAAAAAATTTGGTTGTCATGATGAGATAGGTGTCACCTCACTCCATTGACCGTAATGGTTGCGCCGTCCTTATTTTCAAAGAAATATGGGCAAATAATGCCTCCGCTCCACAAGCTGCACCAAACAATCACTCGTAATGGGTGAATTGGCTTCGGTAAGACCACGTGGGGGTTTTCTGAGCCCCATATACGGAAATTTTGCTTACTAACGTACACACCAATGTGAAAACGAGATTCATCCGAAAAGATTATTTTTTTTTTTTTGGCAAAATCGACATCATCGTGTAGTTCCTAGTTGGCCCATTTGTTTCAATTAATCCCAACGTTGCTTAAGCATTCATTCATTACATTCATAAGAGATAATATACTGAGTTTTGTGACAGAATAGAATGTGACAGAAAGTGATGCCAGAATCGTAATAATCGATGCTACAAATTTAAACCGTTAGATGGACCACCCTATATCATGCTATGATTTGTACAATCCTCAAATATAGACTATAATTTGATGTCATATACTTAAAAGCCTAAAAGCATGCTTAAGTTATTATACAATAATAAATTTTGTTTGACATCTAAACTTATGCTTGACATAACAAAAGCATTCCAGAGTTCAAGAGTAGTTTTCATTTGATTTTATGGCTTTTCAGTTTTAGTTTAAGGGGGCGTTTTTGTATATCGTTTTCAGAAATCATTATTAAACATTTTGTTGATTGTTTTGTCGATGTTGTGAAGTTTTTTTGATTTCCATAATTTTCCTTCGTTTTTGTTTTTTGTAAATTATTAACATATTTAAACGATTTATTTAATAATTTCTAGGTTGTTTAAGTAACGGCATTTAAAAACTCCTTAAATAACAACAAAAACTAACACGACCAATGTCTAGCATTTCAATGTATTTTAAATAGTAACACAGTTATCGACTTGGTAAAGAACAACAACAACAACAAGAACGTGTTAAAAGATTTTAACAACAAAAAGCTGACAAAAAAGCCAACAAATTCTATAAATATAAACTAAATATTGTACTTGAAATATGTAAAAAATATATAGAATTTATTCGCCTTAAAGTATGCCATATCTTAATTATATACATCAACAGCTCCTAAATATATGCTACGAAATATATATGAATATACAGAAATGAATTAAAACTCTAGAAATATTTCAACATTTAGCAAATGTGACCAGATGTACGTACACTAAGTATACATTTATTTGTGTTCATTTCCTCTGGCACGAAATAATTCTAAAGAAGAAATAAGTTTTGAAAAGAAAACAGAAAAAAATTTACAAAAATGCGTGTTTCTGCTATTGCCTGAAAGGGAAACATAAGTTGCTAATTACCAGCAACAACAACAACAACAATGGTCCTATATGAGTTACAGTAGAATACGCATAAGATTGAACTTGTTATATGACCAGTCGCCTAAATTTCTGTTAAGAAAATGAAGAATTTAGTTACTGGAGTTTTGATTTTATATCGCTTAACATTAAAATTATAAACAAAAGCTACAAAAACAAAACAATGCAGTAAACAAACCGGTTTACGAATTATTGTACTGCTTAATATAACAACAAACACCAGCAAAAAAAAAGTAAACAAGTAAACAAAAATTCACCAACAACACTACAAGAATAAATGTAAACAAAATACACAAACAACAACAAAGAATGTAAACAACGATGTTTACATTTATAGAGGTTTCGAAGAACATTCATCAGACTGTTTACCCTGTCATATAAAAGGCGAGGCAAAGCAGCAGTGAAGTTAGCGAAGTTCAGTCAGTCTTGTGTGAAGACGCGGAGCGTTTGAAGAGATTAATCGTTGTTTGAAGATCTCCATTATAAAGATATTTCGAGTAATTGTCTAGTAATTGTTATTGTTTATGCAAAGGGCATAAACAGATGAATAATAAAAAAAGCAATTGTTATTGTTTACATCAAGTTGTGAACTGTGGCACACAGAATTGTGCGAATAATAAAGAATTTTAATTAAAGTTAAACACAAAATTATTTTTATTATATTTGCAATCTACGAGGCCATATTTTAAACGTTTTTAAAATGTAAAAACGTTACACTTCGATATGCAAGGTCTAGGCCCAGTGCTATGGAGTAATAAATTTCTTTCCAGTACCGTACAAAAAATATTAAAAATCCATCACGAAAATTGTGAATCCAAAAATACTGAATGCAAATGGAAGCTGGTTGACAATTTACTTTAATTCAGCAAAACATTCGATTTCATAATTCCGTCCTGGGAAATTTTGGTCCCAATGGGAGCCTTGAAATTTAGACTGATGTCTCAAAGATGGAAGACAGAGTGGGCAGTGATATCTTTATTAAGTGACGTGATATTAAGCAGCCTGATCACTGCAGTGTTCTCAAAACAGAAGTCATGGCCATTTTGTACAATCAGCCAAAAAAGTATACATACGTTTAACAAATTTCAGAAATTTTTTAACCAATCCGTTTTTGTTGAAAATCTTTATAATTGTCTGACAACTTTCCTCGATTTTAAGACGACGGTCTTGGTTAAAAAATTTCTGAAATTTGTTAACCGTATGTTTACTTTAGTAACTGTGTGTAAGTGGCGTAATGGCTGTTGAAAATCTCCTGATTGAATCCCTAATGAACATAGTTCCAACGTCTGTCCTTTTCCATGAATACCGATATTCTCTCGAAGAAATTTCCGATCATTTAAAGGTAACTCTTACATGGGTTCAGGGACACAGTGAAATTGCATTGGAAATTGCATTGCTTACGAGCTGGCTAGGGCCGTTATAAAGTTGGCAGCAACTTTACACACGGACATGTTACAGGACATAGGTATTCACATTGCTTCGGTTAATTTGCACTCGTTCGTTCGGGGAGGTTTAATCTTGTTGGCAGCACGAAGATACGTGCAATATTGCCAGACTCTGCTGGATACGTATGAACAAAAAGAGGACTGCCTTACTTATGTCCTTAAATCGCATGGCCATCCATCGCACAATAGTGGTTCTTAAGGGCCACTACCCTTTAGGTAGACATGCTAAAAACTCGGCATTTCAATAACAGAATAACTTCTGTAGGAACTATGGGTCTGAGGAGGAAGGAAGAGACTGTCTTTCACCTCATGTGCCAAAGTCCTGTTCTTATCATGAAGAGATGGAGGTTTGTGAACTGTAATTTTCTGACATCGTTAACTAAGCTCTCCAATATAAAGATGGCTGCAATAGGAAGACTTATTTTGCACTCAGGATAGTTTTCTCTAGGGAATGGTTGATTCCCGGATAGAATTAATTGTGGTATCATAATGGGCCTAAATGCTGGGGACCTCTTCCTTCGAATAGATACGCCACCTAACCTAACCTAAATATAACAGCAGCATGGTTATGACCGCAGCAAGAGCCCACAAAGCATGCCTTCATTCATTAAGTATCGGGTCCGCCATCTAACGTTTTTTTCCAGCTAGTGCTTATTTCGTGAATGGTAACACTTAGCTCATGTCTGGTTTGACAGATAATTAGTTTTATCCTTCCGCTGAACGAATATGGTTGTGTATACGCTGAACAACGCTGGGAAATATTGCGACATTACTTTGAAAATCATGGTAACGATGCAGAATGTTTGCGAAAATTGCGTACGGATTTTAGAAGAAGAGAAGCACCGTCAGCTCCATATGTTCGTTATCTTGTAAAAAAAGTGAAAGAAACTGGCATCCTCATCGATAAACCAAGGCGTGAAAGCAAAAAACAGTGCGTACACCCGAGAATATTGCTGCTGTGGCAGAAAGTGTGCGTGAAGCGCCATCAACATCAATTCACCGTCGTTCTCAACAATTGAACATTTCGGAGACATCATTGAGACGAATTTTGCATAAAGACCTTGGTATGACGCCATACAAAGTCCAATTGGTTCAGGAGTTGAAGCCAATTGACCATCCAATGCGTTTTCGCTTCGCTAAGTGGGCGATGCGATCGACTTACAGATGGCAAAAAAATCATCTTTTCAGATGAAGCTCATTTTGATCTTGGCGGCGATGTAAACAAGCAAAATTGTCGCATTTGGGGCACAGAAAACCCGCACGCATACATTGAAAAGTCGACGCACCCAAAACGAGTCACTGTTTGGTGCGCATTTTGGTCCAGAGGCATAATTGGGCCATTTTCCTTCGAAAATGATAAAGGAGTGGCCGTTACAGTCAATGGAGATCGTTATCGGGCCATGTTGAACGAATTTTTCTTCACAAAAATTTAAGAGGAGGATATTGGCAACATTTGGTTTCAACAGGACGGCTCTACGTGCCACACAGCCGAAGCTACACTCGATGTTTTGCGCCCTGTTTTTGAAGATCGCATTATCAGCCGCAGAACTGATGTAGTTTGGCCACCTCGGGGCTGTGATTTGACACCTTTGGACTATTATTTGTAGACGTCAAAGATAAGTGTTACGTCGACAAGCCAGAGACAATTGACGCTTTAAAGGACAATATTCGTGAAGCCATTGGTGAAATACAGCTGCACACAATCGATAATGTGCTTAAAAATTGGACCGATCGTGTAGGCTACTGCATGGCCAGCCGAGGCAGCCATTTGAATGAAATTATTTTCCATTATTAACCGGAAGGATTTTACTTTCAAATAAAAACAGAAATTTCAGAAAATATTCAGTAGATTTTTTTAAAGCTTTTTCAATAAAAAAAAGTTATTTGGCGGACCTTTTACAAGAGAAAAGGAAGTCGTTTCTAAGAACATATTGCAATAACTCATAAAACCAGGAAAGTGCCATTATTATGAGAATAATACACGCCATTCCTTACTGGTAAACCGATAAACTGCATATCCAAATTCGGAAATACAGTAGGACTTCGGAGACTAAACGTATGTCCAAAGGAGATAAATTGCTAAAGACCGAGATGAATAATAACATACTGTATGAAGGCTAAGTTAGAATTGTAGGTGTAGAGCCTCTTGAGGCTTCCACCATACTGCACAAAGTAACAGAAATTATTAAATTCAGAACAATGCTGGTGATGGTATTAAAAACAATTTTTTTTCTTAGTCACCAGCAGAGTTTCTGTGACATTGCATGCAAAAAAATTAAAAAAAAAATTTATTTGACAAATCGAGATTCTACTGTATTTACACAATATGCATGTTATGTTTGTTATACTCTATTACCCTGTTATATAATGTAAATGACAATTTTATAAACACTATAACTATTTCAACAAACAATGTTTATTTAATACTCTCTCTCCCTTTCTCTCTCGCTCTTTCGTTTCCTCTTTCTTTCTCTTTTTCATTCTGTTTCTCCATTCTTTTTCTCTTTATGTGCTATTTTCGTTTGCATAGTTCTCAGCAATTGCTACACTACACCTAATGCACTGTAGAAAAATACAAACAAAAAATTGTTGCGTGCTTTTAGGCGATTTTTATTTAAGCACAGAGGAAAATGCGGAAATTTCTACGATACGTTACAAGTATGAATGTATATGTATATAATATATTATATACATACATGCACATATATATTTACAAAATATTTGCTTGTAGTTATTCATATACATATATACGTACATATTAACAACAATATGTTGCTGAAAAATACCACACAATACAATAATAAAAACGAAAGAGAAAAAGCAAAGTAGACGTGGACGTAGAAGGCATAAAATTCTAAATTCACTTGTAAGAAATTCAGAATTCCTAAGTTTTGTTTGCCATATTCGTTCGTTTGTGGTCGTTTGTAATAGACGAATGTATAGAATACGAACGACATACGTTGGCAAGTTTTTTGATGAAAAATTGTCGCTGAAATGTAATTATTATTTGAATATGTATTAAACAGGAGAGAGAGAGAGAGAGAGAGAGAGAGAGAGAGAGGTAGAATGGGAAGGTACGCCTATTTACAGTTTATTAGATTTTTTTATTACCTCCTAAAACTATGCTAATTATTTCGTATTATTAAGGTAATTTAACAATTTTTTATGAGTTGTATTAAGTAATCAATAATTATTAGAAATGGAAAAAAGAAAACATTTCCTCTTCTTTAAGTTTAAGGGTTTATTGCGTACACTACAACTGCTTCGGGTTGGGTTAGGTAGGAAAGGCAGTCCATAGAAGGAACTTGCTGTGATGCCATATCTGATTAAGTTTTTTTTATATTGGCAATCCCAAAAAAAATGGAACCAGCAAGTATTTCTGAGTCATCTAATAAGACAATTCAAGTCTATGTTTACAATAAAGTCAACATTCCCTGGCAGTTGGAAAGGTGCGGTATAGTTCCTGATTCCCTCTGGTCAAGATAATACAAGCAATTGGTAACTGTGACGAATAGGACTCGTCCCTTGGTAAAGGATGTGTTATGTTTGTTTTTGTTTAATTGGCCATTGACAACCCGATTAACGTATTTTGGCCGGCCTTAACACATTCTCCCACGCAGCTCTGCACGTAAGAAGTGCCTTCGTCAGTTGCACCCACCAATCGATGACAAGAATTCAGCGTTTTGGTCCTTCCAACATCAACAAGATTGTCTTCTTCGCCGACTTCCTCAAATAACCCTCCCACCAAGGTTAGGTTAGGTTAGAGAACGTGTACTTGTCAATTAAGACAAGCACAGTACCCGGAGGTCGAACTGACCCATTGTACAACATCCTAGTTTCTCACACCACATATGTTGTGTGTGTTAATTTTATACATGAGTGGCGGGACCTACAGTTTAAAGTCAATTCCGAACGACAGATTTTTGAGAAACTTTTCATGGCAATTTTATTTACTCTCAGAGTTTTTGCCAGAAATCTGCTGAGAGAAAGTCGCCGAAGAAATACTTTTTATATTTTGTCTTAATATCTGGCCTGGGTCTCGAACCCTGGCTTTACGTCTAAGAAGCCAACACACTACCTACTAGACTACGGCGACTTCAACCGTCTCACCAAATAACATGGCTTAATCAGCGCAGCCGAATGATGTTAACAAGCAGCACAACGTCCATGTCTTTGAGAAGCTCATATGGTTAATTATTGGATCGAATGCGGAAATCATTGCCAACTCGTAATGGACCAAAAGATCTTACGTACGATTTTTCTCTCGAATACCCTCAAAGTTTAAGAGTGTCCAAGATTCTTCGCCATATAGAAGCACGGGGGGAGGGGAGGAGGATAAACGTTTTCAACAGTGTTAGTTTTGTCGTACGAGAGAGGTCTCTGCTACTCAATTGTCTATTCAGACCACAGTAGCACCTGTTGGCAAGAGTGCTCTTAGGCTTGATCTCCAGACTGACATCATTTTTGGTGGTAAAGGCGGAGCCAAGATTAACAAATTCATTGAATATAGCGAACGGATAGTTATCGGCCGTAATCTGGGATTCAATATGCGGCATGTTCCCTACTTGTCGGCAACATATACCTCGTTTTGCCCTCATTTACTGCCAGATCTATCTTTATGGACTCCCGCTTAATAGCACTAAAGGCAGCTGGAACATCTCGCTTGGTATGCCCTTTAATGCCAAAGTCGTCAAAGTAGGCAAGCAATTGGACACTTTTTAAAAAATAGTGCCATGTCCCTACTTGTCCACAACATATACCTCGTTTTGCCCTCATTAACTGCCAGACCCATTTATATAGACTTCCGTTCAATAGCACTGAAGGCAGCTGTAAAATCTCGCTTGGTACGCCCTTTGATGTCAAAGTACGTAATCAACTGGTCACTTTTTTGAAAAATAGTGCCATTGCGATGCATTCTCGCCTTCCGCAGAACACTCGTAATGAAACCAGAAGCATTTGGTTGTGTACTTGGAAATGGGATTTTTCAAGGCTTCACAATGAGCCATAGGGACTCCAATTGATCTCATGGAGTAGGTTTGCTGCAAAGCGTACAACCTAATTCAAGTTAAGGCATTTATTCTCTCTATTTTACCTACTGTTCCAGAACGCCAGTGGTACAAATTAATATCGACGATAGTATGATTATAGCTCAAGTGCACATTGTAGCATGCCTTTGAGCGCTTCAAACGTTTATGTGAAGTTTAAAAAGTTTCTAAAAGACTAGCGTCCAACTGTATGAGAACTGGACAGATCCCGCCAGCCTTACGTTCTCTGCAGCTCACTTATTGGGACATCACCTGCAGATAACTGCAGAAGATGCCAGCATGTGAAAACAACGGAATCCGTACAACACCTTTTATCCGAGAGCCCTGCATTTCAGAGCAGGCGTCACCGGTTTTTAGTAACAGAACGTTTTAAGACGTGGCCATTGTGGCGAACGTGCCACTAAGAGAACCGGGCGGTTTAATTCGGAGCTCAGGGTTGTTTAAAGTCACCCCTAATGGATCACGGCAAGGGAGCCTTCCTTACACTGGGTAACAAATATGGGCCCTATAGGCTAGCGAGTGAACTTGTCTGTGAACAGTAAGCTACCTTACATTCTTCGAAAGCCATTATCTGAATCTACCTTCGTAAAAAGTTAGACGCGCGCCAGTGGCATGTATTAAGGAGTTAGTTTTAATAGTAGAACTTATAATGGAATATTTAGTTTAACTTCCCATTTTATGTGATATTTTTCACATTTAATTTCTTTTAATATTCTCTAGACACACAAATATGTCAAAAGTTTTCAAGTTACTAAGGCAATACATTTAAAATAAACGAACCAGAAAAAAAGGAAAATAAAACAGCCCAAGAAAAATTTTTAAATAATATCTGTGTGCCTGTACGAGTATTCATAAAGTCGGACATTTTGAAAATTTTATTATATATACACAGAGGTGTGTGTGTATGTACATAGTATATATGCATATTAGTGTCTACTTTCAGGCTGACTAGGAAAGGCCAAAAAGCAGGCATTAAATTATAGCGACAAACAGGTGAACAAAAAAATTAAAAAATTGAAAGAAAAAAAAACTTTATTTTTGCAAAAAAAAAAAAACAGGAAAAACAGCACGGGAAAACTAGGAAAACAAATAACTAAAGCATACTTTTTGGCTTACCAGCTGAGTAAAAATAAAATACCATAAACAGTCGCTCGCAGGACATAAAACGAACAGGTTTAAAATTGTTTAAAAATAAGAGGAAATAAAACAAAAACGAACGTAGCCGCCACCATATAATTAAAAACTATTAAAAATACTTTGGAAAATTAAACCAAAAAAAAAATAAAGAAATAAATTATTGTATTATAAATTTATAAATACAATAAAATTAATTAAATTAATTAAAACAGCAAAAAACAACAACAACAGAAATAAAAAAGAAAAATGGAAAAAAATTATTTTTTAAATAATTTCGTATTTTTGTTGCTTAAAAAATATTTCAAATTTTGGTTTTTTTAATTTATTTTTAAAGAAATTAAGTCCATTAATTAAATCAATATTTTATAAAAACAAAAACAAATAAAATAAAAAATATTTAAAAAAATAGTATCAAACTGAGAATGATTTTTTTCTGGTGCCATAAAAATGTGTCATTTAAATTTATATTTTTTTTCTGAAAATAAACATAAAAATTAAAAAAAAAAAATAAAAAAATACGGGAATTAAAAACGTCTTTCACAAAAAAAAAATAAAAGAATTTATAATAAAATTTATACGCCCACGGTATTTCTTTCGTATTGTTACTGTCAGTTTTATAAATAAATTCTTTTTTTATGAATATTTAAATTGTCAATGATACACAAACAAGCGAAGTTTATCAAAGGAAATGTTTAAAAGGTAAGTTTTTTTCGAAAAACGCAAAAAAATCTAAAAAATTGGAGGCAATTTTTAAAAAAATTAGTTTTAATCTTTCCCGGGGGTACAGTGCCTTTATAGCGTGTCCAAGTGTTCAAATAATTCAAATTTTTGAAAATTTCAAAATCCCAACATTAAGTAAAATTCAAATGAAAATGATGGTGTAAAGTTTGGTGAAAATCGGATCACATTTGACCCTGGTCCCCATATAAAGTTCTCTTTAGAAATTCACGTTTGCGCTTATAAATGGCTTAAAAACATCGATATCGTGATGAAATTCGGTATGAACGTGTATTTTGTAAATCTAAATCATATTACCAAATTTTGTTATGGTCGGTCCATAATTGCCCCTTAGTCCAAAATAGGGCCCCTTAAGAAAATATTTTTAGCAATTATAATTGGCTTAAAAATGTTATTACCTCCATGAAATTCGACATGAATATGTTTAATATGCATGTGAATCATTTATGATCACATTTTATAATGATCGGATCATAAGTGCCCCTAGGTACCACATACGGTCCATTAAGAAAATCAAACGTACATCTCATATTGTTATAATAGTCGATATACATACATATATAATTAAGATTTTAAACTTCTATGATAATTAATATTTATTCATAATATTTATTTTACATTATTTAATACTTAACTTAAAAATACTTAAAAAGTGAAACTAACTACAATCGTTAAAATCGTTACCATTTTCATCATCAATGTCAGGAAGGAGTAATTTAGTAATATCTGATGAGATTGCTTTTCTATTCCTTCGCGATTTTTGTGTACTGCAGCTTATAAAAAGGTCACTGCTTAAAAGTAACCTATTCAGGACTTCTCGATTGGTATCGCTTCTACTAAATTTCCACGCATAATTCGTACGCCGTATGGCTTTATTACACTGCGTCTAATTTTTTTAATATTTCAAAAAAAGTAAAATTTTAAAAAAATCGCCAAATTTTTTTTTTGTTCCTGAATGTAGAGAGTTCATATTTTCTTGTGGTATATAACATTAAACTACTAAAAACTACTTTCACCTTTAAAATCCTTATCTTTTTTTTGGGGTGGGGTAAAAAAATGTGAAATTTTTATTATTTTTAAATTTTTAACGAATAATTTTAACATTAATATATGAGATATATATATAAAAAAAACTGAAAGTAGCAGTTGCTCATATCTTTCAAATAAAAAAAAAAAATATAAATGAAACCTCTATTCGTTTAGCCACAAAGAAAAATATCATATAAACCTATTAAAATTTCAAAAAAACACCAAAAACGCATTTAATTTTCTTCACTTTCCTGACTTTGACATCGTCTCAAATCTACAAATCTCAACCCAATGTCGTGAAAATTCACTATATAATGCAGAATTTTGTTGTCTATCGAACTGCATTCTCAGTTTCTTAAATTTCTTTAAATTGATTTTTGCCTTCTTGGCCAGCTTTTCAGGGTAAATGCCACATAGTGCGGCAGACCAAAGGCGCAACATGGAGATTAGAAAACGAAAATAACGAAGCAGACAAGTTAATTCCGTAGAATGCATTCCATAGGAAAATAGAAAATTGAAGTGAAAAAATGGTAGGTGACGACAGTGAGTTGTGACAGGCGAACGTTTACTCGAATTATTGATGCCCTATGCTTCTTATAATAACACGTGAAGTGATATATTTTTGTGAGTGACAATATATTTGAGGTTGGAAATTTATTTCCAGCCATTGTATTGTTCTTTCCGAACAATATTCTCGATATTCTGACTCAATTTGCTGCCCATTTTTATTATTAATATTTATTATATTATCCATCACGTTTTAGTTTCTTTTACTTTCATCAATAAGAACTATGACCTAGATACTGTGACCATCCACGTTGTGTGTTTAATTTTATACATGAGTGGACGGGACCTACAGTCTAAAGTCGATTCGTAACGTTAGATTTTATGAGAAACATTTTCAGGGCTTTCTTTTATTTATCCTCAGAGTTTTTGCCAGAAATCTGCTGGGAAGAAGTTGCCGAAGAAATATTTTTTCGTATATCGTTTTATTGGTCATATCTGACCTGGGGTTCGAACTACAATACAATCCATAGGAAAAAGTAAAAAAAAAGCGAAAATAAGAACAATCTACAGGGTGGTCCTAATGGGAGGTAATGACAATGAGCCGAGACAGGGCAATGTTCACTCGAATTATTGATGTCCTATGCTCCTTATAAAGTCACGTGAAAAGATATATTTTTGTGAGTGACAAAATATTTGAGGTTAGGAATTTATTTCCAGTTTTTGTATTGTTCTTTCCGAATTTTCTTTGTAACTCGATGTTCTGGCTCTATTTGCAGCCCAATTTTATTCATTTTACTTACTTAATTGGTCATTACAACCCTTCAATCAGGATTATGACCTACTTTCCCACACCACTTATGGTATATTTCTTATATATGGCTGACGGGAGACAGCTACAGTTTAAAGTCAATTCCGAGCAACAGATCTTTTAAGAAACTTTTCATCGCCATTTTATTTACTCCTAAAGTTTTTGCCCGAAATCTGCTGAGAGGAAGTCACCATTTTGTTGGAGATGTCTGCCCCTAGGGTTTGAACCGTGACCTCACATCTAATAAGCCAACACTTTGTCTAATGGACTACCGAGTCTTCTATATTCCATTTAGTTAGACTTTTGAGCTATTGGCATTACATCAGCAACCTTTTCGGAAAAAATTCCTATGAAGCACTGAAAGGTTCAGCTTATGAATCTGAGCCCATTGAAGAACACATCTTCAGAACCAGTACTAAAATGCCTTCCGTTACAGAAGAATTGTTCATATTGGAATCCATAATGATCAGGATGAAATTTTTAATGACATTTTCACGTTAATTATGTCTGCCTCTGTGTCAAGATTTCAATTGTTTCGCGATTTTAGAGTTTTTGTCAGAAATTTAGCGAAAGGAAGTTGCCGAAGATATAATTTTTTTTATATTTTGTTTTGTTGTATATGTGTGACATGGGATTAGAACTGTGGGCTTACGTCTAATAAGCCAACAGACTACATAGTAGACTAAGGTAAGATAAAGGAGGAGTATAAGGATATTTTGCTGAGAAGGCAATATACTAATTATCGATCGTTATCGATATACTGCCTTTTCGATGAAAACATGTTCTTTTCATTGTTATTGCCTCATCATCTATATTTTTCTGATGTTTTGAATATTTTTTTTTTAGTTTCATTCAAGGTTAAAATCATAAATTTCGTAATAAAAAAAACAATTGACCAACACGGCTGTAATAAAATAGATTTTTAATCATTCGCTTACGAATACTACTCACTCGTACCAAAAAAAAACTTGTCACACAAAATATAAAAAAAACTAAAAATTTATGAGTTTTTAGCTTTTCTGACATTAGAAACGAATAAAATAAAAATTATAACACAAAACAACAAAAAAAAACAATTTAATAAAATTAAATGTCGTGGTGAAATAATGTCAGGTGATGACAAATGAAATTAAGAGTGTTTATATTTGAAATTTTCGAATTTCGAATTTCTTGATGATCTCCGCGAGGTCATCGGGCACTTGCTAAACAATAAAATGTTGCTCCTTTCCCCCCTTTTTATCAAAGGAGTTAAGATAGCAATTGCGAACAATTGCTTGAAAAGCAATATTTACGGTAACGGAACAGTTGTTGTGATTAATACTGAAACTTATCGATTAATTTTGCTGGTATGATATTGAGACGATATAATTCTGCCATATTGTTACGAAAATGAAAAATAAAATTAAAATTAATTAAAAAATTAAATAGTAACACAGTTATCGACTTGGTAAACAACAACAACAACAATAACGTGTTAAAATATTTTAACAACAAAAATCTGACAAAAAGAAAGAAAAAGTTCTATAAAAATAGTTTAAATATTGTACTTGAAATAAGTCAAAAATATATAGAATTTGTTTGCCTTAATATATGCCACATTTTAATTATATACATCAACAGCTCCTAAATATATGCTACGAAATAAATATGAACATACAGAAATGAATTAAAACTCTAGAAATATTTCAACATTTAGCAAATGTGACCAGATGTACGTACACTAAGTATACATTTATTTGTGTTCATTTCCTCTGGCACGAAATAATTCTAAAGAAGAAGAAATCATTTTTGAAAAGAAAACAGAAAAAAATTTACAAAAATGCGTGTTTCTGCTATTGCCTGAAAGGGAAACATAAGTTGGTAATTACCAGTAACAACAACAACAACAATGTCCTGTATGAGTTACAGTAAAATACGCATAAGATTGAACTTGTTTGAAAGTCGCCGTAGTCTAGTAGGTAGTGTGTTGGCTTATTAGACGCAAAAGCCTGGGTTCGAGCCCCAGGCCATCAAAGACAAAAATACAAAAAAGTATTTTTTCGGCGACTTCCTCTCAGTAGATTTCTGGCAAAAACTCTGAGAGTAAATAAAAATTGCCATGAAAAGTTTCTCAATAAATAAAAAATCTGTCGTTCGGAGTCGACTTTAAATTGTAGGTCCCACCACTCATGTATAAAATTAACACACACAACATAAGTGGTGTGAGAAACTAGGACGTTATACAATGTGTCAATTCGACCTCCGGGTACTGTACTTGTCTTAGTTGACAAGTACACGTCCTCTAACCTAACCTAACCTAACCTTGAACTTGTTATACCAGCAGCCGCCTAAACTTCTATTACGAAAATGAAGAATCAAGATACTGGTATTTTGACTTTACATCGCTTAACATTAAAATTACAAAAACAAAATAATGCAGTCAACAAACCTGTTTACAAATTATCGTACTGCTTAATACAACAACAAACACCAGCATAAGACAAAAGGGTAAACAAGTAAACAAAAATACAACAACAAGCGCTACAATAATATACGTGAACAACGATGTTTACATTTATGGAGATTCCAGATCACATGTTTCCAGTCATCCACTATCCAATTTCTGTGTTCTCTGGCAAACTTTAACCGGGCCTTTACATTTTTAGCCGAAAGTGCAGGTTTTGTCCTTTTGACTATAGCCAATATCTTTAAGAACTCTACTTGCCGTCCATCGACTAACGGTCTTCCCGATCGCCAAAAAGCTCCTTTAGGTGTTAAAAATTTGTTCCTTTTCATTTTTGTCAGCATTATACGAGCATCTGCATTAGTTAGTAGTTTTTTAAGACCTCTGTCTTGAAGCGAGGGAACAACAGACAGTTTTTGGGCTCTGATTACTACTGACTGACTAATTCCAAGTTGTTTACAAATTTTTCTGGTAGAATAGACGCTTCCAGTCAAAGCTACAATACTATCTTCAGTTGATTTCGCGAGTTTCTTCATTTTTTTTAATAGAAATTGATTTTTGTTCGATAAGTTGCAAAAAATATTCGCTCAACGAGATTAAGTAATTAATATAAAACATGAAAAAATAACGATAGTTTTTGATTTCGTTTTTGCAAACATATCATTAAATGGAGATGTGCAAAATTGAGTACATGCGAGTTGATTTAAATCTGTTTAAAATTTTATATTATTTTGTTAATTATTAAATGCTAAATAAATGACAAAAAACTTTTGAAGTTTTCTTTATTACTTTTAGTTTTATTCAATGAAAAGCGTTCAAAATACAAACATGTACTCATTTGTGCACCTCACATGTATGTATGTAATTATTATTGGTATAAACAGATGAATAGCAAAGAAAAGCAATTGTTGTTGTTTACATCAAGTTGTGAACAGTGGCACACAGAATTGTGCGAATAATAAAGAATTTTAATTAAAACTAAACACAAATTTATTTTTATTTTATTTGCAATCTACGAGCTCATATTTTAAACGTTTTTAAAATGATAAAAAAAAGTTTTAAAAAACTAAACTTCAAATACCTTAAATACGAAAGTACTAAACAGACCAATTAGAAAATTGTAATCAATTCTATCACATTAAAGTGAAGCGTGTTTCTAATCCATTTTTGACTACAACAACTCGTTGTTTAATCACTAAACCTGTTGCGAAAAAGTAACGCAAATAATTGCGGTTCTGCATACATATCTCTGACCAGTATCATCGTCATACAATATGAACGATAACAAAGTGTCGTGACAATATTTCCAATTCAATTCATGAATTTCATGAAACAACAAGTCAGTCATAAAAGATGAAAGATGGCGACGGCAAAATGCAATAAAAATTAATCAAAAACGAAAAGGAAGTAAAAGGCAGGAATTGTAAGCGAAAACTGTGTTTGAATTTTAAATGAAACATGCTCAGATAGGGGATGCACATCCTTGTAGTGAATTATTACAGGAAAATAAGGCCATAGTTTGAAAATACATGCTATTATTGGTCCAGTGTTGATAGCAATTAAACGTAATAGAATTGGTGTCTTTTAACTAAAGGCTGTGATGTCGTCCTTAAGCCTTACAAGGTTCTGCATGTGCAAGAACTGAATTTAAATGATCAGTTGCTCAAACGTCAATTGCTCAAACATTTCGTTGAAGAATGTAACTTATTTAGCAGGATGATGTTCATGTTTGAATATGTGAACTTGACTTGTTCTATCATTGCATCTGCTAGTACTATCAGACCATTTTCCTTAAGAATTCAATTCAACACTGTGTATATTTGGCTTTACGAGACAGTTTGATATGCCACCCAACCTACAAAATAATGAATTAATTTCCAACGAATCGTCAACACCAATAATAACAAAAAATTGCGGAACAATTTGTCTGCCAAAATCGTGCAGTTCTTAGCAATGTACGAAAAACGATTGAAATCTTGACACAGAGGGACAGAAATAATTAACCTGGAAATGTCATTAAAAATTTCGTCGCCATCATTATGGATCCCACTATGAACAAGTCTTCTGTACCGGAAAGCATTCTAGTACTGGTTCTGAATAAGTGTTCTGTAATGGGCTCAGGTTCATTAGCTGAACCTTTCAGTGCTTCATAGCGACATTTTTCTGAAAGGTTGCTAATGTAATGCCAATACCTCAAAAGTCTAAGACAAATAATCCATAAAGAAACAGAAAATAGAAGTCGCCGTAGTCCAGTAGACAAAGTCTAGGCTTATTAGATGTGGGGTCACGGTTCAAACCCCCCTGGTCTGAAATCATCAACAAAACGGCGACTTCTTCTCAGCAGATTTCTGGCAAAAACTCTGAGAGTAAATACAAAATTGCCATGAAAAGTTGACTTTAAACTGTAGCGCCCGTCACTTATGGAAAAAACTAACGCACACAACATAAGTGGTGTGAAAAGCTAGGTCCTAATCCTGATTGAAACGTTGTAATTACCAATTTAGTAAATAAAATCAATAAAATTGGGCGGCAAATTTCGTCAGAACACCGAGTTAGAAAGGAAATTTTGAAAGAACAATACAAAGGCTGGAAATAAATTCCTAACCTCAAATATTTTGGCACTCGCAAAAATATATCATTTCAGTGACATTATAAGGAGCAAAAGGCATCAATACAAAGGCATCAGTAAACATTGCTCTGTCACGAGTCGTTTGCGTCACCTCCCATTAGGACCACCTTGTAGATGATTGTTCTTGTTTTTGCTTCAATTTACATTTTCCAATGGATTGCATTATAGTCGCCGTAGTCTGGTAGGTAGTGCGTTTGGTGTTTAGACGTGAGGCCTCGGTTTCAACAGACATCTCCAACTAACAAAAATATAAAAAAATATTTTTTCAGCGACTTTCTCTTAGCAGTCTTCTGGCAGAAATTCTGAGAGTAAATGGCAACTGCCCTGAAAAAGTTTCTCAAAAAAATCTATAGTTCGGAGTCGACTTTAAACTCAAGGTCCCGTCACTCTACTCATGTATAAAATTAACACACATATAATATGGGTAGTGCAAGAAGCTAGGTCTTAACCAATTAAACAAGTAAAAGACACTCAAACTTGATAGACTTTATAACAAAAGTGGGCGTCAAGTTGTGTCAGAATATCGAGAATATTGTTCGGAAAGAACAATACAAAGGCTGGAAATAAATTCCTAACCTTAAATATTTTGTCACTCACAAAAATATATCATTCCGCGTGTTATTATAAGGAGTATAGGGCATCAATAATTCGAGTAAACATTGCCCTGTCACGAGCAATTTGCGTCACCTGCCATTAGGACCACCTTTTAGATGATTGTTCTTATTTTTGCTTATGGATTGCATTGTAGTCGCCGTAGTCTAGTAGGTAGTGTGTTGACTTATTAGAAGTGAGGCCACAGGTCAGACATCTTCAGCAATACGAAATCCAAAAAAATCTTCCTTAGGCGACTTCCTCTCAACAGATTTCAAATAAAAATTCTGAAAGTAAATAATATTTGTCAGTAAAAGTTTCTTCAAAAAATTTGTCGTTCGCAGTCAACTTTAAACTGTAGGTTCCACCACTCGTGGATAAAATTAACCCACACAACATGGTTGGTATAAGAAGTTAGGTTGTAATCGTGACTAAAGGGTTGTAATGACCAATTATGTATGTATGTGTGGATATATAATGTAAGTATTGCAGTTGTATTTATCTTTGGAGAGTTCGTGATTGAAGTTGTGTGTCTCACTTTGTTTTAGGGGGGTTTAAGCACTGCCAGTTTCACCCCTTTTTCCGTGTATATTTCTAGCTTTTTGCGTCTATTAATTCACTTACGTTAACACCTAAAAACACTTCGTTTAACTATCATATCAAGCTGGCTGTCTAGGGCAGTTAGGTTGGCTTCAATTTCTGTCGTTCTTTTATAAATTTCCAAGTGGCATATGATAACTAAGCTTTCCTCCTCCCAGATGATATTCTTCAGTTTGGAGAACATAATTTATATTGCATCCTTAGAACGTCATGTTGTTTTAGGCTATAATTATTTGATCTTAAGGTCTGCCAATGCTTTAGTGTGTTTATTTCATGAAGAATCATTCAACAAGTGGTAACAGTTGATCCATTATCCGTAACCTATGACCTGTTCGGTAGTATTCAGTTATGCTTCAAGCAAGAAGTCGCCGTAGTCTAGTAGGTAGTGTGTTGGCTTATTAGACGTAAAGCCAGGGTTCGAGCCCCAGGCCAGACATCAAGACAAAATACAAAAAAAGTATTTCTGCGGTGACTTCCTCTCAGCAGATTTCTGGCAAAAACTCTGAGAGTAAATAAAAATTGCCATGAAAAGTTTCTCAAAAATCTGTCGTTCGGAATCGACTTTAAACTGTAGGTCCCACCACTCATGTATAAAATTAACACACACAACATAAGTGGTGTGAGAAACTAGGACGTTGTACAATGGGTCAATTCGACCTCCGGGTACTTTACTTGTCTTAATTGACAATTGTACGTCCTCTAACCTAACCTAATCTAGCACATACAACATAAATGGTGCTAGAAGCTAGATCGTAATCCTGACTGAAGGGTTGTAATGCCCATTATCATCTCAATTGTTTCTTGCCGCCTTAAATTGTTTGTCGCTCATTCTTACCAATGTATGAGTGAGCCTTTGTCTTCGAAGAGTATGTCCTTAGAGTTCAAGTTGGTTTTTCAAATTCAGTTAAACACACATTTTGAATAGAAATGTTCAGTGCTGGAGGATTTTACAATTTATGTCCATTGAATGATACTTTTCAAATGCTCCTTTTCCATCCAGCTGGCATACATGATAGCATAAATCAATTCGTTTGGTAAATAGCCCATAATGGCTGGCACTTTGGCAAATAATTTACAATATTGCTTGACACAAATATCGACAATATGACGGCCAGAAATTGTCTCAAATTTAGTGTTCTGACGCAGGTGTGAAGAGGTGTGAATGTTTCTCCAATTTCGGCATCACGATTGCAGCTTCTGGCGACAGCTTAACACTTTAACTGTTCATGTCGAGTATACTCGTCAGAACGAAACAGAAAATTTTCGCATAATGTCCCTAAAATGATAGAAAAAAACTGCCAAAATTTTGAGAACAATGTCATGCTCATAGACACAACAGTCGACCATAAATTGCTTAGGAGGCAGCCGCTTTCTATTCTCCTAAGGTTGAGAGAGGTCCCTAGCGTTATGTAGATTGTTCTTTCTCCAAATAATTTTTATACTTAATCTATAGAGTCCATAATACACACAATGTTTTAAGAAGAATAAATCAGCAGTTTATCCATTAAACTAAACCTGTGACACATCCAATAGCGTTCAATTATGCTTCACGCAAGCAAAAAACTGATTTTACAACGTACCTTAAGTCAACATTAATTGGGTGGTACCTGTGGTTTTATTACGCTGGTAGAACAATTACAGACTGAATGATGTATTACGACAGTTGTCACAGGGTAAAACGCCGTCTAGATCCGTCCTATCTTAATCACACAACATTAATTTTTTATACCCAATAAACGTCATAAATTGAAGTCACCGAAGTCTAGTAGGTAGTGTGTCGTCTTATTAGACGTGAGATCACGATTCAAAACTCAGGTCAGACTTCTCGATCAAATAGAAATATAAAAAAAAAAAATATTTCTTGGGCGACTTACTCTCATTAGGTTTCTGACAAAACCACTTTCTCAAAAAAATCGGTCGGTCACGCCAGCGTGTGAAAAGTTAGGTTGTAATCCTGACTAAAGGGTTGTAATGACCAATTATGTGTGCATGTTATGTAAACGTCAAAAATTATATACGTATTCTGACCATATCGTTACAAAATTTGTCAAAATAATTAAAAACTCATAGGCTTGGCAGTTTTTTTTACGTTTCCTTATGCAACAAGAAATATTTCGTTTGCAATTTAAATTCAATTAATTCAACAACAGCAACAACAACAACAACTATAGCTTTAAAACAATTTTTTTTTTTGCAAAAGTTTTCAAAAACAATTTTTTTTCTCGTAACGCCTTTCGGGGACATTTTAAAATTTTAATTTGACAGAGCATAACATCCGGTTTGAACTGTTAGAGTAGAACGCTGTTCTCTTCGTTCACATGCATTAAATTTCATATCCTGGGCAATTTTTTCTGTTTTTTTTATTACAATTTTAGATTTTTTTACACATAAAAGTCTAGAGGCAAGGGGTGCATTGGCCTTTTTTAGAATTTAAATTTTTTTTATTCGATTTGGGTGTCGTTCTTCGATTGTATAACGAAAATTGCAAATCAAATAAAAAAAATGCATTTAAACAGCGGATATTACATGGAGAGTTACTTTAGCCTGTCGTCTATGTGTACATACGTCTGTCTATGTATGAGTATATTTTCAATTGATATTGTTTTGTACCTATGTGGCCCCATGAAAATAGGGAACTTAAATGCAATCATCGCCTTTGCCTTTGTCTTTGCCTTCCATTTTCATTTACTTTTTGGAACACAAAATTCGAGAGTCAACAACGTTTTGTTGCCTTTTTTAAAGTCAAGAAGGTCGTATAAATTTGTATACGATTTTGTAATCGTATTTATTGTCTTTTCTTGTTGTTGTTGTTGTTGTTGTTGTTATTGTTAAAAGTGTTGTTTACATAAATTTAGCTTTTTGGTGTCTCTTCGTTTGCATTTTTTGTTTTTCATTGTTTTTCTTTCCTTTTGGTGTAAATGTTTGGCATACGTTTTTAAGTGGAGCAAAAATACTGCATTATTAATTTTATTTTATATTGTATTTGTTGTTGTTATTATTTAAATACATACATATGTACATGCATAATATATACAAAAAGAAACTCACATACATACATACATACATACAAATGCAAATGCCGGGAAATGCAAAAAAACTGTGTTGTTTGGGTTAACAAAGTTGAACAGAAATTCGAAATGACAACCGGGGTTGTAACATCAGAAGAAAGAAAAAAAATTTTTTTTGAATTTTTGTTCCATTAATGGCTTTCAAGTAAGTGCTATGAAACAGTGCATAACTTACTTACTTAATTGAATTTGAAAATCCAAGACGCAATCCATAAATTTTAGCAGCACACATTTAGCGTTAACAGGGCAAAATTTGCCTTTAGCAGAGCACTGTTAGCTATTTAACAGTTTCCATTTGAACAAGTCCACTTACTTAGGAGCTAATTTTAGGATATATACTATATCCAAAGGAAGTTTCCAAAGCCTCTTAATATAATCAGCAATATAGTCCCATATAAAGTGGTATTGAATGGAGAACATTGGCGTTAAAACTATCAATTTTTTGTTTGAAAATTCTCTAGAAAATCAGTGGCCATTTTGAAACATATAAGAAATAGTACACCATACAGACTATTTGCAAATGGTAGTCCAAAGGCTCCTCTTTAGAACTGTGATAGTGGAATACTTGGAATAATTTTGAGAGTTGAGTACATATACATCCTCTATCCCCACCAACCATTCTTTACATTTCAACACTTTTCTTCATTAATAATAATGATCATAATGAGAATCATATTTCATGTCAATAGTCTGCAATAATTGCAAAGTATTAGAATAATGCATTATTGTCACTGTTAAACAGTTAACAGTGCTCTGTTAATAGTAAAGTTTACCCTGTTAGAGGCAAGAAGTGGTGCTGCTAAAAGTGCGGGTTTGCGTCTTTGGTTTTTAAATTCGAATTTATCTTCACACACATCTTAATTGGTCGGGATTATAACCTACCTTCTTATACTACCCATATTGTATGCTCATAACTGCTGGGACCTACTGTTTAATGTCGACTCCGAACGACAGATTTTTTGGGAAACTATTCATGGCAGATTTATATACTCTTAGAGTTTTTGCAAAACCGATGTCTCACGGCTAGTAAGCCAGCACTGTACCTACTAGAGTACGGCGAGGATTCTATCTCGTCAAATCAAAGGGGCGTCAGGCAGTTGCATACACACTTTACATCGTATACATCGACACAGCAGGCGCCTCTACTGGGTTCCGGGCCATTGCCGCATAAAGGGAAACCAAAAGGCTGACGAAATGGTACCAAAGGGGTCAGGGATATCTTAGGAGGAGACAGTAAAGGGGATATGTGCACTCCTACAAAAACGATAGTCAAGCAGTAATCAAAGCGCTGGGATCCCACCTTGTCAAATCTAAGGGCGTCAGGAGTTGCATAGACTCTCTACATCGTATACGTTGACACAGCACCCGCCTCCATTGGGTTCCGGGATACTGAGACAAAAAAGCGAACAGGCATAGCAGGAATCGGAGGTGCCTGATGAGGACACGATGGAGGAGATATATGCACCAGAGATCAGCAATGAGTGTTCAAAAAGATGAATAGATTCAAATCATACTCATAATTTCTGATACTAATACGCATTCATACTTATTTTAATATCATACTCATACTACTCATATTCAATATTTGAAATACTCATGGTACTCATACTTAACAATACGCATGACGTTGTTGATTTTGACTCTCCATTACTCAACATATTCACGAATCACAAAATAAGTATGATTCGCGTACGAACACTAAAATACTCACCAGAAGGTTGTGTGTTTCGAATGTTATGAGTTTGATGTCAACGTTGTACTCATACTCATTGCAACCTGTACCTATAAATCAATTTTGTAGTGAGTACGAATGAATCAGAGTAGTTGAATTTCAATACTGTTGACTCACTCAAACTCAAAATTTCATGAATACTTATTAATAGCGAAAAAACGATTCATTGCTGATCTCTGATAAGCACCTCCGTAGGTGGTCCAACATGCCTGATTACCGAATTTCAAAATTGTTGTGTCCAGCAGTAAACCGTGGAAGAAACAAGGGATTGCATTCGGCAAGGACCAGTTCGCTTTCTAACAGGGAATCTAACAGGACACTGCACTATTGGCAGTTTTGCCAGCAAGCTCTGTCTGTCCCATCAGCATTACTGCAGAAGCTGCCATGATAGGGAAAAATGGAATCGCTGCAACACGCATTGGGGGCAAGGGGCACTTTCAAGGACAAAACGAAACATGAATTAATATTTCTTTGGCGACTTCCTATAAGCTGTCTTCTGGTAAAAACTCTGAGAGTAAATACAAATTTCCATGAAAAAGAGTCTCAAAAATCTGCCGTCTGGAATCGACTTTAAACTTCAGGTCCCGCCATTCATGCATAAAATTAACACACACAACATGTGGTGTGAGAGACTAGGAAGTAATCCCGTCTTACGGATTGTAATAACCAATTATGCATGTATGTATGTATGTATAAGTATTGTGGTGTTGGTGCAATGCTTAAAACATCAAACTAAGCTAGGCTATCTGTGTGAGATATACCACACCTAGTCCAACTTTCTTCAAATGCATTCAAGAGGCAATAGAAGAGCAACAGAAAATTGAAATATTCTTGCAAAATATTCGTGGGAAAGTTTAGAAATTTTTAAATCTCTAGGCCTTAAAATACATTCCCCTTGAATATAATTTTCTAAATAAAATTGCAATGTATTGAACTCACCCTTTTATTTAAAAAGAAAGTTGACGAACTTACCTGAAAATAAATAAAAAAAATTTTGAATTAAAATAAAAAAATATAAATTAAAAATTTTAAAAATATATTTCAGAAATCTTAAGAGTTTGTTTTGAGTCTTAACTATATGGACTTTATAACATAGAAAGAGATAATATTGCTTTCGTACTCATTACCCATCAAAGCCGCCGTAGTCTAGTAGAAAGTGTGTTGTCTTTATTAGACCTGAGACCTCATTTCGACGACTTCCTCTTAGCAGATTTCGGGCAAACACTCTGAGAGCAATTAAAATTGCCGTGAAAAAGTTTCTCAAAAAAAACTGTCGTTCGGAATCGACTTTAAACTGTAGGTTCCGCCAATCATGTATAAAATTAACACACGCAATATTATGTGGTGTAGGAAGCTACGTCGAAATCCTGACTGAAGGTTTGCAATGAGCAATTATGTTACATATGTATATATCCAATTAAGGCATTGAAAAATCAGTTTACAGGGAGACGTCAAGACGGACTACCACATCTTATTGAATTGAAATGTGAACGCGGTTTGATGTTCTTAGCAGTCAAGCCATAGAAATCTATATGAATAGTGCTTATGCAACGAAAAAAACACTCAAAATTAACTGTCAGAACAATGTGAGTGAAAATACTATAAAACTCATATAAAAGTTAACATTTTAAAGATACAGAGAGTGGGCAATTAGAAATCACCGTAGCATAGTAGAAAGTGTGTTGGCTTATTGGACATGAGGCCACGGTTTCATCCATAACTCAGATATCTCCAACAGAAACGAAATATGAAAAAAAACTTCTTCGGCGTCTGCCTCTCAGCAGATTTCTGGCAAAAACTCTGATAGTAAATAGAAAAATTGCCACGAAAAATCTGTTGTTTGGCGAGGACTTCAAACTGTAGGTGGTCCCGCCACTCAAGTACAAAATTAACATACATAACATTGTGTGGTGTGAGAAGCTACGTCATAATTCTGACTGAAGGGTTGTAATGATCAATTATGTTATGTATGTAATGGATATGAAATTAGTTTTGAAGTTTAGCAGTCGTGCCATTTAGGTGTCCCATTTTTGCAAAATCGTTCGTAAATAAAAAATTTATTTGGTGTCGTAATAAATTGTTAATATTTCTTAATAGTTTAATAACTTATGTGTATGAAGATAAATTCGAATTTAAAAACCAAAGACGCAAACCCACACTTTCAGCAGCGCCTCTTCTTGCCTCTAACAGGGCAAAATTTGATATTAACAGAGCACTGTTAACAGTTTAACAGTGGCAATACTAGATTAGTCTTCTTCTTTGCAATTATTGTCGATTATACACATAAAATATAATTCTAATTATGATCATTATTATATGTGAACAGAAGTGTTGAAATGTAAAGGACGGCTGGTGGGGATGGAGGGGCTCAAAATTCAAAATAACAATTCTCAAAATTATTCCAGCTATGCCACTACCACGGTTCGAAAGAGGACCCTCTGGACTACCATTTGCATATAATCCGGTTGGTGTACCATTTCTTATATGTTTCAAAATGGCCACTGATCTTCTAGAGAATTTTCAAGCAAAAAATTTATATTTTCAAGCCAATTTTCTCAATACCATATCACTTTATATGTGACTATGTTGCTAATTATATTAAGAGGTTTTGGACCTTTGCATATAGTATGGTACTCAGCGACCTAAAGTATTTTCCAAAATTAGCTCCTAAACAAGTGGGCTTGTTCAGATGGATACTGTTAAATAGCTAACAGTGCTCTGTTAAGGGCAAATTTTGTTGTGTTAAGAGGAAATTTTGCTCTGTCATCGTCAAATGTGGCGCTACTAAAATTTATGGATTGCGTCTTGGATTTTCAAATTCGAATTTATCTTTACAGACATTGTACTGATCAATTATGTTATGTATGTAATGGACGTGCAATTAGTTTTAAAGTTTATTACAAAAACTATCAAAATCTTCCTTAAATTACAAAATTGATTTGAAAATATTTGTCTTTGTAATAAATGTCAATATTTCTTAATAGTTTAATAACTTTAAAAATAAATAAATTTTAAGCTTTTTTTTCTGTGTGTGAATTGAAATCAAAATATAAAATTTATTTCATTAATTAGTTTCAAATGTGTTTATCAAATAAAAGTTTCACGTTAATAATTTAAACAAAAAAAAAAGAGAGAAAAAAACTTGACATAATTTATGCAAATTTATGTTCGAAAATCAAACAACTTTTCATTTTTCTATCGTATATGAGTGTGATTTTTTTGTAATTTTTTTCTAATTTTTTTCTAACATTTATTGTCTAACAAAGCAAAAGTTCAATGTATTTGGATCACCAAGCCAAAGAGAAAAAAAATTGTGAAAAAAAATTTTTTTTTTTTAAAAACTTAGGAAAAGATAAAGAAATATCGGAGTTTATAAAATATTGAAAATGAGAAGAAGAAAAAAAAACAGATAAAGTAAGACTAATCGCATATACACAAACAAAGATACCACAGAAACAGAGGAACAGACAGCCAGAGAGACAGACAGATAGATAGGCCGATACAAACAATATTTATGAATAAACAGATCAAATTTCAACACCAAAAGATTATTATGAACAATAAATACAACAAAAACACTAACAACAATAATAACAAAAACAACAACAACATTAGCTACTACACCCAGTAATAACGACTTAGAAAATTTGAATTTGAAAAAAGTTTAAAATGTTCACTGCAATGATAGAAAGAAACATAGAAGGAGTACAAACGCATACACACACCGTGTATCGATACAATGCCTTGTAAAAGTATTGGTATAACGTAGAGTCGATAACATAAGGCGTGTGTGTGGTGCATGTAATTGTTTCAGTTCGATATGCTCTTGTAGTCTGTCTGTCTATATGGGTCTCTATTGTCGAAGTATTTCGGAATTCAAGAGAGTGTGTAGTACAACAGCAACAACACTCTGTGAAGTGTTAAAAAATAATAACAAGACAATTGTCAACGTGTATTGAAAAGATATTTATCTTTAAATAACAACAACAACAATAACAAAAACAACAACATTTTCATTTAAACAATATTATAGAAACACTTCTGGATTTAAACAAAAACAACACATACACAACACCCCACCTCATGGAATTATGTTGCAAAGCCAGTAACGGCTAATTAGCATTATGAAAATGCATTACAACGCATCAGTTAGGATTATGACGCAGCTGCTCACACCACATAAAGTTGTGTGTGTTAATTTTATCCTCAAGAGGCGGGATGTACAGTTTAAAGTCGACTTCAAACGACAAATTTATTTTGCGAAGCTTTTCATTGCAATTTTTCATTTACTCCCAGAATTTTTGCCAGAAATCGTTCACCGAAAAAATATTTCTTTTAATTTAATTTTTTGGATTTGAAGATGTCTGACCCGGTTTGAATCATGGCCTCACGTCTAATAAGCCAACACACTACACACTAGATTACGGCGACTTCAAGGATCAATAAAACGATCATAAAGGACTCATCACACCATCTCGGAAGTGGAGTTGCACACATGTGCCAGTCTCTATTTACCAGTCAAGAATGCATTATCTTTCATTAGGATCACAAAGACATTTTTTTCTGTCCAGAAACAATGCACTCTACTACTCATACAACTCGGACTCGGACTATATGCGTACGATCAAAACAACAATCCTCCGAAATCTGGCGCATTGGAACTTCCCTATCTTAGCTAGGCTTCTTCGAAATAGTCTCACTTCATTGCCCTTAGCTTGTTAATCACCACGTCTATACAAAGTAGCCTTGAAAACATTTCCAACAAAGCCTAAGAAGTACACCAGATATGCCTAAAGAGTTACGTCTTTGCAGTTGATTAAGCAAATGCCGTCAATTCGCCAATTACATGGCCTTCCACAATGCTATGTAGCCATATGAGAGAAGCGCTAGAATAACACAGTCTTGGAGCACTGAGTCCCTCCTTCCTAATCTCCTATACAAAGAAGCCGTGAAATCATCTCCAACCAACCCTACGAAGTACTCTCGATACACTTAAAGAGTCACGTTTTTTCTGTTTATTAAGCAAATACCCTCAATTCGCCAATTCCAAGATCTTCCACAATGCTTAGTGTCCATGTGGGAGAACCGTTAGAACAATAGATTCATGGAGTCTTCACATGTGACACTCCTAACTACGTAAAAGACATTGAGTCACTTCTTCATTCTTTCCAAGGAAATCTTCTTCCCGATCAGTTTTATATCAACAAAGGGATGCTGAGCAGCGTAGCTTCTGTAGAAAGCCTTAGCTCGACTCCGTGTTCAGCCTGTCCCCTTCAAAGTGTTCTGCTTGTGTTAATTTTATCCATCAGTGGCGGGGGACCTATAATTTTAAGTCGACTCCGAACGACAGATTTTTTTGAGAAACTTTTCATGGCAATTTTGTATTTATTCTCGCAGTTTTTGCCCGAAATCGGCTGCGCGGATTAATCTTTCGTTCATTTTGTTGGAGATGTCTGACCTGGGGTTTGAACTATGGCCTCAAGTCTAATAAGCCAATACATCACGGTGACTATGGCGACTTCTACAAACAAACTACCACGTATCGTTATTCCTTCTGTCCACCCTCACTACACAAACTATTTTGCTAGTTGCAGCATAATGCGCTGCATTTGTAATTATTACTCCCTTACAGGGGCTTCCTATTTAATAGGACTTGAATTTAAGTCCCACTAGATAGGTAGGTAGGTTGGAGTGGTAGCTTTGATACTCACAAAAGCTCACTTGAGTACGCTTAGCATCCCGTTGTGACTCCACAGGTGAACGCAGTTTCTGTACTGTTCCTCCAAACTATTGAAGAAGAAGAAGTTTGTCAGCACAAGGGCTGCACATTTAAAGCACGACTACCACGTGCTTCAAAACCAGCCCGAAAGTTTGATAAACAAACTTGACATCAATGGATGACACCTATGTCAAGCTGACAAGGATTAGAGAAACAAATAACCTATATCTGCAAGAGATGGCCATTGACAAAGAAAGTGGATAACAGCCTCCTCTTCCTCAGCGGGTCTGCACCCACGGCAGAAGTCGTTAGATGGGAGGTGCATTCTTTCCGTGTGTCATCCCATAACATAATGACCTGTAAGCATAGCCACTGTGATCGAGATGATGTTACGACCAAGTCCAAGTAACTGGTTGGTGCGCCTTCTATCCATCTGAGGGCCAAGTGTGCCTGGCAGTAGGACAGAACTCCTCATTGACTTAGGATAGGTTGGGGTCTCAAAAGAAATTCCGCGCGATGGCCAGCTTTACCGTGGTAAGTGTCATTCACAAGTCGATTGAAGAGGATTGAGGAAGTAGTCCACCAGCCCTGGCGAGCTCGTCGGCTTTGCGGTGTCCCGGAATATTACTGTGCCCGAGGACCCAGATAACTGTGACACCGAACCGCCCAGAAAGAAGGTCGAGACAGTGGCGACATTCCCTGATGATCCTGGAGTTTTTCACAATGTTCGACAAAGATCTTATGGCAGTCTAACTATAGGAAAAGATCGAGATACGGGTGAAAGGAACACCGTTGACGCGGATCCATTGACGAGTTCCAAAAATTATTTCATTTTCCAAAAAAGAAAAAACAACACTGGCGCTCAATTTTTATGATAAAACTTGGAACTCTCTTGACTCAAACAAGAGTCATAACCAAGTTAATCAAAACACAAGACAAATTTGAAATTTTTTTTAACAATTTTTAGCATTTCTAGTTAGCTAATCACAACTGTGTTTGATACAAACAATAGATACTATATTGCGTACCCATAATCCATATGTTCCAAGTGTGCATGATGAGTGTGTGTGTGTGTGTGTGTGTGTATGGGACAATATTTTTATGGATTTATGGAATAAAAAAAAAAAAGATATGAACGTTGGTTCATTTGTTAATACGTATGTATGTATTATTCTGTTATTTATGCACAATAAATGCCTTTTTGGATTCCAAACAAACACACTTACATACATATATATTTTTAATAGATTGAATATTTTGTTGTTGTTGATGTTGTAATTTAACATACATTGTAATTTGTATATTTTTTTCTGGTTTCTTTTTTTCAAAAAAAATTTTAAGTGGGTCTGAGGTAATTTACATATAAAATGGTTTGAACAAGTGTTTGTTAAACTAAATACCTCAACAACTTTAACAACTGCTGCAGACATTAATAAATACTGGTTATTTATGTATGTATGAATGTATGTACAATGTACATACAGACATATGTATATGCGAGAGTACAACAATAATGAATTTTAGGAATTTCTACAAAAAAATTAGAAAAAACTGGACATCAAATGGAGGTTAAAAGAAACATTAGTTTTCGAACATGACTTTTTATCAAACGTTTCACAGAACAATGTGTCAACAAACATTGCAATACATTGCATATATATAAGGTGTATTAAAAAGAAATCCTCCTCTATTTTTTTTACATTGAATTTAACTTAAAATGTGACTCTTTCTCCATGTGTGTGAAGATAAATTCGAATTTGAGTATTCAAGACGCAATCCATAAATTTTAGCAACGCCACATTTAGCGTTAACAGAGCAAAATTTCCTCTTAACAGAACAAAATTTGTCCTTAACAGAGCACTGTTAGCTGTTTAACAGTATCCATCTGAACAAGTCCACTTGTTTAGGAGCTAATTTCAGGGCACACACTAGGTCCATGAGTACCGTACAATATGCAAAGGAAGGTTCCAAAGCCTCTTAATATAATCAGCAATATAGTCACATATAAAGTGATATGGTATTGAGAAAATTGGCTTTAAAACTATCAATTATTTTGTTTGAAAATTCTCTAGAAGATCAGTACACCATACAGACTATATGCAAATGGTAGTCCAGAGGGTCCTCCTCTTTCCAACTGTGGTAGTGGGATAGCTGCAGTAATGTTGAGAGTTGAGAAAATTTCCGTCCTCCATCCCCACCATCTATCCTATCTATTTCAACACTTTTAATCACAAATAATAATGATTATAATGAGAAATAAATTGTATGTCAATAATCTGTAATAATTGCAAAGAAGCAGACTAATCTACTTATTGCCAATGTTAAACTGTTAACAGTGTTCTGTTAATATCAAATTTTGCCCTGTTAAAAGCAGAAAGTAACGCTGCTAAAAGTGTAGGTTTGCGTCTTTGGTTTTAAATTCGAATTTATCTTTACACACATTCTTTCTTAACGGTCATACGAAATTACTTCGTAGAGGTACTATTGTGCCGATCTCATGCTATATAGGTTAACTCTGTAATGTCTCTTCCAGCCATTTTTCCATTCCCTATCTGGTACTTCATAAATTCCAATGTATTCCTTTCTCTTTATTAAAGCCATCCAAGTCACTGTAGTCCCCAACACTAGTGTCAGATATTTTGCTTCCATTTTTTATAAGACCATCTCAACCACTCCGATCAGTGAGTTTCCATCTTCTCGTAGAAGGTACTACTGTTGTATTACACACATACATATGGACATACATAATAGGTCATAACGACCCTTCAGTCAGGATTACAACCCAGCTTCTCACACCATTTACGTTGTGCGCGTTAATTTTATACATGAGTGAGCGGGGCCTACAGTTTAGAGTCGACTCCGAACGAGAGAATTTTTCATTGCAATTTTTTTATTTCCTTTCAGAGTTTTTGCCAGAAATCTGCTGAGAGGAGAAGTAGCTGAAGAAATATTTCGTTCTATTGGAGATGTCTTAGCCAGGGTATGAAGCGTGGCCTCACGTCTAGAAGTACTAGTAAATGAATATTCCTTACACGGGTTCCATTCCACCGAGTGATTTTTGTAACTTAACTCGAACTGATGTGTAGTGTAGTGTACACAGTATGATCAAACCACTACATAACCCGACTTAATCTCAAGTTCAGAACCATCAATATGGTTTGAAAATTAGATACACACTCCCAGCGGTGCGTATCTATTTAATGCCCATTAGAACTTTACACCTCCAACAAAGGATGGCTCCATAAATCCTGTACGAGCTTCCTAGCGCATGATTTATGTTTTCATTTGTATTGAAGAGAATTTCTGGCACTCTTACACAATTGATTGACAGCAATTACGAAAGTGATCTTTTGAAATCATATTGGAATTATTACCACACCCTGTGTAATGTATTGTTCTAATGAAACTAAACTCTTATTTGTTATTCCAAACATCATTCAGTTGAAAAGTTGTGTAAATTACTACGTATTATCGTATTTATATTCCGCATAAATTTAACATTTGACCTGGTAAAACACAATTTCGAACAATTTCGAACTTAAAACAGAACACCGACCACATGCGTTACAATAAATTAGACGTGACCGTATGAACGAACGATCAACTCATTATGAACAATTAAAATTCTGGTTTTTTTTTAAATTTTTTCCTACGTTTTGAATTTGAAATTTTCAAAACTTAAAGACCTGCTTTAAGAAATAAATAAAAAACAAAGTCGATTATTGCAGAAAGAAAAAAAAAACCCCGGGTTCAAATATGTTAACGGTTTGAAAGCACCCTAAACTAGTTTCACCTTCAAAATGAAATAAAATTTCAAATACTACGGTGTGATCAAATTAGAATAAATTATTGAGACACAGAGAGACACAAACAAATATTTTTTCTGTTTTTTTTATGTCAGAAACAAACATTTGAAATAAGGCCGGCATACCAAAAAAAAAAAGCCTCAGACCTGTTACAAGAAAATGAAATATTTTTTGAAAATGTTGTTCAGTTCACTTCAGTTCAGTCCATTTGGTTTACAATAATAAAATGGAAATGAAGGTGTATCAAAACGTGTATCTCTGCTGTACGAGTACGAGTGTCATAAAATGTAAGCGAACAAACATACTTTTGACCACCGAAATACTATCAAATACAAAAACAAAGAAAAAACAAAAAAAAAGCAGAAATATTTGTGACTGAAATTGATTTTCAATTTTAATGACAAGAATTTCTATGTTCAGGGATTAAAAAAAAACCGTTTTATGGATACCCTACATAGACCCGAATTGAGTGCTATTAGGCAGCTTAAAGCTTAACAAAAAAAAAACGAAAACGCTTCATTAGCCCAGCTAATTATAACTATTTTTACGATAATAATTCCCTGGCTAAGCACACAGTTGTCTCCACAGACTAGATTACTTAATTGGTCAATACAACTCCTTAGTCAGAATTACAACCTAGCTTTGCACATCAACCATTTTATGAGTGTTAAATTTATCCATGAGTGAAAAGACCTAGTCTCCGAAAGACAGATTGTTGTTAAACTTTTCCTTTTCCCAATTTTATTTACTCTCAGAGCTTTTGGCAGAAGTGTATTGAGAGGAAGTCGCCTAGAAAAATATTTTTTTCATATTTCCTTCTGTGTGAGATGTCAAAGTTGGGTTCTAAACCAAGCGAGGCCATCTAATAAGCCAACACACTAACCACTACACTACAGAGGCTTCAAAGACTAAGTGGCTTCATAAACACGGGTATCTTGATATTGATTTGCAAGACTTGTAAATATGCCTGGATATCCCATTCATTTCTAACATACATCGGCAGTCGAAAATAAATTCTTTTCATAGGCTACGAACACATTTGTTTCCAACGTCCAGGTGGCTTCGTTGTATTTGAAACTTAGCTCTTTGCAGAAGTTCTCAATATTTGTGCTGCAGTGTCCTATACTGAAAACGGGGATGGGTCATTATAAGTCAGCCCCGTCTACTAACTGAAAGGACAACTTAGTTGACTTTTGTCAGAATTGTTGTTTCTGATAATTTGAAAGTTCAATATTTTGCTCTCAAATCTCAACATTTGCGTAATAGTGCCATGGGAATAATGCACCAAAGCTTATCCCAATTCAATCTCAATTATGAGAGTGGTTCACTAATCTGCAAATATTTGAATATCCCGCCTCTTAGCCGAAAATGCTATTCAGCTTCTGCTAACAGGCATCATTTGTTAGTAAACTTCAGTTGAAATTTGATCAAACTGTAGTATTTAGTTTGTGCTTCACAATCAATGATAACTGATTAACCTTCTATCAAATACTAAGTGTGATTAAATACTAGGGGAACCATTAAATACCATTTAATTTTGAATAAAGTGCTCTTTTGAACTTAATTGAGACGGAAGTACGAGGCGCACCACGAGGTCGTTATACTCAAAACAATTGGAAAAATTCACAATATTTTGTTGGTCAAACAGTACTGGAAAGTGTAAGGAAATGTGGAAGCTACAGTTTAAAGCGTAATTGATTACTTGGATATGAGAAAGCTGTTGGCAATATGAACGCGGCATGAACCTACACATACATATGTATACTTCGGGGTTGTTCAACCTCAATATGTTGGAGTTTTTACTACGGTTCGTAACCATGCTTAAAAAATTAGTCTAAGACAAGACACCGAGATCAAGCAATACGCAAATAAGAGCTTGCTTGTCAGCCAAAATAAAATCATGACGGCTTTCTTTTAGAATGTTGAGGAGGATGAAGATTTCTTGCTAAACCGCTCTTATTAAATGCAATTTTTTGCATTTCAGCTTGGTCCGATTCCTAAGAGTATAGCAATGTTTGAGTATTTCTTTGACTGAAGGAGAGCCGTCATGTTGGCATATATCTTCTGTGTGTGACCTTCATGGCCAATAGGCACTGTAGCAAGACGATGGACGTTATGAAGTAAGAACAATTTCAAACCTAGTTTAAGGAAAACTATGAAGAGTTAAAGTGTGTCATGAAGACATTAACGTCGGAGTAATTAACCAAAAGCAAGTCAAGTACTTTCCCTGTGTACTCAATCTCGTTTACAGCGGGAGGATAGACTCTGCTGGACATGTAGGAATAAGAAGAGGACAGACTCGCTTCTCTCTTTAAATTGCGTAGCCATCCATCGCACAGTAGAGATTCTTACAGGCCACTGTCCGTTTGGTAGGCATGCCGAAAGAATCAGAATTTCCGCAAATGACTTCAGCATTACTTCTGCACTTCTGTGGCTCTGAGGACAAGGATGAAGAACGTCATTCACCTTATGTATCAGTGATCTGCTCTTGTCATGAAGATAATTCTTGCAGGCCACTGTCCTTTGGTAGGCAGAAGACTCAGAATTCCTGCTCTTTCCTCTGAGGAAAAGGAGGACAATGTATTTCACCTCCTGTGTCAGTGCCATACTCTTGTCATGAAAAGACGAACGTTTCTGACCTCTGATTTTCTGACATCGTTGACCGATTGCTTCATTAGCAAGATTTATTTGGGACTCGAATTGGTTTTCTCTATAGAAAGTTTGGTCGCCAGGTTTGATGCTGGCCTAAGTTGTAGCGCTTTTTTTAATGGGTTATGCCACCTTACTTAACCTAACGTACAGTTACAATGGTAGATTGTATTTGTGTGTCGGCTTAGACTAGTATTCGTCATTTGGTTTTTAAGCTAAAATAACTTCTTTATGCCGTTTAAAATTTTCTTGTCTCTTAAGGCTTTAAATTATTCATTCGATTTCTTATTTTAATCTTAATTTTTTTCTCATTTTTAAAAATTATTTTAATTGTCTTCGAATTTTACTTTTTTTTTTGTATGAATTTAAATCTATCAGTTCAACTTGATTTCGAATTATACTTCAAAAGATTTTGGTTTTAACAAGCAAAGTACGAGCACTATTGACAGGTTCTCTGCTACAGTTTCTTTTCATTGTTTTGCTAAGACAATCAATAAAAGACAGAGTCATTGAAAGAATTATTTATTTAAGGTCATTAACAACTAGATTGTCTTTTCAATTGAGCTAAAATTCAGACTCTAAAATGAAGGAATTACCGTGGTTTATTGAATAAGTTTTTTTTTCTAATCACAAAATATTTTCGTAGTTGTGTTAAAGGGATTATTTTGTTATTGTTTTCAAGGTCTTCAAAGCAAGCTCTATTTACCATAGAACAAGTATGAACAATGAAATGGCACGCCTTCTGCCTTCTAGATACATACTATATGTACATACTTACATAGTTGACCTTTCGGTCAGGATTAGAACCTAGTTTCTCACACCACTTATGTTGTGTGTGTTAATTTTATACATGAGTGGCAGGACCTACAGTTTAATGTCGACTTCGAACGATAAATTTTTGAGCAATTTTTTCATCGCAATTTCAGTTTACTCTCAGAGTTTTTGTCGGAAGACTTCTGAGAGGAAGTTGCTGAAGAATTATTTTTTCATATTTAACAACAAACAAAGCACACAGAAGCGGTTGAAGAGCTGTCGTTGTATGCTGAAAGATGCGCTATGAGACGTCAGCAGCGGCATCATTTGCACATATTTCTTCAAGAACGATATAAATGCTACAGCCAGTGAAGAACCGTCATATGATTAGAATCCTTTTTTTTTTAATTAAAAACACATGACAGATTAAGCCATGAACCTTCTGTAAGTCGAGTTTGATGGGAAATGTGATTCTAACCATTACACTGCTTTTATGGGCATCATTGAAATTTCTCGAGTACAGGCACAATTCCTAGCCTAATTTTCAACAATTTGCACCTAGTGTAGTAGGGGTCGTATCTTGGCAATGTCATCACGAATGCGGGCCTTCAAATGCTCAATTGTCTCTGGTTTGTCGGCGCCACATAGAGAATAGTGTAACAGTGTCAAATCGCAGCTTCTTGGTGGCATTACCATTTCGGCTAATTAAACGGCCATCAAGCATTTGACGCAATAAAACGATTGTGGCATGAAATGTGTGATGGCAAGTTGCATCATCCTGTTGAAACTAAACATCATTCACATAAAGAGCGGGTACAAAAAAATTGGTTGTCATGTTGCAATAGGTGTGTCCATTGATCGTAATGGTTGCGCCCCGTCCTCATTTTCAAAGAACTATGGGCAAATAATACCTGCGCTCCACAAGCTGCAGCAAACAATCACTCTTGTAATGGTTGCATTGGCTTCTGTAAGACCATGTATGGGTTTTCTGAGCACCAAATACGGCAATTTTGCTTATTAACGTACCCACCAAGATGAAAATCAGCTTTTATTCGTAAATATGTTTCCTTTTTTGGCAAAATCGCTAACATCGTGCAGTTTCTCTTTGGCCCATATCTAGTGAAATGAACACGAAGGGAATGATTATGTGGCTTCAGCTCTTGAACCAATTAAACTTTGTAAGGCGTCATACCGAGATCTTTTCGCAAAATTCATTGTAAACTGGCGTGTGAAATGTTCAATTCCTTACAACGACAACGAGTTTATGGATTCTTACGCACATTCTCAGCCTCAAAGCTTTGATATTTTCGGATGTACATACGACGTACACAGTGCAAGCACGCTCACGTTCCTTGGCGCATCCAATAATGAAACCAGTTTCACGAACTTTAGCAATAAACTTGCATATACGGGGCGGGCACTGTTGGTCCTTCTCTGCGATCAAATTTTGTACGACATTATCGTGCAATTTCCGTGCAATTTGTCTTTGCTTTTGTAAATAAATTTCCAATAAATCCCAACGTTGCTCAAGCGTACAACGACTCATTACGTTCGTGGAAAGATAATATTCGGAATTTTGTGACAGAATGGAATGATATAAGTATTGCCAGATACGAAATATTGCCAGGGTCAAAATGGTTAGAAAGTGTATTTAAGGCTGTTATGAATTTCATTTCAAAGGTGTTTGCTTGCTTTTAGTCGAATATTTTATACGTAGAAATTGGTTATGTTTACATAAATCAACAACGTTAATACACGGTAAATATAAATATTTTTCACAACATGTCACACAGTGACACGCTGTACCAAATAGTGTGGGGGCACAATTTTACAAATTAAAACAATAAATTATGCTGGTTTACATGCGTACAACATGAGTGTAAAGACAGACAAATTATGTTTTAAATTTTTTATTGTGGTTTTTTGTTGTTGTTTTATTTTGTAATAATAAAATTAAATTCATTTTTTAAAAGAATGAATGTTTTTAAAAATGATTAAAAGTTCGTGGATTTATAGAGAAACTAATATACGACTATACAATAAGAAAATAGAAAATATTACACAATAAAATATACAGTGAGCAACAAAAGAAACTGTACATTAAACAAAAATATACTATAATAAATTACCGTTAGTTTTATTTTAAAATTATTAAAATTATTGAAATTATTTCATTGCCAAGTTTTAAAAAATTTAAACAAAAAAAATTACAAAAAATTTCGATATATTGTAAAATTTTTTCGGGCACTCTCCTTAAGTCTTAACACTTCATTTATGCCACTTAACTTGAATTGATGTATAGTGTGTACACATCCATCTTATTCTCAAGTTTAGAACCATCAATGTGGATTGAAAAGTAGATACACACTCCCAGCAAGTACATCTATTTACCGCTCTTTAGCACTTTGTACCTCCAATAAAGGATGATTCCATAAACCCTATGCAAGTCTCCTAGCGCATGATTTTTGCTTTCATTTGTATTTAGGAGAATTTGCGGCATTCTTACACAATTGATTGGCAGGAATTTTGAAACCATACTGGAATTATTACCACACCCTGTGTAATCTATCTATATATGTATATAGAAATGTATGTGTGTTTGTTTGTAAGTTTGTATGTTTGAAGTTTATAGACGACTAAACACTGCTGAACCGATTTTCTTGAAATTTTAACAGTATCTTTCTGTATGTCTGGAAGGAGTTATAGGCTACTTTTTGTGTCGAAATTTCAAGTAGGCGAGGTGCCACGCCCACATACCCAATAAGTATTTAATGTCGCATATCTCATAAACTGCAACAGCTAGAGTCCTCAAATTGTGTATGGACGACTTTGACGTATATATGAACAAAATGGGCGAATTGGCTATAGTGGGCGTGTCACCTCCCAAAGTCTACATATATAAAAATTAATGTTTATTTGTATGTACCTTACAGAATCGTAAACTATGCATTTGATCATGTTATGATCTTTAGCAAAGTTGTTGCACATGAGCCGGGGAAGTTTTCTAAGTTGGTATGACTAATTTCCGACAGGTGGCGCCACTGAAAATTACTTAATATGAATTAAATCGTAAACTGTGTATTTGATCATGTTATGATCTTTAGCAAAAGTGTTGCGCATGAGCTGATGAAGGTTTCTAAATTGGTATGACAAATATCCGATAGGTGGCGACACTGAAAATTACTCAAAATGAATTAAATCGTAAACTGTGTATTTGATCATGATATGATCTTTAGCAAAGTTGTTGCGCATGAGCTAACGAAGGTTTCTAAGTTAGTATGACCAATTTCCGACAGGTGGTGCCACTGAAAAATAATCAAAATGAATTAAATCGTAAACTGTGCATTCTTTAACATGAGTCGACAGAGGTTGGCGCGATTAATTTCCGATGGATGCCGTCAATGAAAATTATTCAAAATGAATCACAAACAATTGATCGACCTACACCTCAAGTACGGAAGAAAAAAGTATTACGAGCCTCAGAATCAGGCGAGCATTGAGACTGGAAAATCTTCGAGTATATGTCGCTGAGATCCGTTCGCTTGAACCACTGGAACAACGAGAAGTGAGATTAGAAAATGATCGAATGCGTACTACTCAGGCCCGTTCATCTGAGTCATCAGAACAACGGGAAACAAAATCAATAAAAATGATTCAAAATTAATTGGACATTTTTGTAATGCCTTTCCTTCAAATTTATTTTAGTTAATGGCGCAGCAACACGCGCAGGGTACAGCTAGATGTCCAATAAAAATAAACTCTTATTTGTTATTCCAAACATAAACCAGATTGAAAAGTTGTGTAAATTACTTCGTATTATCGTATTTATATTCCGCATAAATTTAACATTTGACCTGGTAAAATACAATTTCGAACATTTCGAACTTAAAACAGAACACCGACCACATGCGTTACAATAAATTAGACGTGACCGTATGAACGAACGGATCAACTCATTATGAACAATTAAAATTCTGGTTTTTTGCTTTTTTTTGAATACTCCTTAAGTGTTAATTGATGGTTGTTAGCATTTTATCCTTAGTATACAGTTTTTTTGACGCTCACTGTAAAAATACGTTTCGTAAAGCTTAATCATGACTACTAGAGACTAACAGCCGGACACGTGCTTGTTAAACTTAAAATTAATTGTTTTTTTTAGTTCACTGGCTTTTATTGGACTTCTTTTTTAATTTTTTTTTTTTTGCACAAAACTACATACAAATCTTGTATACAATTTAAAAATAAATCCATAAACCACAATAAAAAAATGAGAAAAAAAAGAAATACAACAAATGCTGTATTAAACAATTTTTCTAATTTGTTATGGGGTTGCATGCCTCTAGCAAAAATTCAGAGCAAAAAAATACATATAAACTCTACGAAAACACAACAACAATAAAAGCATTAAAAATCATATTTAATGGTTTAGAAAATAAAATTAAATACCAGAAAAAAATAGTAAAAAAAATCATATGCATGAAATCTAACGTCATAACTGATTATTAATTAATGTTGGAATGAAAATAAAACGAAAATAAAATTTAAAACCCGAACACATATACAATACATAAGAAAGAAAACAAAATTTACAAAAGAATTCTTTTAAAAAAATATTTTTTTTAATATAATCTAAGCTAGGCTTTAATCCACCCAATCCCCAACCCAAGAAGCACATAATCCACCCAATTTGTTTCTTATCGAACAGCTCTTCTATTAGTCGTTGGCAGTAGTTTCCAACCTTTTAACATAACAGCATTTACGGTCATTATTACAACTTGCCGTTAAAGTTGGGTTTTGTTAAAGGTAACTTTAGCTAAAGTGAACTTTAAAGTCACCTTTATCTTATTTTCGTTATTACAACCTAATGATAAAATAAAGTAAACTTTTTCAAAAATATGGCAATGCCGGAGCAATGTCAATAAAACTGCTCAATTAAACAAGTTTTTTATTTCAAACGCAGTGGCAACGACGGTCTTCGTTTTTTTATTGTATATGCCCATTTTGTTTATATTTGAAGTTGCCATGTTGAAAACAACATATAATATGGCAAGTTCAGACACTTAACTTTAAAAGTTAAAGGTAGAATGATCCTCCCTTTAGCTTAACGCTTACTTCTACCTTATTGCCCTCTTATAATAAAGAAAAACAATTTATCTGCCTGATAAAATCCTCCCTGTAGTTAACGGCACGTTGTAATAATGGCCCTAAAACACGATAACTGGTTCAGCTTATATTTAAGAAATAACCTAAAGGAGGCTAGTTTAGGTTAGGTTAGCGATCAGCTTACCGCACACAGGCAAGTTCACTCCATGGCCCATATGGCCTATTGTGTTATCCAGTGTAAGATAAGCCTCTTTGTCATCATCCGTGAGCTTCGAATAAAACCCGCCAGTTCCCTCAGTGGCACGTTCGCCACCATACCCAGATATTTAAACCTTCTGTTACCTAAAACCCAATGATGCCTGCTTTGAAGTGCAACGCGCACTCACATAAAAGGCGTTGTACCGATTCCGCTTCCTCCACATCATGGCAGCTTCTACAGTAATTCTGGTGGGGCAGACCACGCTTGTCAGCAAAACTGCGATTAGCGTAGTATTCCGTTGGAATTCCTATTAGAATACAAATCGTTTTCTTGACGAATTCAAGTAGTTCCCTGGTTTTTTCTGCTATTCACTACTGGACACAGACGTTTTGAAATTCGGCAACAAGGTATATTGGACCACCTATGATATGTTGAATTCCATGCTGGTGTTTTCAATTTGGAAATGTATTCTTTTAGGGAATCATATATCCCCTCTATCGTTTCTTCATCAGGCACCGTTTGTGCTAATTCGCCTTTTCGTTTCCCTTTATGCGACAATGGCCCGGAACCCAGTAGAGACGAGTGTTCTGTCGAAATATACGGTGTAGAGTCCATGCGACTCTTGACGCCAAAAAAACCCTAAAGGAACGTCTACAAATTATTCAACATCAACTTTCTAGACCCGTCTCTTTGACTGAATACAATCCGGGCATACTGGTCCATTTTCCAAAGCAAATTATTGATTTTTCAATTTACATTGAATTTATACGCCTACAAATGAAAAGAAAAACCACAAGAAAAGAGCTAACAGAGTCGAATCGCAAGATCTTGGTGGCCCGTTTACATCACCTCAACGTGAAATGAGCATGCCCCCTCAAATTGCTCGCGCACAATATCTAATGTGGACAAGAAATGCATAGCGCGTAGAGCCGTTCTATTGAAACCACATGTCGCTGATGTTCAGATCATCTAATTCCAGCCAGAAAAAATTGTTAGTAATCATCGACTTACAGTGCTCGCGGTTGACAGTGAGGGTCTGACCAATGTTGTTCTCAAAGAAATATGAGTTGATGAAGCCAACGACGCAAAATCCACGTCAAACAGTGCCTTTTACAGGGGACGCATTCATAAAGAAATAGTCCTGATTATGGATGGAAAATTAGGTTCGTTAGCTATTAATCCATTAATTAATTAATCCTTCAGTCAGGATCCTTCAGTCATGGTTACGACCTAGCTTCTCATACCATTTAAGACGTGTGTGTGAAAATTTTATACAAGAGTGGCGGCGATCTACAGTTTAAAGTCGATTCCGAACTACAGATTTTTGAAAAACTTTTCATGACAATTCTTTCTGTCTCAGAGTTTTTGCCAGAATTCTGCTGAGACGATTTCACATCCAATAAGCTAACACACTACCTACTAGACTACGGTGACTTGAACAAACTGAATAAATGACAATTAATTTGACGGATATAGCTTCAACAAGATGTTTGTTATCAACTGTCCCTGTTGAACAGGTACATATTTTTTTTTTGAAAACCCACGTTGCTGTTGTGTTAGCTCTGCTTCGCTTCAATCAACCCCCGGTTTTAACTGCTGTTCGGTCTTTAGCATGCTGTTGTGGATCCGCATTTCGTTCACTATTCCGATCTGGCCGTTCAAGTAGAGACGACTTCACCAGCTAAAAATGTTATTACGACGATTTTTTTTGTAGTCCAGATACCCACTGATAATGTCTTTGAAGCCGCCATAGTCTAGTAGGTAGTGTGTTGCCTTATTAGACATGAGGCCACGGTTCAAACCCCAGGTCAGACATCTCCAACAGAACGAAATATGAAGAAATATTTTTTCGGCGACAGTCTTTCAACAGATTTCTGACAAAAACTCTGAGAGTAAACAAATTTACCATGAAAAGTTGCTCAAGAAAATCTGTGGTTCAGAGTCGACTTAATACTGTTGGTCCCGCCACTCATGGATAAAATTATCAGACACACTCACATAAAGGGTATGAGAAGCTAGGTTGTAATCCTGTCGGAAGGGTTGTAATGACCAATTATGTATGTACAGTGATGGTCTTATAATTAGAAACGACTGAGCAACATGTATGTTTGTTAATTTGTTTTACAGTTTTCACTGTGTACCTGGGATCAAAGGCTTTGTTTGGAGGACGTCTTACATACGTTTTTTCCATCAGATTGGAACAAATTAAGCTTACATTCGTCACTCCAGAGAACTCTGTTCTAGAAACATCGTTTCTAATTATAAGGCCGCCATCATATGTATGATAATGTCGATTTAATGGAAAGAAAAATTTTATTTTGAACCAAAAGTACAAGCATGTGCAGTTTCCACCTCAAAAGTCCATCTGTTAGTCTACGAATTGATTTTCATTCGCTTTATAATTTCAGTTTTTCATCGCGTAGTTATTTATGGCTTCCAAATTTGCAGATAAGGATTTGCGAAAAGAGATTCGACATCAAAGGATAATTAACTTCTAATTTGTGATGGCCTCATCAAATCCTATTTTTTCAATAAAAGAAGGAAAAACTTTGGACAATATGTACAAACTTAAATAAAATTATTTTCTATTCAAAACCTGTGTTTCTGTTAAAAACACAAGGATGTGTTAACCAAACCTAGTAACATTTCATAATAAATTTTTACATTCAAAACAATTTTTCAAAAATATTTTTTTTTGTTTTTTTTTTCATTTCGTTGTACATAAAATTTATTACTTTATCAAACGCAATTAATAAATTTCATTTACAACAACAACAGAAAAAAGAAAAGGAAAAACAAAACTTAAATGTCAAAAATTCAAACATATTTTCAATTGAAATAAAAAAATTGAAATAAAAACGACATTCAAAACCTATTAAAACCGTTTTAGAAACAAATTCTAGAAAAAAAATGCCAAAATGTTGCAAACGGTCACTTTGTCATTTTGTCATACAACAAGTCCTTCCTGTTCTATGGTAAACTGGCAGCTGCAATAATTACAATTTTCTAAGGCTTAAGCCAAATTGGCCAGTGCGACTACAAACCGCACTCCACAGCTAAGTTAAATACGTTTACACTATATGTAAACATATATAAAATTTTATGGAAGAACATACAAATGGAAACGAAGCTACATTAAGACACCGTTGTCTAGTTGGTCTAGTCTCGTGGTGGAACATTTTCAGCAACTTCCTCTCAACAGTCTTCTGGCACCAACTCTTGAGTGTAAACAAAATTGCCATGAAAAGTTTCTTAGAAGTCGACGTTAAACTATAGGTCCCGCCTCTTATGTAGGTCCCGAGTCTCGTGGCACTCAAAAAATTAAAGAAAGTGAGCAAGTCGCCGTAGTCTAGTATGTAGTGTATTGGCTTATTAGACGTGAAGCCTCGGTTCCAACATCCCCATGTCAGATACCTCCAGCAAAACGTAACACGAAAAAATATTTCTACGGCGATTTCCTCTGATTTCTGGCAAAAAATCTGAGAGTAAATAAAAAATTGCCCAAAAAAATCTGTCGTTCTGAGTCGAGTTTATCCTGTAGTTCCCGCCACTCATGTGTAAAAAATGAACACACACACCATAAGTGGTGTGAAAAGCTAGGTTGTAATCCTGACTAAAGGGTTGTAAGTCGGCGAAACTAAAAGATTTTCTATGATTTTCTCTAGCCACCCTGTTTACAGCTAATAACGCTGTAGTATGCTATCAATAGCTTTCAATTACAAATTTTTTCAATTTTAAGCAGGAGTCGAAACAGCCAGCTTTGCTAACAGCCGCAGACAAAGCATTAAAAAGTCATGAACTTTTAAGCCCGTACCCCTACATAAATGGAAAATTGCAGAAGCAACACTAACAGACTACGAAGACATGATTCTGCGTTTTTTTTAAGTTAATATCAGTCAGCCTATATTGGAACAAAGCCTCGATGGCTGAGTTGATAAATTAGTGCTAAACTTCAAGAGTCGCTGCCATTGGTTCAATTTCCGCCAGAGACTCTGGGTGTTTACGATTGCCATTATATAGGATACCTCACAATAGAAAAAAGAAAGTGAGAATTATTACTAAAAAAAAATTCTCGAAAAACATTGTGATACACACTAGAGATTAGCAATGAATCGTTTTTTCGCTACTCATAAGTACTCATGAAATTTTGAGTATGAAATTCAACTACTCTGATTCATTCGTACTCACTACAACATTGATTTACAAGCGCAACGTTGTCGTCAAACTCATAACTTTCGAAATATGTTTGATTCATACGTCTACTCATTCAGATTCATAAATTTCGAAAAATACTCAGAATACTTATAAATGGATACGAGTGATTCGAATCATTCATCAAAATTTACAGTCTTAGTTGTTGTTGCATTTACAAAAAAAGAAGAAAGAAGAAAGACAAGGACAGCAAGCAAAGCAAACACACAACCATCTAGTGAGTATTGTAGTGTTCGTACGCGAATTGTGATTCGTGTATATGTTGAGTAATGGAGAGTCGAAATCAACAACATCATGCGTATTGTTAATTATGACTACGATGAGTGCTTTAAACTTTGAATAAGAGTAGTATGAGTATGATATTAAAATAAGTATGAAGAAAATATGAGTATGATTCGAATCTACTCATCTTTTTGAATACTCATTGCTGATCTCTGTTACACACACTGGTGTTTTCAAAAAAAATGTCGCAGGCTATTCCCTCTCTCTTTCCTTTCTCGTGTAAACAATCTTTCGTGTATTCCAACACTGTATACTCTATGGATAGGGGTCATCCCCTAAAAAAAAATGCAGAGCCACAAGAAGAAATTTCTAGCCAATCGATCATAGAGACAGCCACTTCATTACAGCAAATAACGGCATAATAGATAAAATATTCCTCAGTTCAGCCTTGAATTGTATTGCAGAGGATTCAAACACTTTTCACCTGATCGTGCACTTCGTTTTCCTTAATTTACGCAGTGAACCTTAGTGCAGCCTTGAATTGCATTACAGAGGATTCAACCCGTCTTAACCTGATCACGCACTACATTTTCCTTAGTTTGAGCAGTAAACCGAAAAGTATTGCATAGGATTCCAGCAACATATTCCAAAACGCACAGTTCAGAGTCCTCTCAAGAGATTTGTACATGAACTGATCAGCCAAAGAATCTATTGAAACTGAGAAATGAAAAACACGGAACATAGTCACCTAGTTTTTCGGCCATGCAACGTTGCCAATGGAATCTACCACCACCGGTGAGTCCTACATACACATACATACATAACTGGATATTAAAACCCTTTAGTCAAGATTACGACCTAGTTTCTCACACCACTTATGTTGTGTGTGTTAATTTTAGACATGAGTGGCGGACCTACAGTTTAAAATCGACTTCTAACGACAGATTCTTTGAGAAACTTTTTCGTGGCAATTTTATTTACTCGTAGATTTATTGCTAGAGTCGCCGTAGTCTAGTAGGTAGTGTGTTGGCATATTACACGTAAAGCCAGGGTTCAAACCACAGGCCAGACATCAAACAAAATACAAAAAATATTTCTTCGGCGACTTCATCTCGGCAGATTTGTGGCAAAAACTCTGAGCGTAAAATAAAAGAATGGCCATGAAAAGTTTCTTAAGAATCTGTCGTTCCGAGTCGACTTTAAACTGTAGGTCCCACCACTCACGTTTAAAAATTAACACACACAACATAAGTGGTGTGAGAAACTAGGTCATAATCCTGACTGAAGGGTTGTAATGATAAATTATGTGCAGTGGTGGCCTTATAATTAGAAACGACTTAGCAACATGTATGTTTGTTAATTTGTTTCACAGTTTTCACTGTGTACCTGGGATCAAAGGCTTTGTTTGGCTGACGTCTTACATTCGTTTTTCCATCAGATTGGGACAAATTAAACTTAGATTCGTCACTCCAGAGAACTCTGTTCCAGAAACATCGTTCCTAATTATAAGGCCACCACTGTATGTATGTTATTGCCAGAAATCTGTTGAGAGGAAGTCGCCGCAGAAATTTTTTTTATTATTTGTTCTGTTAGAGACGTCTGACCTGGGGTCTCGGTTCAATCTCATGGCTAATAAGCCGCCTCACAAACTGCGAGATTACGGCGACTCAGTCAAAGCATGTAAATTGAATGTCATCCACAATTGCCGCAACAGGACATGACAAGGTGTCCAGTTCCGTTAGAGTAATTATTGTTTCTCAATTTATTTTGTGTACATTGTTATGAGAAATTTTTATTTCAAACACCCCTGTAGGGTATAACAGAGAAAATTGACTTCAAACAGGAATAAGAAAAAATTTTAAATTCCAGTGCCACAAAAAAAAAAGAGAAAAAAATATGACAACGAATTTTAAATGGAAGAGGAAAAAATCTAAAAATAATTTGTTATCAAAACGAAATATGGAAAGACGACAAAAACAAAAAAAAAACAAAAAGAAAACAAAAATATTTTCTGACCAAAAAATTAAAAAAAAACGAAATCCAAATGCCATAAAAAAGCAGGTTCTCTGCAAGAAGTGTGTATGGATGGATTTTTATTACCGCTTTTTAAAGCTTTTTTTTTTCTTTCTCTTTATCTTTGGTCTGCTAGACATACATACATACATACAAACATCCATACGAGTGCTTATATGAATATGCGATATGACACCTGCTTTAAGGTTGTACCACTCGTTGTATGCCTTTTTTTATCGTCTTTTTATTCACACACACACACACACACACAGGTTTGTAGCTCTGTGTCACACTCTCCACAAACCGAGTAGTGTGTATGTCATGTGACCGTCGCGTCCAAGTGCCAGTTTTTATGAACGAAAATTACATGGGAGTTACATCAAGACAACCAACCAACTGGCCGTACATGGTACGTGGGGACCAGACAAGTTCGATGGCTAGTGGTGGCTTCAACTTCACATTGCATTCATTGTATGCAACAAAAATTATACTGCGCAACATATAAATTTCGTTGCATACAACGGCTTATACATACATATATACAGATATGTGATAGTGTCTGTGGTTATTGTGGGGTTGGTGTAGCAGTATGCTTTCTATACAACAAGTATTTAATATGCAGATTGTGTTCTTACAATATACAGTCGATTATTAATATTGCTGTTGTTGTTGTTTTTCTTTAAACCTTCTTTAGAATCGCTACTTAAAACAGACGGGCATTATAGGTTTAATATACAAATATTAACTTTTCATATAGGGAACAGGCCTTTAAGAACATTTTTTAAAAGGTTAGGTGGCGGACTCCCACAAAGACCAGCATTTAGGCCCATTGTGATACCACAATCAATTTTTTTCGGGGGTCAACCATTGCCAAATCAAACTCATGATCAGACATACATACATATTTGGTCATTTCAGCCCTTCAGTCAAGTTTGCAACCTAGCGTCTCACACCATCCATCTTGTGTATGCAAATTCTGTCTGTGAGTGGCGGAACCTACAGTTTAAAGTCGATTCAGAACGCCAGATTTTTGAGAAACTTTTTCATGGCAATTTTTATTTACTCTCAGAGTTTTTGCCAGAAGTCTACTGAGAGGAAGTCGCCGAAGAAATATTTTTTCATATTCCGTTTCGTTTGAAATGTCTAAGCTGAGGTTTGAACGGTGGATTTTACGTCTAATAAGCCAACACACTAGAGTCGACTACGGCGACTAGCATGCAGAGTCCAAAATAAATCTGGCTACTGCAGCAATCTTTTAAATTAGAGAGCTCGGCTAAAGATGTCTGAAAATGACAGCTCAAAAACCTCTGTCTCATTGTGACAAAAGTAGGACGCTAATACTTGAGGTGAAAGGCAGTCCCCTCCTCCTCCGCAGACCCACAGCTCCTATAAAAGTTATTTGCCGGAATGACTAGTCTATCGGCATGCATACCAAAAGCATAGTGGCCTGTAAGTCTCATTATTGTGCGATGGATGGCAATGCGGTTCAGGCCACATCTTATACAGGGTGGGTTTATCGGTTTCAATTTGAACCATCAGTTATTTTGAATCTGGCAAGACTTATGTCATTCCATTCTGTCACAAAATTCTATATATTCTCTGCACTGAACGTAATGAATCGATTTACGCTTGAGCAACGTTGGGATTCATGGGAAATTTATTCCCAAAACAAAGACAAATTGGTCGGAAATTGCACGAAAATGTCGTACAAAATTTAGACTCAGAGAAGGACCAATAGTGCCCGACCGGTATATGCAAGTTTACTGCTAAACTTCGTGAAACTGGTTTAATTGTTGGATACGTCAAGAGACGTGAGCGTGCTCATACAGTGTGCGTACATCGGAAAATATCGAAGCTGTGGCTAAGAGTGGTTGTGGGAATCCATCAACTCGTTATCGTTCTCAAGAATTGCACATTTCCCGCACCAGTTTACATCATATTTTGCAAAAAAATCTCAGTATGACGCTTTACAAAGTTCAATTGATTTAAGAGCTGAAGCCACATGACCATCCGCTTCGTTTTCGCTTCGCTACATGGGCAAACGAGAAACTGCACGGTGATGTCGTGATCATCTTTCCGAATGAAGCCAATTTTCATCTTGGTGAGTACGTTAATAACTCAAATTACAGTATTTGGGGCTCAGGAAACCCACACGTGGTCTTACCGAAGCCGATGCACCCACGAGGGACTGTATGGTGCAGCTTGTGGAGCGGAGGCATTATTTGCCCATATTTCTTTGAATAAAAGAACGGCGCAACCATTACGGTCAATGGAGATACCTATCGCACCATGCTAACCAATTTTTTTGTATCCGCTCTTCATGGCATTGCTGTGAATGATGTTTGATTTCAACAGGATGGTGCAACTTGCCACACATCTCATGCCACAATCGATTTATTGCGTCAAACGTTTGATGCTCATTTAGTAAGCCGAAATGGTGATGTCAATTGGTCGCCAAGAAGCTGCGATTGGTCCTCGTTGGACTATTTTCTGTAAGGAGCCAGAAGACAATTTTCTCGACAAGCCAGAGACAATTGGGCATTTGAAAGCCCATATTCGTGATGTCATTGCCGAGATACGACCCTCGATACACTGGAAAAAGTGCATGAAAATTGAGGTGATTGAATGCGGAACTGTGAGGCCATACTGCGGCAGCCATATAAATGAAATAATCTTCCATTTCTAACAGGGAACAATTGCACTTCACAACAAAAAATAAATTTGTGGCAAATTTCAAACCTTTTTTAATTTATTGGATTTTTAAATTTAAATTTTCAAATGGCCCACCCTTTACATTCCGTTACTTAAATTATTATCTGTTGGCCATTGAACTGCCACTTTTCTTGACTACAATATTAATAACAACTACGAGTTTAAAACCCCAACATACCCTACTGCCTTCAATTAATTTGCTCTTGGATTCAATATGTCTTACGCCTCTACTTCTATGGCAATTTAAAATATAATAAATGACGACGACGATTCGTATTTAGAACCAGTATCCTCCTCATCTACAAGTCCGCCAACATACAAATACAAATTTGCAGTTAAACTAACTTGGCTAAAAGCAACCTTTTTTCGTAACACTTTTCTCTTCTACTGGTTGTTCTCAGTATTTGTCCATCATCGAGTGGTTTTTAATTAAAAATTACATCCAACAAACATCTTTTGTAATACATTTTATACCGAAATACATATACGACAGACAGACAGACAGAGAGACAGACAGACGATCTAAAAGTTAATGAAAGAAAGAAAAAGAAAAAAAAAGGAATCGAATTTGAATTATTAGCTGGCCCCATGAGTGCGATAGGCTAGAAAATTTTTAAATTCAAACGAATAATCGAATAATTTTCTATAAAGGTCCTGCTCTAGAAAATTACTTGTTACAGTCGTGTTTAGTTCAACTGCGCCAGGGTGGTGGTACACAGGATGGAACATAGCCATGTTAACTGGCAGGTTGTTAACCACGCACTTAGCTCTTGATCAAGTTGAACTAGCTTCGACAGAGCAAATAATTCTACTGTTTGCTGGATTTTAGGTTATTTGAGAATTTAGGCGAAAAAACATATCCGCTGTGGAATGGAAGGAGAATTTAGACGGAAAGACACTGAGTAACACAGTGAGCCATATGGATCACCAAGTAAACTTGCCTGTAAACGACAAACTACCCCTAACCTATCCTAACCTACATACTTACTTACTTAATTGGTCATAACAACCTTTATGGTCACGATTACGATCTAGCTTCTCACCCCACCCATGTTTTGTATGTCGACTCCGAACGACAGATTTTTGAGGAACTCTCAGAGAGACAGGTAAACTCCTCCTCTAGAGTTAAATGGCTTTAAGCCTATCTATATAAGTAGGCAATGCAACCCTTTAGTCAGGATTACAACCTCACGCCACTTACGTTGTGTGCGTTAATTTTTAAACATAAGTGGGCGGGACCTACAGTTTAAAGTCGATTTCGAACTACAATTTTATTTACTCTCAGAGTCTTTGCCAGAAATCTGCTGAGAGGAAGTCACCGAAAAAATATTTTTTTCATATTTTCGTTTTGATGTCTGACTTGGAGTTTGAACCCAGGCCTCACGTCTAATAAGCCAACACTCTGCCTACTAGATCACGGCGCCTTCAGCCTGATGATGATAAAAACGATTCCACAGAAAACATATTCTGAATCTGTGCGGCATTAATACATTTTAGACAGAAGCAGCCGCGCACCTTTTTCAACTACTGACCACTAATACTATTACTATGCGAGTGTCCTACACTTGAGGACAGACGCCATCAGTTATTCGGTGACAGAACATTTAAAGACCTAAGCATGGTGGCGAATGTGCCACTAAGCGAAGTGTTTCACGGTTTCATCCGAAGCTTGGGGTTGTTCAAACCCACCATTAACGGATTATGATAGGGGGAGTTACCTCACACTGGATAACACAATAGGCCTTATGGGCCACCGAGTGAACTTGTCTGTGGACGGCAAGCTACCCGCTAACATAACCTAACCTAACACTATCATAAAGTTCGTCAGGGCAGCAGGATTAAGGGAAGCATTATACTGAAATTCTACATAGATTTGGGGGTGACAGTACAATGGATCCCCTATTCGCTGTATTTTTATACTTCTAGACAACAACAACAATATCTTGTAATACATACATATACATACATACATAATTGGTCATTGCAACCCTTTAGTCAGGATTACAGCCTAGCTTCTCATTCCACTTATAATGTGTGTGTTAATTTTATCCATGAGTGGGTGGGACCTAGAGTTTAAAGTCAACTCCGATAGACAGATTTTTTTTAAGAAACTTTTTCATGGCATTTTTTTTTTATTTACTCTCCGAGGTTTTGCCAGAAATCTGCTGAGAAGTCGACAAAGAAATGTTTTTTTTATATTTTTTTATGGTCGAGATGTCTCAGCCAGGCTTTCAGCCGTGGCCTCACGTCTAATAAGCCAATACACTACCTACTAGACTACGAGGACTTCAATATCTTGTAATAACACTCCAGCTACAGACTTACTCATACCGATACATAAGTGGCGGCACCTACAGTTTAAAGTCGACTCCGAACGACAGGTTTCTGAGAAACTTTTTCATGGCAATTTTATTTACTCTCAGATGTTTTGCCAGAAATTTGCTGAGGGGAGGTCACCGAAAAAAATTTTTTTTCATATTTTCGTTTTGATGTCTGACCTGGGGTTTAAATCCTGGCCTACGTCTAATAAGCCAACAAACTACCTACTAGACTACGGCTTCTTTTGAAGTAGCAACAGAAAAACTACGGAACTATGGAGCTTTAATAAATTTTTGAAAGAACACGCCATACTCTGGAAGGTAGTGCATTGGCTTATTAGACGAGAGATTGTGGTTCAAAACCTGTGTCAGAGTTCTCGAATGAAACAAAACAGGAAAAAAATATTTCTTTTGGAGACTTCTGCTCAATACTACTCTGACAAACACTGTGAAAGTAAAATAAAATTGCCTTGAAAAGTTTCTCAAAAATATGTCGTCCCTGGATGACGACATTAAGCGGTAGGTCCCGCCACTCATGAATAAAAATGAAAACAGGCATAGCATAGCATAGTCGCCGTAGTCTAGTTCAAACCCCAGGTCAGACATCAAAAACGAGAATATGAAAAAATATTTCTTCGGCGACTTCCTCTCAGCAGATTTCTGGCTAAAACTCTGAGAGTAAATGGAATTGCCATGAAAAGTTTCTCAAAAACCTGTCGTTCGGAGGCGACTTTAAACTGTAGGTCGCACCACTCATGTATAAAATTAACACACACAACATAAGTGGTGTGAGAAAGCTTTGTCGTAATCCTGACTGAAGGGTTGTAATGACCAATTATATATGTATACCATGAGTAGCTAGGTTGTAATCCTGACTAAAGAGTTGTCTGTCATGTTCAACTAAGTAAATAACTAAGTAAACTCATTGGAATAGGAAGGAAGTCGAATGGAATTCGCCATATGTTAGAACAGACTTTTCTCTCGTGGCCCCTATAAAAATGTGTTTGTCTTCTTGTTGTTTGCCAGTTTTTTTAATCGATTAAATAATCGATTTATGTTATTGCAACATTAATAACAACAATTTATGTTTGTTCATTAACCTTTACTTCATTTCACTTCATTTTATTATTTTTCATGCGAATTTATATTTAAAAAAAAACAACAACAATGTCTTTAAAAGGCAAAACTTTACTTTTTCTGGGCGTGTGGAGAATTTATTAATTTTTTATGCGTTTTTATCCCCCCTCCACTATACAATATGTTGTAAGCAAAAATAAGCAGAAGAAAAAAACATAAAAAGAAGGAGAAAAGAAGAACTGCCACAGGATTAAATCATATGCTATGGGGCCAGCTTAAATTATTTGTCCAGCAGAAGTTTTAAAAATAACGGATATTAAAACGTACTTTTTTCTGTCTTCATTCTTTCTTTCTTTTTAATTAAATAAATATGAATTAAATTAAATAATAATTGAATAACGTGATTAGAAGTTTTATAATAAAGATATGAAGAATTTAATAAAAAATTGAATTGAATGAATTTCCTCATAACAGAACAAAATTTGCCTTTAACAGAGCACTGTTAGCTATTTAAGAGTATCCATATGAACAAGCCCACTTGTTTAGGAACTAATTTTAGGACATATACACTAGGTCTATGAGTACCGTACTATACGCAAATGAAGGTTCCAAAGCCTCTTTTATTTAAAGGTCTCCATCATCTTTCTTAACATCATTTAACCAATTCTTCTCTTAAATAAGCAGCAACATAGTCACGTATAAAGTGATATGGGAATTGAGAAAATTGGCTTTGAAAATATCAATTACTTTGCTTTAAAATTCTCTAGGAGATCAGAGGCCATTTGGGAACATATTAGAAATAGTACACCATACACACTATATGCAAATGGTAGTTCAGAGGGTCCTCTTGCGAACCTTGGTAGTGGGATGGCTGGAATAATTTTGAGAGTTGAGAAAATTTCCGTCCTCTATCCCCACCAACCATATTTTACATTTCAACACTTTTCTTCATTAACAGTAATGATCATAATGAGAATTATATTTTATGTCAATAGTCTGCAATAATTGCAAAGTAGAAGACTAATCAACTTATTGCCGCTGTTAAACAGTTAACAGTGCTTTGTTAATAGAAAAGTTTACCCTGTTAGAGGCAAGAAGTGGCGCTGCTAAAAGTGTCGGTTTGTGTCTTTGGTTTTAAGGATCGAATTCATCTTCACACACATAATTAAAATTGTCCTGTTTTCCTTGTGTAAATAAATAAAATTCTTAACAATAATATTTTGAATTAATAGGGACAAAAAAATTGAATTGGGTGGGCATATATCGGTTTAAATTTGAATCATCGATTATTTCGTATCTAGCAATACTTATGTCATTCGATTCTGTCACAAAATTCCAAATATTATCTCCCCTCGAACGTAATGAATCGATTTACGCTTGAGCAACGTTGGAATTTATTGGGAATTTATTTCCAAAAGCAAAGACAAAGAGACTACTGCTTTAGTCAATGTAGTTGATGACCTTAGGTTGGAACTAGATGAAAATTACATAGCGTTTTTAGTTCTTTTGGATCACACCAGGGCTTTTGATACGGTTGACCACAAAATATTATTGAAGAAGCTACAGACCCTCTTTAATTTTTCTAACTCAGCTTGTAATCTTATACGTTCTTATCTTGTGAACAGATCACAACGAGTTTATCTAAACGGCAAGATCTCGAATTCGCTAAGCGTTAGAAGAGGTATTCCTCAGGGATCAATATTAGGGCCTCTCTTGTTCTGTATATACAATAACGACCTGCCTGATGTTTTGGATAATTGTAGCGCACATATATACGCTGATGACGTTCAGCTCTATAGGAGCACGCGTATAGAGGATATCCAACTATCCATCAACTGTAATTTACGAAAAATTGATAACTGGGCTAGGGCCAATGGACTTTGTATAAATCCCTCTAAATCTAAATGTTTATTGCTCTCCAGGACTAAGATAGCATTTGTTGTGCCGGATATTATTATCAGGGGAATAAAATTGACTTTGTTGAATCAGCATCCAATCTGGGTGTTATATTTAATGGTCGGCTAACGTGATCTAACCACATTAATGTCATCGTTGGTAAAGTTTACGGTATGCTTAGGGACTTATGGGCTGTTATAGATTCGACTCCTTTTGTCATACGCCTGCAACTGGCTAAAACGTTTTAGATTCCTGTTCTTTTATACGGATCGGATACGGATCGTGATACGGATGATAGGCGGAAACTCAACTTGTCTTTTAATAACATAGCCAGATATGTTTTTATTAGGGGACGTCGAGACCATATATCACAATTTTCATACCAGATATTCGGAGTTAATTTTGATAATCTATTAAATATAAAATGCCTTATTCTCCTCCATAAGATTATTACTCTAAAACAGCCAATATACTTATTTAGTAGGATTACATTTGCTAGATCCAACCGCGGTATGAAGATTATCCAACACAGACATAGGACTCTTTTGTCACAACGCCAGTTTTTTATATACACCATCAGTCTTTGGAATACTTTACCTAATTATATTCAGAATATAGGCAATGCAGTTAAGTTCAAAAAAATATATTGTTCTTTGTAGTTTTCCTAATTTATTTTTTACATATATTCATTTTTTATCCTTTTTTATATCGATTGCTATATCCCGTGATTTCAACACGTTCTTATTCATTTTTATTTTTACATTATTTCAAACATTTCATTACATATACAATCAATGATTTGTTATTATTTTCTTTCCTAGATGTACTCCCATAGCACTTTCATTTATAAGATTATTATCTTGTTGTGCTATGACTAATAACAAATAAATAAATAAATAAATTGCTCGAAAAATGTCGTGTGTTGCAGAGAACTGACCAACAGTGCCCGCCCGGTATACGCAAGTTTATTGCTAAAGTTCGTAAAACTGGTTTCATTGTTGAGACGTGAGCATGTTCGCACAGTGCGCGCACCCAAAAATATCAAAGCTGTGGCTGAGAGTGTGCGTGAGAATCCACCAACATCAACTCGCCATTGTTTTAAAGAATTGAACATTTCACGCACCAGTTTACGTGGAATTTTGCGAAAAGATCGCGGTATGAAGACTTACAAAGTTCAATTTATTCAAGACTTGAAGCCGCATGACCATCTGCTTCGCTTTTGCTTCGCTAGATGGGCCAACGTGAAAATGCATGATGATGTCGATTTTGCCAAAAAAAAATCAATCATCATCAATCATCCTTCTGGATGAAGCTCATTTCCATCTTGGGGGGTATATTATTAAGTAAAATTGCCATATTTCGGGGTTCAGAAAACCCGCTTTTGGTCTTACACAAGCCAATGCCCCCTTTACGAGTGACTGTTTGATGCAGCATGTAGAGCGGAGGCATCATTGGTCCATATTTCTTTGAAAATGACGACAAAGCAAGCATTACGGTCAATGAAGACACATATTTCACCATGATAATCGATTTTTCTGTACCTGATCTTCATGGTATTGATGTAAACGATGTTTGGTTTCAACAGGATGGTGAAACTTGCCACATATCTCATACCACAATCGATTTATTGCGTCAAACATTTGATGGTTGTTGATGATGTCAATTGGCCGCCAAGAAGCTACGATTTGACACCGTTTGTGTATTTTCTGTGTGGGGTGTCATTAAAGAAAAGTGTTACCCCGACAAACCAGAGACAATTGAGTATTTGAAGGCCAACATTCGTGGTGCCATTGCCGAGATACGACCCTGGCTACACTTGAAAAAATGCATGAAAATTGGTATGATCGAACGAGGTTTAGTGAGGCCTCCCGCTACAGCCATAGGAATGAAATAATCGTTCATTTCAAACCGGAACAATTGTACTTCACAACAGAAAAATAAATTTGGTAAAATTTCTAACCATTTTTCACGTTTCTTAACTGTCACTGGGCAATTCAATTGCCGCAAGTGTTAGTAGTAGTCGCCGTAGTCTAGTAGGTATTCAGTCGGCTTATTAGACGTAAAGCCGGGGTTCAAATCCCAGGTCAGACATCAAAACGAAAGTATGAAAAAAATATTTCTTCGGCGACTTCCTCTCAGCGGATTTTTGGCAAAAACTCTGGGAGTAAATAAAATTGACAGGAAAAAGTTTGTCAAAAACCTATCGTTAGGAGACGACTTTGAACTGGTAGGTCCCGCCACTCGTGTATAAAATTAATGCACACTACAGAAGTGGTGTGAGAAGCTAGATCGTAATCCTGAATGAAGGGTTGTAATAACCAAATGTGTATGTATGTATGTATTATGTATGTTAGTTAATTTATGTTTAACAGTATAACAGGGACAGTATTCTCTTATCTGTCCTATCCCTCGGATTTGGCCTAAAGTAACTATATTTTTGAAACCCAAAAAAAAATTAGGATGTATGGTCAGTCACTCCGTCACTCAATCTTTCACGCAAGTGAATAAAGAAGTGACTACCGTGTCTATGCGGCATTAGCCTCTGTGGACCACTAATTATACGGCTGCTAATTAGTGGTTACACGATGTCAGCCATTGCTATGCAGCTAGTGACTGTCGTATATACGCGGCACCCATGACAAAGGGTATAAAAGGCGTCTTTTATTATTACTATTTTAACCTTCTAGAGAAAATATTTATTTATTTATTTATTACAATACAATTACAAATTATATTTTAATTATATATGAAAGGAGTAACTTGACTTTATGCTCGGTGTAGTGTTATAGACCAGAGCCTCTGGTGGGAATCGAGCCTACGACCCTCACGTTAATAGTCTAGCACACTACCCACTAGACTACCAGGGCACCCATAGAGAAAATATGTAAATCTGTATCCACTGATTATCAAAAATGGCTTGAAGTCTTTTTGAAGTTCATTTAAATGCAATGAAATCAACTGCCAAGAATTAATGTCACCCTAATACGTATGTATGTGTATATTATCTATTGTGTTGTCATTAATTTATGGCAGCAGCTTTTAAAAATAATTAATGAAATCATAATCTTTTGTATTCTTTTCGAAGAAATTTTACTAAAAAAAAAGTGAAATTTTTATGGTTCTTCGCCACATAATCATTGCGGGCTCGGGCTATTGATGACAGCAGCAAATAATGATGATGATGCTGATGCTGATGCCCTTCTTGAAACTCATTAACTTTCTATAGGAAAAGTTTAAAAATTTTTTTAACTACTTACGCTTACTAGATAAACTAGAGAAATCCAATATAATTTAAATAAATTTCGTGGAGGGCAGGGGAGAAAAGAAAACGAAAAATAGAAAACGAAAATGAGGTTAACACATATGCATTAAAGATGAATGCACATGCGAAGTTAACATATATGAAAATATTCTCTCTCTCTCTGTTACTTTTGAAGAAGAAAAATAAATTTTGAAATCGGTCGTTAAGAAAGAAAAAAAAATGTATTAAAAAAATGCATAACATTTGCATAATTTTGTTAACACACTCATGGAAATTAAAATCGTAAAGAAATTCATTAAAAACGGCATTCTTCATTCATATATTCAATGCAGACGGACGACTGTGTCTGGTATTTCCTTTCATTTCTTTTAATTTTTTTATTTCGTTTTTTTCTTCGTTTTTTTTTATAAATTAATCGAGAATATTTAATTTCAAATATTTTAATCGAGCCATTTAAGTAAGCATTTGCATTATGATACGAATCTATTTTCTTGTTGTTGTCGTCGTTCTTTTTTATTGAACTTTTGTTTTGGAGGGGTAATGAAATTCAATTTTTTTTTCTTTTACTTTTCTAATATTGATTGTAAAATTATGTAAAATTTTCAAATAGAATCACATTAAACTCGTGTACACCTTTTTTTCTTTTAAAAATAAAAAAAAAAATTTTAAAAATTAAAAAAAAATACAAATAAATTAGAGTACAAACCATTCAACAAAATTATTTATAGGGAAATGCATGAAAGTAAATGTATTCGTATTACAGTCGTGGTCAACTAAATAACACTGTACTGACAATCACATTACCAATCAATCAATTCAAAAATATTTAAAAATTTATTTCAATGAAAAGATTTCAAAAAGATCAGGAATAAAAGACAAAAAATACTCAAAAAATTATGTGTTTAAAGATAAATTCAAATTTAAAAACCAAAGACGCAAACCCCTCAATTTTAGCAGCGCCACTTCTTGCTTTTAACAGGAGGGCAAAATTTGCTTTTAACAGAGCACTGTTAACTGTTTAACAGTGGCAATAAGTAGGTTAAACTTCTACTTTGCAATTATTGCAAGCTATTGGCATAAAATTTAATTCTCATTTGATCATTATTATTTGTGAATGAAACTGTTGAAATGCATGGGATGGTTGGTGGGGGATAGAGGGGGTTAATTTTGGGAAATCCCTAAATTATTCCAGCTATCCCTTTAACACGATTCGAAAGAGGACCCTCTAAACTACCATTTGCACGTAGTCGGGTAGGTGTACTATTTCTCATATGTTCCAAAATGGCCACTGATCTTCTACAGAATACATACATAAATAGTCATTACAACACTTCAGTCAGGATTACGACTTAGTTTCTCACACCACTTATGTTGTGTGTGTTAATTTTTGTGCATGAGTGGCAGAACCTACAGTTTAAAGTCGACTCCGAACGACAGATTTTTGAGAAACTTTTCATGGCAATTTTATTTACTCCCAGAGTTTTTGCCAGAAATCTGCTGAGAGGAAGTCGCCGAAAAACACTTTTTGTATTTTGTCTTGATGTCTGACCTGGGGCTCGAACCCTGGCTTTACGTCTAATAAGCCAACGCACTAACTACTAGACCACGGCGACTTCTACAGAATGTTCAAGCAAAATAATTGAAAGTTTTAAAGCCAATAGACCCAGTGCATATCCTAAAATTAGCTTCTAAACAAGTGAGCCTATTCAGATGGATACTGTTAAACAGCTAACAGTGTTCTGTTAATGCCAAATATGGCGCTGCTAAAATTTATGGTTTGCGTCTTGAATTTTCAAATTTGAATTTACCTTCGCAGACATCAAAAAAATTTATGTTTCTTGATTTAATGTGGAGATTCACTTCAATGATTCACTTCTTGTGCACAGTTTTTTGTGTTTGTAAACGTTGGGAGACTATTACGATTTTACCAGGATATCAAAATGGTTTGAGAGTAACTAGGTTTTGTTGATTAGTGCATGCATTCCGTTGATGTTTTGGATTTAATTGCAATCGGAAGTAGATTACAGCTCTTCTAGTTTTATGTACAGCAGCAAAACAGATTTATGCTGGTTGCATTAGCTTTGTGGGAAATTTGTTGAATTCTTGGACGAGAGCTTCAGGCTCAAACCACTGCTTTGATGTTTTGAAGAAAGAAAATTGAAAAAAAAAAGATTTCTTTAGACGACCGCTTATCTGATTTATCGTTCGATGGCAATATTAAACTGAGGGTCGTTATGAAAAAGAAATTAAAACACGCAGCATTAGATGTCTGAGAAGGTAGACCGTAATTCTGATCAAAGGATTGCCATAAGCAATGGTGGATGTGTGACCGTAATAATCTTTAAGTGTGTTTAGGTCCTCCTAAAAATTTACCATCGTTTTCATCCGCTAGACTTTGGTTGTCTTTTAGCAAAGGCAGTTCATGTGACTTTTACAGTTCTGGAGAATTTCGAAAATAATTTCAAATACTTGATGGACTGTGTAGAGAATTATTTGCGGTTTTTTTCAAGCGAAATTTTGTCTTTTGTTTTACTAGATTTGAATTCATAGACTCTCATCAAACTTATACTTGTTCTGTTTATGGACTGCTTTAGTGAATCTCACGCGTCAAACCTTGATACATAACACTCCACAATAGTAGTCGGAGAACAGGACATGATAAGTGCAATATTCAGCAGATAATTGGTCTTCTTTAGCTATTTTATGGAGTCACTGTTCTAACTGTGCTATATTTTTCGCCACCATTGTATGGTAATGTAAGGTAAAAAAACAAAACCTTTCATTGGAAATTTTGTTGTTGTTTTTTTTTTTTTTAATGAAATTGTTGTTTAAAAGGTTGCATGTTTAAAAAAAATTAATGCAGTTCCTCCAGTTGCTGTTTGTCACTGAGCCCATAAAGAGACCTTTTGTTTATTGTTTATTTGCTGTTGTTGCTGTCATTGTTTTTGTCTTTGTCTTTGTATTCAAATAGGGGCGAATAAACGTAATTTATTATAATTTTACAAACACAGTTTAATGATAACTTTGCATAGCAACACAAAAAATTGGGGCCAATAGGCAAGCGGTAATAAAAACTTTCCATTGCCCTAACAGTACAGCCGTGCAGTTAAAACGGGTAAAAACCCATGACAGAAGACCTTGTAACATATTTGAAATGTTACAATAGATTTATAAACGGCATAGGAAGAGGCCAATATATAGCCACGCATTACTAGCTTTATGGCTCCTTCTGCAACCCTCTTTTCGAATTACAGTTCAAATGCTACTTTCATGAGTCGAAAGGGGCTATACCCTGAGCATTGGTCTACCGTACGCTAGAAAGGGGGGGTGATATTAATCGTCTCTCATTGATTTACAAAGCTTAAGACACGTTTAATGAAGACTTGAACTCGAACATAAAAAAATATTTCTTTAGGCGACTTGCCCTTAGCAATTTCCGTGAAATGCTTTCTCAATCTCTCGTTCGCAGTTGGTGTTAAAATGTGGATTCCGCCACCGATAGTCAAAAATTAATGCATGTGTGAGAAGCTAGGCTGTCCATATAGAGAAAGAAGTACTCGGGGTAATGTAAAGACTTGATAGTGTATGTATGTGCCAAATGTAACAGAGAAAGATGGCTTAATTGATATGCTGCAGACGATTATAGCGCTCCATTTCTTGACCACAAAAGCAGAAATTTTAGGTGATTGCATAAGTTTTGAGCACCTTTGAATTTGATATGCACCAGAGAGTCTGTTCTGTCACTTACTCCCTTAATTTGTTATAAGAACCCTTCAGTCAGGATTAGAACCGGATTCTCACACCATGAGCGGCGAGAACTACTCTTTAATGTCGACTCTGAATAACAGATTTGATAAACATTTCTTAACAATTTAATAATTTTCTCAGGAGGCTGCTGATAGGAATTCGCCGTAGGAATATTTTTTCGTATTTCATTTTGTTGAAGATCTCTGACCTTTGAATCGTAGTCTCACGTTTCGAAAGCCAACACACTACCTACTAGACTACGACGACCAACTTTCCGATATTCCACTACTATGCTCTGTATTATTTTTTATCTTAATGAAACTGCAAGATTTGATCAACGTCATAATGCACAGACATACCAGTTTTGCAGGCATTTCGAGCATATGCATTGCGACATATTTGCGATTCCTATCAACTGCCACCTTATAGTGGACAAAATGATGATGAGAAAACTTGGTGTTGATTGGTTTTTTCCCAGGACTGGGCATAGTGTGAATATCAGGTCAATGGTGGACTTGCAAGACATAAAGCCTCACTAATAAGATCCAATCAGTGCCTGGTAATCTAATGTATATTGTTTTTCCCTTTTGAAGGAAAAAATTGCTTGGCAGTGAATTCCGCTGGCCAAAAATCATTCAAAAGTGAATAAGTTTTCCAGTAAATATAGATTAAATGGAATTAAGAGACTCACATAAGTAATTAAGTAACCAAGACGATGTCTAATAGATTCCTAAGGTAAATGAAAATGTGCTCACTTTACTGATTGCGTAATTACACAGGCCTCTAGTCAGGATTACAACACAGCTTCTCACACCAAGCATGTTGTAAGTGCACATTTTATACATGAGGTTCTGTTCTGTAGGCGCGAAAACTTTATTTGTTTTTATATTTAAATCCGTGGATATTACGTTCAGTTATGCGATGTATCTCCAGCAAGCAATTTATGTGCGTGAAGATAAATTCGAATTTAAAAATCAAAGACGCAAACCCACAGTTTTAGCAGTGCCACTTTTTGCCTTTAACAGGGGGGCAAAATTTGCTTTTAACAGAGCACTGTTAACTGTTTAACAGTGGCAATAAGTAGATCCTTCCGCTTTGCAATTATTCTAGACTATGGACATAAAATTTAATTCTCATTATGATCATCGTTATTGGTGAACAAAAGTGTTGAAATGCAAAGGATGGTTGGTGGGAGATGGAAGGCGGTAATTTTCTCAACTCTGAAAATTATTCCAGTTATTGCTCTACCACGTTTCGAAAGAGGTGCCCCTGGACTACCATTTGCATATAGTCTGTATGGTGTACTATTTCTTATATGTTCCAAAATGACCACTGATCTCTTAGAGAATTTTCAAGCAAAAAATTTATATTTTCAAAGCCAATTTTCCTAATACCATATCACTTTATATGTGACTATATTGCTAATTATATGAAGAGGCCTTAGAACCTTCCTTTAAATGGTACTCATAGACATAGTACATACATAATTGGTCATTACAACCCTTCAGTCAAGATTACGACCTAGTTTCTCACACCACTGATGTTGTGTGTGTTAATTTTATACATGAGTGGCGGGATCTACAGTTTAAAGTCTACTCCGAACGACAGATTTTTGAGAAACTTTTCATGGCAATTTTATTTACTCTCAGAGTTTTTGCCAGAAATCTGCTGAGAGGAAGACGCCGAAGAAATACTTTTTGTATTTTGTTTTGATGTCTGGCCTGGGGCTCGAACCCTGGCTTTTCGCCTAATAAGCCAACACACTGCCTACTAGACTACGGCGACTTCAGATTATTAACATAAAATTTAATTCTCATTATGATCATCGTTATTGGTGAACAAAAGTGTTGAAATGTAAAGGATGGTGGGAGATGGAAGGTGTTAATTTTCTCAACTTTAAAAATTATTCCAGTTATCCCGCTAACCACGGTTCTAAAGAGGTACCCCTGGATTACCATTTGCATATAGTGGTCCAGCTTAGGTGTACTATTTCTTATATGCTCCAAATTGGCGTCTGATCTTCTAGAGAATTTTCAAGCAAAAATTTCATAGTTTCAAAACCAATTTTCTCAATACCATATCGTCACTTTATATAGGACTATTTGCTGATTATATTAAGAGGCCTTAGAACCTTCCTTTAAATGGTACTCATAGCCCTAATGTATATCCTAAAATTAGCTCCTAAAAAGTGGGCTTGTTTAGATGTATACTGTTAAACAGCTAACAGTGCTCTGTTAAGGGCAAATTTTGTTCTGTTAGGAGAAAATTTTGATCTGTTAACGCCAAATGTGGCGTTGCTAAAATTTATGGATTGCGTCTTGGATTTTTAAATACGATTTTATTTTCACAAACACATGAGCAATTTGAAATGCACAAATTTGAAAGTTCAATTTCAATTTAATTGAACACACATTGAAATTCTTTTTAATAGCAACAACAAAACAACAACAACAATGTCAGTTAAATAATTCAATGATTTGCCTTTATTTTGATTTTTATTTTTTCCAATTTTCAGTAGGTATTTTTAAAGGTTTTTAGTTTTTGTTTTTATTGATTTTAAAATACAACCTCTTGATTGTGTTTTATATGTAAATAATGTATGTAAATTATGTATGCAGTATGTAAATTATGTACCCCGTGTGTCTGGTATAGAATTTAAAATATTTCATCGTTCAACGATTTTAAAATGCTTAACAAAAATGGTGTTAAAATGTTGAATACATTTTTTTGTAGTTGTTGTTGTAGTTTTTTTTTATATCAGCTTTATATTCAGGCCTAAAAGTTCAATTTAGTACCTTTTCGTTTCACTATATTAATTCAGTTTTAAAGCAATAAATCGTTTTGGATCATTGACAATTCATAAACGTCAACCATATACCAGGTACATATTTTCTTTGCTTGACATTTGTACAGAAACAAAACAAAAAAAAAAGAATGGAAAATGAAAATGAAATAAAAAACGTACTAAATTTACACATTCATTGTGAATTTAAAATGTACACTGCCAACCATAAAATACAACTTAATAACACAACTCTGTCTTCTGCCATAGCTTGTTGAGGAGCCACCCTAATATTTCTACAAAAAAACACCAAAGTACCCGAGTTTTTTCTTTAAATTGTTTTTGATTCTCGTGTATATACAGTTGGCACCTTTATTTGGTTTTTCGCTGTTACGTTTTCAAATTTCAATTTCAATTCAATTATTCTGTTAAGTTATCAACAAAAATTTGTATTTTTTTCAAAAATAAACAACAAATACGAGAATAAAACTATTTTTAAAAATAAATTGATATTTTTTTTATTGTTTGACCAAACAAACAACAAAAACAAATAAAACAGCCAAGAAATTTACATAATTTTGCCAAATACGAGTATATTGACTATTCAGTATATGATCTGCAATTCAAAAAATAAATACGTTTACCTACCTACCTACCTATCCCAGACATACTACATAAAGTAATAAGGAAATGATGACGATATGACCGACAAAAAAAATAAAAATTAATTTTCGATTAGAATTCCAAAATATTTTAACTCCGTAATATTGAATAAATAGCGTCTGTTTATTCTAGGGTTTCCTATCTTTAAACTAAGTTCAAGTAAAGTGTGTGTGAGAGAGTAATACGGTGTTCAAATATGCACTATTATTGAGCTCAATATTTCATATAAAATTTCAATTAATAATTGCGCAATAAATACGCAAATTGCTATAATATTGCGTAAAACTTAAAATGCAGCACTGTCATAAGTGTGTTAAGTGAGCATACTACAATTAACCAAACACTTTCTGTTGATATTTGACAACTCAAATGTAAACCCAAAAATAAAAACAATGTTATTGAAGCTGTTTTGTTTACCAGCTGTCAAATGAATATTGAATAAGCAGGTGAACTGCGTATATTATTATGCGTGAACACTTAAAATATTGTACTCAATTAACCGAATATTGATTCAATAAAAGTGCATATCTGAACATAGTATAAGATTTCATTGAAATTTTTTTATTTCTCTAAAAAGCTATTTATGGCACTACGCGTGGCATATTAGACGTAAGGCAACGGTTCAAATCCCAGGTCGGACATTGCCAACAAAACGAAATATGAAAAGGAATATTACTTCGGCGACTTCCTCTCAGCAGATTTCTGACAAAAACTCTGTGGGTAAATACAAATAAAAACTGCCATGAAAAAATTTCTCAAAAAACAAATTTCGTTTGGAGTCGACTTTAAATTGTAGGTCCCCCCCCCCCCTACTTATAGATAAAATTAACACACACGCAACATATGTAAATAGTAAACTAGTAGAGAAACTAGGTCGTGATGAAGGGTTGTAATGACCAATTATGTATGACAGTGAAATGGATTCAAGGACAGAAGTGAGTCGGTTCCCTTCCTGTTCTAAATCTAACAATATTGCAAGTACTCTCCTGCTGCCAATCAGATTGAGCTTCCCCATAAAACCAGTGGACAGTATCCAAATTAACTGATGCCCGGAATTTCTTTCAATTTTTATATGGGTGCCATGAGTCTACTGTCGACGACCGGTACTGAACCGGTACAATCTCGACATGTTACAGTGCTTAGTAGGTCGATTGCCTCAGATAGTCTGCTTATTACATCGGAAGGTTCAATATCATTGACAACAGCAGAGTACGTGTAAAAATGTTAGACTCGGCTGGACTTATGCGGTTAAGCAGAGGTCTGGTTTATATCCTGAAATTATTGACCTTCTATTGCACAATTTGTGAAGACCGCTTGATTAGAAAAATAATAGAATGTCTGATTGAGAAAATGGTACAGGCTGTGCAACATTTTTAAAGCGACTGTCAACTATTTGTGTAAAGATAAATTTTAAAATCTATTACCCTGGACGCAAACCAAGTCAGTTAACAATCAGCTCTGTTATGTTACTAACAGAATTCTGTTCAACAATGAATTTAAAGCTTGGAAAGAAAAACAGGAAAAAGGATTTAAATTCCAGATATCTTCACACACATCTGTCTGCTTATATGAGATATCAGGGTGATTACATCTCTCTCATCCACGAATGATATGATAGTAAGTTCAAGAAAATATTCATTAAAATTTAAAAAAATCTTGACGTTTAGAGATTATTTGAGGTGGTATTCTGCAGGCTTGATAATTTAGGCAGATAAAGCAAGAACTGTTAAGTATGGTTCCATTGATGCGTACAACCACAGCGAACATTGCATTGTCTTGTCTTTGAAGGTTTTGATCGTAGTTTTTAGAGTAACCTGTCTATAGTCAAACATGGACAATACCAATACCACAATCTAATGTGGTCCACTTGACTAATTAGAGCAGAATTATTAAAAAAAAATTCTGTTAGAAATTATTTCTTTGTTTTTATGACTTCTCTCTCTATCTGTCTCTTTCTCTTTCGAAAGTAAAATTCACCGTAAAATGCATTAATAATGACTGGTGTCTCGATTTATGTTACAAACGATTGAAAATTCGTTTAAAAATGTTTAATTCTTTATGCATTAAAAACCAAAAAAAAATGAAGAAAAGAAAGGTTTGACCCTCCAAAAAATATACTTAAGAATTCAAATGTTGTCGTCCATTATTATCTGTAAGAATTTCTTAAAAAAAACATACTGGGTAGTAATAAAAAACAAAAAAAAGTACTAGTGCTGGTACAAAAAGCAAATCTCAGGCACACCGATATGAAATGAGCGTGAACGAAGTTGAAAATTTGGTAACAAATTTGTTTGCTTCATATGGAAAAGTTGCTGTAGTGTACTAGGTAGTGTGTTGGCTTATTAGACGTGAGGTCACGATTCAAACCTCATCTCTAACAAAACGAAATATGAAAAAATATTTCTGCGGCGACTTCCTCTCAGCAGATTTTTGGCAAAAGCTCTGCGAGTAAATAAAAAGTGACATAAAAAATTTTTCAAAAATCTGGCGTTCGGAATCGATATTATACAATTTTCAGATATGCACTTTTATTGAGTCAATATTCGGTTAATTGAGTACAATATTTTAAGTGTTCACGCATAATAATATACGCAGTTCATCTGCTTATTGAATATTCATTTGACAGTTGGTAAACCAAACAGCTGGTTGTTTCAACAATTTTTTTTTTGTTTGTCGTTGTTGACATTTGAGTTGTTAAATATCACCAGAAAGTGTTCGGTTAATTGTAATATGCTTACTAAACACACTTATCACAGTGATGGATTTTAAGTTTCACTCAATATTATAACAATTTTCGTATTTATTGTGCAATAATTAATTGAAATTTTATATGAAGTATTGAACTCAATAATGGCGTTTATTGCGATTTACGCAATAAAGGTGCATATCTGATTATAGTATTAAACTGTAGGTCCCGCTACTTATGGATAAAAATAACACACACAATATGAGTGATGTGAGAAGCTATGTTGTAATCTGGGCTAAAGGTTTGTAATGACCCAATTATGTGTGTATGCATGAAAAAAATGTGTAACCACCAATTAATAATTGTTTCATTTTCACAAAAAAAACGCTCATTTCATACCGGTACACCTAGGGATTATGCTATCAGTAATAGAAGAAAAAGTAAATTTTTAGAAACGTTATTGACCAACATTTTGTCTTATTTAACAATCAATAAAATGTCAATCAGAAAACACTTTTTATTTTCGTAATTCTCGACCAACAAAAAAAATATGAAAAATTATTAGAGGGGGAAACTAATGAATGAACCGAGACTGAATGAGTGAGTGATTGTATCGATGTTCAATCGATCGATCATTAACTGAAATACTCAATGAATAATTGTTATGACTGATTTCTGTTTTCTTTTTCTCCCCCTTTTTTTGGTTTCTTTCGTTTTTTTTTCTTGGTGGTTAATAGGCTTTCAATTTAGAGATCATGTCCAATTATTTTTTTTGTTGTTTTTTTCAAAACTACTGTAAATAGTAAATGGAGTGACTCTGACTGACAGAGTGAGTGCGTATGTGATTGAATGTTGGTCAACCGTAATTAGACGTTTAAAGCGATAATGATTCGTTAAATTATTTCTCTTTTTTTTGTTATTATTTTTGGTACACGAAATGAAACTTATGGTATTATTTACTGTTATAATTGTTTATTTTATTTTATTTTATTTGTTTTTTTTTTTTTTTTTTTTTTTTTTTGTAATAATTTTAAGAGATAAAATTGTAAGTTTTCTTTGTGTTCAAATCACCTTTCTAGAGCAGTTAATTATCACGATTAGGTTATCAGGTCAGTTTTTTTTTTTTTTGTGAAGAGTTATACATTTATTTACCTTACACTGGGTAACACAATTGGTACTATGGCCACCGAGTGAACTTGCCTATGAACGACAAGCTACCCGCTAACCTAACCTAACCTAACCTAACCTAACCTATTAATTTATCAGTTTCAAAAGTAAACATAAATAAAACACACGTAGAGCCGCGATTCTTCGCGAAACTTCCAATTTATTATAATGCTTAAGCCTTTCCATTATTTCTTTTAAGACTAACACCCAGGGAATGACCCCTAATCATGCAGTACATTATATTGCAAAGGAAGGAAGAGAGAATAGAGTTTGTAGGCATTAGGTTTGAATCCTTTTATAGGTAACATCTACATACAGATACATATATAGCATACGTATGTACATAATCGGCCATTACAACCCTTCATTTAGGACTACGACCTAGCTTCTCACACCACTTATGTTCTGTGTGTTAAATTTATAAATGAGTGGCGAGACCTGTAGTTTAAAGTCGACTCCGAAGGACAGATTTTTTTTTAGGGATTTTTTCATGGCAGTTTTCTTTTATTTACTCTCAGAGTTTTTGTCAGAAATCTGCTGAGAGGAAGTCGTCGGAGAAATATTTCTACATATTTTGTTTTGTTGGAGTTGTCTGTGCTGGGGTTTGATCCAAGGCCTCACGTCTAATATGCCAACTAAACTACGGCGACTTCTTCTAACCTAGCCTAACACAATTCCTATCTTGATTAGAAGACAAAAGCCATATCAGAAGATAACATATTACAATTTACCATCAATATTCCTTCGAATAAGGCGTACAACATTAGAACATTTATTTCACCACCACCTTACCTAACCTAATCTAACCCAATTCCTTTTTTTAATTAGAAAACAAGTCATATAAGAAGATAACATATACAATTTACCATCAATATTCCTTCGAATGCAGCGTATAACATTAGAAACCTATTTCCGAAGTGTTCATATGGGCTCGGGTTGGTTGTACGTCTTTAAAAATGTCTGCCAGCTTACCTAACCTAACCTAACCTAACCCAACTCGTCTCTTAATAAGGAGACAAAAGCCATATCAGAAGATAACATATGACAATTTACCATCAATATTCCTTCGAATACAGGGTATAACATAAGAAGCCCATTTCCGGCGTGTTTATATGTACTCGGGTTGGTTGTAGGTCTTTAAAGACTTACCACCACCTTACCTAACCTAACCCAACTTTTCTCTTAATTAGAACACAAAAGCCATATCAGAAGATAACTTGTTACAATTTACGATCAATATTCCTTCGACTTCAGGGTGTGTTATATTAGAAATCAATTTCTGAATTCAAAAATATTATATGAGGGCGCTAATTTTGAGCCACATAAATATCCACTAAAAATATTAAAAAATTTCCGTTTTGCATTCATTTAATCAAATGCTAATCAATGTTTTAATTAATAAATAGACAAACTAATAATACTGATAATATTATATTTTATAATAAGTTTTTAATCTTTTAATAGTTTTATCGCTTTATTTCGTGTTTCCTTTCAATAAAAAAATTGTTTAAAAAAATTTTGAATAAATTTATTACGTTTCGATTGGTTTTCCCTTAAATCAATATTTTTATGGACAGAATTTTTGATTATTAAATCAAAGAAAATAAATAAAATAGTATTCATGCCAATATTATGTTATAAAATTTAATTTTAATTTTAATTTTATGGACCCATTCAGACATATTTATCTTAAAGACAAGATGTCTAACACAATAATACAATGTGAAGCCAGGAACCAAGTGTGGTGGTTATGATAAACATTTTTTACGATTTCTATTTGAATTACAAAATTAAGAAACAAAATAAAAGAAAACAACATAATAACAAGAGAATTTTAAATGAATTTGAAATTTAAATAAAAATTCCAAAACTAAGCAATAAAAATTATATATGTTTTCATATGTACAGTGTTCAAAGAAATATGTATCAGGTACAATTTCTCTTTTTTGGTTCAAAAACAAAATTTATGGGATTTCATTCATATTCTGTAATTATTTCGGCATTGTTTTGTTCAAATTAAAATTTATTTGAAGAAAAATAAGCAAACAGGTGAATTTTTATAAAAAAAAAAATAATAGGGACACTTTCTTTTACTGTGTTTACATAAAAAAAATAGGGACACTTTCTTTAACTGTGTTTTAAATAGAAGATGTAGTCAATTTTGCATTTTGCAAAATTAAAATTTATTTTTGAAGCAAAGTAAGCAAACGTAAATTTTATTGGATAAAATAATAGGGACACTCTCTTTAACTGTGTTTTAAATAGAAGATGTAGTCAATTTTGCATTTTGCAAAATTAAAATTTATTTTTGAAGCAAAGTAAGCAAACGTAAATTTTATTGGATAAAATAATAGGGACACTCTCTTTAACTGTGTTTAAATAGAAAATCTAATCAATTTTGCAAATTAAAATTTAGTTGAAGAAAAAAGAAGTAAATTTTCATTGAAAAAATAATAGGGACACTTTCTTGAAGTATGTTTAAATGGAAAAAATCTATCATTTTTGTAGAAAAAAGTTTAAACACCGGCTTGGGTAAATTCTAGTCCACTCTTCTAATTTTAATTTTAAAATCGATCATGTTGTATATACAACAGATGTCAACAAAAGGTTGACTGATTTATCCTTTTAGTTTTTCAGTATAAGAAATGATTCGTGGCATGTCGTGACGCCAAATATATATGCATACATTGGTCATTACAACCCTTAAGTCAGGATTACGACCTACCTTCTCACACCACTTATGTTGTGTGCGTTAATTTTATACATGAGTGGTGGGACCTACAGTTTAAAGTCGACTCCGAACGACAGATTATTGAGAAACTTTTCATGGCAATTTTATTTGCTATCAGAGTTTTTGCCAGAAATCTGCTGAGAGGAAGTCGCCGAAGGAATACTTTTTGTATTTTATTTTGATGTCTGGCCTGGAGCTCGAACCCTGGCTTTACGCCTAGTAAGCCAACACACTACCTACTAGAGTACGGCGACTTCTAAGGTGTCATAACGAGTTCTTTTCGTAAAATTCAATGTAAACTGAGGCGTGAAATGTTCAAATCTTGAGAACGATGACGAGTTCTCTCTCAGCCACAGCTTCGATATTTTCGCATGTACGCACACTGTACGATCACGTCTCTGGGCGCATCCAACAATGAAACCAGTTTAACGAACTTTAGCAATAAACTTGCATATACGGGGCGGGCACTGTTGGTCAGTTCTTTGGGAACAAATTTTGTACGATATTTTCATGCAATTTCCATGCAATTGTCTTTGCTTTTGGAAATACATTTCCAATAAATCTCAACGTTACTCAAGCGTAAATCGATTACGATTACGTTCGTGGGGAGATAAGAAACTGAATTTTGTGACAGAATCGAATGTTATAAGTACTGCAAGATTCGAGATAAGTGATGTTTCAAACTTAAACCGATAGTTGGCCCACCTAATAAATATTCATTAAAAAATTAAAATTAAATCATGTGTGTGAAGATAAATTCGAATTTAAAAGCCAAAGGCGCAAACCCACACTTTTAGTAGCGCCACTTCTTGTCTCTAACAGAGTAAACTTTACTATTAACAGAGCACTGTTAACTGTTTAACATTGGCAATAGTGGATTATTCTACCACTTTGAAATTATTGCAGACTATTGACATAAAATTTAATTCTCATTATGATCATTATTATTTGTGAACAAAAATGTTGAAATGCAAAGCATGGTTGGTAGGGATGGAGGACGAAATCATTCTAGCTATCCCACTACTACGGTTCGAAAGAGAACCCTCTGGACTTCCATTTGTATATAGTCTGTATGTTGTACTATTTCTTATATGATCCAAAATGGCCGGTGATCTTCTAGAGAATTTTCAAGCAAAAAATTTATATTTTCAAAGCCAACTTTCTCAATACCGAATCACTTTATATGGGACTATATTGCCGATTATATTAAGACTACCCTGCGCGTGTTGCTGCGCCACCAACTAAAATAAATTTGAAGGAAAGACATTACACAAATCTCCAATTAATTTTGAATCATTTTATTAATTTTGTTTCCTGTTGTCCTGATGATTCAGGTGAACGGGCTTGAGTAGTACACATTCGATCAGTTTCTAATCTCACTTCTCGTTGTTCAAGTGATTCATGCCAACGGGTCTCAGCGGTATATACTCGAAGGTTTTCCAGTCTCAATGCTCGTCTGATTCTGAGGCTCGTAATGCTATTTTCTTCTGTGCTTGAGGTGTAGGTCGACCAATTGCTTGTCATTCATTTTGAATAATTTTCAGTGACGTCATCCATCGAAAATCGACCGTCGACTTATGCACAACAACTTTGTTAAAGAATGCACAGTTTACGATTTAATTTATTTTAAGTAATTTTGAGTGGCGCCACCTGCCGGAAATTAGTCATACCAACTTAGAAACCTGCTAACGATCATAACATGATCAAATGCATAGTTTACGATTCTATAAGGTACATACAAACAAACATTCATTTTTATATATATAGACTATGGGAGGTGACACGCCTACTATAGCCAATCCGCCCATTTTGTTCATATATACGTCAGTCGTCCATACAAAATTTGAGGACTCTAGCTGTTGCAGTTTACGATATATGCGACGTTAAATACTTATTGGGTATGTGGTATAGAAAGTAGCCTATAGTTCCTTCCAGACATACAGGAAGATACTGTGAAAATTTCAAGAAAATCGGTCCAGCCGTTTAGCCGTCTATAGACTTCAAACAAACAAATAAACACACATACATTTTTATATATAAGAAAATACAATATGGTACTCATAGACCTAGTATTTGTCTTAAAATTAGCTTCTAAACAAGTGGGCTTCTTTAGATGGATACTGTTAAACAGCTAACAGTGCTCTGTTAAGAGCTAATTTTCCTCTGTTAACGCCAAATGTGGCTGTGCTAAAATGTATGGATTGCGTCTTGGATTTCCAAATTCGAATTTATCTTCACACACATAATTAAATCTTTTTCTGGTTACGTTTTAAGAAATTCTTCCATTACAGAGACGAATATTATTGTAAAATAAAATCACAAAAATTATTTACAGATTTTTTGTATTTCTGAAATGTGGTATTGAAATGACAGCACAGTTGTTGACTCAATAACGAAAAAAACCATCCGATTTATAAACATTGAAATACAAATAAGGAAACACACCCACTTTTAATAATTTTTTTTTTGCTTTATTAACTGACAATAAAATTTGTTTAATAAAGATGAGTTTCTAAATAAGACAGCGGACAGATGACAAATACTACCGAACTTACAAATGAAAAAAATAAAAATAAAAAAATAAAAAAATTTAAAAAAAAATAAAAAAAATTTAAAAAAAATTAAAAAAATTATTAAATAAATAATAACGTATATAAACAAATAATCAGCTGTTAATAATATTTTTATTTTTTTGGTATGACAACTAATAATGAAATAAAATTTGCATTAAACTTTTAACGCAAACGAAATCCGTAAACGGTTAAGTGATTATTTAATAATTTTTTTTATTTAAATAAATTGTTGTGATTAGAAAAACAACAAAAACAACAAAAAATATAAGTTATGAATGAATGACTCGAATGAATGCCTAAAATAATGGCATAATTATTGGTTGAACACTTATTTTTAAATAGAATTCTTAATGGAACGACAAGGGTAGACAAATACGCCGAAGGAAATCAATTCAAAATGTTTTTTGGTTATACTTCAACTTAACCGCGACAAAGCAAATGATTCATTCGAGTCAAATAGAAAATTTAAATTTGCGTATGGTGTACACAAAATAATGAAATGTACTGTACTTTGGTTTGTATTATTATAGGCCTGCAATTAACCCACTTGATAGGCTATTTAAGAGCCACAACTAATTTTACAAATCCGGCAAAATCATTTAATGGTTCATCTCGAACAGAAACAATACTTTGCCAAGTGGCCGCTTTCAACCATCAAGTCGTCGTACTCTAGTAGGTACTGTGTTAGCCTAATAGACACACTCGGCTGCCGTTTAAACCCCAGGTATCAGAATAAAATTTGAGAAAATGTTTCTTAGGCGACTTCCTCTCAGCAGATTTCTAGCAAAAACTCTGAGTATAAATAAAAAAAAATTATTTTCACAGTTTTTGTAAGAGTAGAGTTGAGCACAAGTTTCCGAAAGAAATATTTTTTTTTCATGTTTTGTTTCATTCGAGAACTCTGACACAGGTTTTGAACCACAGTCTTTCGTCTAATAAGTCAAAGCACTACCTACCAGACTACGGTGACTTCTTTCCAAAATTTATTAAAAGTTGTGCATCATCTTTGTGTTGCTACTTCAAAAGCATACTAGTTTGGATGGTAATACGCTAGCTATCAACAAATTACGACGTTTTCTGAGATGTTAACAATGGCCTAGTGTTGATGATCATAATGTCACCTAGAATCAGCAAATTTCAATTTTAATCGGTATGAGTAAGCCTGTAGATGGGGAATTAACAGATATTGGAGTCATCGTAGTCTAGTAGGCAGTTCATTGGCTTATTAGACGTGAGGCCACGGCTGAAAGCCTGGCTCAGACATCTCGACCATAACAAAATAGAAAAAACAATATTTCCGCGGCGACTTCCTCTCATCAGATTTCTGGCAAAAACTCTGAGTGTAAATAAAAAAAAATTGCGATGAAAAGTTTCTCAAAAAATCTGTCTTTCGTAGGCGAAATAAAACTGTAACTGCCGCCATTCACGGATCAAATTAGCACACACAACATGAGGACAACTTGGTGTGAGAAGCTAGATTGTAGCCCTACCTAAACGATTGTAATAACCAATTAAATAAGCTTTGAACTATCTATGAATTCTTGTAAAGCCTACTTTATAGCCTCAGTTAGGGGTACCTTTTGCTAGGGGAATATAAATGTGCGGTCTTAGATCTCTATTTCATTCGATCCTCAAGATCATTTGGTTCGAATTGATTGTCTATAATGCTTTCAAAAAACGAAAAATTATATTCAAATTCATCTTCGAAACTAGCAGCATTTGTGACCGGCTAATCGTTTTTGATTATTAGATTAGGTTGGGTTGGAGTGGTAGGCCCATTGTGATGACACCGCCGAACACGTAGTAGAAACTGGTCAGCGCAGGGACTGCATACTATTAGCACGATTCCCCTAAGCTAAAACCCAGCCTGAAAGTTTTATGCTTTTGATTGTGAGAAAAAAATATTTTCTAATCCCCACCATGCCATTAAGAAAGGAGGTTCATCTGTTGTTGTTGCATGTAAAAGAAATTTCCAAATCAATTTCAAATACCCATGGAAAGGAATTTCCGAAATTTTGAAAAATGTTGAAATTATGAGTTTAATGCTGCTTTTTCCTTGTCTTTGTTTCTCAGCCTTTGCCCTTTTAAAGTGCCGGCGGGACAGACCAGTAGAGTAGAACTTGCTGCGTAAGTTATGATCAAATGTTCAAAGCAGAATGCTTTCCATAAAGTCAAATTATAGAATGTCTACAATCGAACTTGGCCTGCAAACACCACCAGATATCCATTCAAATCTCAAAAATCATTGATATTCATCAGGTCAAGTTTGCAACCACGAATTTTGCCCTATCTCACGTGATAGATGGTCGCCTCCCAGGGGAAGTTAGATCATGTAATAGGCACTTAAAACATTCAATTACTGACCTAAAAAAATAGATCTCTTCCTTTAAGGTGGGTCCGCCCGCCGCCTTACCTAGTGAATATTTACAATAAACTTTCGCGTAAATTTAATTCTATGTTTACAACCAGATAAAGCGCTCGCTTAAATGCATCATTTTAGTGTCACGTGTATTAATTTTAGTATAACGCCTATGCATTATGTGTGAACAAAAATGTGTTCATCTCAGAGTCTAATATTATGTTCATTCTTAACTCATAATTTAAAAAGAAACTTTTTGTATGGACTTACCTTTTATTGTGTAGAGTTTCTTAACGTAGAAATTTCTAAACTCCTATTTATAGTTCTCCTCTTATTCAGAATATTTCGAATGTAAGAGAACCGTCTTGCGATGCGATTTTGCACATTAAACAGGTTTATTGATAACGGCGCGAAAAATACCGCATTTGTTTCGGGATTTGCACGATGCACTCGTTTTAAATATACTTTCTGGGTATCACTATTCTTCACTTCGTAAAGGTTTCATTGTGTAATGCAATATTCAACATGAAGTTGGTCATGATCTCACTGCATAAACTACCATATGAACCTGAAAATGAAAATGATAAACGGATGTTGTTGTCATACATAATACCTTTAAATGATATGATAGAAGTTAAAACTTATTCAGAGCACTATACTATGTTCAGGTATGCACTTTTATTGAGTCAATATTCGGTTTATTGTGTACAATATTTTAAGTGTTCAGACATAATAATATACTCAGTTCAGCTGCTTATTCAATATTCATGTGACTGCTGGTAAACAAAACAGCTGGTTGTTTCAACAAAATTATTATTTTTTGTCGTTGTTGACATTTGAGTTGTCCAATATCACTAGAAAGAGTTCGGTTAATTGTAATATGCTCACTAAACACCCTTATGACAGTGCTGCATTTTAAGTTTTACTCAATATTATAACAATTTTCGTATTTATTGCGCAATAATGGCGTTTATTACGATTTACGCAATTACGGTGATTATCTGAACACCGTATTACATACATAATTGGTCATTAAAACCCTTCAATCAGGATTACAAGACCTAACTTCGCACATCACTTTTGTTGTGCGTGTTAATTTTATACATAAGGGCGGGGACCTACATTTTAAAGTCGACTCCGAACGACAGATTTTTTTGAGAAACTATTCATGGCAATTTTTTATTGAATCACAGAGTTTTTTTTTTGCCACAAATCTGCTGAGAGGAAGTCGCCTAGGAAATATTCACATTTCGTTTTGTTGGAGATATATGACCTGGAATTTGAGCCGTGGCCTCATGTCTAATAAGCCAACTCACTACCTGCTGTACTACAGGCATTTCTGCGTTGAGACCTTACGTCTAATAAGCCAACACACTACTTACTAGACTACCATCACTTTTCCACCTGTGTATGAAATAATATATGAGAGAAACACAATACGGCAAGGTTTTTGCAGCGTCGTAAATATCGCAAATATCTTAATGCTGAACTATTCTTGGATAGACCAGCAAAACGTTTGGCGAACTGGTGCCCGCCAGAAATATTTGTAAATTTTTTGTTGAAAAGTTAAGCTTCTAGATCGCATCCTTTACTGGTGCCCCAAAAGTCTAGTGGGTATAATCCCAGTCTGTCAGTACAGGGGTTGTGAACTGAATCTCCTTCAAATACACTAATAGATAAAATTGATATGGATAGTGTGGCTGCCTTCCAAAATGTTAGTTGCTTTCTGTTTGAACAAAGTATCGTGTTTCATAATGCCGCTGTACAAAATATGTACTATGTATTCTATTTCAAAACGTCGTCAATTTGTATTTTTAACGCAGTCAAAAAGCTATCATGCATCGGATTTATAGTTGATGGATTGTTACTTTGCATATCTACATAGTTTATATACAGTAGTAGAACTGCATACAAACTTTGTGTTGATACATTTTGGAAGGCAGCCTGGGCACACTTAATGTATGGTACACTTAGAGTATGTACGATGCACTTAGTGTATGGCACACTTCCTTTATGGTACACTTAGAGTATGTACGGTACACTTAGTGTATGGCACGCTTAGAGTATGTACGGTATAGGTAGTGTATGGCACACTTAGTGTATGGCAAACTGAATGTGTGGTACACTTCGTGTATGGTCCACTTAGTGTATGGCACTCCTCGTTTATGGTACACTAAGCATATGGTACACTTAGTGTATGGCACACTTCCTTTATGGTACACTTAGAGTATGTACGGTACACTTAGTGTATGGCACGCTTAGAGTATGTACGGTATAGGTAGTGTATGGCACACTTAGTGTATGGCAAACTGAATGTGTGGTACACTTCGTGTATGGTCCACTTAGTGTATGGCACTCCTCGTTTATGGTACACTAAGCATATGGTACACTTAGTATATGGTACACTTCCTTTATGGTACACTTTCTTTATGGTACACTTAGAGTATGTACGGTACACTTAGAGCATGGCACGCTTAGAGTATGTACTTCCATGAGGAATATCTACATCCGGTATAGGTAATGTATGGCACACTTAGAGTATGTATGGCACACTTAGAGTATGTATGGTACACTTAGTGTATGGTACACTTAGAGTATGTACGGTACACTTAGTATATGGTACATGGCACACTTAGTGTATAATAATTTTGATGAAAGCCAAAGTCGCCCTAGCTCGTGGTTCAAACCCCAGCTTTAGACATCTCGAACAAAACGAAATATGAAAAAAAAACTATTTCTTTCAGCGACTTTGTCTCAGCAGTTTTCTGGCAAAAACTGTGAGAGTAAATACAAAATTGCCATGAAAAGTTTCTCCAAAAAATCTGTTGTTCGGAGTGGGATTTAAACTGTAGATCTGGAGACTGATGGATAAAAATAACCCACCTAGCATAAGTGGTGTGAGAAGCTAGGTTGTAATTCTGACTGAAGGTTTGTAATGGCCAATTATGTAGGTGTGTATGGGTGTTAAAGTAGGTGTTAAAGTTATAGGTATTGGTGTGATGGTAAAGTGTGTAACAAAATTGAAAACGAAAACGAAAATTTTGTATTGAATTTGAATTTATAAAGAAAGGAGAAAGAAAGAAAAAAACGAACTATTTTTGAGAATTTAAAAACATTCAAACAAATCAACAGAAAATGAAAAACTTGGCCCATGCATTGATGCAATTTAAAATACAAATATTGGTCATTGAACTCATTTCAAAATGAAACACTTCTTCTTCTGCTGCTTCTTCTTCTTTCTCCTCTTCTTCTAGGGCTACGGCGACACATCTTTGCATCTTCAAATTTTATTTTTTATTTTGTATGCTGAAATTTTTGTTTTATGGCTTCAATACGAATTTTATAGAAAACCAAACGAAGACAAAAAAGAATTTTTTCTATAGTAAAATTGTTTGTTGTTGTTGTTATTGTACATGTCTAGAAGTACCTTATACTATATGTACATATGTACATACATATATTATTGTAGTATGTAATGTCTATCCGAATCGACCTATTGTCAATCGTTAGACGCGACGTTTGATGTGTCAATTTTAGACAATCTCTTGATTGTGCCATTTCCTCCTGTATGCTCTTCTTTTTACATATTCGGCGAGCCATTTTCTGATTGTATTCTTTGCCAATTTTGATTTTAATTTTAACCCCCCACAGCCCCCCTTTTTTATTTTCCTTCTAAATTTCAGACACCAGAAGTCTGTTTTTCTCCCTCTCTCTCTCTCTCTCTCTCTTTGTGAACATTTCTGCAGTGTTGTAAAAAAAAAAATAATTAAAAAAAAAGAAGAAGAAGAGCTACAAAATTCATTCTTTAAATTCTCAAGTGACGACATATTTTTTTTCTATTTTTTTCATTTGGTTTTCGCCTTGTTTTGACGCTGTCGTTGGAATTTTTTTCTTTTCGTTTTTTGTAAAATAATTTAATTGCGGATGTTAAAAATATTTTTTTTCTTCTTCTTTCGAAAACTATTTCATGTTGTTGTTGTAATTTTTTTATGTTGCTGTTGGCGTATAATTTGTACAAAAACGTTAACAACAATAACAACAACAAAATTTTGTTGTCAATATCGTCTTATTAAGACGCCATTAATGATCGGCCCCAAAAGAATCTGAAAACGTGTTAAAAATTTGTAAAGAAATCAACACAAATATTTTAAACGTATCCAAGCACTGTGAGCGATACAGAACCGCAAACAAAACAGGTCCACAAATAATTAAAAAACCATTTGAAATAGCAACAGCAACAACAACAACAAAGTAAAAATGTTTAAAAAAAATTACAGAAAACCATTAGAATTATTAGACAAAATTCCAAATGTGTTAAGGGAAAATGGTTAAACTGGCATAAATCGATTAATCGATTGATAAATCGATAAATCGTTTCATATATCGATAAATCGATTCATAAATCGATAAATCATTTCATAAATCGATTCATAAATCGATAAATCGTTTCATAAATCGATATTTTGCCGGACAACAGAAGTTTAGTTTTCTTTTTTAAGTAAAGGCTTGGTAAAGCTGCCGATATGATAGGCAAACTATTAAACCAACCTACACAAATTGCTTCAAGTCGTATAATGGGAATTTAAAGAGAAGGAGTACTTCCCCTCGCCCCTTTTTTTGTCGTAAAGTTGTCACTTATAAGCTGAAACTTAATTTTCTTCGCAATATTGCAATGCAGTTGGCATAATAAATGATCGGGCTTAAGTTTGTCGTAAATAACAGTGACATTGTAAGTGCTTCGTGATGATTGCTACCAGTGAAGCACAGTGTAATCTATTTGGTCCCGTCCTATACTTTACTTCGGACAAAAAAGGGTGTAATTGTCTTGTAAATGACGGCGACATTGTAAGTGCTTCTGTGATGATTGCTACCAGTGAAGCACAGTGTAATCTATTTGGTCCCGTCCTATACTTTACTTCCGACATAATCGGGCTTAAGTTTGTCGTAAATGAAGGCGACATTGTAAGTGCTTCTGTGATGATTACTGCCGGTGTGGAACAGTGTAATCTATTTAGACCCGTCCTATACTTTACTTCGGACATAATCGGGCTTAAGTTTGTCACAAATGTAGGCGACTTTGTAAGTGCTTCTGTGATGATTGCTACCAGTGTGCCACAGAGTAGTCTATCTGTACCCGTTCTATACTATATTTCGGAAATGATCGGGCGTAAGTGTGCCATAAATTAAGGCGACACTGTAGGGGCATCTGTGATGATTGCTACCGGTATGCCACAGAACAGTTACACACTTCGGACATGCCACTGAACAGTTACATACACATTTCTTTCTTTACGTTGGCACAAAATCTACATAAAAACGTATTCAGCCTCTAGGTTACTTTACTCATTTTATTACTAAATCTCGTTGCGAAGGACATCTAAAAACCCTAGAGTCTAGAGACGGTCGAGGAGGGAGTTGTCAGCCTAGATCTAAAGATTCTCAATTGGAACCGCGAGGTTTATAACGATAACTCGAAGATACGTGACAGGGTAGGCTGTAGTATATGTATTAAGGGTTCTCATGCAAAAAGAGTTCTTACAGTCTGTTTGACCGCTGCAGTGTTTTCCAGCACAGATCATTGCAGATCATGCTTGTTAAGTGGCATGATTTTTCCTGCAAATCTTTTGATTTACCCGGATTACTAGGCTACGATTAAGTCCCTAATGAACATAGTTTGAGCGTCTGTCCTTATCCAAAAATGCCTAGAATTTCTCGGAGAATTTAGGATCTTTCCAAGATAATTCTTATCTGGGTTCCGGGACATAGAGATATTATTGGAAATTACATTTCTGATAAGCTGGCTAACCCTGGTACGGAGCACGTAATCTTCGGAATGTTACAAGACATAGATATTTCGATAGCCTCAGTTAAATAAAATATTATAAATATAATTTTACAAGGAGGCTCAATTTCGTTAGCAGCAAGGGATGGCATGCCACATTGCTACACTCCGCTGGACACGTATGAAGAAGAAGAAGACCGACTCTCTTCTATCCTTAAAACGTATGACCATCAATGGCACAATAACGATTCTCTCGGGTCACTGTACTCTTAGTAGGCATGCTGAAAGATTTGGCATTCCAGCAAATTACTTCTACAGGAGCTGTGGCACTGAGACTGTCAGCTTATGGCTCTGTGCCCTGCTCTTGTCATGAAAAGTCGAAGTTTTTAACCCCATACTTTCTGACATCCTTAACCAAGCTCTGTAATATAAAAGTTGCTACAAAAGTAAGATTTGTTTTGGACTCACGTTGGTTTCCTCTAGGAAATGTTCGATCACAGACTGAATATTGGTTCTGCTATCACAATGAAGTCGCCGTAGTCTAGTAGGTAGTGTGTTGACTTATTAGACGTAAAGCCAGGGTTCAAACCCCAGGCCAGACATCAAAACAAAATACAAAAAATATTTTTTCGGCGACTTCCTCTCAGCAGATTTCTGGCAAAAACTTTGAGAGTAAATAAAATTGCCATGAAAAAGTTTCTCAAAAAATCTGTCGCTCGGAGTAGACTTTAAACTGTAGGTGGCGCCACTTATGGACAAAAAATAATACACACAACATAGGGTGTAATCCTGACTGAAGGGTTGTAATCACCAATTGTGTATGTATGTATCACAATGGACCTAAAAACTGGCGCTAAGTGGAACGTCTTCCTCCAACACATTTATCAAGGATCGTCTTGTAATCCAACCAAAATGGAATAATTTATTAAGGTGCAGCCCTTGATGCGAACGTGTTCGCCTATCAATAGGTTTCTCAGCAAATTTCTGACAAAAACTCTGTGGGTAAAAAAAAATTACCATTGAAAGTTGCTCAATCAAATCTGTTGTTCGAATTCGACTTTAAACTGTAGGTCCCGCCGCTCTGTATGGTGTAGTCCTTGCGCTGACCAACAACTTCTTCCCTAGTTTGGTGAAACTCGGTAAGCACAGGGACTACATTTACCTGTGGCATCACAACGGGCCACTATGCGTGGTCAAGTGAGTTTTGGTAACCTAACCTAATACCTAACGGATGGGTAGATGTTTCGAAGGCTACTTTAAGGCGACTCAACAAAGAGAACGAAAGTATTCCTTAGTGACAGTTGGGTAAACAATTCTATTGATTCATTACAACATCGTCTTCATCTAAGGGCCATTATTACAACTTGCCGTTAACTAAAGGGAGGATTTTAACAGGCAGATAAATTGTTTTTCATTCTTATAAGTGGACAATAAGGTAGAAGTGAGCGTTAAGCTAAAGGGAAGATCACCCTACCTTTAATTTTTACAGATAAGTTTATATTTAAACTTGCCATATTATATGTTATTTTCAATATGGCAACTTCAAATATAAACAAAATGAGCATATACAGCAACAAAAAACGAAGCCCGTCGTTGACACTGCATTTAAAAAAACTTGTTTAATTGAGCAGTGTTATCGACATTGCTTTATTTTATCATTAGATTGTAATAACAAAAAGAAGTTAAAGGTGACTTTAAAGTTTAACTTTAGCTAAAGTTAACTTTATCTATAGATTATGTTGGCAATGGATCCAGTTGGCTATGGTGGAAAAAGGTTTGTGAAAGCGACAAAAGTGGGGATGTAGATATTCCTCATGGAAATTTTACAATGCACTGGCAAAGCACTTAGGGCCACTATTACAATTTCTCGTTAAAGTTGGGTTTAGTTAAAGGTGACTTTAAAGTTCACTTTAGCTAAATTTAATTTTAACTTTAGATAAAGTCTAAAGTTAACTTTATCTAAAGTGAACTTTATCTAAAGTGAACTTTATCTAAAGTGAACTTTATTTAAAGTGAACTTTATCTAAAGTGAACTTTATCGAAAGTGAACGTTATCTAAAGTGAACTTTATATAAAGTGAACTTTATCACTCTGAAGTTAACCTTATCTAAAGTGAACTTTATTTATTTATTTAGATAAAGTTTACTTTAGATAAAGTGAACTTTAAAGTCATCTTTAACTAAACCCAACTTTACAGGGAAATTGCAATAATGGCCCTAAGACTGATTGGCCAGTACATTGTAAAATATATAAACAGATTTGAATCCGATTTCCATGAGGAATATCTACATCCCCGCTTTTCCCGCTTTCACAAACTGTTTTCCAACATAGCCAACTGGATCCATTGCCAACATAATCTATTGCCAAGAGTAGGTTGTTTTGTTTTAGGGCCTCTATTTAACTGTGGCATTTGCATTTTAATTATATTTTTAATATTTTTTTCAAATTTCTTTTTTAGTTGATTTGGAAATGAATTAACATTCCCGGGTGCTAAAAGATGACGAAAGGAATTGCGTTATGAGTTTTTTCTTGTAATTTTTTTTTATTTTTCTCTAAAATTCATTTAAAATTCTTTAAAGTTTATTGATCTTGTAAATGCATTTTAATTGCTAGAATTCTAAACGTAAATAATTTTCATTACACTTCAATTCAATTCACAATTTTAATATCAAAAATAAAATTTAAAAAAACCAAGGAAAATAAAAAAAACAAATTTAATGAAAAAGTTCCCACAATTTACACAAAATTTTTATTTGCAATTTAAGCAGATTGTTTGACTCGAGAAAAAAAAACACATAATTTCGCTCAACATTAAATGTAATTGAAACCTTTGGGAGAGGAGGCAGAAAAAATGCTTTTATTCAACATATGAGAACCATAAGGTGGTGTGGCAGGCAAAGTGCATTAGTAGGCAAAAAAAAAAAACGAAATTTTTTTCTGAATTTTTTTTTTAATTTTTTTTTTCAATTACTTTCGGCAGAAAAAAAAATAATTTAAAATGACAATTCAATTTAATAACAAAAGAACAAAAATATTCGCTTTAATCAATGAATGAATATGAAGAATATTTTTTTCATTTTTATTTTTTTTTTGCATAAGCAGATATTATTATTATACACTTAAAATAATTACAATAAAAAATAAATAAAAAAATTAAAGAAAAAAATTAAAAAAAAAATTTATGAAAAAAAATTTTTTTTTTCTTTTGACAAAAGCCATCAAAAATGTTTCATGCAATTTTTATTTTATTTTATTTATTATAGCTGTTGTAGTTGTTGTTGTTGTTGTTGATTCATTTTCTTTTATCAACAAATTCACAAAAGCTTGAATTTGGCGGTTTTTTTATTTATTCTGTTAATTTTAAACCAACAAATAAAAATTCTCATACATTTTACAGAACATTAACAACCATCAAAACGGGCATACTCATATACATATGTGCCATACACTCATGGAAAAATATTAATAAAATACATAGAAATTATGTGTGTAAAGATAAATTCGAATTTGAAAATCCAAGACACAATCCATTAATTTTAGCACAGCCACATTTTATGTTAACAGAGCGAAATTTTCTCTTAGGCGAACAAAATTTGCCCTTAACAGAGCACTGTTAGCTGTTTAACAGTATCCATCTGAACAAGCCCACTTGTTGAGAAGCTAATTTTAGGACGAATACCAGGTCTATGAGTATCATATAATACTTAAAGGAAGGTTTTAAGGCCTCTTAATATAATCAGCAATATAGGCACATGTAAAGCAACATGATATTGAGAAAATTTTCTTTGAAAATATCAATTTTTTGATTGAAAATTCTCTAGAAGATCAGTGGTCATTTTGGAGCATATAAGAAACCTATCCGACTATGTATATGCAAATGGTAGTCCAGAGGGCCCTCTTTCGAACCGTGGTAGTGGAATAGTTGGAATAATTTTCAGAGTTAAGAAAATGAAGTTCCCCCCAGTTCCCACCAACCATCCGATGCATTTTAACAGTTTCATTCACAAATAATAACTTATTGCCACCGTTAAACAGTTAACAGTGCTCTGATAATAGCAAAGTTTACGCTGTTAGAGGCAAGAAATGGCGCTGCTAAGACTGTGGGTTTGCGTCTTTGGTTTTTAAATTCGAATTTATCTTCACACACATAAATAGACCTCTAGAGATACAGTTGAGAAAATGAGATTTGAGACAATTAGTCTGATGCATGAATCAAATCCCTTGCTATTGTAATGACCCCACAAAAGTTAGGATTGTCTCAAGTCGTTTAAGGAGAATCCATTCCCAACCACTGCTCAAAAGGGTTAGAGCCGCGCCAGCAGCGTGGAAATCTCATGCTCGCAAGCTCATCTGCATACTCATTACCAAGAATTCTCACACAATCTTTGACCCAGAAGAGGATAATCCTATTTCCCCACGTAGCTGATTTAGCTTGCCCTAGACCGTTCTATACAATTTTCGAGATAACCTTATTAGAAATGCATGCTCGGATGCGGTCTAACTTTCAGATAGTGCAGCTATATGCTGTCCTTTGTAATTTCTATTCAAGATACCCACAAATTACTTAACATATCCCACTTTTGATCCAATATCTGTTATCGACCCCTGTTTATACCATAGTATGGTCCCTTTCTACAGAGAGCACATAGCCTCTAGGTTACTCCTGTTACTTTTATTGCTAAGTCTATATGCCATCTATCTATGTCTTGAAACAAAAATTTACTTACGTGTCTACTGGCCATTACAACTTTTCACCCACTACAGCTCTTAAATCCAAGTAGTGAAGACTTGAACATCTTATCCTGCATTAACTGGACAATTCTTTTGAGTGTACATAACATAGCTATTGAATTCAGCGTTAAAAGATCTTTTTCCTTTGTTATTTGCATTTAAAAAATACAGAAGCTTAAAAGAATACAATTTTGTATTCCCTAAGAAATTCAATTTTAATTTTTTTTACGGATTGTTCCTTCATCCGTTTTACTCTCCAAATTGAACCACGACGTACTTTCTTGTTTCTAAATTTAAAGAAACGACTTGGCGGGAAGAGATTTGAATCCAACAAAGACGATAATCGATGCTATCCTCAATTATCATATTATTTAGGGCTAAAGGGGCGCAGTTTGGTGCTCTAATCTGCATTGATTTTGTCTTCAAACGTTTACCTTCAGCCCTGATCATCAACCACTTTAGTACATTTAGTACAGACCTCAGGATTGTGCTGTAGGCCTTCGAATAACAGGTATTATCCGCGTTGTTCAAGTCGTGCAGTGGTTGGATCAGGCACCACTATATTCCAGCCTATGGTTGTGTGTTTATTTGATGTAAAAGTACATACAATATATTGGGCAATAGTAACTGACCTATATGCCTCTCCAGTCACAACATTTATTAAGTTCCACATCTTCCATTCAGATAAAAAGATGTGGTTGGTTCATCACAACTGTAACACTTCTGAAAATTTCTGATGGAAAGGAAATTAAGGAGTATTTCTGATTAGGTTAATGGTACCCGTGCTAAGAAACAAGCTGACTTGGGTTTTACAATTAAATGAAATCTCTTTGGTTAGGCACGTTTCAAGTGCCGAACAATGACAAGACATTTTGAGATGTTTTCTCAGCCTCTGTGTGTATGCATCTAGAAACTAGTGCTCCCTATGAGTGTGGCCCATTGTGTCACCCAGTCTAAGGTAAGACTCCTTGTCACGATCCGTTAGTTGTGTGGTTGAAACAGCTTCGGATGGCACGGTTCGCCACCATGCCCAGATCTTCAAACGTCCTGTCACCCAAAAACCAATGAAATCTGCTCTGAAGTGCACGGATCTCGCATGAAAGGTGTTGTACCGATGCCGTTTCTTCCGCATCCTGGCAGGTTCTGTTGTAATCTTGGAGGAGAAGGTCGTGCTCATCAGCGAAACTGGGAATAGCACAGTGTCCCGTTAGAATTCCTGTTAGAATGTGAATCGTTGCCTTATCGAAATCAAGTAGTTTCCTGGCTCTTCCGCTGTCCCCTGCTGGACTTAGCAGTTTTAAAAATCAGCAACCAGGTATGTCGGATCACCCACGGTTTGTTGAATTCCATGATCTTGGTTTGGTTTAACGCAAAATTTTGTTTTGCGCATATCTCTAGCGTGTTGGATTGTTTGGCCTCTTTCTCTCTACAAGTGGATTCCCATTTGTTCTTTACAAATCGAGTAAAGTCTGTTTGAGAACATTTGTTTGATCCTCTGCAGAGAAATGTTAATCTCTAATAAGAATTCATTTGAATTTTCGTTTGTACCAGCCTTGGCTATGTTATCACCTTTAACACTGTCGTGTCAGAAACCCCACCAGTGACACCAGGCATTCTTCGACAATTTTAGATGTACACCCTCTGGGGATAAAATGGCCACCTCACTGTCAGTAACTATATTTACATTCACATTGACAGCTTTGATACAGGAGTTTAAAAGATTCAGCCTGAATAGCATTGTACTACCCTACCGATTGCCAAAGGGGCAATCTAAGACTCAACTGTCCCCGAAAAAAACTTCACATCCGACTTTGTCTAGTGATCTGGAGGTGTTAGTGATCTATTCATGTATTTCAGCTTCACTTTATGTGCTTTATATTCAATACTTTATGTACAATAGGGAGATCGAGATTTCGGTATGACATTAGCTTTTATTTTAGTTGTAATATATGTCTGTTTTATATGATTTCAATCTTTTACATTTCTGCAATTGAAACACACAGTTGAACATGATGAATTTACATACAAGAACTTTTACTTTCTGATAGTTTCTGCTTATTTTTTTTTTTGTCGTTCGTCTTGAATTGTTTGTTTGCTTTTGTTTGGGGTAAATTGAGTCATTTGAGCTAAAAATATACGATAATTTTTTTTCTTCTTTTTTGTGTTTTTTGGTGTAAAAAGATATTCATTTTATGTTGCATTTATTATTATTCATATTAATACAGGCGAATAATTCAATGTCCCAGAAATAATAACAATAAAAATGTATTTTAAATAATTTCAGCAAAAAGAAATAAAAATGAAAATAAAAAAAAAATACTTGAAACGGATATTCCGCACTTTTCGGTTTGGTTTTCATTGCTTTTTTTGCATTTAAATTTTACAAAAAAAAGTGTGTGTATCGTGAAATTCGATAAATTTTTGTTAAAAAATATACGAGATTTTGACCATAAAGTAACTTATTTTTCTTTTTTTATTAATTGAGATAAGTGTGAGTGATATAATTTGTTAATTTAATTAATTTCATAAGTAAACCTCATTGCCATGTGGTGGTAACACAAAAATTGATACATTTTTGGTTGGTATTTGACCCAGTGTTGTGCGCTGTGAGAATATTTTATTGAGGTTTCTAACGATATGAGAAAATTTTTATTATCGGTCGGAATATTTTCGATAAACTTCATAAGCAAAGTGGGTGCGTACGCAAATTAATAATTTATGGGTCATAGTTTACCAGCATGTCTAGCCATGTACTTACTCAAAATGTAGTTATGAAGGTAATATTCGCTTTGAAGTTGTAGCAAAAACAGCATGTATTTGTCCACCTCCTGCCAATTTTGCCTGCTTAAAATGACACATGAAATGTAAACACAAACAAACTTTTTGTCTTGTTTTTGACATGTCAGAGACAATACAACAATAAAAAGGAAACACTCAGCTGCATCCACAACAGTACTCGTATAATAAATATATCTTGGTACCGTCTTATCAAGTCATCTTAAAACATAAGAGGATGTACAGCACATGCGTTAAGCCACTAGTTCTATATGGTTGCCAAGGCTTCCTGTTAAATACTATAGAAAATATTGAATTGCTTTGTGGTACAAATCATTGTGAACTTTGATGAACCAGATTGGCCAAAAATTCACTGAAAACTAGAAACATGTAAAGAAAACGAAAAACTAAACGTAATGTGTATGGGGGGGCTGCATTACATTTACTTCTTTGCTTACTTGCTTTAGTCATTACAACCCTTTAGTCAGGATTAGAACTTAGTTTCTTACACCACTTATATTATGGGTGTTAATTTTATACATGAGTGGCGGGATCTACAGTTTAAAGTCGACTCCCAACACTAGATTTTTGAGAAACTTTTCACGGCAATTTTATTTACTGCTGAGACAAAGTCGGTGGATTAAATATATTTTTTTCATATTTCGTTTTGTTCGAGATATCTTAGCTGGGGTTTAAGCCACGAGCTAGGGCGACTTCGACATTCATCAAAATTATTATACACTAAGTATACCACACATTATGTGTACCATAAAGGAAGAGTACAATACACTAAGTGTACCATATACTAAGTGTACCGTACATCCTCTTAGTGCACCATAAAGGAAGTGTGACATACAGTAAATGTGCGAAACACTAAGTGTATCATACACAAAGTGTACCACATAATAAGTGTACCATATACTAAGTGTACCGTACATACTCTAAGTGCGGCATACACTAAGTGTACCGTACATACTTTAAGTGTACCATACACTAAGTGCACCGTAAATACTCTAAGTTTACCGTACATACTCTTAGTGTACCATAAAGGAAGTGTGACATACACTAAGTGTGCCAAACACTAAGTGTACCGTATACTAAGTGAACCGTACATACTCTAAGTGCGCCATACACTAAGTGTACCGTACATACTCTAAGTGTACCATAAAGGAAGTGTGCCATACACTAAGTGTACCGTACATACTCTAAGTGTACCGTAAATACTCTAAGTTTGCCATACACTAAGTGTACCGTACATACTCTTAGTGTACCGTACATACTCTTAGTGTACCATAAAGGAAGTGTACCATACATTAAGTGTACCGTACATACTCTTAGTGTACCATAAAGGCAGTGTGCCACACAATATCCATATCAATTTTATCCATCAGTGTATCTGAAGGAGATTCAGTTCACAACCCCTGTACTGACAGACTAGCATTATACCCACTAGACTTTTGGGGCACCAATAATGGATGCGATCTAGGAGCTTAGGTTTTCAACAAAACATTTACAAATATTTCTGCTAGGCACTCATTCGCCAAACGTTTTGCTGGTCTATCCAATAATAGTTCAGCATTAAGATACTTGCGATATTTGCAACGCTGCAAACACTCTTGCCGTATTGCGTTTCTCTTAACTCAACATTGATGTTCTGCTGGTGGATAATTTCCCGTAGATTACATGTGCTGATGAGAGTACATACATATGTACATACATAATTGGTCATTACTTAACCCTTCCGGCAGGATTACGACCTAGCTTCTCACAACACTACTTGTGTTGTTTGTGTCAATTTTTTACAGAATTGGCGTGACCTATAGTTTAAAGTCGACTATGAACGACCGATTTTTTTGAGAAAATTTTCATGGCAATTTTTTTATTCACTCTCAGAGCTTTTTTTGCCAGAAATCAGGTGAGGGGAAGTCGCCGAAGAATTTGACGTATTCAAAAATCCCACTCCAACACGGGAATAATGGGTTGTTGCAGCTGTCATCTGTGACCATCTTCACCGATTGCTCAAAAATGGATTGTGGAAGTGGATCTAGGTGGGGTCTATTCCGATAAACTAGGACTGAACGGGTCATACAGATTACCTAACCAGGTCAGCATATTTTAGGCGGAGATTTTTGCTATTGAATCAGCTGCAGGTATGATTGAAACCAGGAACCTTTCTCCTCTGAACTTGATTATATGTATATGGACAGTCAAGCAGCAATCAAATCGCTGGAATCTCAACTCGTCAAATTAAAGTGCATGGAGGAGTTGTATGGACTCGCTATTGGATTCTGGGCCATTGGGGGAAACGAAAAGGCTCGCGAACTGACATGAAAAGTATTGGAGATATTTGAGATGTTTTGATAGACGGAATACAACAATACTTTTCTAAATTCAAAAAACAGCTTGGAATTCAACAAACCACAAGTGGTGTGTGTGTGGCTTATTAGACATGAGACCTCAGTTCAAATCCCTGCTCAGACATCTTCAACAAAACGAAAAATGAAAAAATAATTCGTCGGCGACTATCTCTCAGCAGATTTCTGGCAAAAACTTCGAGAGTGAATAAAAACTTGCCATGAAAAGTTGCTCAAGAAAATCTGTCATTCGCAGTCGACTTTAAACTGCAGGTCCAGCCACTCCTGGATTAAGTGGTATGCGTAGCTTAAGTGGTATGAGTAGCTAGGTCGCAATCCTGACCGTGGGGTTGTAATGACCAATTAAGTAATTAAGTAGGTTAGCTTGTCGTTTACAGGCAAATTCACTAGGTGCCCCATATGACCCATTGTGTTACCCAATGTATGGTATTATTAGCATTATATATCCGCGTTCAAAAAAAAAATCAATTTCAAGTCAATCCTAGTCTCTCACAATAAAGCGTACTCGTATGACTTCAATCAATTTACTGCCATCTGTACAACGTTTATTTCTCTCAAACGTTGTGTTGTAAAAACCGATCATAATAAAATGTCTATTAAAACTGAAAGTCATGTTGATATTGTAGTGAAGCAAGTAATTAATTATTTATCGATAACTACAACACTTGTTATCATTAATTTAAACGTAATAACATAACAACTCTATTTATCAAAACAAAAACAATTTCAATGATTTTTAGAAATGAAATAAAATGAGAAAGAAATTCTATTTTTTTGTCTTCTGTTACGAACAAATACGAACCGTTTAAGCTAGTTATCGTTACGGTATATCATAGTATACTAGTTGTACTTCATATGCCAGATATTGTATGAAAAAACATTTAAAAAAAAGTTTGTCAATAAATTAATACGAACAACATAAATATTTATGGAAAGAATAGAAAAAAAAATAAATTAAAAAAGTATAGGAGTTATACAGCAACAGCAATAGCAGTTGATTTTTTATCGATTTTTTCCATAAGATTCTCTTAAAATTGTTGTTCTTGTTATGAACCATCCTAATGTTTAATGTTTGTTTCAAATGTAATAATCGTGTAATTGGTTCGATCGAGATCGTCTTATCATGTCTATGACAACAGAAATTGATATTTAACACGTGTTGTTCTATTATTTTTCGTTTTAAAAAACTTTTTGAATTAAATGTACACGCAGGTAAAGGGTCCGAGAAATAACTTTTTTTTTTGAAAATGCTTTAAAAAAAAACTACTGAATATTTTCTCAAATTTTTTTTTTTATTTGAAAGTACAATCCTTCCGGTTAATAATGGAAAATAATTTCATTCAAATGGCTGCCTCGGCTGGCCATGCAGTAGCCTAAACCAGAAGATGCCGATTTTGGCAAAAAAAAATCATCTTTTCAGATGAAGCTCATTTTGATCTTGGCGGGTATGTAAACAAGCAAAATTGTCGCATTTGAGGCACAGAAAACCCGCACGCATACATTGAAAAGCCGACGCACCCAGAACGAGTCACTGTTTGGTGCGGATTTTGGTCCAGAGGCATAATTGCGCCATTTTTTTCGAAAATGAGCAAGGCGTGACCGTTACAGTCAATGGAGATCGTTATCGGGCCATGTTGAACGAATTTTTGTTCACAAAAATTGAAGAGGAGGATATTGGCAACATTTGGTTTCAACAGGACGGCTCTACGTGCCACACAGCCGAAGCTACACTCGATGTTTTGTGCCTTGTTTTTTAAGATGGACTATTATTTGTGGGGTGCCGTCAAGGATAAGTGTTACACCGACAAGCCAGAGACAATTGACGCTTTAAAGGACAATATACGTGAAACCATTGGTGAAATACAGTTGCACACAATCGATAATGTGCTTAAAAATTGGACCGATCGTGTAGGCCACTGCATGGCCAGCCGAGGCAGCCATTTGAATGCAATTATTTTCCATTATTAACCGGAAGGATTGTACTTTCAAATAAATAAAGAAATTTGAGAAAATATTCAATAGTTTTTTTTTAAAGCATTTTCAAAAAAAAAGTTATTTGGCGGACCCTTTATATTATTTTTAAAATTCCCCAATAGTTAAGGAACTAATTGTTACGAAGTATAGTATCATGCGTTGGTGGCTGACGGCTGTAAAAGAATATTTTCGTAATATGTACCAATAAACAGCAAACAAATGGTGTCTCAATGAATGTCGGGAAAATGTTGAATTTGATTTCGCACTGGCATCAGTATTGCAGTCGCCGTAGTCCAGTAGGTAGTGTGTTGGCTTATTAGACGTGACGCCACGGTACAAACCCCAGGTCATGGACATCAACAACAAAACAAAAAATCAACAACAAAATGAAAAATATTTTTTAGGTGACTTCCCCTCACCTGATTTCTCAAAAATCAGTCATTCGGAGTCGGAGTGGTATGAGAACTTACTTACTTATGTACTTACTTAATTGGCCATTAACAACCCGAATAACGAATTTCGGCTTGCCGCAATACATCCTTCCATGGCGCCTCTGCTTCTTGCGCGCCTACGCCAGTTGGTCACATCAATCGATGATGGTTGGTCCTTACAACGCAGATATGGTCGTCCTCTTCGCCGATTTCCGCAGACCCCCGCATCAAATAGCCGTCTTGCCTCCTTCACTCGAACGACATGGCCATTGCAGCCGCTGGATATTAATACGCTGCACAAAGTCCATGTCGTTGAGGAGCTCATACAGCTCACTGTTGGATCGAATGCGAAAATCATCGCCAACTCGCACTGGACCGAAGATCTTACGTAGGACTTTTCTCTCGAACACTCTCAAGGCTGCTACATCAGTGCTTAAAGGGGTCCATGCCCCTGCGCCATTAAGAAGCACGGGGAGGATGAGCGTCTTGTAGAGTATTAGTTTTATCGTACGAGAGAGGTCTCTGCTACTCAATTGCCTATTGAGACCATTGTAGCATCTGTTGGCTAGAGTTATCCCGCGCTTGATCTGCAGACTGACATCATTTTTGGTGGTAACGGCGGAGCCAAGATAAATAAATTCTTTGACTGTCTCGAAAGTATAGTTATCGCCGTGATCTGAGATCCAATACGCCGTACGTCTTTACTTGTAGATAACATATGGTATGAGAAGCTAGGTTGTAATCCTGACTGAAGGGTTGTAATGACCAGTTATGTGTATGTATGTTGGAAGCCAACTTGGAGTCTCTGGAAATCTGGTTAATAAGAAAGTTTGCCCAAGACTTACCTAAAGTCTACGAACTACAGATTCAGTGATGAACGGCATTCCACAGGGTGTTCCAACGTAACACGAAAACTATTTATGTTATCGATGGTAGAGATATGTATGTCTAGGGTCCTTCCTTCTAACAATTATGTTTTTCTATGCTACCCTATGAACTACTTAACATGGGGGCTGTTAAATCGATTAACCAAAATATCATCGAAATCAAAATGAAAATGATTGATAATGTTTTTATTGCGTTTTAATATGCAACTTATAAATCAAATTTTTCCGAAGATGCAAATTTTCTTCTTCTTCTTCTTCTGTTTTCTAAAATTTATTCCTGTAGTCAGTTGGCATGAAGCTTTACAAGTTTGAAGAAATTTTTTTTGAATCAAAATTAAAACAAATGTTAGTTGCTGGCATAAGCAAATTGGTGTAATTTAATTGAAATATGGAGCGATTAATCAAAAATACATTAAAAAAAAGGAACGAATTGAACATAGACGGAGAGAGAGAGAGAGAAAGAAGCAAATATTAGGGCTACGCATAGATTGTCAAGTAATGTGTTACGTCTTTCGATTAGCAAAGATTGTAGAAGACATTAGGCAATGATTTATTTCAAGGCTTATAAATAGGCCTCCAATGATAAGAGAGAACATATTTGGAGAGGCATATTGTTTAGTATGCTAAGGAGTTAATCTTAAAAAAGAAAAAAAAAACAAAAAAAATTAAATTCAAATAAAATTTATGTATTGGAGGATAAGAATACGGGAATATTCCTCTATGCATACTCATGTAGACAAAATAAAAAAAACAATTTCTTATGCAAAGTATGTCGTCTATGCGTTCTACCATATACGAATAAAAACCCAACAAAAGAAGAAAAAACAGATAGGAACGGGAGAGTGAAAAGACATGTGTTATACCCATGTATGTATTGTACATGAATGTAAAGGGTGGGCCATTTATAAGTTTAATTTTAAAAATACAATAAAAACAAAAAGGGTTTAAAAATTTATTTTCTTGTTGTGAAGTACAATTAGTCCGGTAGAGAAATGGAATATTATTTCAATCATATGGGTGCCGCAGTATGGCCTCACAGTATCCCATTCGATCGCACCAATTTTCATGCAATTTTTCGAGTGTATGGCATCACGTATCTTGGCAATGGTATCACGAATATTGGTTGGCCTTCACATGCTTAATTGTCTCTGGTTTGTCAGCATAACACTTTTCCTTAACGGCACCCCCCATAGAAAATAGTCCAACGGTGTCAAATCACAGCTTCTTGGCGGCCAAATGGCATCAGCATTTCGGCTAATTAAACGGCCATCAAACGTTTGATGCAATAAATCGATTGTGGCATGAGATGTGTGGCAAGTTGCACCATCCTGTTGAAACCAAACATCATTCACATCATTGCCATGAAGAGCGGGCATAAAAAAATCGATTATCATGGTGCAATAGGTGTCTCCATTGACGGTAATAGTTGCGCCGCTACATTTTCGAAGAATTATGAAGTCGCCGTAGTCTAGTAGGTAGTGTGTTGGCTTATTAGACGTAAAACCAGGGTTCGAGCCCCAGGCCAGACATCAAGACAAAATACAAAAATTATTTCTTCGGCGACTTCCTATCAGCAGATTTCTGGCAAAAACTCTGAGAGTAAATAAAAATTGTCATGAAAGAGTTTCTCCAAAAATCTGTCGTTCCCGCCACTGTAGGACCCACCACTCATGTATAAAATTAACACACACAACATAAGTGGTGTGAGAATCTAGGACGTTGTACAATGGGTCAATTCGACCTCCGGGTACTGTACTTGTCATAATTAACAAGCACACGTCCTCTAACCTAACCTAACATAACGTAACCATGGGCTAATGATGCCTCTGCTCCTTCAAACAGTCACTCGTAATGGATGCATTGCCTTCTGTAAGACTACGTGTGCGTTTTCTGAGTCCCAATTACCGCAATTTTTCTTATTAAAGTACCACCCACCAAAATGAAAATGAGCTTCTTTCGAAAAGATTTTTTTTTTGGTGAAATCGACATCAATGTGCAGTTTGTCGTTGGCCTATATAGGGAAGCAAAAACGAAGCGGATGGTCATGCGGCTTCAAGTCTTGAACCAATTGAAGTCTGTAAGGCGTCATACCGAGATCTTTTCGCTTCGATATTTTCGGATGTACGCACACTATACGAGCACGCTTACGTCTCTTGGCGCATCCAACTATGAAACCAGTTTCACGAACTTTAGCAATAAACTTGCATACACAGGGTGGGCACTGTTGGTCCTTCTCTGCGACCAAATTTTGTACGACATTTTCTTGCAATTTCCGTGCAATTTCTCTTTGCTTTTGGAAATAAATTTCCAATAAATGTCAACGTTGCTCAAGCATACAATGATTCACTACGTTCAGTAGAGATAAGATACTTAATTTTGTTACAGAATAGAATGACATAAGTACTGTCAGGTTTAAAATAACCGTTGATTTAAATTTAAAACGATAGATGGCTCACCCGATATACATATGTAGTTGCATGGATTATTTTATGTAAAATTTGTATGTTTTTATTCATACTACATATGCACATATGTATACATACATGCAAAATTTCATACATTACATGCAAAATTTTGCATGTATGTATGTATGATATTCAGTACTTCTGCTTTTCATGCAGAATCAGATGTTTGATTTAAAATCTACAACAACGACAACAACATTTTTAAATACATCGGGTATAACGTGTGGCGCCATAAATTCTTGTTGAGTTTATGCGAAAATAAATGAAATGAAATGCAATAAAAATCAAGAAAATAAAAAGAGAAGAAAACAAGAAAAACTGCAATTAATAAGCACATGAAAAGGAAATTTGCAAAAAAATATACCACAGAGTACATACATACATATTGAATGATCTAAACACAGATATAAACTCATAGAAAAACGATTTACACTAGACACGAGTGTGTATTTTTAATGGGCATTTACCTTTTAAAAACGTTTAAAATATGAGCTCGTAAATTGCAAATAAAACAAAAATAAATTTGTGTTTAGTTTCAATTAAAATTCTTTATTATTCTCACTGTGCCACTGTTCACAACTTGATGTAAACAACAACAATTGCTTTGTTTGTTATTCCTCTTTGCACTCTTTTGCATAAACAATAGCAATTACTAGTCAATTGTTCGACAGATCTTTGTAACGGAGATCTTCAAACCACGATTACTCTCTTCAAACGCACTGCGTCTTCACATAACTGAACTTCCCTCACTCACTCAGCTGCTTTGCCTTGCCTTTTATATGGAAGAGTAAACAGTCTGATGAAAGTTCTTGAAGGCAAATGTTCATGACTTTGCCTTGCCGTTTCTATGGCAGAGTAAACAGTCTGATGAACGTTCTTGAAGGCGAATGTTCATGACTTCGTCTTCTCGAAATCCGTATAAATGTAAACATCGTTGTTTCATTATTGTTGTTTCTCAAACAAATATCCGTCGTTTGGAATCGACTTTATACTGTAGGTCCCGCCACTTAAGGATAAAAATTAACGCAAACAACATAAGTAGCGTGAGAAGCTAGGTCGTAATCTTAACTAAAGGGTTGTAACGACTAATTATGTATGTACATAGGTATGTATGTAGGACTATAATAAACTTTCAAACTAATCCCTAATTAACCAAACTTGTTTGTTAAAAATTTTCAAACTGAATTCACTTGCGATGCTAGTGTAAATGCATTTTACAATCAAGTAAGTCAACTGAATACTTTGTATGTGTCCCAATAATTTGTTAATATTTATGCGATATTTATTGTTTAACTATTTTATGTGAATCTTTTTTTGTCTTTAACCCTAGATTGGCACATTTAAATTTATAATTTCGATTCGACGTATGTTCATATCCTCCTCAAACAACTACCAAGGTAGTTTACAGGTCATTACTTTGGGATAAGCAGACCAAGTAACCAAATTTTTAAACAGCAGGCACTAGAGGCACTACTAGAGACAAAGAAAGGTCCTTGATATTATATACGAAATACAATGTCATGTAAATTACCGTCCCTGAATTGAACTGAAGCTCACTTGAGCACGAATAGCGGCCTGTTGTGACGCCACAGGTGAACGCAGTCTCTATACTGACCAGGTTCCTCCAAACAAGAGAAGAAGAACGATTACCCCACGCTGGAAAACCAGACCGAAAGTTTGATAAACGAAGCTATATCCTTGACGTAGTCTAGTGGGTAGTTAGACGTAAAGCCAGGGTTCGAGCCCCAGGCCAGAGATCAAAGCAAAATACAAAAAGTATTTCTTTGGCGACTTCCTCTCAGCAGATTTCTGGCAAAAACTCTGCGAGTAAATAAAAATTGCCATGAAAAGTTTGTCAAAAATCTGTCGTTCGGAGACGACTTTAAACTGTAGGTCCCGCAACTCATATATAAAAAAATTAACACACACAACATAAGTGGTGTAAGAAACTAGGTCGTAATCCTGACTGAAGGGTTGTAATGACCAAATTATGTATGTACTCCATATCCTTGATATCAATAGATGATAGCGCTATCAAGCTGACAAGGACTGGAGAGCCAAATAACCTGTATCTGCACCTCACAAGAGACGGGCATTTGCAAAAAAAAAATGGATAACAGTCTCCTCTTCCTCAGCGGATCTGCACCAACGGCAGAAGTCGTTAGATAGGAGCTGCATTCTTTCCGCGTGTCTTCCCATAACACTATGACCTGTAAGCATGGCCACTGTGATCGAGATGACGTTGCGACCAAGTCCAAGTAACTGGTTGGTACGCCTTCTATCCATCCGAGGGCCAAGTGAGCCTGGCAGTAGAGCAGGACTCCTCATTGACCCAGGATAGGTTGGCGTCTCGAAAGAAATTCCGCGCGATGGCCATCTTGACCGAGGTAAGTGGCATCCCCAAGTCGTTTGAAGTGGATTTCGAAAGTAGTGCACCAGCATTGGTGAGCTCGTCGGCTCTGCAGTTTCCGGGAATATTACGGTGGCCGGAGACCCAGATAAGTTTGACACTGAAGCGCCCAGAAAGAAGGTCGAGACTGCGGTGACATTCCATGGCGATCCTGGAGATATTCACAATGTTTGACGGAGATCTTATGGCAGTCTGACTATCAGAAAAGATCGAGATGTGGGTAAAAGGAACACCATTGACGAGGATCCATTGAGCAGACCGGTAGATGGCATTTACATCCGCCTGAAACTCTCTACAATAATCCGACAGGCGGAGAGAAATGTTCAGGTCCAGTTTCCTTGGCACACAATGGCAAAAAGAAGACAATTGAGCTTCATTGGTTAATACAATTTTAAATGAGAATTCAGTACTAAAAGTTTGTTGCTCTAGCACCCAATTAGCTTATATACAGCCTTGTTGCATGATTTGGACTTTATATGAATGTAAAATACTCTATAACGAGCCCTAAGATAGGTTTAATCGCCACACGTTATCTAACAAACGCAATATTTCCGTCAGAGCGTACATTACGATGAAGTGCAGGCATGACAAAATCCATTACATTTACAGTCTCTTTAAATTTCTTTGTAATTTTTAGATGTAATTTTGTAGATCGTTGATAATGACCATAATCGCTTCGTAATACTTAAATGTTCAATGCAAATTTCGTCTGCTAAACAATCCATATGCGTAAGTACCAAAACTTTATCTAAAAAGTGGCATTTCAGATGAAAGATATTTTACAACACAAAAAGACAGGACATAGCAATTCCATCTAACACTCAGGCCGCCGTTCAAGCACTCAACTATCTGAAGACGGTTTTGCTGAGTGACAGCTTATGTGAGCTTACGGGGGGTGAAATACCATGTCTTTGATAGAACCAAAACCCTTCTGAAAAAGTATGCTATGGGATTGCAAAATTTAAAAGTAAAAGTTCAGTTAGTCTTGTAAGAAGACGCAGTGTGTTTGGAGAGAGTAATCGTGGTTTGAAGATCTCCGTTACAAAGATCTGTCGAACAATTGCCTAGTAATTGTTATTGTTTATACAAAAGAGTGCAAAGAGAAATAACAAAGAAAAGCAGTTGTTGTTGTTTACATCAAGTTGTGAACAGTGCCGCACAGAATTGTGCAGATAATAAAGAATTTTAGTTACAATTAAACACAAATTTATATTTATTTTATTTGCAATTTACGAGCTCATATTTTAAACGTTTTTAAAAGATGAAAACGTAACAATTGCCACCGTAGTCTAGTAGGTGGTATGAGACCTTCAAGCTCGGATCAGACAAATATTTCATCGGCGACTTTCTCTCAGCAGATTTCTGGCAAAAGCTCTGGGAGTAAATTTAATACTGTAATGAGAAAGTTAGGTTAGGTTAAGTTAGGTAAGAGGACGTGTACTTGTCAATTAAAACAAGTACAGTACCCGGAGGTCGAATTCACCCATTGTGCAACGTCCTAATTTCTCACACCACTTATCTTGTGTGTGTTAATTTTATACATGAGTGGTGGTCGACTCCGAACGACAGATTTTTGAGAAACTTTTCATGGCAATTTTATTTACTCTCAGAGCTTTTGCCAGAAATCTGATGAGAGGAAGTCGCCGAAGAAATACTTTTTGTATTTTGTCTTGATGTCTGGCCTGGGACTCGAACCCTGGCTTTTGCGTCTAATAAGCCAACACACTACCTACTAGACTATGGCGACTTCCAATGAGAAAGCTTCTCAAGCAAAAATATGTCGTTCGGATTCAGCTTTAAACTGTAGGTCCCGCCACTCATGTTTAAAATTAACACACACAACATAAGTGTTCTGAGAAGCTACGTCATAATTCTGACTGAAGGGTTGTAATGACCAATTATTGATACCAGGAACTAATATGGATAGAACGATAGAATGAATTTAAAGTATGAAATTCGCAAACATTTATTAACAGTCTCAAGTACGTCTACTTCGTCGCTGTTGACTTTCATGACCTCACAGATCTACAAATTCTTTTTAAAAATTTTTTAAAGGAAAAATTTTTTTCCATTTCTTGCAGGTAATTAATGGCCAACAAAACATGTCTGCAATATTTTTCATGTAAATATGAATTTAAAAATAAAATTTTTATTTTATTTTATATGTTCCGAAAAATAAATCATAATTTAAAACAGATTTGCCGCAAAAACCTAAAGAAAAATGTCATTAAAACGCAGGAAAAACTATTCAAAAATTCATCATCATCATCAGCATTGGAAAGAAGAGAAAACAACGAAAATAACACTTTAAGTACTTCAAGTAATTATTTTTCTATACAACAACAACAACAACAACAATAAACTAATACTAATTATACATACTTGGTACAACACTCGGTCGTATAAATATAAATTACAACACAATACAAAAACGTATTGAAATGTACCCGCCCGTAAAGCTTGCAAAAAAGAAACACAAGAGAAAAAAAATCTCGTTTTTAAAATTTGAAAAATAAAAACAAAAAACAAAAACAAAAAAGTGGAAAAAAATTATTGGCAGACAGTCGACAAAAACGCATAAATTTTTTGAACTTGGCACGTTAGACAGTCAGACAAACCCATAAAAGCGAAAAACTCAGATACGCGGTAAAAATTTTAAAAACCCATACCTCCGACGATTCAGTTTATTGGAAAAATAAAAATTCGAATTCCAATGAAAAGATACGTCAATAAATTGACAAGGTCAAAGGTCATGATCATAAAAAAGCTATTCTTAAAGATATTTTCCATAAAAAATTATTAAAAATAAGAACAAGAACACAATTGTATCCGTGTTCAAAACAAAAAAAAAATATCTTTAAATAAACAATTTTCAGAGGCCATAGTCTAGTAGTTAGTGTGTTGGTTTATTAGACCCCAGAGGTTAGATATCGCGAATAAAACGAACGAAATATGATAAGAAATATTTCTTCGGCGACGTCCTCTTACAGCATATTCTGGCAAATAAATAAAATTTTCCATGAAACTTACTTACTTAATTGGCAACTAACAACCCGTTTAACGGATTTCGGCATGCCTTAACACATCCTTCCAGGCGCCTCTGCTTCTTGCGCGCCTACGCCAGTTGGTCACACTAATCGATGACGGGGATTCCTCGATTTAGTCCTTCCAACACAAACAAGGTCGTCCTCATCGACGACTTCCCCATCAAATTCCCGTCTCGCCAGACCATACTCCTCCATTCGAACGACATGGCCGAGCCAGCGCAGCCGCTGGATGTTAATACGCTGCACAACGTCTATGTCGTTGAGGAGCTCATGCATGAAAATTTCTCAAAAATCTGTCGTTCGGACTCGAATCAGAAGCTAGGTAGCAAGCCTAACTGAAGGGTTATAATGATCAATTATGTATACATGTACGTAAATAATATTTACTAAGCCAATATATGTATGTAAATAAAGACTTTGTGGACCCTGCGATTTACAACAACCAGAATGAACTCAGAATCATGGAGACGGCTGTTTTAATAATTCAGTCGTATGTCAGTCTCTAGATGTCATGCCCTAAATGTTTCCGCTTCTGCAACGGCAACGCGAGCACTCCAGGTTCAAATTCGGCTGAAAGAAAGAAAAATTTTATCATGGTTTTGGAACTAAAAAAGAAAATTGAAAAGCTCTAAGTGTCTTCCGACAACAGAGCATATTCTACAAAGAAGCACTAAGGAAAATTACGCATGGAGGAAGCCTCCTTTCCTGGATGTTATCTCCCTAAAATACCATTTAAGATTATATTTGATTGCGTTCTACACTGGACTCAATGATAAACTTAAGTCTACAAACCTTTTAATGCGGACGACTACTGGTCTCCTGATACATGCTTTCGGCAAATTTTAAGAACATTTTAGTCCATCCACGATTTCTAAAGGCAACCTCCGGCAAAGAACAAATCAAACTCTAATAACAATCCAAATTCTCAGAGAGAAATGGAGATAAATTGGGCATGCGTTGCTAAAATCTTAAGATGTTACAAACATAACAGCCAATGGGTCTACCAACTTAAACTCGAAATCGGCAGATAGAAAAGAACGCTACAATATACAGTAAGACCTGGAATCAACTTCTATTACAAACAACCTATACAGGAAACCTCTTAATCATGAAGGCTACAGACACAATAACACCATCAGCGAAAGTCATTGCAAGTTTATACCACGCCTCCTTTCAAAAAAGAGACAGACTTAATAAGACGGACGTAATAAGTTTCTTTAAACTACGGCCAGTTCGTTCTCCTAGAATGCTTTTCTTACAAGGATACCAGAGATGGCAACCCTGTTATTATAGAACCTGCTGCAATAGGCAATCTAACTACTAAGCTAGAAAAAACTTGACTTATGAAACTCTGAACAAAACTAAGGAAGATTAAAACTGATGAGGTAATATATTCTCCTTAAAGGAGCGCAAAGAAATAAGTGAACCAAGACATTAAGCTGCTGAAGCAATCTCCGGTGTGTTCCCACTGAGTGTGCCTAATGCTAAAGTTGTGAATCTTGTTAAAAGCTAGAGAGAGCGCCTGTGATATTCAATTGCTACAAGATGCATGTTGTTGTTATTGAGCGATATAGGAAAAGGACTAAGACCTAGTTGGAACTTGATACGCAAGATATGGTATTGTAAACGCTAACAGCAGCCCGCATAGAATTCCCAAATGATTGTTTCAATAACGACCAGCGGAACAAGAAAAAAAGAAATTGTTCTGGTCCATTTTTAATCGCTGACCCTGTAAGGGCTTAGAAATTCCTGCTTTGATAGCAGCAATATCGGAGACATTTCTACATACACACATAAATAATTGGTCATTACAACCCTTTAGTCAGGATTACGACCTAGTTTCTCACACAAGAAATCTGCTGAGAAGATGTCGCTGAAGAAATATTTTTCATATTTCGTTTAGTTGGAGATGCCTGACCTGTTGTTTGAACCGAAGCCTCACGTCTAATAAGCCAACACACTACATGATCGATAGGGTTGATAGCCTTTGTTTACTAATTTTACAGGATCTGTCATAACCTAATACTCCGGTTATTAATCTAATACCTGACGCCCAGGTTAATATGTAAATCCCCGTTTTCTGATGACATCCGGTTGGTGGAGATTTTTATTTTAAAATGATCCATGATCGACAGTGCATCTAGGACCATATAAGATGTAAAATATTTACAGATTCGAAACTTTAAATTATTAAAAATGGGGATAAATGAAGGACTTCCAAAATATATTTGGGCACATCGCAAAAGAAAGAAAAAATATCTGCAGGACAAATCTTCAAACACCAAAAGGGGAATTTGTGCGATTAACTGGTCAGTATAGACGCCTTAGTCTAGTAGGTAGTCTGTTGGCTTATTAGACTTAAAGCAGAGGTCCAAACCCCAGGTCAGACATCAAACCGAAATATGAAATAATATTTCTTCGACGACTCCCTCTCAGCAGATTTCTGGCAAAAACTCCGAGTAAATAAAATGGCCATGAAAAGTTTCTCAAAAATCTGTCGTTCGGAGTCGACTTTAAATTGTAGGTCCCGCCACTCATGTATAAAATTAACGCACATAACATAGGTGGTGTGAGAAACTAGGTCGTAATCCTGGCTGAAGGGTTGTAATGACCAATCATGTATGAACTGGTCAGTTCGACCAAAAAAGGAAAGTGTTGCGCACGAAACACAAGTGTTACGTAAGCACATGCGATAGGTTATATTAGGTTAGCGAATAGCTAGATGGGCGTTATGACCAACTGAGTTACCCAGTGTGAGGTAAGAAAAAATAAAAAAAAATGTGCGATTACCCCTCTCTTTTATTGGAAAATACTGGACCCTACATATGTGCACCGGTATTGCTATAAACCAAACTATTTGTATGTCCTACATTTGTAAACGAGGACATTCGGCCTCTCCCACTGTCGATTTTCATTCACTCTATTGCTTCAAAGGATTGGCCTTAAATACAAAAATATAAAGTGCCGATGTTGCGAACGCTATCCGTATGTCATACGTAGATAGAATTAAAACAATATATGCCAGACACATTAACATTCCTATCACACTTAGGGCCATTATTACAACTTGCCGTTAAAGTTGGGTTTAGTTAAAGGTAACTTTAGCTAAACTGAACTATAAAGTCACCTTTAACTTATTTTCGTTATTACAACCTAATGATGAAATAAACACAAGACAATGCTGGAGCATTGTCGATAACAGTGCACAATTAAACAAGTTTTTTTTAACGCAGTGGCAACGACGTGCTTCCTTTTTTTGTTGTATTTGCTCATTTTGTTTATATTTAAAGTTGACATATTGAAAATAATATATGATATGGCAGGTTCAAACATAAAGTGACCTTTAAAAGTTAGAGGTAGGATAATTCTCTCTTGAGCTTAAAGCTTACTTTAACTTATTGTCCACTTATAATAATGAAAAACAATTTATCTGTCCGTTAACGGCAAGTTGTAATAATGGCCCTTATCCTAAAAGCTAAGATCGAAACAATTTCATAGAAATTGTTCTTTAAAATTCAAAAGAATTAATTGCAACATCTAAAGAGATTTGTTGAGAAACAAACAGTTTTTCAAAAACTATTTCAAAAATATTTCGTAATTCCACTGAATAATGTCTGTCAGCTGTTAAAAAATTTTCAAAAAAATTTTTTTTACTTTCTTATCCGCCAAATCGAACTACTCTTGAGGCAGCAAATATTCAGTATTCAAAGTAATTAATTTTGTCAATCCCCCCAAACAGAAAAAAAATGAAAAGAAGAAGATTAATGTTGCCTGTACATCACCTTGAGGTGGTAATATGGAGGGTAACAAAAAAAATTCCGTGTTATTTCCTATTTAAACTACACCACTGACATTGGGGTCGGCCCCAAAACGACACACAAAAAAATATTCGAAAAACATTAGACGAATGACGATGATGATCGTTTGTTCGTACATCAGAGTAGTATGGACACACGACAGACACTTTCGGTGGTAAAAATGATTATGATCGTAATGATGACACGATGTGGAGGAAAATTTAATTTTTTTTTGTTTTTTTTTTTTTTGCAAAGTGGCGGCGGCGGCATTAAATATTTTATGCGTGTAATGAAAATTTTTGGGGATTTGAAAGTGTACAGTGATGGTCATATAAATAGCACATCACGATAATATGTCTGTTATAAACAATATAAAGAAGTGCAAAATTGAATCAAATAAAAGCGATTGAATGTAAATGAAAAGGAGCCGCAAAAACATGCCTGTAGTCAGCCTCACCCTCAAAATTTATGAAAATTATGATTGTCATGGTCATTACAACTCTTCAGTCAGAGTTACAACCTAGCTTCACATACCACCCATGTTGTTAATTTTATCCATGAGTGGTCAACTCCGGACGATAAATTTTTTTCAGAAACTTTTAATGGGAATTTTATTTACTTTCAAAGTTTTTGTCAAAAATCTGCTGACAGGAAATATTAAGCCGTGGCCTCACGTCTAATAAGCCAGTCAATCCAAACTTTATACAGAAAATAAATGTTAAAAAGAGAATGAAATGTTTCACTCAAGTAAACGCATTTTGATCAGAATGTTTAGGCCGGTTGTTAAACCCAAGCCTTCAATTTAGAGTGTGGTACGCCTAGCCGAAATAAAAACTTTCAATTCCGCTTTCAATGGAATGTTAGAAGACAATGTTGCTTTTGTGATATTTTTGGAAATTTTCAAACATGTCTCTGCCAAACCGATCCTCGAGGTGTTCACACACTACTTGTCTCCTAATACATATTTCTCTTTTAAATTACAGACAATCGTTAAAAAACTATTCAAGAATGTTTGGACTCTGTTTGGTAACAATAAATATAAGTTTTTAAGCCGTTTCATAAAAGTGGATCCACTACAACATACCAAAGACCAAACAGCAGTCAGAAGAGTAGACTTCTCGGCGCTAAAGAATACCAAGGTGGATTTGACCGCCAATAAAGTCTTGGCGATCGGTTTTTTAAGCACCCGGTCTATGATTCTTTCAATAGCATAAGAATCGCTAAACTTACTACAAAAGTGGATATTTAAACGTGGCTACTTTTCGAGCATTATGTTCCCCAAAATAGACCTGTAGTGCAAGGAATTTGGACGATTACAAAGAGGTTTGTATATGTACATAATTGGTCATTACAACCCTTCAGTTAGGATTACAACCCAGTTTCTAACACCACTTACGTTGTGTGTATTAATTTTATACATGAGTGCCGGGACCTACAGTTTAAAGTCGACTACGAATGACAGATTTCTGAGAAACTTTTCATGGCAATTTCTTATTTATTCTCAGAGTTTTCGCCAGAAATCGGCTGAAAGGAAGTCGCCGAAGAAATATTTTTCGTATTTCCTTTTGTTGGTGATGCCTGACTTGGGGTTTGAACCGTGGACCCATGCCGCAAACATCGCTTCTGTTAGAGAAACTGTGATGGATAATAGAAAGTTATTGATTCCGATCTCAGCAGATAATGTTGATTTTTACCTCCATCCATATAAAGCTTAACTTATGTATCATTTACAGCCGGCTCACCGCTTACAACGCCTTAGTTGTGCTGATTGAGAACTAGAGCAACAGGCCTTTAATGATCATCTTTCAAACAAAATGTTTCTCAGCGCTGAAACTCATTTCTCAGTCTATGGTTTTATCAACAAACAAAATTTGTTGCATATGGGGATCGAAGAACCAAGAAGAAGTGATTGTTGCAAAGACACTCCATTCGGAAAAAGTGACTATGTAGCGCGGATTATTGATTGGATATTATCATTGAGCCAGAAATTTTTCGGAAATGACACAAGAATATTATTTTTTTTTTAGTCTTCAATTGATGATTATGAATTGCCGTAGTTTAATAGGTAGCGTATTGGCTCATTAGATGTGAGGCCACGGCTCAAACGCCAGTGCTGTGCACAGCTGTCGCAGATATCGCAATAAGTTAGCAAAACGATATTATATCCCCCTTTCATATAAGGAACAGTCCAGAGAGCGACATTCTAGGCAATTTTAGAGCGGATGAACTGGTCAGGCGTGGCACAACCATCGAACTCTTCAATGAATTCTCAACTTTAGGAATCCTTCTGAAAACATGCAAACTTATAATTAGCAAAGCGATCGTCGGCTCTTCAACATACATGGATAAATAGACGATTTCGGATACGGGCAGAGCGGAGCATAAAATGTGCCCAAAACAGGATGGAGGGCGAACGACAAATCTGTTTAAATTCCAATGAAGCACGCTGAGTATGGTTATTCATCATTACGGAATATTGCTTTGTGGACATGCATGCGAGGCGCATTGGTCAGGGACACTGTGTTAATGTGTTAATGATTCCATTCACCACGGTAAACTTGAGTTCAATTCATACGTGATTAGACTTTATAGGATAGCGGCCTAATAACTTTCATTATTAAAGATTAATTGAAGTCACCACCATACCCTAGTAGGTAGTGTGTTGGCCTATGAGACGTAAGGCCACGGTTAAGACCCCAGGGCAAACATCTCCAACAAAACGAAATTTGAAAAAATATTTCTTCGGCAACTTAGCCTCAGCAGATTTCTGGCAAAAATTCTGAGTGTAAAATAAAAAATTGCCATGAAAAATTTCTCAAAATTCTGACGTTCGGAGGTACCGCCACTCATAAATAAAAGTGGTGTGAGAAGCTAGGTTGTAGTCCTGACTAAAGGGTTGTAATAATCAGTTATGTATGGACGATGTATGATTTCAACAATACCGTGTGAGGAGACATGAACCAAACAACACAACTCCTTTTAGCACTTGAAATACATCGGCGAAAAGACATCTGTAACTCAGGGAGCGCTGACGACGATGATGCCAAATATTGGAGGAGAAGAATATCGAGAGTTGTAACGTCGAAAATGTTATATACTTGCCCAAAATGGTCGGAGGCACTCTCTGTGGGGATCTACAAGAAGGACACTGTCCTCGGTGTATCTTCTAAGTGCGATTAGACAGATAAGTGGCTACAGGACAGTGTCTAATGAAGCGTTATTGGTATTGGCAAAGACAATACCGAGAGACATATTGGCAAAAGAGATGAGGCGGATATACTTTCGCCGTCTCGTGTTTCCAGAACAAGCAACATGTATGTTTGTTAATTTGTTTTACAGTTTTCACTGTGTACCTGGGATCAAAGGTTTTGTTTGGAGGACGTCTTACATACGTTTTTCCATCAGATTGGGACAAATTAAACTTAGATTCGTCACTCCAGAGAACTCTGTTCCAGAAACATCGTTTCTAATTATAAGGCCACCACTGTAACCCCTTGGGTGGAGAACAAACATTGTGATTCCTAACTGGTCATGGATGCTTCAGGACATGATACTTCCCCTATATGCCCGGACTGTGGAGATGAGGAGTAAGATGTGGAGCATATTCTAACATGTTGCCCCAGATTTAGATGGCCTGGGGAAATGAGTTTAGGACTAAACCGGCTTATGGAAGGGGTGTTGAATTCTAGGATTCTATGGAGCGAATACAGCCAGAGAATGGCTGAAGTTATGCTGGAACTCCGAAGTTTGGAGGAACGAAGGCGAAATTTCATTTAGTAGGATAGAGCTTTAATACCTTAAGGCAGTCCCGCGAAGGGAGAGTGGTTGAAGCTTGTAGGCAGTGGGTTTAATACGTAAACACCAGTGATAGTGGAACAAAAGTATCTTTTGAAGATTCCCACCTCCGGCTCAAGAAAAAAAACTTCCTTTAATGTAATTATATGACCACTGCTGTACAACACTAATGTTGTTGTTGTTCGTGGTGTTGTTGTGCATTAAAATCTTAAAATTTTTAAAAATATCTTGTTTAAAAGAAAATTAAAAAATAATAAAAAAAACTGAAAATAGGGAAAATGTGTCTTTTATGGGATCCACACACACACACGCATATCTACTACGTGTGCCATGGTAGACACTTTCTTTTACAATTTCAACTGAAGGAAGGAACAGACAAACAGACATCATTTTTATCAGAAAACAAACAAAAAAAGGAAAAATTTAATTAAAAAAATTATTTCGATGGTCAAACAAATGATAGCAAAATGTAGACAAAATTGTTAAAAAAGAACAGAAAAAAGAGGAACAGAATGTTTCCATATGGTTTCAGAGCGATATTCATCTTTAAAATTTGGTCTGTTTTTTGTTGTGGTTTTTTTTCAAAAACAAATTGCATTTCTAACTATAAAACAGACATCTCGACCAACCAAATGCAAAAATTAAATAAATTTTATAAAATTAAAAACAAATAAAAAACTGTTTTAAAATGACATTCTGTTCTTAATATTGCATATTTCGTTTACACACATAAAAGCTTATATGCATTATAGGTTTCATTTTTTTTCTCCCCTTTTTTTTACGCATGTTTTGTTTAGTTTTGATGACGAAGTATAAAATTATTTTAAATTACTACAACATAAACAACAATAAAATTTTAAAATAAAATGCGTTTCTCCTCAGTATCCCAAAATGTCTGTCTGTCTGCCTGTCTGTCTGTCTAATGATTTTGTTTGTTTTGTTTTTTTGTATTTTAAGAAATTATTTCGCTTGTACATTTAAATTTTAAAATGCTTGACTGACTGTTCAGTTTAATGGATTTTCTAGTTTCTCCGTCTGTTTCTATTTCAATTTCGTTGGTTTTTTTTTGTTCCTTCTTTTCATAGATTTTAATTTGTTTTTGGTCACTGCATACGAAACCACTTAATTTGATGGCATTTCATGAGACTGCTGCTGGCTGCTGCTGCATTTGGTAGAAGAGAGAGAGAGAGAAAGACAGCTCTTCTGCTGGTAAGTAATTTTAATAAATTTTCTTATAAGTCCACTCACACATACACAAAATTTAAAAAAAAAATTGTTTAATCTGTTAAGAAATATTATTTCCGAAAAGTTTGGAAAGGCATTAAGCCAAGATCGAGTCAGCTTTACATGCATAATTGGTCATTACAACCATGCAGTCAGGATTATGACGTAGCTTCTCACACACTTACTATGTTGTGTGTGTTAATTGTACCCATAAGTAGGGGTACCAACAGTTTAAAGTTAACTCCAAATAACAGACTTTTTAAGAAACTTTTCCATGGCATTTTTATATTCTCTCAGAGTTTTTACCAGAAATCTATTGGTTGGTCATTACAACCCTTCAGTCAGGATTATGACGTAGCTTCTCACACGACTTATGTTGTATATGCTCATTTTATACATGAGTGGTAGTACACACAGTTTTGACAGATTTTTTGGGAAACTTTTCTATGGCAATTTTATTTACTCTCAGAGTTTTTGCCAAAAAGCTCTCATGGAAATGGTTCTTTAACAAAAGATATAATAGGGGGTACTTGAGAAGATTTAATTGCTAATGATAGGTACATATGTGGCTTTGAAGAACAATAAAGGCTATGGTTAGGTAGATGAAAGACAAGTTTAATATGAAATTCATTAGACTGTCACTTGACTTAACTATCACTTGGATAAGAACCAGTACACTCTATGACTTTTTAGTGAAATGAATGTAGTAATCCTTGAAGCTGCATACCCCTTTTTGAAGGGTAGCGAGGAAAACATGCCAAAAGATTTGGCATTCCAGCAAGTTTCTTCTGCAGGAGCTGTGCATTTGAGGCAGAGAAAGGGACTGTCACCTTACGTCTCATTGCCATGCTTTTGTCATGAAAAGAAAGAAGTTTTTCACATCTCTCTCTCACTTTCTGACATACTTGAGCGAGCGCCCTACATAAAGATTGTTGCTATAACAAGATTTATTTTGGACTCGGAAAGGTTTTCTTTAGGGGATGTTTGATCCCCCAGTATCACAACGGGCCTAAATGCTGTCCTAACTGGGACCTCCTCTTTCAATCGAGGTCCGCCACCCTACTATTATGGTACACACAGAGTACAGAGAGTCTAGTAAGTAGTGTGTGGGCTTATAAGACGATAGGCTCCAGGTCAAATCACAGGTCAGACATCTCCAACAAAACGAAATATGACAGTGAATATTTCTACCGCGACTTTCTCTCCGCAGAATGCAGGCAAAAACTCTGAATGTAAATTAAAACTTGCCATGAGAAGTTTCGCACAAAAAAATCTGTCGTTCGGAGTCCGCTTTAAACTGTAAGTTTCAGTTGCCTTGGAGGGGACGATATAAGCGTAACGTATAATGGGGAGTTCATTCTCTTCTCTTCTCCAGTATAAGTATAATAATGGCTCTGAAATATAATACCTCTCGTAATATTAATAGCATCAGGCATAGCTTGTATGAAAAATTACATTTTAAGATTCACCCTGCTAGGCAGGGCAGTAGTCTTTACAGAGACCCACGGTATGAACGGTATGTGGTTTCAGCAGATTGAAATGCTTTATTGACCAAATCAAATCACATCTTAAGGCTTTTGTCCATTAAGTGAGTGTTATGGGAAAAGATCAGAAGCAAATTCCCGAACCTTCTACATCTGCCTGCGTACCGGGACATAGGGACATTACCGGTAACTGCAAAGCCGATTAACTGGCCAGGAGGGACACGACCATCGAAGTCTCTGATGAATTCTCTAGATTAGGGATCCCTTTGGGCACCTGCAAGCTTATAATTGACAATGCAATCGTGGACCTTGTCAACAGTAAAAGGCAGGATAAAACGCGCGCAGCGGCTCTTATTAAACTCCAAAGAAATAAGCTCAGCACTGTTATCGGGATTATTACGGGGCATTGTATTATAGGAATGCATGCAAGGCGTATTGATCTTGGACACCTTGCAAATGATTTCTGTAGAAGCTGTAGGGATGAGGAGGAGAATGAGACCGTTCTTCACCTACTGTGCACATGCCCGGCACTTGGTTGGAGGAGAAAGAGGCATCTGGGTGCCAACTACATGGAGGACCTGGATGAACTGTCATGCATGCATGGATATTGGCGGTCTGAGCCGCTTTATCGAAAGCTCCGTGTGGTATCACAATGGACTCTGTGTGCTGTCTAAGTGTGTCCGCTCATGACCAACGAGGGGACAGCCACTTCTTCCTACGTACGTATGAACGTACCTACCTACATCAATCTGGATTGGGCGTTAGTATTCTCATTCTTGCATGGGTGAACTCAATGTGTGATCTGAATCTGAGCTAAACGCATTAAAATTCTAGAGATTAAGCGTTTAATTTTGTAAGCAATTCAAGACGTAACAATGTCAGCTAAGCGGCTAATTTCGATTTTTTTCAAGTGTTACTAGTAATTTCTGAGTATTTTCGAGATCTGATTTCTTAAATTAAATGAAATTAGAATCCCTTTCCCCGCCATATAACACCTACAAGCCAAGGCAATTGCGTCGTTACTGATGAAAAACTCAACGTCGTGCGGCTGGGTCCTGTGTAATCACTCTAGCGAAGCCAACAACAAAAAAAAAGTCAAAAACATTGCCCAGCAACAATGAAGAACGTACCATTAAATCTGTGCTAAATTGTTTCACAAACTTTAAATAGTTTTTGTACTCAGGCAATATGCTGGTGTTGTTGTTGCATTTGTTAAAAATATTTTTTGTAACGCTGTCTGCTGTTGTAAAACTTGGAAATCATTTTCCTTTTTTCCCTTTTTTTCCTACACAGACAAACTCACACTTTCTAATGTTGTTCTGAATTTTCTTTATCAGTTTTTTTTTTAATTTTTTGTCACTTTTTTTGAAGCACTGAGTGAGAAGTGAGTGTGTGCACGTCACGCCGCCTAACTGTTTGAGTATTTCCTTATTTTATTAGAAATTTAACCAAAAATTTTATATCAAATGCCACCTCCCCCTCCTCCATTCTCCTCTTTGCTTTTCTTTTTCTTCTCAAGTGTTGCAGCTCAAGTGTGAAGATGATCGGGATCGGTATGCTGCATCAAGTGAAGTGTGCTGTGAGTGAGTGCGGCACTCACAGCAATTTCATTTTCATTTTCGTTTGGATTTTTATTGGAAAAATAAAATTTTCTTTTAAATTATTAACGTATGAATAACGAAAAAATGTGTCAGAGTTCCAGTGAAAATGTCATCGTAAACGTAAAGTCAGTTTTCTTGGAAAGAAATCGTTTTTACTCATGACATTCGTTTTGACTGAAGACACTTTTGACGAATTTTTTTGGCTACAATTTCAGGAAGATGGCTATGAGAATGAAATTAATTTGGAAACTAATAGGGAACGCAAATACAAAGAATTAAAAAATTGCTTTTCTTGCTTTTGCTTTCACAACTACGTCTATAAATACAGAATCGTTGAGTATTTTTAATCCAAAAACTTTATAAATAAACGAGGCTCTGATGCGGTTAACATGTCACAGGTGGTTGTGCTTATGGACTTCCGTAATACCAACTTCTTTAGAAAGTAACTTAATACGTGGCTTTAGAAGGCAGGTTTCTTTTTAAACAACATTGAGGTTATGTCGAAAACTGATTTGTAGCTAGTTTCGAATGCAAGGTTTACCGCAATGGATATGATGCACGGGCTTTCTGTTTGCCCTCACTGCACCCAACCCATATTTTGTGCAACAATCATGATCCAATATTGCATTCGTATCCAAATTTCTTAGCATTCTTGCGCTTTACATGGATAATTTTCTCGTAATGCCCGCTAATATGGTCCAACTCCTACAATTATATAAAAGCCTTTACACGATTTATGCCTGTAATTGTGGTGATTTGACTTAGATCGTTAGGGCCTAATGTCGAGTCGACCCGTGAACTCTTTTAGGGTCACTTAAAATCCAAGTCGATTGTTGCGATTTCAGTACGTGTACAGAAATGCCAGATCGGTTGCGAATGTTGAGAATGTTTTGCAGAGTCTAGTGGAACGCATCACTAAAATACAGGGTAACACATTCATGATCTTCTTTAATATGTAAAGTTAATGCAACATTGGCTACAGGTTCATCACCTTATGGGTTCATAAGATCAATACTGGTTCATAGAAGCAATACTGGTTCACAGAAACACTTCCGGGTTTTGATGACAGTTCTGTGTTTTAGGACTACGCCTAGGTTATCGATCTAAATGAGAGCGTGCAATCCTCTATTCTAAACTACAGCTATAAATACTCTCTAACAGACCGAAGATATGCTATTGCCAAACATAGAAAACTAGACATTATGTCATAACGTTGGATCCAAATTATAGTGAACCGTTTAAGATGCAATTTATTTGTAAATCTGAATAGCCCAGTCTATAAGGCTGCCAGATCACTGTAGCGTCTTTCAGGCCGAAGTGTTTGCAATACAGAGTTGAAAATTATTGAAGAGAATAGAAAGAGGAGTAGGCTATTATTCACCTATTCATTTACGACACTATGTTGCTGGATAAGAAGGCATATTGGTGCCTACTTTGTATGCGATCTGGAGCAGTTGTCTTGCCATGAATCGGTTGGTATAACCAATTTAGCATGTATTGATGTGAGAAATTGGTGGCGGCTCTTCAGAACATCTAATTTGTTTATCTCACTGACTTACTGATGACGAACTATAAGTGAGGTTAAGTTGAAAAGGTGACACTTCACTGTGTTCCACACCTTCACATAAAGATCCATTGGTTTATTGCGATTTATATTAGGGGAAAAAAGGAAAGAGGAAAAAGAGGAAAAAAAAGGAAAGAAGAGAAAGAAGGAGAAGGGGTTTAACAAATTTCAAAAAGTAAGGTACCAACCTCCAAAAATATCCAACTGACCGGTAAATCGCCTCTTTGATCTTTAAGACTATAGTGTTTAAGATCTACCAATTCATCCGTAAAACGATTACTTAGCCATTACTGGCTATAAATTTGGCAGAGAAAACGATACACTGTTTCCTTTGCTCCTAAACACATATATAAAGGGTGTTTTTTATAGAGGTATAGAACTTTAAGTTGCAATAAAACAACGATGGATTATTCGATTGACATGAATTTTATTTATCCGAAAGATAATCTTGTGGCATTACATTTTAAATATGATTTCTGGCATATGACCGCCACGGCTGGCGCGGATGTAGTCCAATCTGGACGTCCAATTTTCGATGACTTTTTCCAACATTTGTGGCCGTATATCGGCAATAATACGGCGAATGTTATCTTCCAAATGGTCAATCGTTTGTGGCTTTACCGCATAGACCAATGACTTTACATAGCCCCACAGAAAGTAGTCTAGCGGTGTTAAAACACAAGATCTTGGAGGCCAATTCACAGGTCCAAAACGTGAAATTAGGCGGTCACCAAACGTGTCTTTCACGAGCTGTGTGACATGTTGCGCCGTCTTGTTGAAACCACATCTCCTGGACATCATGGTTATTCAATTCAGGAATGAAAAAGTTAGTAATCATGGCTCTATACCGATCACCATTGACTGTAACGTTCTGGCCACCATCGTTTTTGAAAAAGTACGGACCAATGATTCCACCAGCCCATAAAGCGCACCAAACAGTCAGTTTTTCTGGATGTAACGGTGTTTCCACATACACTTGAGGATTACCTTCACTCCAAATGCGGCAGTTTTGTTTGTTGACGTAGCCATTCAACCAGAAGTGCGCTTCATCGCCAAACAACAAATTTTTGAGATTTACTCCCAGAGTTTTTGCCAGAAATCTGCTGACAGGAAGTCGCCGAAGAAATCTTCAAATTTTATTTTATTGGAGATGTCTGACGTGGCGTTTGAATCATGGGCTCACGTATAACTAGACTACGGCGACTGCTCCTATATATAACCTACAAAAAAAAAAACTGAGATGTTCATATTCCATTTACTGATCCTGTGTTTAAAGGGGCCATGCCCCGCCACGGATGAAACATCCCGTAAAGGAAACCTTTCCGAGTCCAAAATAAATCTTGTTATTGCAACAATCTTTATATTACGGCGCTCGGTGAAGGATGTCAGAAAGTGAGAGAGGGGGTGAAAAACTTCCTTCTTTTCCGGACAAAAGCAGGGCACTGCGACATTAGACATCTGCCTCAGATGCAAAGCTCCTGCAGAAGAAATTTGCTGGAATGCCAAATCTTTTGGCATGTCTTCCTCCCTACCCTTCAAACAGGGTAAGCAGGTTCAGGATTACTACATTCATTTCACTTCTAAAAAGTCATAGAGTGTACTGGTTCTTATTCAAGTAATAGTTGAGTCAAGTGACAGTCTAATGAATTTCAGTTTAAAGTTGTCTTCCATCTACCTAACCATAGTCTTCATTGGTATTTATTAGCAATTAAATCTCCTCAAGTACCCATTATATCTTCTGTTAAAGAACAATTTCCATGACAGATTTTTGGCAAAAACTCTGAGATTAAATAAAATTGCCGTGAAAAAGTTTAAAAAAACCCTGGCATTTGAAGTCGGCAGCCACTTATGGATACAATTATCACACACAACATAAGTGTGTGAGAAGCTACGTCATAATCCAGACTGAAGGGTTGTAATGACTAATTATGTAGCGTATCACAAAGTCAAGCTTTACTTAGCTTACTTAAGATTATTCTCTGTAACGAAACTGGATTAATAATTTTGAAATTTTATAATTAATTGGGCCACTTTAAATAAAAAATTTCCAAGCAAACAGAATTTAAATCTTCATCTAGTTTACCAACTATTTTTTAAATTTTTTCTGCTTCGTTTTTTTTTCCTTTTAATGTGCGACCATAATTATTAATCCATAGACTGATCGGACTGATCTGCCGCCAATAAAACACTTTTCAATGACGTTCTTATGCAAATGGTGGTGGTGATGGTGGTGATGGTGGTGGCATGTAATACCAGTTATTTGATTTTCATTTCTCATTTTAATTTATTTTAATTTGTATTCAAATAATAAACATTTCAATTCTTCTAATATTTTTAATTGGATTTACAAGTTTTTAATTCTTAAAAGCTGATCAATTAAAAATAAATTTCAAATCAAAAAACTGAAAAAAACTTTTTAATCCAGATGTTAATGGACGGAGCAAGCACCGCCGCATGGAAACCAAACAGAACTGCAAACAAATGGAGTAGCATAGCACATAACAGGTGTTACAATTTATCTTCTAATCGGACTGAACGCTATAAATTATAGAGGGAGGGAGACAGACAGACATGCAAGTGAATGAAAATTGAATTGCAATTGATAATTAATAATCAGAAACAACTTATTATTCGAACAGTACCCAGCCAGAGTAGCCAGTGCTATTTCGTTTTTTTGTTTTTCGTTTTTCTTGTGTAACAAAGATTAATATGTGCAGAAATTGAAATAGAATTTGAAACAAATATTCAAACTAAAAACACTCATTTAACGGCCATAAGTGTTGAGATAATGTGTTCGCTTACTAGACGTGAGACCGTGGTTCAAACCCCAGGTCAGACATCTCGAAGGAAACGAAATATGAACAAATATTTCATCGGTGACTTCCTGTCTGTAGATAGACCAAAGTGAAGATCATTCATTGAGGCTCTATATGCTTCCTATAAGAACTAAGGGAACTAAAGGGTGGGCCATTTGCAAGTTTAAATTTAAAAATGCAAAATAACCAAAAATGGTTTGAAATTGTGCTAAATTTACATATTTTTATTGTGAAGTACAATTGTTTCCTGTTAGAAACAGAATATTACATACATACGTAATTGGTTCTTACAATCCTTCAGTCAGGATTACAACCTAGTTTCTCACACCACTTATGTATATTGTGTGTGTTAATTTTTAGACATGAGCGAGCGGGACCTACAGTTTAAAGTCGATTCCGAACGACAGATTTTTGAGAAACTTTTCATTGCAATTTTTTCCAGAAATATGCTGAGAGGAAGTCGCCTAAGAAGAAATAGAATATTAATTCATTTATATGACTACCGCGATTGGCTTCATAGTAACTCATTCGATCGTAGCAATTTTTATGCACTTTTTCGAGTGTATGGCATCAAGTATCTCGTCGTCATTAATGCTCAATTGCCTCTGGTTTATCGGCATAACACTTTTCTTTAACGGCGCCCCACAGAAAATAGTCCAACGATGTCCAATTGACATCACCATTCCAGTTAATTAAACGGCCATCAACCGTTTGATGCAATAAATCGATTGTGGTGGCACGAGCTGTGTAGCAAGTTGCAACATCCCGTTGAAACCAACAAACATCGTTCACATCAATGCCATGAAGAGAGGGTACAAAAAATCGGTGCGATAGGTGTCTCTATAGACGGTAATGCTTGCTCTGTCCTCATTTTCAAAGAAATATGGAATAATTATGCCTCCGCTACACAAGCGCGCACCAAACACTCGCTCGTAATAATAATGATGATAAATGATGCCTCCGCTCTACAAATCTCACCAAAAAGTCACTCGTAATGGGTGCATTGGCTTCTGTAAGACCACGTGTGGGTTTTCTGAACCCCTAAATGCGGCAATTTTGCTTATTAACGTACCACTCACCAAGATGAAAATGAGCTTCATCCGAAAAGATGTTTTTTTTTGAAAAAATCGACATCATCGTACAGTTACTCGTTTTGGGCCATCTAGCAAAGCGAAACTGCAGCGAATGGTCATGCGGCTTAAACTTTTGAACCAACTGAACTTTGTAAGGCGTCATACTGAGGACTTATCGCAATATTCGATGTAGACTGGTGCGTAAAATGTTCAATTCTTGCGAACGATGACGAGTTGATGTTGATGGGTTCTCACGCACACTCTCAACCAGCACAGCTTCGATATTTTCGGTTGTACGCACACTGTACGAGCACGCTCACGTCACTAGGCATAACCAACAACGAAACCTGTTTCACGAACTTTAGCAATAAACTTGCATACACTGGGTGGGCACTATTGATCAGTTCTCTGCGACCAAATTTTCTACGACATTTTCGTGCATTTTTCGTGCAATTTGTCTTTGTTTTGGAAATAAATTTTCAATAAATCTCAACGTTGCTCAAGCGTTGTAAATCGATTCATTACGTTCGAGAGGAGATAATGAACTGAATTTTGTGACAGAATATAATGTTATAAGTCGCCGTAGTCTAGTAGCTAGTGTGTTGGCTTATGAGACGTGGGGCCATGGCTCAAACCCTAGATCAGATATCTACAACAAAGTGAAAAATAAAAAATATTTCTTCGGTGACTTGTTCTCAGCAGATTTATGGCATAAATTCTGAGAGCAAAACAAAAATTACCATAAAAAAGTTTCTCAAAAAATCTGTCGTTCGGAGTCGACTTTAAACTGTATGTGGTTCCGCCACTCATATATAAATTTAAAGCACACAATATAAGTAGTATGAGAAGCTAGGTCGTGATCCTAACTGAAGGGTTGTAATGACCAATTATGTAAGTTTTCTTTCCTTAGTTCCTATAGGAAGCATATAAAGCAAGCCTCAACGTATGTTCTGTTAATTTCAATTCATCTTCTCTCCATCTTGGCTACTGTTTCATTAACCAATCCCCTTTAACATGAGTTTGAGCGAAATAAACGGACAGTAAAGCATATTGAGACACTCGTTTTGTAAGCAAGTAATCATACATTTTGGAGCAGTCGATTGACAGCCAAGATCAGAATATTGGACTCCGTTAGATTATATTTTGTTGGAGAAAACACATTTCCAGTCTTCCACTCTAGAGTCGGTTCCTAGACACCAGGTACTTTGAGGATAACAACAAAACCTACGTACTAGCAAAAGCCGTCACAACGGAACATTTAATTAAATTCATACATGAGATTGGCCCTCCTATATATGTAGGAGTAAAGAAACTTTATTCATTTGCAACAGAAAGATGGAATAATGGATCCACTTGCAGAGACGGACTTGTTCACAAATTACTGCTGCATAATAGTAGTTCACGGTTGTGACTTTAAATCGATCAGAGGATCGCATAATGCCTTATAAAGGGTGTTTTTTATAGAGGTATAGAACTTTAAGTTGGCATTACTTTTCAAGATGGCGACCGATTTAACAGCTGTCAAGTGATTTATTCTCAGTTTGGTTTGGCAATTCATCATGAATAGACTCACGCCCAAACGATCATCAAGTAAGGCGTAGATTCGTCGAATGGGCCCAAAACGAGATTACCGTTGTCCCCGATTTTCATAAGCGAATTTTGTTCAGCGATGAAGCGCACTTCTGGTTGAATGGCTACGTCAACAAACAAAACTGCCGCATTTGAAGTGAAGGTAATCCTCAAGTGTATGTGGAAACACCGTTACATCCAGAAAAACTGACTGTTTGGTGCGCTTTATGGGCTGGTGGAATCATTGGTCCGTACTTTTTCAAAAACGATGGGGGCCAGAACGTTACAGTCAATGGTGATCGGTATAGAGCGATGATTACTAACTTTTTCATTCCTGAATTGAATAACCATGATGTCCAGGAGATGTGGTTTCAACAAGACGGCGCAACATGTCACACAGCTCGTGCCACAATAGATTTATTGAAAGACACGTTTGGTGACCGCCTAATTTCACGTTTTGGACCTGTGAATTGGCCTCCAAGATCTTGTGATTTAACACCGCTAGACTACTTTCTGTGGGGCTATGTAAAGTCATTGGTCTATGCGGTAAAGCCACAAACGCTTGACCATTTGAAAGACAACATTCGCCGTATTATTGCCGATATACGGCCACAAATGTTGGAAAAAGTCATCGAAAATTGGACGTCCAGATTGGACTACATCCGCGCCAGCCGTGGCGGTCATATGCCAGAAATCATATTTAAAATGTAATGCCACAAGATTATCTTTCGGATGAATAAAATTCATGTCAATCGAATAATCCATCGTTGTTTTATTGCAACTTAAAGTTCTATACCTCTATAAAAAACACCCTTTACAAAGAAATCAGTTTTTAGCTACCAATCCCCTTTAGCATGCATTCGAGGGATTTTAACGAACTTGTCCCTGAATCGCTGATGCATATTTTTACGTAGTACATGCCAATGTGACGTATATTGACCAGAGGATCGCATAATGCCTTACACAAATAAATCAGTCTTTAGCCACATTAATTGTATGTGGAATTCTTTACCTGTTGAAGTTTTCTTATAAAAAAAAAACTCAAATCTGCTGTCCATGCACACTACACCTACTTTCCTCCCTTCCACAACCAATTTTTCTAGTTCCAGCATAGTGCACAGTACAAGTAGGCGACATCCCCCTGAACTGTGAAACTTCTATACGGCAATACTATGCCTACTGGCTGTTTTTCCATAAGACGTCCTCATGCACACAGACTGAAGCCGCCATAGTCTAGTAGGTAGTGTGTTGGCTTATTAGATGTTAGGCCGTAGTTCAAATTTCCATCCAGACTCAGACTTAGAAGATTTCTAGCAAAAAAAATCTGACCTGCAACTGCCTGTTTTTAATGTTGAAATTGCCGCCGTAGTCTAGTAGGTAGTGTGTTGGCTTATTGGACGTAAGGTCACGGCTTAAATCCCAAGTCGGGGACCTCCAACAAAACGAAATTTGAAAAAAAATTTGATTTCCTCTTAGAAGATTTCTGACAAAAGCTTTGAGAATAAATACAAAATTCTCATTAAAAAGTTTCTCAAAAAAATCTATCGTTCGGAGTCGACGTACATAGGCCTGTAGTAGGGTGATGTAATGTAAGAAGCTAGGTTGTAATCCTGACTAAAGGGTTGTAATGGCTAATTATGTATGTATGTATTCTGTGCGGCATTACTAAATCCATTTTGATAATGAAGATACGATTCTAAACTCAGTTTTAAAGACTTAATGCATGCAAATTACAAACCCTAATGCCGTAAATAGAGTGACGGGTGTAAATATTTATTCTACAAAAAAAAAAACTAAAAACAAACGTATGAAGAAACAATTTGTAGTTGAAAGTATTGAAAGAAACAAGTTTTATTTGTTGTTTAATGGGACATAAATTGTAATTACGAAGAATAAATTGTAATTATGAACAAGAAAAAAACCAAAGCATTTCCCCATTTGCTTGAATTTAAATATTATTAATTAAAATTCAATACAATAATAAATAAATAATTTACAACAACAACAACAAATAAATGAAACATAATTTTTAAAATGTGGAATATTTGTTTGCCTCCTCCATTTCTTCACTTGACTTGGTGGCATAAAACATGAGCAACTTAATGCAATATTATGGTACGTGTCTGTCTGTCTGTCTATCTCTCTGTCTATTTATTTAAATTTATTAATTATATTAATTAAATAAAATTAATAAATAAAACATTTAAATATTTAAATATAAAATAAAAACAAAAGCCATTAAGAAAACAGAGAATTGGGTACTACAGTGCCGTTTAAATGTTTTTGAAAAAAAAACTTGAGTGACTTTGAACCTGATGTGAACGGTGTTATCGTTTTTAAAACAAAGTAAAATAAAAAAAAATTAATTTAAAATACCGCAAAAATGGTGTTGAAATTAAAATTAAAAATATTTAACAAAAGTTCTGGAACGAAGATAAGCTTAACGCTACGCCCAAATGAAAGAACCACAAAAATTTACAAAATCGCCTTAATGTGGCAATTTAAGGAAACTTAATAAGAATTTCAAAAAAAAAAAAAAAAGAAATTCAAACCACATTCCCAGGGGCGAAAAAAAATTTAAAAGATACGAGGGAGGAATTCAAATATAACGGCCACATTACATTTTACTTGTTAAAGACCATTTTATGTAAATGATTTCTACATCGGAATTTTTCTCTTTTTTTATACGACCAACACTCAGCGGATGGTCCCTACTCATGCCGTGTAGAATTAAGAAAATCGTTTATTGGAAGGACAACAGAGGGAGTAGCGTTTGTTGCCACTAGATTTGAATCTTTTTGCATTATAAGTGACAGAAAAGACCTACCTCTGCAGATAAGGAGTTCCACGTACGTATAGTTCTGCTAAATAATGAATTCTGTCTGTAATGCAGTGTGCTATCCACTGAACAATCGACCATAAACTCATATGCTCTATGAGAGACGGGTGCTCGGGAAGTCGCTCGAGCAAAATCCGTTCTAGTAGCGTTAGAACAGTGAAATACAAGTCACATTGCGACGATACTTCAATGAACCAAAAGAGTTGGATACCCTACCATTATTAATGAGCAGCTTCGACCCAAAATAGAGTTTGAGGCACCGGCCCCTACATGAGAGTTGTATTCCATTCTCGGTCGGATATAAGTGGTGTAAATAGTAAGCAAGACAGATGAAGTAAAGTATTTCTAGGGTTTTAAGAAACCGAGGCACTTGTATGCCCTTTTCGACACTTGAAAAATGTTCGGATTCCAGCGAACATCATACTGAATTTTCTGGAATACACAATTTTCGGGAACAAGTCTCCTTATCTCGCTGGAGCAAAATCTGTTGTAGTAGCGATAGAACAGTGAAACACAAGCCAAATGGTAACGATGCTTCAATGGATCAATAGAGTTGTTTACCCATCATTAATGAGCTCCTTAGCACTCTCCTATACGCGATCGAGAAGCCTTTAAATAGACTATGAGGCACAGGCCCATACTTGGGAGTTGTATAGCATTCTCGGTTGGATATGATTGGCGTAAATAGTAAGGAAATCAGATGAAGTGAAGTATTTCTTGCTCGGTCTTAAGAAACACTTGAAAAATGTGCTTGTTCCAACGAACATCACACTGAATTTTCATGCCAAGAGCATCAAAAGCGTTTGACTCATTAATATTTACATCACCCATAACAACGGAGTTTTTGGTTCCAGACTGGACATTCCGACCGAATAGGGAAAATTTGCTGGTACGTTGCAAACGGAAGCCTGTGACAATTGTACGTAGTACAGGCCGCGATACGAGCGCTCAACTCAAATGAAGTTAACTCGAGAAAAAAATGAAAGCATAATGTTACCCTCTGTAGGGTCCGAGGTCTTTTGGGAAATCGCGGCAATCAGCAGGCTGTTTATCTTACGAGCAGTAAAGCTTGCACGCTGCTGATGGTGCCAAAGCCTTTCTGGTGAGCAAAGCCATTTGAGTGGAAATGTTTGGATGGCTATACTCAGCCGAAGGGAATATAGAGAGGCAGGGGCTGTTCTCTAACCAAATGGTTTTGATGCTATTTGCAGTTTTGTTAGATAATTACGATAAGAGGAGGTTTCAGTCATAAGATTGAAGATGCAGTAGTCTAGTAGGTAGTGTGTTGGCTTATTAGACGTGAGGCCACGGTTCAAGCCCCAGGCCAGACATCAAAACAAAATACAAAAAGTATTTCTTCGGCAACTTCCTCTCAGCAGATTTCTGACAAAAACTCTGAGAGTAAATAAAAATGCCCTGAAAAAGTTTCTCAAAAATCTAGCGTTCGGAATCGACATTAAACTGTCCCTACACTCATGTATAAAATTAAAACACACAACATGAGTGGTGTGAGAGACTGGGTCGTAATCCTGGCTGAAAGGTTAGACTATCCAATAACAAACTTAGGTTGATAACCGGTCTTTCGACAGGGTACTTTAGATTCAAAGAAAACCTGTTCAGACAGGAGTTCCTAGATACAGTGGTGATGGCACGATATCATACTCATACCAAACATACTTGGAACTTATGAAAAGGGGACAATTGAAAGTATGTCAGGCACTGAAGGAATTGTTCTAGTCGACACCGAGCAGCATACTTAAATTTGTCAAGCAAATAGAGAAGACGTTATAAGTATACCCTGTTGTCAATAGGTTGAGAACACTACAATCGAACGTACGATTGCACCTCTAAACGGCGGCAATAAAACATCGTATACCTCGATTACTAGAAGTCGCATTAGATTAGTAGTACAGTGTTGAGTTATTAGACGAGAGCCTGTGGTTCTAAGCCTAGCTCAGACATCTTGAACACAAATATTGACTTTCTTCTGGCAAAAACTCGATGAGTAAATAAAATTGCCATGAAAAGTTTCTCACATCTGTCGCTCGGAGTAAAACTTAAACTGTAGGTTTGGCTGGGTTTCCTGGATAAAATTAGCACAAACACAATATGGGTAATGTGTGAAGCTAGGTTACAATCCCGATTAAAGGGTTGTAATGACCAATCAAGTAAGTACGTAGGTATCTCAATTAGTTGGAAAATTTTTTGAAATATTGCTGTTTAAATGTGCTGATACGTAAGATATTGTTTCGGCCTTTTATAATGATGAGGAGTTTGTTGCATTTCCGCTGATAGTAAACTTGAAATGTGAAATAAAGGTTATGTTGGAATCAGGGCTTTGATTATTAAATAATCAGGTTTCTTTATCAACCTTCGACCTCTTTAACTTTTTCTTAAAAACTCATGGTGATATGCTGAGCTTATACAACGAGCAACATCTACAGAATCGGTTCCGATGCTATCACTGATGTGACATTAAGGAACCTGAGACAAAAACTTATCGTGATAACGTGTTTAGCCTGAGGTGTCTTGCATAAAATCATTGTCTTCACACAATTTCTATAATGATGGAGAGAGATTATGTCAACCAGAAATTAAGTATGGCTGGTACGTTAAAGTCGTCGTAGTCTAGTAGGTAGTGTGTTGGATTATTAGACGTGAGGTAACGGTTCAAACCCCAGGTCAGACTTCTCCAACAAAATGAAGTACGAAACAATATTTTTCCGATGACTTCCTCTCAGCAGATTTCTGGCAAAAACTCTGAGAGTAAATGAAAATGCCCTGAAAAAATTTCCAAAAATCTAGCGTTCGGAAGAAGTCGCCGTAGTCCAGTAGGTAGTGTGTTGGCTTATTAGACGCAAAAGCCTGGGTTTGAGCCCCAGGCCAGGCATCAAAGACAAAATAAAAAAGTATTTTTTCGGCGACTTCCTCTCAGTAGATTTCTGGCAAAAACTCTGAGAGTAAATAAAAATTGCCATGAAAAGTTGCTCAATAAATAGAAATCTGTCGTTCGGATTCGACTTTAAACTGTAGGTCCCACCACTCATGTATAAAGTTAACACACACAACATAAGTGGTGTGAGAAACTAGGACGTTGTACAATGGGTCAATTCGACCTCCGGGTACTGTATTTGTCTTAATTGACAAGGACACGCACTCTAACCTAACCTAACCTAACCTAGCGTTCGGAATCGGCATTAAACTGTAGGTCCCGCCACTTATGTATAAAATTAACACACAACATAAGTGCTGTGAGAAACTAGGTCGTAATCCTGACAGAAGGGTTGTAATGAACATGTAGCTAGGCTAAAGGCAGTAGCCAATGTAATCTGATCCAAGCCAATGTAAACATGTAGTAATTAAGTAAGTTACACAAATGAAAACGTGTTAATCTCTTCGAACTGTAGACAGTAAAAAATATATGTTGTTTTTTTCTGTTGATTGATAAGAGAAGACTTTTAAAACCTATTTTTTGACGTGACATATTGAGTAAAAATATGTACATATTTTTTTTTATATTTTATTTTCATTTAATGAAATCAATTTTATACTCTTATCACTTGTCATTCTACTTCTTCTTCTTCTTCTTCTGTTTCTACTTTACAGTTTCATTGCATAGTGATTATGAAAAACGTTGCGTTGAGTCCAATGATGATGGGATGATGGGATGTGAATATTTTTTTTTCTAAAGGATGCCAAAGTTCAATTAAATATGATCAGTTTTCTTAATGATTTTTTATTTTTCTTATTGTTAAAATAAAAAGAAGAGGAAAAATCATTAAATTTTAAAATAAATATTTTAACGAGTATAACTTTTGTAGTCAACAGCCTGTCTTTTAAGTTTCATAATAATTTTGTTCGTCGTTTTCTTCTTATCAGTGGTTCAGAACGAAAGAAAAAAAATTTCATTTTATTTCGAAATGATTTTGTTTTTAAAAAGTCATTAAGAAAAATGAAAAAAAACAACAAACACGACTAGTGAAGGAGAAATATTAAAAAAACAAATATTTTGTAGAGAAATGGAATGAATATTAAAAAAAATAATTTTTTGTTCTGATTTTTTTCCATAGCAAGCAAGTGGCAGCATCATCATCATCAGCAAAGAGCCATTACCATATAATGTAGAGATTAGAAAAGGTTTTCAAAGGGTATCAGTGTATCAGTGTACCTCTCAAGAAAAAATAAAAAAAATAAAAATTATTCTGTTTTTAATGGTCTTTTCAAAACCATTAAAAAATAGAACATTCCACAGTAAGTGTCATGATTAAAATAAAACACAACACATCGCCATCTCATCCATGCCTCGCTTAACTAGAAATGTTTTCATATTCAAAATATGGAACATTTAAGGCTTGTATAGGGTGGACCATTTAAAAATCCAATAAAACAAAAAAGGGTTTGAAATTTTTGCCACAAATTTAGTTTATTTTGTTGTAAAATGCCATTGTTCCCTGTTAGAAATGTTTAACTTTATCTAAAGTTAACTTTAACTAAACCCAACTTTAACGGCAACTTGTAATAATGGCCCTAAATTTCAAAACGCAATAAAAACAAAACCGGTTTGAAATTTTTGCCACAAATTTAGTTTTAGTTTGTTGTGAAATGCCATTGTTCCCTGTTTGAAATGATTAAATTTATGTTATCCGCAAGTTATAATAACGTAAAGAAGTTAAAAGTGACTTTAAAGTTAACTTTAACTAAACCCAACTTTAACTAAAGCCAACTTTAACTAAAGTCAACTTTAACGGCAAGTTGTAATAATGGCGCTAAATTTCAAAATGCAATAAATAGAAACACGGTTTGAAATGTTTGCCAAATTTATAGGGTGGACCCTATAAAACTTTAAATTTAAAAATCCAATAAAACAAGAAAAGTTTTGAAATTTTTGCTACAAATTTAGTTTATTTTGTTGTGAAATACAATTGTTTCCTGTTAGAAATGGATGATTATTTCATTCATAACGCTGGCGCAATGTGGCCTCACAGTACCTCATTCCATGGCACCAATTTTCATGCAATTTTTCGTGTGTATGGCATCACGTATCTCGGCAATGGCATCACAACGAATGTTAGCCTTCAAATGCTCAATTGTCTCTGATTTATCGGCATAAAACTTTTTTAACAGCGCGCCCCACAGAAAATAGTCCAACAGTGTCAAATCGCAGCTTCTTGGCGGCCAATTGCTAACATCATTTCGGCTAATTAAACGGCCATCAAACGTTTGACGCAATAAATCGATTGTGGTAGCATGAGATGTGTGGTGGCAAGTTGAATCATCCCATTGAAACCAAACTTTATACGCTTACACCTGGTATATGTACTTATACTTGAGAAAACGGAACCTTAGCACAGCTGACCGTTGGAACTTGATACAAGACACACTTGATTCAAAATGCGTGCAAGAGAACCGTCTTAGGTGTTTTTATTGAAATACCACTAACAAGACTGTGCTCCCTTTGGGAGCATCGTGGTGGCTGTGGTTTGGAACCAAATCGCGGGAAGAGTCTAGTTAGGCTCAGTGTGGAGTTGCATTCTCAACCGGGTGCCGTGACCCAAAGATCGGAAGGAGTTTTAGATAGGCTCCGCTCCTAACCACGGGGGAAGTCATGTCCAAATACATGGCTTCGAATTTGGTACTCAGGTGTAGCAGTCTGTTACATCTGGGGGCGTTGGTAGACGCATTATATTCCACCCATGGGATTAGGTCCACGCGGACAGGTACCCATGTAAAACCCATCGTCGTTCTAACCAGACTGTGCTTCCATTTATCATACGAGAATATGGCAATAACATGAAGAGCGGGTATAAAAAACTCGGTTTTTATCGAGCGATAGGTATCTCCATTGATCGTAATGCATGCGCCGTCCTAATTATCAAAGAAATATAGGCCAATAATGTCTTCGCTCCACAAGCTGCAGTACCAAACAGTCACTCGTAATGGTTGCACTGGCTTCTGTAAGACCACGTGTGGGTTTTGTGAGCCCTCAAATACGGCAAATTTGCCTATTAACGTACCCATACATACGTAATTGGCCATTGCAACCCTTCAACCAGGATTACGACCTAGCTTCTCATACCACTAATGTTGTGCGTGTTATTTTCATACATGAGTAAGCGGTACCTACAGTCTAAAGTCGATTCCGAACGCTAGATTTTGAAAAACTGTTTCATGGCAATTTTATTTCCTCTCACAGTTCTTGCCAGAAATCTGCTGAGAGGAAGTAGCCGAAGAAATACTTTTTGTATTTTGTTTTGATGTCTGTTCTGAGGCTCGAACCCTGGCTTCACGTCTAATAAGCCAACACACTACCTACTAGACGTTCAATCAGGATTACGATCTAGCTTCCCATATTATTTTTATACATGAGTGGGCGGTACCTGTAGTTTAAAGTCGATTCCGAATGACAGATATTTTTAGAGAAACTTTTCATGGCAATTTTTTGATTTACTCGCAGAGTTTTAACAAGAAATCTGTTGAGAGGAAGTCACCGAAGAAATATTTTTTCGTATTTCGGTTTGTTGGAGGTGTCTGATCTGGGGTGTGAACCGAGGCCTCACGTCTAATAAGCCAACACACTACCTCCTACACTACGGCGACTTCATAACGTATCCACCAAGATGAATATGAGTTTCATACGAAAAAACTATTTTTTTTGGCAAAATCATTCGTGCAGTTTCTCGTTGGCCCATGTAGCAAAGTGAAAACAAAGTGGATGGCCATGCGGCTTCAACTCTTGAACCCATTGAACTTCTATAAGACCACGTGTGGGTTTTCTGAGCCCCAATTAACGCAATTTTGCTTATTAACGTACCATCCACCCAGATGAAAATGAGCTTTGTCCGGAAAGATGATTTAATTTTTTCGAAAACGAAGCGGATGGTCATGCTGCTTAAACTCCTGAACCAATTGAACTGAGTAAGGCGTCATACCGAGATCTTTATGCAAAATTCCACTTAAACTGAAATGCGTGAAATGTTAAATTCATGCAAGCAATGATGACGAGTTGATGTTGATGGATTCTCTCGCCACTCTCAGCCTCACAGCTTCAATATTTTCGGATGTACGCACACTGTACGAGCACGCTCACGTCTCTCAGTGAATCCAACAATGAAACCAGTTTCACGACCTTTAGCAATAAACTTGCATATAACGGGCGGCCACTGTTGATCAGTTCTCTGCGACCAAATTTTGTACAAGATTTTCGTGCAATTTCCGTACAATCTGTCTTTGCTTTTGGAAATAAATTTCCAATAAATCTTAACGTTGATCAAGTATTGTAAATCGATTCATTACGTTCGAGGGGAGATAATATACGGAATTTTGTGAGAGAATAGAATGACAGAAGCATTGTCAGATTCGAAGCAGCTCGTAGTTCAAATTTAATCCGATAGATGGGACACCTGATAGAAAATGTTTTTAAGCTTCTGGCATAAGCATTTGAAAATATTAACACTTCATAAATTTATTTACAATCCATAAAACAAGCAATCCCAATGCAATTGTAATAAAAAATTTTACAAAAAAAAGAGAAAAAATTAACTAAGAAAACCAACCTTAAAAACAGATTTCATTTGATTTTATAATAAATAAATAAATAAATCTGTATTAGAAAAATACATAGAAATTCATTTGAAATACAAGACAAAACAAAACAATATGTATTCGAAATGGTCATTTTGTAAATTGTTATGGCCATGTAAGGTTTTAACAATGAATTGTTGGTTTGGCTTGGTTTGGTTTGGTTGATTGGCTTTTAGTAGACCTTGTCTTTAAACTTTAGCCAGAAAACTTGTCTATCTCGCCTCTATAAATGACCAGACATGGTATTGTGGTATCGGTGGGTATTGCATTACGGCAACAACAACAACGACAACAATAGCAAAAATAATAATAAAAAAATGAAAATGTTGTTTGAACTTTAAATGACGTGACAACAATGACAAGCAAGTACATACACTTTGTATTCAAATAATGTCTTGCAATGAAATTCAATTAATTTGAGATTAAAATTAAAAAAAAAACAAATCAAAGAAAAACATTAAAAAAATCTCGTAAATTTATACATTCTGTAGTACCGCTTAGCCGCAAACACTTTCGAAATCGAATTTATCATGTCCACCAATTTAGGAATTTTATTTACCCTCTAGCAACTAAATGGCAAAGTATGCAGACAGTCAGCCTGCTCTTAAGCATTATTTAATTGGCCATTAACAATCCGACAATCGGATGGCGGTATGCTTTAGCACATCCTCCCAGGCGCATGTTTCTTGTGCGCTTTCTCTGGGCTGGTCACACCAACCAATAGCTAGCTCCCTCGTTTTGGTCCTTCCAACGCAAACAAAGTCGTTCTCTTCGCAGTCGTTCGCAAATTTCCGCTTCAAATACGCGACTCGCCGAAGCATTCGAACGAAATGACCGCACCAGCGCGGCCGCTGGATGTCAATACACTGCACAGCGTCCACATCGTTGAGGAGCACTGTACACCTCATTGTTGGATTGGATGGGGAAATCATCTGCAACTCACACTGGATCGTAGATCTTACGTAAGACTTTGCTCTCGCATACTTTCAAGGCTGCTGCATCAGTGCCTAATAATGTTCATGCTTTAGCGCCATAAAGAAGCTAAAGAAACCCGGGAGGATAAGCATCATAGTTTGGTCGTATAAGAGAGAGGTCTCTGCTACTCAATTTCCTATTAAGACCCTTGATCTCCAGACTGACATCATTTCTTATAGTAATCGCGGAGCCAAGATAAACAAATTTACTGACTATATCGAACGTAAAGCTATCGACCGCAATCTGGGATTCAATACGCCACATGTCCCTACTTGTCGGCAATGTATATGTACTTGGTTTATCATTATTTACTTAACTCAACTGACTCCTCCCCGATCTTTTACTGAAGCAGTAGGTTGTAGTCGCCATGAGGCCACGATCACCCTCACCCTCACAACAGACATTTCTAAAAAAAAAATTTGAAAAGAAAAATTTCCCCGCCGGCGACTTCGTCTCAACAGATTTTTAGCAAAAAATCTGAGAGTAAATAAAATGGAAATGTTGGAGCACTTTTTCTGTCATTACCCAGCTTTCGTATGATCGAGATCCTAAAATTTTGGGGGATGACACTATACCAGACATAACTCATCTTAGGGTAATGGACTGGAAGAAATTAAGGAAGTTTACACGAACCAGATACAGACTCCCTATAGAAAGTAAGGGGTGGTATTCCTAATGGTGAGCTTACAAAAAACCTTCATGATGGCTTAGTTGAAGTAGCCGTGGTTTGGTAGGTGCCGTGTTGGCTTATCAGACCTGAGGCCTGGGTTCAAATCCCAGGTCTGCTGCTTCCTCTCAGTAGTCGTCTGGCAAAAACTCTGAGAGTAAATACAAAAATTGCCATGAAAGGTTTTTCAAAAAATCTGTCGTTCGGAGTCGACTTTAAACTGTAGATCCCCCGTCACTCATGTATAAAATTAACACACACAACATAAGTGGTGTGAGAAGCTGGGTCGTAACCCTGCCTAAAGTATTGTAAGTAAAGTAAGACTAAATGCAGTTAAATCTTAGCCCAACCTGTGCTATGGACATTCTGCAAATCTGGAAAGACATAGAAACCCCTCCAGTTCGATTATATGATTGCATATAGCTTTGTGTACAGAACATTTGCTTTTAGAATTCCAATTGGAATGAATTCCCAGTAAGGCGCTTGAGACTAATGCCGCTTGGCTCCAAAATACTGAAGGGAATAGGCGACAGTATATTCTGATATTAAACATTCGTAAAGGCTACCTTACCACTGCAATATTTTAGAGCCGAAGCACTATGCTCTTAATTTCTTCGAGCAGATAGGCCATGATTAAATTTCTAACAAACGTCTCCATTCTCCGTCCGTTCTCGGCTATGAATGCCGAAGATTTCTCAAGAAAATTTCAAATTATTCAGAGCGATATCTTATATGAATTTTGGTACATAAGGGATATCGATATCGTTGGAAATTGCATTGCTGTTATACTGGTCCGAAACGCTACGATGCCTACAATATCCAACATTTTACAGTTCATAGGCATTTCGATTGCCTTAGTTAAACTAGGTTTTATCTGCTCGTTTCACACTCAGACTATTTCGTTGGCAACCGGAAGGTGTGTATTGTATGGATATGAAGAGGACTTATTCACTTCAAACCTTAAAACTCATGGTCATACATAGCACAATCGGGATTCTCACGGGCCATTGTGTTATATTATGGGATCCTAAATTCCTTTATGCAAAAGCGGGGCACTGGCACATTAGGTGAAAGACAGTCCCTTTCTCCTGCTCCTCACACATTCTGCAGAAATTAATCTACGAAATGCCAAGTCCCTCATCATGCCGCTAAGCATGCTGAAGTGAGCCTTGATATCAAAGCTACCACCACAATCAATATAATACATTAGAGACATAGACATGGATGTCCATTGTTCCCTATTGAAGTATTTCCCGGTTTTCCTCTGAATCGTTTTCGTCATGAAGTTTTAGGTTGCACACATCACCGGGAGCCACAAAATTTGACCCAACCATGTCAAATTCCGGGATCGTATTTGGATGCTAATTTCATCAGAATGTCAAAGACGAAGCAATTAATTGTTGCTATGTACATCGTTCATTGTACCTTCAACGGAACCTTTTTGTCGTGAGTTTCTCAACTCACTACTCTCATGGTCCCTCGACTACGTGTCTGTTTTCGGGTATCCAGGTGTTCGCATCATCATTCACAAAAGTTCTCCAGATCCAGTACAGACATGAACCATTGTCGTCATTATTGAAAAGGTTTGTTTCATCAGTGGGTAGGGATACTGGTAAAAGTACCACAGAGTCAACGTGGCTCAACAGATGCATAACATTTGGAGCTCAGTGAAAAAAGGTGGTTATTTCCATCATCTCCTAAAGGAATCCGGTTTCTAGTAAAGCCCTAGACTTCAAATTTGAATTCACAATTTAGACTTTCTGCGACTTTTTCTACGACTTTTTGGTCAACAATTTACACGAAACCCTCGTATACAAATGCAACATGGAAGGTGTCATATTTATGACTCTACAAGAAATGTTAATATTAACAACAACAACAACAAAAAACAATAGAAAATTAGCTGTAAATATAGAAAGAAAAAAAAGAAACAAAGTCATCTTGTAAAACATTGTCATCAACCCACTTAAGAAAACGAAACCAAAAACAGAGAAAAAAAAGGAAAAAAACTTTGGATTCCAGTCATGATGACTGGCATGAAATACACACACACACACACACATTGCGCAGACAATGCAGAAGTGCAAGGCAAAGCTTAGCATTGTTTTCACTCTGTTGCTTCTAAAAACAAAACAAAACAAAACAAAACAAAAAATAACCAAAGACGGAAAAAAGAATCCAATCAAGCCTAAGAATTGAACTCTTAAATGAAGAAGAAGAAGAAACAGAACAACGCCGGATAACAACGAGGCAAATAAAATAAATCTGTGTGGCAAGTACTTCAGCATTTGTGTGTGTGTGTGCATTTGTTTACTACACCAGAATGACAACACACTTACACACATTTTTCCAATGGTGCTCGCTCCTCCTGTGGCTCTTGTTTTTCTACGAGTGTTTTTTTCTTTCAATTTTTCTTTGTAAAATGAGACGATGCTTTAGGCAACAACACAACATGATGAGTTCCTACCGTTTTACAGACAAACACATACACACACTCATAGAGAGATAGACACAACTGACATTTTGTTCCGTATGTTGACAAACTTAGTTTACAAATGAAAAACATATTAAAAGCCCCCATAAATGAAGTTTTTTAGGATGAAATTTCTTTCTTTCGTTTTTTTTTTCTTTCTTAAGCAGATGAAGCTCAAGAACGAAGTAGAAGAAGTTTTTTTCTTTACGTACTATTACAACAAAAACAAAAATAAATTATTACGAAAGAAAAAAAGAAACGAATGCAAGCCTATTACAAGAATTAAAATTGTCCACATTAAGTATTTGGAGAGAAGAGAATGACAAAAAAATTGAAAAAAATGAAGCCATCCAGGTAGCAGACATTATGGAATCACTTACAATGTTGTACGGTGTAAAAGCATTACTACTCTCGTTCATACACAGACAGAAATTTATGTGCGGGCAATGAAATGTGAAATATTTTGAATAAATAAAGGAAAATAAGCCCAGAAGTCTCTTTAGATGTATCTCTGGTATAAGCAAATGATGGTTTGAAGCTCCACTTGCATTAAGTCCATTTTAGTACAATAAGGAATTACAGTGTCACCAAAAAAAAGTCCATCATTAGCACAAACAGCAAGACATTCATAGTTCTGTGCACCAGTTTATGGGATCACATAAAACACATGTGAGTGAAGATAAATTCGAATTTATGTAGCAAAGACAAAAACCAAACATTTTAACAGAGCTAATGTTAAACTTAACAGAGAAATATCACGTATTTAACTGGCAGATCTTGAAGCAGTACAATCTTCTCAATATTAACGTTGTTAACATTATTTATTTTCATACGTAGAGGTTTCAATGCATATAAACCAATGGCTTCACGAATATTGTCCTTTAAAGCGTCAATTGTCTCTGGCTTGTCGGCGTAACACTTATCTTTGACGGCACCTCACAAATAGTAGTCCAACGGTGTCAAATCGCAGCTCCGAGGTGGCCAAACGACATCAGCTCTGCAGCTTATAATGCGATCTTCAAAAACAGGACGCAAAACATCGAATGTAGCTTTGGCTGTGTGGCACGTAGCGCCGTCCTTCCATTTTTGTGAACAAAAATTCGTTCAACATGGCCCGATAACGATCGCCATTGACTGTAACGGCCACCCCTTGCTCATTTTCAAAGAATTATGCCTCTGGACAAAAATCCGCACCAAACAGTGACTCGTTTTGAGCTTCATCTGAAAAGATGTTTTTTTGCCAAAATCGGCATCTTCTGGTGTAGGCTACTGCATGGCCAGCCGAGGCAGCTATTTGAATGAAATTATTTTCCATTATTAACCGCAAGGATGCTACTTTCAAATAAAAAAAGAAATTTGAGAAAATATTCAGTAGTTTTTTTTTCAAGCATTTTCAAAAAAAAAAGTTAGTTGGCGGACCCTTTACAACGCACTAAATTTTCCAGATTTTGCTTGCATATTGAAGTTGTTGTGTAGCATTAAACAAATATCAGCCTCATACTCCTCCACATCATCAATTTGACATGAGATATTCCATGTAATTCATTTTGTATCTGAACATAACGTTACCCAGCAAGCACGATGATGACTAGTTGGGGTAATAAAAGGAATCTATGTTGATTACACCCGTAATGTGCTATATAAAACTCAACTTTCGATCAATTTAAATACATTTGTGTGAAGATAAATTCGAATTGAACTAGCAACGACAAAAACCAAAAAATTGTAACAAAGCTAATGTTAAACTTAACAGAGCAATGTTAAGTGTTTAATATATAAAAAAATGGTCATGGAAGATATCACCCAAATATACGATATCAGAGAATGGAATCTCTAATCCATTCCTTTAAAATTGTGCTTCACACGTTTCTGAGTGGAACAGCTGCTCTGGTAAATCGCAAATTGTTTTGAAAATTGAACGGCAAACTGAGCACAAGTCGCCGAAGAAATTTTTCTTTTCAAATTTCGTTTTGTTGAAGATGTCGGACACACTACCTACTGGACTACGTCAAATACGTGTGTGAAGAAAAATTCGAATTAAAAACCCACAGGTTTAGCAGCGCCACATTTGCCATTAACAGAGCAGAATTTGCTTTTCACAGAGCACTGTTAACTGTTTAACAGTGGCAATAAGTAGATTAATCTTCTACTTTGCAATTATTGCAGGCTATTGACGTAATTAAGTTTAATTCTCATTATGATCATTATTATTTGTGAATAATAGTGTTGAAATGTAAAGGTTGGCTGGTGGGGATGTAGGGGTGCAAATTTCTTCTAGAGAATTTTCATATGTTCCACGGTTCGAAAGAGGACCGACTAACATTTGTATATAGTCGGGTTGATGTACTATTTGTTATATGTTCCAAAATGGCCACTGATCTTCTAAAGATTTTTCAATAAAAAAATTTATATTTTCAAAGCCAATTTTCTCAATACCCATATCACTTTATACGTGACTATGTTGCTGATTATATTAAGAGGCCTTGGAACCTTCCTTTAAGTATTATATGGTACTCAAAGACCTAGTATTTGTCCTAAATTTGCTTCTAAATAACTGGATTTGTTCAGATGGATACTATAAAACACCTAACAGTACTCTGTTAAGGGCAAATTTTATTCTCTTGAGAGAAAATTTTGGTCTGTTAATGAGAATGTGGCGCTTGCAAAATTTATGGTTTGTGTCTTGGATTTTCAAATTCGTATTTATCTTCACACACATTATTCAAATGCTGTAGAACAAGTATGAAGACGAATGAATAGTTTTCTGTTTAAATATTAGAAAGACCAATAAATTAAACTTTAATACGGTACCGTTATCAGGTCATCTTGTCTCGCTTGTGGAGCAAGAAAATAGAGGTTATGTATGTGTCTTGAGTCAAACTTGTTGGTTCTAAATAAGTACTAACCAACATTTGTCTCGGTGTTGTCTATTGTTTGACGAATTTTATAAATTAAGAGATTAATTCATCTAGAGAGCCACGTAACTAACCCTCTAATGAGCATAACAGAAATAAAGAACATTTTCTTGGATGGAGGGCGTTGTTTCTTGGAAAACCCATCATCCTAGAAACTGCTTAGTTGGAAGACTATTTTATTGAACCAGAAACCAGACCAAAATCAAACACGTTAAACATTTAAAACACCTCGTGTTGTGCGATTCCTCGAAAATATCGATACAAATGAAAATAATTCTGGATTGAGAAGGCTTGAAAATGTTTGGAACCTCGACTTACTCATCCAAGTCTTATGATATATATAGATGGGGTCTCTATTAGAAAACAATAACATCAATTCTTTATTAGAGACACCCCCACTGATGTTTTGATAACGTGTTGCTAACTTAAAATTTCCAAAACCGTAAAAACATTTTGCGATAGTTTGCAGGATTGTTGGTCTATCCGATTTAAAGGACTGGCGTTACGTTAGATATCAATTTCAAATGACGAGTTCGTTACAAATACACATACTTACATACAGGTCATTGCAACACTTCAGTCAAGATTACAACCTAGCTTCTCATACCACCTATGTTGTGTGTATTAATTTTATACATGAGTGGCGGGACCTACAGTTTAAAGTCGACTCCGATTGACAGATTTTTTGAGAAACTTTTCATTCATTTTTGTTTTACTCTTCAGAGTTTTTGTCAGAAATCTGCTGAGAGGCAGTGACAGTGGAGATTTTTTTTATATTTCGTTTTTAGCTGATGTTTGAGCTGGGGTTTGAACCGCGGCCTCACGTCTAATAAGCAAACACTCTACCTACTAGGCTATGACGACTTTTCTTTTCTTTACATCTGTTTCATTATCCTTGATGACAGAAATTCCTATCCAGCAGTGCAGTGTCATGTTCTGATTCTCTTTTAGATCCACGTTCTTTTGCAAGTCATTTCAAATCAATGCCGGGCATATACAGATTGATATGCCACCTCCCACATATATTTTCTCTCAATGCAGCCGCATAGTTATGGTATGTTGCATGCTTGAGCACCATATGAATCTAGTCTTGTTGTGAACTCAACAACAACAGTACATAGATAATTACAGCAACAAGAACTCCGTCCATCCATCCAACCATCTATCCATCGATCCATATTTGTATTGATTCAATTATTTGCTTGTATTTATTGTTTTATTTTTAGTCCCACAAGTAATTCCGTTCAGTTTAGATCAGTTTGAAGCAGAAGACTGCATTTCTCGAGTTCCTCAGCGATTTTTCGTTACATTTTTTTGCTTTTCTTTTTTGTTTTTTTTTTTACAAAATAATATAAAAATACGTACGAGTATAAAATTAAAAAGAAATGAAACAATCTTGTGGGCCTATCATCAGTCAAATGTAGCAGCAGCAGCAACAGCTACCGTAGCTTTAGTTGTGACAGACTTTTGGAGGCAGTGACAGTTGTCGCTTTAGATGTGAGGAGTTATTGTGACAGTGATGCGTCCGACATTTGAATTCAGTTTCTCTAGACTTGTGTGACTTTATTTAATTTACAATTGTTTGTGGTCGTTTGTAATTTTAATCATTGGAGACTTTAATTATATTTGGCTGAGTAATCGATTTATCGATTAATATTGTATACGCACGGTTACGTTTTTATTCTCAATGAAGTTGGATTCAATATACTTAGGCCATATAGAGCTCATTGTGTCCAGGAACCATTTGGAGGTTCTGATAAAGTAACTGAGACTCCTAACGGCCGACACTTCATTTTGATCGTCTCCATAGTAGGCAACAGGATGCTTTCTCGTTCATCGAAATAGCGCTGATTATGTGTCCAAACGGTAAAGGACAGGTTCCCCCTCTTCCTCGTCTCTGCAGCTCCTGCAAAAGTTGTTTGCCGTGTATTGAAAAGTAATTCGTCTCGCATGAGTGCGCAATTAACACAGTTTTAGTCAGATTTGCTACGCTATTCTGCTCCTTACAGCTCATGTTACAGTGGATATTATGCATGAGCAATCTAAGGGCATGGTCATCTCACGTGAAAGTGATGTAAAATCGCTATCAAGATCGTGCGATATGGCCTGTCTAGACATATTCTTTTGGGATTTTCTTAAGTCGCAAGTGTACGAGAACACTATACAAACCATCGATTAAATTTAGTCTGATTTATGGGCCAGAGTCATGAAAAATTTAACATTTTGTATTAGCTCCGTTTTGAAGAACATCGGATATTTAAACGATGTTATATTCCATACATAACGGCATCAATAAATCTTTCAAACGAATAAAATGAGCAAATGAGCAAAAAAATAGGTGCTCTGTAAGACATCGACCAAAAAATGCAAGTTATCGACCAAAAAGATACAAGTCAACGGCAAGAAATACAAGTTTTTGACCAAAAAGATACAAGTCATTGGCAAAAGATGCAAGTTATCACCGAAAAAATGCAGGTCATCGAGCAAAAAGTGCAAGTCTTCGACAAAGAAATGCAGGTCATCGACCAGAAATATACGTGTCATCGACAAAAAAATTTAAAAGTTATTTTAAAAGTTATTAACCAAAAAATGCAAGTAATCGACCAAAAGATGCAAGTCGTCGGCAAGAAATACAAGTCTTCGACCAAAAAGATACAAGTCATTGGAAAAAATGCAAGTTATCACACAAAAGAATAGAGGTCAACAACCAAAAAAGTGTAAGTCTTGAACCAAAAAATGCAAGTCATCGATCAAAAAGATGTAAGTCATCAACCACACACAAATGTAAATCGTCATCGACAAAAAAAGCAAGTCATCGATCAAAAAGATGTAAGTCATCGGCAAGATATACAAGTCTTCGACAAAAACGATACAAGTCATTGGAAAAAATGCAAGTTATCACACAAAAGAATACAGGTCGTCAACCAAAAAAGTGCAAGTCTTGAACCAAAAAATTCAAGTCATCGATCAAAAAATGAAAGTCATCGACAAAATGCACGTCATAGACAAAAAAAATGCAAGTTATTAAAAAAAATACAATCATCTATAGAAAATGCAAATCATCAATCGAACACAAATGTAAGTCATCGACCAAAAAATGCAAGTCATCGATCAAAAAAATGCAAGTTATTAACCAAAAAGAAAATGCAAGTCATCGGCAGAAAATGCAAGTCATCAACCAAACTCAAATGTAAGTCATCGACCAAAGGAAATGCATGTCATCGATCAAAAAAAATTCAAGCTATTAACCAAAAAGAAAATGCAAGGTATTAATCGCAAAGAAAATGCAAGTCATCGACAGAAAATGCAAGTCATCAACCAAACACAAATGTAAGCCATCGACCAAAAAAAAATGCAAGTCATCGATCAAAAAAAATACAAGTTATTAACCACAAAGAAAATACAAGCCATCGACAGAAAATGCAAGTCATCAACCAAACTCAAATGTAAGTCATCGATCAAAAAAAATGCAAGTTATTAACCAAAAAGAAAATGCAAGTCGTCGATAGAAAATGCAAGTCATCGACCAAACACAAATGTAAGTCATCGACCCAAAAATGCCAGCAATAGACAAACACGCAAGTAATCGACAAAGAGAAAGAAAAAAACGCAATGCGAGCAATTTGCCCGCCATACATAGAAAACTTTTTGTTGCTAATTTGAAGAAAAAAATAGCTTCTTCGCCTATATCTTCAGTCCCTAGTAAACCTCAAGCGTAAGAAAAACGGTTTTGGAATCCTTGATACTATGGCTATCCAGGTCACTAGCTTCATTTAATGCACAGGTTCATTTTTATCCAATTTAGCCTGATTTATGCAGAGCAATTTTTTTCCGCATATAAAAAGGTTAGTTTCGTGGCCAATATCTCCGGTCCCAAGGGTTACACGATTATAACGTAAAGTGTTTTGGAATCCTTGATCCAAAAGCTATTTAGTCGGCCTGAAAATTGCACTTTTTCAAATTTTATCAAATTTAACACGGAATGGAGGTAAAAAGACTTGATTTTTCAACTTTATTATCTCCAATCGGCAGATTGTTTTTTTTCATACTTTTTCTTTTAATAATTATAACTCTAATAAAGCATATTCTTGAATTTTATAATCAAGTTTGCATACATATGTATGCATATATGTAATCTATTCGTTATTCGTTAATCATTTTCCACTGCACTTACCATCTTCGAATAAATGCAACTCGAATTTTCACTCACTTCAACACTTGGCTGAAGTGTCGTCTTCTTTAATACCAAAGAAAAAAACAAACAAACACGAGAACAAAATAACAAAATAACAAGGAAAACCCAAACAACAACAATAAATAAACAACACATATTAGAGAGAAACATAAAAGCTCTTAAATCACAAAAAACAAAAACAACAACAACTACAATTACAAAATATTTTACAATAATACAGCAACAAAATAAAAAAGCACTTTTATAATAACAATTGTTTTTGTTGCTGTATGTTTATGTAGACAACAACAATAAAAACAAAAATAAACATTGCAACCAACAAATTTTAAAGTAAATCAGAAAAACTAAAGGGAAGTTTTGACCGACACTGTGATAACCTACAATGCGGCATAAAATATTTGGTCAATTCACATAAGCCCTTGTATCGTTGTATTCATTGTATTGTGTATGCTTGTTGTTGATAATTTTCATGTAAAAATCCGATACACTTATACACATTTCTCTTAATAAGGTGTGTTGGTGTTTGTTTGAATGCCAAAAATTATGAAGAAGAATACGACATACACAATACACCATAGCATTGAACGTTCACAAACAAACAAGTGCATTCAATACAACATACACGATACGAAGTCATGTGAATTGGCCAATTAATAACTAGAGACGTGTAATGCAGCTAGTTGGGATCAATTGCCTTACATTAGATTTACAGTATAGTTGTAGAAACTTGGGACAGTTAGCAACAAAAGCAAAATCCTGTAAATAAACGACGTTTGGCCAGAGAGAATAGCATGCGTCAACCAGTCGAATATGTAGACATTTTCTCTTACCTATGTTATCTATGTGGCAACGAATGGCGGCGTAGAAACAAACCCAAGCGGCAAACCCAATGAAACGATATCAAGATCCGTTGCCATTACAACGGAGAATTCGGGAACTCGGAAATATCCAAAAAAGCCAAGCTTAGAATATTCAATGCATGTGTGAGATTTATTCTGTCCTACGGAATTGAAATGCCACGAGTGTTTCTTAGAAATTGTCTCAAAGTCATATGCAGGATATTATGGCCCAACACCACGTGCAACATGGAGGAAGTTCAAACAATACCATTAAGAACAATGACTGAAGAAACCTGGAACAACCAAAAAACAGAGAGAGATGTAGGATACACCAACAGGTAAAAGAGTGCAACAACACATGGAGAGAACACAGCAGTGACATGGAGATGCTTTGTGGAAACCATAGCCATCCAACTGGAGGATGTAGAATATTCCCCCTAATGATAAAACAGTGCAGCCACACAAGGAAAGATCGCAGCAGCAAACCGTGTGACACAAAGATGTTTTGTGGAAACCATAGCCATCCAACTGGGGGATATAGGATACTCCCCCTAATGATAGAACAGTGCAGCCACACATGGAAAGACCGCAGCAGCAAACCGCGTAACATAGAGATACTCTGTGAAAACCATAGCCATCCAACTGGGGGATGTAGGATACTCCCCCTAGTGTTAAAACAGTGTAGCCACACATGGAAAGACCGCAGCAGCAAACAGTGTGACATGAAGATGCCCTGTGGTAAGAAAACTAACTCGAATTAGAAATAAATCTTTCTATCGCAGCAATCTTAATACTGAAGTGCTCGTCAAGTTTGTCAGAAAGTGAGAGGTTAGGGACGTACCCCTGCTCCTTATGGCAAGAACCGAGGACGGACAAAGAAAGAACAACACATCCTCTAACCTCATCAACGGAATGCCAAATCTATCGGCATGTCTTCAAATAGGACAAGGTGGTCCGTGATAATCACAATTGAGCAATGCATGGATCAAGGATGTCAGAAAGTGAGAGGTTTAGGACCTACCCCTGTTCTTTATGGCAAGAGCTGAGGACAGACATGTATTGTTGAAAGATAATCCCTTTCTCCTCCTCTGACCCCATCAACGGAATGCCAAATATATCGGCTTGGTTTCCAATAGGACAATGGACCGTGAGAATCGCAATTGGGCGATGCATGGTCATGCGTTTTAAGGATAGCCACACAAGTCAAATATTGCATGTACCTTCCTGTTGCCAACGAAATAGAGTCTCCCTGTAAACCGAGCAGATAAAACCTAGTTTAACTGAGGCAATAGGAGTGAATGACGATAGGATAATGGCTCGGGAGAATCGTAATTTTGCGATGTATGGCCATGCGATAGAAGTGAGTCTTCTTATCCACAGGATTCCAGCAGAGGGTAGCAATATTGCATGTACTCTCTGGATTATACATACATACACACATACTTACATAATTGGTCATTACAAACCTTCAGTCTTGATTACCAGTTAGCTTCTCACACCACTTATGTTGTGAATGAATTATGAATGGTGCTACCTACAGTTTAAAGTCGACTCCAAACGACAGATTTTTTAGAAACTTTTCATGTCAATTTCTTCATTTAATCGCAGAGTTTTAACCAGAAATCTACTGAGAGCAAGTCGCCGAAGAAATATGTTTACGTATTTCATTTTGTTGGAGATATCTGACATGGAATTTGAACCGTGGCCTCACGTCTAATAAGGCAACACACTACCTACTAGACTACGGCGACTTGAAAGAAATTTAAACAACTTTTATGGCAGTGTACTCTCTGAATAATACCCAATTTAACTGAGGCAATCGGAATACCTTAAATACCTTGAAGTCGCCATGGTCTAGTAGGTAGTGTGTTGGCTGATTAGACTTGACGCCACGGCTTAAACCCCAGGTCACACTTTTCCAACAAAACGAAATATGAAAAAATTTTTTGCGGCGACTTCCTTCTCAGCAGATTTCTGGCAAAAACTCTGAGAGTAAATAAACCTGCCAAGAAAAAGTTTCTCAAAAATCTGTCGTTCGGAGTCGACGTTAAACTGTAGGTCCCGCCACTCACGTATAAAATCAACGAACACAACATAAGTCGTGTGAGAAGCTAGGTCGTAATCCTAACTGAAGGATTGTAATGACCAATGGTGTTAATGTAAATTCCCTCATGGCTAGAGCTGGGTACGGACATATGAAGATAACCCCTACAGAAATCATTGTATGAAATCTCAAATCCATCGGCATGCCTTAAATAGGGCAAGAACACGTGACAATCGCAATTGTTTAATGTATGGACATGCGATACAAGTGAATCGGTTCTCTGCTTATACACACGAGTCTAGCAGAGTGTAGCAATATTTCACGTACTCACTTGCTGCCAACGAGAGGGAGCCTCCGTGTAAAACGAGTGGATGATAACCAATTTAACTGAGGCAATCGGAATGCCTATGCCCTTGTAACATATCGGCCATTGAAAGCTATATACCAGCCCCAGACAGCTCATTAACAACACATTTCTATGCCCCGGAACCAATGACCCGGAATCCATATACGTGTTACCTTTGAAGAATCTGAAATTTCTTTCAGAGTGCAGAGGATATTCATGGACAAGGTTGGCTAATGGCAAGACAATAGAGATATAAAGCTGGTGGAAGGCTACTAAAACTAAAATTTATTTGAAGTCCGTTACATTTGAATATTTCCTATTTAGAGAAGCATATGAAAGGTAGCCAACGATATTGTGCCACAACACAAGATCATGAAAAGTGCAACTGTGTGTCTATATCAAGCTTTACATGGGCACTAGAACCGATCATTCATTTTAAGCATCACAATTATGCATGCCAGCGTTGAGTATGCTATTGTAGGGTGTATTAAAATCCAAGCATATTTACACACGTACATTAGTATCGTTGTTTACATTTATGTACACATGTATGTATGTTAGATATGCCCGTGTGTATATATGTATATACATATGAGTGTGTTTATTTGCAAGGAGTGTTGTTGAGTTATTTCTTTGTTGTTGTTATTTTCTTTCTTGGTTTTTTTTATTTGGTGTTTATTCATGTTGTTGTTGTTGTTGTTGCAATTTGCATTAAAATGTCAATACACCAAACGACCGTTAGCGCACCACCAGTAATCGAAGCCAAAGATAAAATGCGAAATGAAGGCAACAAGAGAAAAATAAAATGAGAAATTGTTGTTTTATTTTTAGAATTTCTGTTTATAAAAACAAAAATAAAAAACAATAAATACAGCAGCAGCATTTAAATAAAACAATAGAATTAAAACAAAAAAAAAACAAAAAATTAAATTCACACATGCAGGCATGCATGATCAATCGATCATAGCAGTTTTAATTAATTCGATGATTCGATGATTGTTGTTGTTGTTGTTGTTGATTTTATTTTAATTTAAATGTTGATTAAACGCCAGTTTATTTCGTTTAAACAAAAAACAAATTTTAAATAAATTGAAAATAAATAATTATGCTGTGCAAGAATCAGTGAATACAGTGTGAGAAAAATAACATGGCACTAGCCACGTATGCCATAGTTTTGTTTGTCAAACTCTTTCAAACATAACGGTATACATAATTAACATTAAATACATACATTTTTTATGGGGAAGATAAAGCAAAGAAGAAAATTCGGTTCCTCAAAACCAACAGATCGTCCAATTGAAGTTAAATCTTACAGCATATACACTGAGCGTTAAAAATTAGTAAACACCACTGAAATAATTAATTTTCTTAGGATAGCGAGAAAAGTAAATGAGAATAGTCGAATAAATTTCCAAAAATAAAAACTTTTATTTATTACTTATAAAATGTTAAAACAAAAACAACAATTCATGATAAAGGAACTTTTTTTATACTTAAGAACAAAAGTGTTGACTCACTCACGGTGGTTAGTGTATGTACATATATAGAATGTATTCTTGGTCGAAGAAAGTTAGGTTAGGTTAGGTGACGTTACTCTCTCGAAGAAGAGATAAAACTTAGCCCCACGTTTTGTTCCATTGTGGTCCAAGAAACTAGCTGCTCAATTTCGACAGGGTAACCTAATGGTTTTTATTTCTTTTTTTATGTTTTCCACTGATATGACCATTACCATATGACATCTGTATTCGAACTGACCAAGGGATGTCAACGTTCTGGAAAATTTATTAAAAAAAATTGAGAATATCGGCAAATGAAAGCAAATTTACACATGTCACGGATGCCCCATTGCTATAAACACAATAAAGGCAACGCAGTAATCTCCCGAAAATAGAATACATGGAATACATGACAGCGCGACAATAAACTGCTGGTTTGCTTCTAGGCAAACTTCTATTTTTGTTCACAGCAATGACAGATTTAATGCTCATAGTGAAAGGATTTGTGCTGGCAATAACATACTCGTACATGGAATAGAGGTTTTAAAAATGCAATGTGTGAAATATAATGCGAAAAAATGCTTTTAGTGGCCCTATTAATAACGAATTAATGAAGTTATGCTGTCTTTATTATAATTAATGCACATGCAGCTTACCTTAGGCTGCAATTGCAAAATTGTTGTGATTGCTGCGTTGCGTTTATTGTGTTTACAGCGTACTCAACAAATCTTCAATGCACTTAGCTCGCCGATTGGTATGAAATTATCATATTGACCCGAAAACAATGCAATTTGATTCTTAAGTTTCGTGACAATTTTATTTACTGGAGTTTAAACCAAAATTTTTATTATTGTTAGACTCGCCGTAGTCAACTGTTGACAACAATTGCAAATTTAGCTCTGGTAGAAGTTACTCGTAGCTATTATTCGATTCGGTGCAGGTATCTTAAATTTTTAAGCTTACCTTCTTGGTAATGTTAAAATGTTGACGTTTGCTACTGCCGTTTGACTGCTACTCTGTCATCGCGTTTCGCTAATTCCAACAATTTCAATTGCTATTGCAATTAGGCATCTAGAATTGTCCTCTAGTTGTTCTAACTTGTCTAAGTTCTGTTCTAAAGTCAGACTTTGTACCGAAAGACAAAGTGCTAAACTGACGCTAACCTCTTCTTGACCCCAGATGACTCTGTAAATCTTTATAAGGAGCACCAACGCACCAAGAATTGTTTTTGGGTCACATTTTATGGAGATTTTCAGCTGGATGGATGGAATACATATGTACATAATTGGCCATTACAACCCTTCAGTCAGGATTACGGCGATGCTTCTCACACCACTCAAGTTGTGTGTTAATTTTATACATAAGTGGCGGTACCTACAGTTGGAAGTCGACTCCGAACGACAGATTTTTGAGAAACTTTTCGTGGTAATTTTATTTACTCTCAAAGGTTTATTCCCAGAAATCTGCTGAGAAGAAGTCGCCGAAGAAAATTTTCCTTTTGAAGTCTAACCTGGGGTTTTAACCGTGGCCTTACGTCTAATAAACCACCATACTACCTACTAGACTAAGGCGACTTATAATGGAATAGAGGGGAATAAAATTTCTTAATTTTTAACATTCGAAAAACATTTCAACCTGGGATTGCTCGGATTTGTGATCGAACACTTGAAGCAAGAGTATAAAAATGTCGTAAATATCATTAACGATTAACGGCCACGAGCAAATCGGACTTCTTAATTTCCTCGTTGACTGTACTAAAGCCATTGAAATTAAAGAAAAATATGCGACTGTCGTCGCCTTAGTGTAGTAGGTAGTGTGTTCGCTTATTAGACGTGAGGCCACGTTTCAAACCCCACGTCAGCCATCTCCACCAAAACGAAATACGAAAAGAAATATTTCTTCGGCAACTTCCTCTCGGCTGATTTCTGGCAAAAACTCTGCGAGTAAATGAAGAAATAGCCATGAAAAGTTTCTCAAAAAATCTGTCGTTTGGAGACGACTTTCAACTGTATGTCCCCCCGTCACTCATGTATGAAATTAATACACACAACATACCATAAGTGGTGTCATAACCAAGATCGTAAACTTGCGTTTGTTATAACAAAAATCCACTGTACAGAGCAAACATGATAAAACGAGAAACAAACAAAAAAAAAACGAAAAACAAAAAATAAAAGGATATGCAAACATAAAAAGTGTTAATGAACTGAGTGCAGCCAGCAACAGCAGTAGTTATTTATCATAATAATGATGATAATAATGATGATGATGATCAATGTTTACGTTATTGCAAGGAGAGTAAAATTTAAAGGAGAAACAGAGGGCATATAAGAAAGAGTATGTGTGTGTAAAGAGAATTAAGTATGGTGAGCGTATCCAAACAACTAACATATAAAAAAATTATTTCTGATAAAAAAACAAAAAAGAAAACATGTTTTATGAAGATGACAACATATCAGAAGAGAAAAAAAACAGCTAAACAAACATGCATGCATGCATGCATACATATATAAAAATTAAAAATTACATACGCATGCAAACAAATACCTTAAAAAAATGTTTTTGGTGTTCCTGGTTTGACAAACAAACAAATAAAACTGAACATATAGGAAAACATGCAGAGAGGGATAGAGAGAGAGAATAACTACAAACTATTGGGAGTTAAGGAGTAGAAGGTGTTAAAGAAGAAAGGAACTTAATGGAGCCATATTTATATGTATGTATTTATAAGCGTGTTTAGTGTTACACTAAATATATAATCAAACATGTTTTATAGGGCTTAAGTTAATTAGAAATTATCAATGATCATACATAAAACACGAGGTTACAACATGTTTGTTTTTATTGGTTTGATGTGTGTTGCTGGTGTTGCGTTCAATGTATGAGTTGTAGAATAGAGCAGAATATCAAGAAAATTCTCACGACTGAATATAAACGAAATAATAAAAGAAAGAGACAGTTATACTGGCTGGCTGGCTATGGCATGGAACTAAAAAAAACTATAACAGAGCAGAGAGAAGAAACAACAACAACAACAAAAAGTGGAGCTATTTTAAATGGGAACACTATACTAATACATATTAAAATTAAAAGTATTTAAATATGTACATACGAGTATGTATGTATGTTTGTTTGTATGTATGTACACACGCAGTGAATTTTTTTCTTTTTTTTTTTTAAATAAAAATGCAGTTAGAAAATGTGTTTATCAGTTTGAAACTGAAACAAAAAGTGTTACAAAACTATTGCAACAACAAAATAAAAGAATTAAAAAAACTTCTTCAGGTCTGTTCAAACAATAGGAAAAAACAACGTGGAAGACTTCTTAAAAATATTGTATAAGTGTACATACATACATATGTACATATGTACATATATTAATAATGCCGTTATTGGTGGTTAGCAGAGTGTCCGTTTGTTTGTTGAAGAACTAAGCGAAAATACTCACGAAAACAAAACAAACATATCGAACCAACAACAATCAAATGCTGCCAAGCACGCACCACAGCCAAACAAACCAGCGCCAACATTTGACGCGTTCACATTTTCTCAAGTCAGTGTTCGGATTTGTATATTCCGTTACAGTTGATCGTGTTCAGCGTTCGTTAACAGACCTACCTACTTGCCTACACACGCCAGCCGCCAGAAGAAAAACAATAATTTAAACAATATTTTTTTCTTTTTCTTTTAATGAAACAAAAAAGAATAAAAAAAAATTTTAAATATATCAAAAAAACAATAACAACAAACTAGAACCAGTTTTTCCTTTAATAACTGTAATTAAACATTAAATTTGTCAAGCAAATAAAATTTAAAAAAAAAGAAAGAAAAATACGAAATAAAAATATTTTTAAAAATTAAAAAACAAACGGTATTGACACTGTAGCTCCAATAAATACTGTGTGTGTGCACAATACCACCCACTTAAATTTATTTTAAACAAGACAAGAAATAAAAAAAAAACAGAAAATTAAAAACATTTTTTTTTATTAAATATTTTCTACGTTTTAATAAAAATAAAAATTACGAAAAAATATGAATTTATTTACACCTTCTTCGCTTTTAGAAAAACAGTGTGTGTTTCCACAAGTGTTTTATTTATTAAATAAACAAAAACAAAAACAACAATGACAAAATAAACTTCACACTTGACAAATAACCAAACACCGTCGCTATTTGATTATGATTTTTATTTTAAACGTCAAACGAGTTTCATTAAAAATGAAAAAAAACACAAAAATTAAACGAAAATAAAACATTTAAAATGAAATTAATCTCTACCAGAAGGAACACGAAATGCTTCCCAAAAAAGGTTTTAAAATTAAAGGTAAAATTATAAAAAAAATGTGTTAAATTAATTCAAAAAAAAAACTTAATTCTGCGAGAGAAAGCCTGTCAAAATCATTAGTTTAGGTGTCCTTGTAGGGACACGCAACCTAGGCAGAATTTGTTTTATCTTCAAAAAAAAAAAAAAACGTACAAATTTAATTAGGATTTCTAAAGTAACGTAATTATGGTATAAAAGGCATAGAAAATGCAGAAAAGTTTTAAAACTTCACCTTAATTCTTCTTAACTTCAACTTAATTGAGCTGAAAACACAATACAGACCTCACAACACATTTTTCAAAACTATTATTTTTTCCTGAAATTAAAGGCTTTCGTTAGCACATCGACAATATATATGTAGGTTCACCCTCATTTTTACAAGGGTCATAGGACCAGTTAACGTTATGTTTCTCTCCTGCATTGGATACTCCCATCCCTACTTGAAACAAACACCGGCTTAATTGATTTTTACTTACATACATATGTACATAACTGGTCATTACAACACTTCAGGATTACGACCCAGCTTTTCACACCAAAGTTGGCGGGGCCTACAGTTTAAAGTCGACTTTGAACGACAGATTTTTGAGAACATTTTCATTTTTCGGAGTTTTTGCCAGAAATATGCTAATAAGCTGGCCAGAACAGATACGGAGCTTGCAATCTCCATTATGTTACAAGTCATATCGACGCCTCCGTTCTATATCATTCTAAGTCGAAAAAGTGAGTTTTGAGGTATGAGCTCTCAAAGTTTTCACGCTATATATGACTATATGTGTATTTTAAGTAGATTTTTCCCTATAACTTCGGAACGGATAGGCGCATCTTAACCAAATTTTGACAGTATATAAGTTAGAGAACTTAGAATGCAAGAACATTAAGTACACTTAGAACGCTATAGAATGGAGGCGTCGATATATAGGTATTTCGAATGCCTCAGTTAAATTGGAGACGATTCACTCGTTTTATACGGAGGTTCCATCTCGTTGGCAGCAAGAAAGTACTTGCAATATTGGCGGGACCTACAGTTTAAAGTCGACGACAGATTTTTGCGAAACTTTTCATGGCAATTTCTTCATTTACTCTCAAGAGTTTTTGCCAGAAAACTGCTGAGAGGAAGTCGCCGTAGAAATATTTCTTTTCGTATTTCGTTTTGTGGAAGTCTGATCTGGTGTTTGAACCAAGGCCTCATGTCTAATAAGCCAATACACCACCCTACTAGGCTACGGCGACGTCATTAACTTTTATCAGAACACCACGTGCTAATTAATTGCTTGAGACTTACAGCGGACTAGAAGATAGCAACTTAAAAATCTCACAGACATGATGCTACTGTCATGGTGGAACATAACCAGAATTACAACCTAGCTTCTCATTCCACTCCTGTTGTGTGCGTTAATTTTATCCGGGGTCTACAGTTTAATGTCAAATTAGAACGGCAGATTTGAGGACATTTTTCAGAGCTTTTGCCAGAAATATGCCGGCATTTTCATATTTCTTTTCGTATTTCGTTTTGTGGGAGATGTCCGAACTGGTGTTTGAACCAAGGCCACCTACTGGACTATGGCGACTTCACTGACTTTTATCAGAACACCACGTGCTAATTAATAACTTGAAACTTACAGCGGACCAGAAGATAGAAACTTAAAAATCTCACAGACATGATGGAACATAAATAAACCTTCAGCCAGAATGACAACCTAGCTTCTCACACCACTTCTGTTGTGTGCGTTAATTTTATCCAAAAGTGGCGGGGTCTACAGTTTAAACTTAACTTTACACGATAGAGTTTTTGAGAAACATTGTCATGGCAATTTTTGGCAGAAATCTGCCGAGAGGTAGCCGCTGAAGAAGAAATATTTTTAGGTTAGGTTAGGGGACGTGTACTTGTCAATTAAAACAAGTACAGTACCCGGAGGTCGAATTGACCCATCGTACAACGTCCTAGTCTCTCACACCACTTATGTTGTGTGTGTTAATTTTATACATGAGTGGTGGGACGTACAGTTTAAAGTCGACTCCGAACAACAGATTTTTGAGAAACTTTTCATGGCAATTTTATTTATTCTTAGAGTTTTTTGCCAGAAATCTGCTGAGAGGAAGTCGCCGAAGAAATACTTTTTGTATTTTGTCTTGCTGTCTGGCCTGGGGTTCGAACCCTGGCTTTACGTCTAATAAGCCAACACACTACCTACTAGACTACGGCGTTAATTTTATCCAAAAGTGGCGGCGCCTACAGTTTACAGTCGACTTTGCACGATAGAGTTTTTGATAAACATTTTCATGGCAATTTTTGGCCAGAAATCTGCCGAAGAAATATTTTTTTTTTGATATTTTGTTTTGTTGGAGATATCTGACCAGAAGTTTGAACCAACATTTTACCATTTTACGAAGACTGCGAAAATATGAAGAAGACCTAGAGGTCTATACAAAAGTACCACAATAGGAATTGAAATTCAGTTAAAATATTTGGGTAACTTGAGACGGACGTCAGCCATTATTTCTAACTATAAGAATTTTTAGCAACACCTGGCAACCTTAAATTAAATCAATGCTTGCATTTAAAAAACATGATACCATGAATCAGCTGTTTTGCAAAATGAAAAATTAACATTTTTAGACACAGGGTTGGCAATTATTAATTGAATTTGAAATAATAATAAATTAGCATTCATTTCGTATACTTTCCTAGCAAATACGAAAAAAAATTACTACACAATCATTACTTTATCATTAAGTGGTTAAGAACACATATCTCATATCCATCCAATGTAATAATAAAAATAAAAACAAAAAAGAATTTCAAATTAAATTAAACTTATCAAACGTTTAGGGATTGAAATGTAAAGAGAGAAACCACTCCTCTATTTCAACAAGTAGACATTTTTTAAACTTGAAATAAAATAAATAGAAAAAAATTAAAAGCAAACAACTTGAAATATGAAAATAATTTTCAATTTAAATAGTGAAATATATAGTGGCCGAGAGGGGGTACATATATGATTATAGCTTTACTATCAGCAAACTGTAAGGGAAAGGAAATCAATAGCAATCATTACCTCGAGTTCAGTAATTTATTTTGTATTTACAAAGTTTCAAAATACTCTTCTATTTGCTTTAAAAAAAAACCTTTAATTTTCTATAATTTAATAAATAATCCGTTAATAAGCCCCTTAAGCCCCTCTCTCCCCCTAATTACTAGCTACTATTTTCAGGTTTGATTAGCTGCTGATTTACAATACAATTCAAATTTCAAATATTTGTCTCATTAGGTTTTTAAAAACAGAAATATGCCAGTTTTTTTTCAACGACTTTCAGTTGAATTTTTACATTTTTTTTTATAAAAAAAGTAATTGAAAAAAATAGTTTGTTTTTATTATTGTTATACGTTATTATTTATTATATACCTACGCCTCTCCTATATTATTAAAAAAAAGAAAAAACAAGTCTAGAAAAGAAGCCAGTGTAAAGCAAGTAAAATTGTAAATAAATGATTGTTAATTAAATTGCATATACGATCAAATAAAATAAAATACAAAATAATATAGGAAAAGAAAAACAAAAATAAAAACTTTAAAATAAATAAATACAAGCAAATATATATACAGGCACATACCCGTACAGTACAGATACCATACAGATGTTTGGAAAGTAGTGGCGACTTGCTTGGTTTTTTTTCTCTTTTTCAGTAGACATCGCACAATTATTTTATATTTTAAAAATCATTCATTATTTTATAAACAATTTCGAATTGTTATGGCATAAGGCAACTTAAAAACGCTCTAAAAGTGTATTTTTTTTTGATTGTTTAAAAATTAGCAACAAACGGTATTAAAATGTAGAGTAGTAGATTCAACCCCAAGCTCAAACATCTCCAACAAAACAAAATAATGAAAAAATATAGTTTCGGCAACTTCCTCTCAGCCGGTTTATGGCAAAAGCTCTTAGGGCCATTATTACAACTTGGCGTTAAATTTGGATTTAGTTAAAGGTAACTTTAACTAAAGTGAACTTTAAAGTCACCTTTAACTTCTTTTCGTTATTACAACCCACATATAAAATAAAGTTAACTCTTTCAAAAATATGGCAAAATAACGGAGTAATGACGATAAAACTGCTCACTTAAACAAGTGTTTTTAAACGCAGTGTTAACGACTGGCTGCTTTTTTTGTTGCTTTGCTCATTTTGTTATATTTAAAGTTGCCATATTGATAATGTTCAAATATAAACTTAACTTTAAAAGTTACTGACAGGATGATACTCCATTTAGCTTAACGCTCACTTCTACCTTATTGTCCACTTATAATAATGAAAAACAATTTATCTGCCGGTTTAAATCCTCCCTTTAGTTAACCGCAAGTTGTAAAATTGCCATGAAAAGGTTTCTTATAAATCTGGCATTCAGAGTTGAGTTTAAACAGTATGTGGTTCCGCCATTCATATATAATATTGAGACATAAATGGTGCGAGAAGCTAGGTTGTAATCCTGACTCAAGGGTTGTAATGAGCACTTATGTATGTATCACAGTTTTATTGCCTCTAAAATGCTAACAAATTTCTTGTGTGCCTTAATGCTAACAAAATTCTTCTTTTAAAGTCTACTTCAATAGTGTACGAAATTTTAAACTAAATACATGCCTATCTTGATCGATTTTCGATGTTTTGAACTTCCGAATAGAGCTTCTTAAACTTCTACGAGATTTCAGAATTTACATCATTAAGCGGAATTCTAAAGAAATTGGAACAAATTAATAATCTTCAGAAGTTTGTCAAAGAATGTCGTATAAGGTTTGATGCATGCACCTATCCATTCAAACTCCCGGAGTTTCTGACAATTCGTCGAATATGTGCAACACCAACACCATCTTTTCTATTAATTGAATTGCTAACTTCAATTTCGTTAATTTGTAATCAATGGAGATCAGAGAATCTATCATTTGGTGAACAATGTCCTTAAAAAAACAGCACACTCTCACAGCATTACCTTTCTGAGTGTCAAACCTAACTCTACTAATCTGTCTGCAAACCTTGATCTGCTTTGTCCAAAAGCTTTTTAGCTTATTGCTGGCGTATGTGGTTGATTTTAACTTCGATTGCAGCGATGAATCACAAATATATCGGCTGTAAAGAGTACTTTTCAAACTTTAGCAAAATAAACAAATATTTCCCATGCCAATGGAAATGTATAGAGTACCTCTTTATAAAAGAAATTTATAATGATAATAGTACCACTAATAACGTTATTAATAGTACTAATAATGGTATTTCTTTAGTACTTTTTAGTTAAATAAATGTCAATAAAACTTATTTTTGGCTAAAATCTTTAATGGCCAACAACCTTATTTGTAATTGATAAAAAAAAACTAACAATAATCAGGAAATACAAGAAGTTTAATAAACCAACTCACCACTTTTCTTCTACGTCCGCTTTCACATAGCATCGCAGTGATTGAACCATATGGCTTCAGCAGTCTCTACTATCCGCATTTAAAACCGATCCGATCGACTTTGTTGCGATTCGATGACGACACTTTAAACAAAACTTTTTTACGACACATACCGTCACTGTGATCCGTCATTATCCGTTTCAAAAACCGACCGACTTTAATACGATTCGATGACGACACTTTAATCAAAACTTTTTTACGACACATTACATTACTGTGGTCCGTCATTATCCGTTTTAAAATCCGACCGACTTTGTTGCGATTTGATGACGACACTTTAATCAAAACCGTTTTACGACACATAACGTCAATGTGATCCGTCATTATCCGTTTTAAAAACCGACCGACTTTGTTGCGATTCGATGACGACACTTTGATCAAAAATTTTTAAGATACATTACATTACTGTGGTCCGTCACTATCCGTTTCAGAAACCGACGGACTTTGATCACGCATAATGTCACTGCGATTGTCAAATCACATAGTATATCACCAGTATCCACTTTCAGTTTCAAAAACCGAGCGACTTTGTTGCGATTCGAAGACGACTTTTTGGACAAAACTTTTTTACGACTCGTAACGTCACTGTAAACCGTCATTATCCGTTTCAAATACCGACCGACTTTGTTGGGATTCGGCAACGACATTTTAATCAAAACTTTTTTACGTTTTTTTTTTTAATTCCCGCTTTATTCGATTGATTGTTCCTGGAGATATTTTAGAATCTGACATGACAATCGCGTTCACGTACGCGTCCATTTAATAATTCTATCCAGAAATTTAGGCATTTAAAGAAAGAACCTGCAAATGAAAACAAAAAAAAAATATTTATTGATTACATCTGTTATAAGCATTTAAATTTAGTTAAAGCGAGGCTTTAAAGAGTATTTTAAAAAATATTAGAACAAGTTTTTACATACTCAATTAGAAGGTGAAAAATACAATATTTGTTAATTAAATTCAATTTTAATGAAATTCTGTCAGTATATCCGTAAATATTTATTTTAAGAAAAAATTTTAATTCAGAAATATTCTTAATGTGTGACAATAATAGTTAATGTACATTTTAGTAAGAATGTTTATTCAAAAACAATATTCTATTCACTTATAGTAGACAATACAATATTTTACCCATGTGACACGTTTTAACTGTGCAAATTAGATGTGATTCAAGATAATCTGAATTAGAAAAAGTAAAGCAAATTAATTTAGTATGGCATGGATTTTTTATTCTACAAATAGGAAATACGAAAAAGAAGCAGAATTGTATTATTTTTGATATTTCTAAACCTCACCAACATATTTCAATTTTCCATAAAATCTTTTAAAAAATATAAAAATGTAGGGAATACGACTGAAATATAATGTTGAATGGTCTTCTTAACTGTTTAAAGTATAGTTTAAGCCTTACAATTGGTTTATTAAACGAATAACAAATGGCATGAATTTCTTTTTCTACAAATAGGAAATAGAAATAAACCTTGCTAACATATTTTTATTTTAATTTGATTTTTCTTAAAATCCTTTAAAAAGTACAAAAATATAGAGAATAGAACTGAAACGTCACTTAAATGTAGCTTTAAAGTATAGTTAAAGCTAACTTTAGGCTTAGAAATTATATATTAAACGAATAATTGTTGTTGAATACTATGGCATGGATTTGTTTTCTATGAATAAGGAGCTAAATTGTATTCTTTTTGCCTCATTAACTTATTTTAATATAATTTAATCTTTCTAAAAATACAAAAATATAAGGAATAGACCTGAAATGTCACTTAACAGTAGGTTTAAAGTACAAGATAAGTAAAATACTTTACTTAAAGTTTAATTAAAAGTATAGTTAAAGTATCTTTAAAGCATCTTTAACTATAATTTAAGTAAAGTAACTAAAGTATACTTTACTTTTAGAATAACTAAAGTATACTTTACTTAAAGTATAGTTAAAGATACTTTAAGGCTTACAAATGGTTTATTAAACGAATAATTGTTCTCGAATGCAATTTTAAGCAGTTTTTTAAGGTTTAGAAAGCTAACATAATTTTTTTTTAAATTCCCTCCCTTACTTCCCAAACCGTTTGTCACTGTGGTTATAACATTTGATGAAGTATTCTAGTCCGTAGTCGAGTAGGTAGTGTGTTGGCTTATTTGACATGAGGTCACGGTTCACAACCCCTTAGCCCAGACATCCCAAACAAAACGAAACATGAAAACATATTTTTTCGGCGACCTTTTCTCAGCATATTTCTGGCAAATACTCGGAGAGTAAATAAATTTTACCAAAGAAAAGTTTCTCAAAAACAAAAAAATTTCATTCGGAGTCCATTAAACTTTAGGTCCCGCCTCTCATGTATGAAATTAACACACACAACATACGTGGTGGGAGAAGCTAGGTTGTATTTCTAACTTAAGGTTTGTAATGACTTGGTTTGGCCACTACTTCCAAATCGATTGTGCTTACTATTACCAGGAAATGAAATATTTTTCAAAAAATCAATATCATAACCAAGGCCAAGTTTACGAAATTTTTCTCTGAACCACGTGGCTTTTTTCAAGCTGTTCTGCATTGTTATTCAAAATATTAATTCTCGATGTCACTATAATATTGGAAGACTAATTTAGGACCTTGATTAACCTCTTGTCAAATAAATTTTATTTCATTTCAAACTTTCCTTTAGTAAACTGTTACATGCCTGAATAATTTTTGGAGAAATTTTCCAATTTTTTTTTTCTTTTTAATTGAAATGTCTTGTTGCCTGAAATTAAGATCAAATCAAACAATTAAATTATTTTTCACTGTTTGTTTTTTTTTGTTTGCCCTTTAACATAATCATTCTGGTTGTTCAAACAATTTGATTGTGTCAAATGATTTTGAACAATGACAACAACAACAACAACAACATTTAACACACTGAGAAAAATTTCTACAAAAAAACAAAATTTCTAAAAAGTAATGTAACAACAGAGAGGTTTGAAGGCAACCCAAAAGTTTGACAGGCATTTGTGAATTGAAAAATTGTTAAAATTTTTGTTTTTTCAAACAACAGAGAACAAGAGACAGAGAGAGAGAGCCTCAAAAAAATTTGTATGAAAGCAAAATGTTTGGAGGGGACTTTTTGGTTGCAACAGACTTGTTGTTAAATTGTGTGTTTCATTGCTAAACTGAGTAGCGTGCGCAGTGTTAAAATTTTGTTTTGTTTGTTGTTGCCCGTAATATTTTTGTTGCTGGTTTAGTTTGATATGGATTTTAACGAAGTGGAGCCCGCCTTTCTGTTTTCAGTGAGACGGTGGCGCTTGTAGGGAATTGTATTGAGGGTAACGGCAAACGTTAGTCAGTCGCTAAACGGTAGTCGTCGCCTTAACTACCAACTCAAAACTATAATAATAAACTTAAGACAGCAGTGTGTAGTGTGTGTTTCAATAGTTGCGTGTTTAAAGAAATTAATTTCTTTTTGTCTAATATTTTTCAAATATTTCTTAAGTAATATTTTTCATTTTTTTTTTTGATTTTTTAAGAAAACAAATCAACAAGTTTTAATAACTATTAGCTGGGCGTTACCACATTGATTATCTTGTAATACAACAATTTAAGAACTTAAAAAATTCATAATTTTTAATATTGAAAGAAAAAAAATTGAATTCTAGCCACACGCCTCAACAAGTCAATTGTCAAAATAAAGTAAATATTGAAAGAAAAATTTAAAAAAACTATATACTCGTACACATGTAAATATTTATAAACCAAACTGCATTATTAGTCGTTAGAAAAAGAAAATAAATAAATAAATAAATCTTAAAAAAATAAGAAAAAAATAAAATTAAATTAAATAAAATAAAATAAATATTTATACTCACAAGACTAATGTGAAAATAAGCAAAAAATAAAAAAATAAAAATAAAATCAACAATAATTGTAAATATTTACAATTACATTATGACTCAAAAAAATAAATTCTCTAAATGTGTATGTACGTGTGTGTCTAAATGTGTTTGCAATAATAATAAACAATATTAACAAGAATAATAATACGAGTAATAATAATAAAATTAAATATTAATTTTAAATCCACCACAGTGCTTAACAAATATTTACAGTCTTTAATAAAAAAAAGAAAAATACGGGAAAAAAGCCCTACTCTATCCACGCTTTTTAAAGGACATCTGTTCACATCTTACCGGGCAGCATTAGATAATATTGAAATTCCTCTAATACTGTCAGGTAAAGATGTCGTCCGGGTCCTTATTCAACATATGAAAAAACAAACATCAAATTTTTATTAAGAATTATAAAAAAAAACGAAACTTAAGTGTTAAAAAAAAATAAAAAATTTTGCTTTTAAATTAAAAACAATTTTTTTTAAGTGTAGCCACTGCCAACTTCACTACAAACTCATCGTTTTCTTTGACAATACAAATGATTTCATACTGTTTACAGTCCGTTACTCAGTGAATTCATTTCGTATAATTTAAAATCCTTTGGAAACATCTCTTGCGAAAACCTTATACAAAATAAATGATGAATAACCGACGGAACAACCAACCAATAACCGGTGAAATTGACAACCAAGTTTTAAGACATGAATTCATGTGTAATAATATACAGCAATGCCCGTTTACAATGCATCAAATGCAATTTATATTGTGGTCCTACATACATACATACATAATTGGCCATTGCAACCCTTCAGTCAGGATTACGGCTTAGCTTCTCACACCACTCATGTTGTGTGCGTTAATTTTATACGTAAGTGGCGGGACCTACGTCGACTCCGAACGACAGATTTTTGAGAAACTTTTCATGGCAATTTCTTCATTTAATCGCACAGTTTTTTGCCAGAAATCTGCTGAGAGGAAGTCGCCGAAGAAATATTCTTTTTTCATAATTCGTTTTGGGATACGAACCCGGGCTTTACATCTAATAAGCCAACACACTACCTACTAGACTACGGCGACTCAAAAAAACTATCTGTAGCAGTTCTGGTTTCGCTTGACGAAGCATTATCGGGATTTTGACAGGTGGCTGATTACCGCGCGAGGCAAATTTTATTTGAATTCAATCAATTATGAATTCAATCCTTCCATCAAGTCCTTCACACTTCTAACGTGTGATTATTTAAGCGTTAAAAAAAACAGAGAAAAATTCCTAAGTGATTGGAATGTTTAATGTCTGCCCATGTAATTTTTGAAGATAATTTCATGTAAATATTACCGAAGGCTACTTTCCATTCCTGAGCTGTAATTTTCGCATACACATACATATAATTGGTCATTACAACCCTTCAGTCTGGATTCCTAGCTTCTTACACCACTTCCTAGTGTGTGTTAATTTTATAACACGAGTGGGGGACCTATAGTTTTAAAGTCGATTCCGAACGACATAATTTTTTTGAGAAACTTTTCATGGCAATTTTTTATTTACTCTCGGAATTTTTGCCAGAAATCTGCTGAGAGGAAGTCGCCGAAATACTATTTTTTCTCTCTTTCTTCTCCCTCCTTGGTTCGATGGAACTTGGTCAGTACAAAGATTGCGTTCCTCTGTGGCGTTACAACCGGCCGCTATGCGTGCTCAAGTGAGCTTTTGGTATGGAAGCTACCACACTAACCTACCTAACTACTATTTTTTCATATTTCCTTTTGTTGGACTTGTTTGAACGGGGGTTTGACCCGTGGCATCAAGCCAACACACTACCTACTAGACTACGGCGACTTCCTTTGGCATACTTTTTACTATATTTCAATCGGTATCTCACCAATGGCTGCCATAATGTTGTCTTCCGGAGCAGGACTTATCTCTGGTTTGTTCCTTTACACGAGGGTCTTCAAGTGCTGCCACAAAAATTAAGTCTACTTGGTCATATCGCACGTTATTAGCGGCCAACATAAGAGATCAATTGCTCATCAAACTCACCCTCAATAGCTTCACGGAATTGCGTGCGGCATGCCATAATAGTAACGTCTTATTAGAACTACGTTTCAATCGTTCCATTTTGGATTCAAGGTTCCTAAGTAAATTCTTCGAGGCGGTCGAATGATACAAATCCAATTTCTAAACAACAGCGGCAAATTTACACTGAGCGCGTTGCATACTCTTTGCAAGCAGTTTGATGGATTAATATGCAATAAACTGAAACTGGTGCGAAATTTGGTAATACAGAGTTGCCTGTTCGGTGAGTTTGATTATGACGACCTTACGAAACACATTCCGCGAATTTTCATACTGAAATTCAAGGATTAACAACTATTGGAAGTCTATTCATGGTGAATGAGCAAAGCTTACTAACTTTTGACATTACCACACATGCCACGAAGCTTCCTTTTACAATGAAAATCAAATTAGCAGTTTACACTTGGAAGTTGGGAGTTGGAGTCTGTACTCCTGAAGAATGAAAGCAAAGGACAACAACAGATAGAATGTGCAATGCCTCTGCTGCTGATGCTGAATCACTTCAAAAGTGGGTGATATTGGCAAGTGGATTACGTACGACAAAAATAAAAGAACACGACATGAACATGACAAGATATGGTGGCGCACTCTTTGGGCAAGCCAATTAGTGACTTAGACGAGCTGGCTGGATAACTTGTACTATTCTTCTCTTCTTCTCTTCTTTGACCGATATCGACTTCTTAAGATTTGAAGATTCAATTCTGGTGCCATACTTGTTTCTCATTGGGTTTCTCATTCTTTAATGTCTAGTATTGTTCGATACTAGCAGCTATGCTTCACTTCGGTACAATAGAATTCACTTTATCAACAACACATGGGTATAAAATTTTAAGCCCCGGTTAGGCAATCGTTCACGCAACGTAACGGAACATACTTTCGTCTTTAGAATATGAAAAGCAATGAGAGCGTTTACCATTACATTGCTCTTCATATGATAAAAACGAACGTACATATGTATGCTCCATTACGCTTCGTGACCGTTTGGATAATCAGGACTTTAAACAGAATATTTGTGAACTTTTCAATACTAATTGCAATCGTACGAACACCGTTCTCACTGCGTTGAATCTGCTGTTTATATAACAGAAAAAGAACGATATTCTGTGTGCTAACATTGTTTCCTCATGAGCCTTTGATTTTTTTGATATTTACGTTAAAAGCACACTCTTGGCGACCTAAATAGAAAAATTCTTCGACACTCATTGCTCATTTTAAACATTGCTCTGTATGTAGGGCATACAGTGAGGTGCACAAATGAGTACATGTTTGTACTTTGGACGTTTTTTATTGAATAAAATTAAAAGTAATAATGAAAACTTCAAAAGTTTTTTGTCATTTATTTAGCATTTAGTGATTAACAAAACTCGTTGAGCAAATATTTTTTGGAACTTATCGAACAAAAATCAATTTCTATTAAAAAAAATGAAGAAACTCTTGAAATCAACTTAAGATAGTATTGTAGCTTTGACAAGGAAATTTCTAATCAACTTAGAGTTAGTCAGCCAATAGTCATCAGGGTTCAAAAACGTCGTTCTGTTGTTCCCAAGCCTCAAGTCAGAGGTCGTAAAAAACTACTAACTAATGCAGATGCTTGTCTAATGCTAACAAAAATGAAAAGGAACAAATTTTTAACACCAAAAAGAAATTTTTTGGCAATCGGGAATACCGTTAGTCGATGAATGGCAAGAAGAGTTCTTAAAGATGTTGGCTATACCTTAGCAATCAAAAAGAAAAAACCTGCACTTTCGGCTAAAAATGTAAGGACACGGTTAAAGTTTGCCAGAAAACACAGAAATTGGACAGTGGATGACTGGAAACATGTGATCTGGCCAGACGAATCAAAATTTAATCGTTTTCAGTTCAATGGTAAGCAATATTGCTGGCGTCGGCATTGGGAAAGCATTCAAAGACACCATATTAAGGAAACGATGAAACACGGTGGAGGAAATGTCATGGTATGGGGTTGCTTTACATGGTGGCACCTCGAATCACTGCAAAGAATTAATAATATTATGAAAAAAGGAGATTTTTGAGATTTTGGTAGACCCATCATACCGATTTTGTCGACAAGAGCGCCTATCCTGTGGAAGGAGTACTTTTTCAGCTGGATGGTGACCCCAAACACACCTCCAAAGTCGTTAAAGAATGGCTTAGTGAGCAAAATTTTTAATTAGTGCAGTGGGCAACACAAAGTCCTGACCTCAATCCGATTGAGAATTTGTGGTCAATCGCGAAGAGACCGTTGGGCCCCAACCGATCAGCCCCAATCAATTAGATGACCTTTGGCAACGGATTCATCAGGAATGCACAAATATTCCGAAAGAAATTATAGAGAATTTGGTGGAGAGCATGCCAAGTCGTGTAAATTAGGTTTTACATAAATAACAAGGGTGTGTTTGGACTAAATATAAAAAATACTCGCATTCCCTAAAATTTTGAAATTGTGCAAAATTGAGTACATCCGAGTTATTTTCCTTTTGATTGTTTTTTTTAGAATTTGATCATTTTAGTTTTGAAATTTATATTATTTTGTTAAGTACTAAATACTAAATTAAAAATGAAAAAAATTTTTGAATCGCTTTATCACTTTTATTTTTATGCAATTAAAATTGCTCAGAGTACAAACATTTACTCATTCGTGCACCCCACTGTACATAGAGGAGCTAAAAACCTTTAAAATTTTCTTCTGATGTCTACATTTACGATAACAACTTTTTTATTATTAGCAGCCGTTTTCTCCTTCATTTTAACTAACAATTGATGGTTATCGACAACTTAAAAAATTTACAATTAACAGTAGGTTTCAAAGTACCAATTGCAGTGGACGCAATATCATGTTTTTATTTCGTTTTTTATTTTCTAACAATAAAATTTGAAACGATAGTGCTCGATAAACTTTATTTTTATTATTGGTAGGCAATACCATAAATAATCATCAGCAGCTCCTTTCTGTAAAACAAGTGAAATAAAAAAGCAAAGAATAAAAATTTAAACGCGATTAAGAAATTCTAAAAGAAGCACGGCCTCACTTGTTGGATGGTATTATGCCCCAGCCTTCCTATTATAGCAGGACGATCTAGCCTTTAATATTTTATTCCAGAATAACACCGTATTATTGGCTTATCGCATTCTATCCCAATGATGAGGGATACCATTCGGTCTGTTTTGGCTTAATTTCAGAATTTATTTCTATTCCTAGACAAACCATATTTCTTATTCAAGTTACGTAGAGGCCTTTTCTCTCTAGGCTTTAAGCGGACGTTCCGAAATCATTGCCACAAGTTTACAGATAAAATTGATCATTACAGCCCTTCAGTCAGGATTACGAGACCTAATTTCAGAATCTATTCCTACTCCTCGGCAAATCATATTTCTTATTCAAGTTACCTAGAGCGTTTTTCTCCCCGTACTTTGAGCGGATGTTCTGAAATCATAGCCCCAACTTTACAGATATAATTGATCATTACAGCCCTTCAGTCAGGATTACGAGACTTAGCTTCTCACATCACTTATGTTTGTTGTGTGTATTAATTTTATACACGCTTGGCGGCGGGACCTACAGTTAAAAGTCGACTCCGAACGACAGATTTTTTGAGATACTTTTCATGGCAATTTTGTATTTACTCTCGGAGTTTTTGCCGGTAATCTGCTGAGAGAAAGTTACCGAAAAAAAATATATGTTTTCTTCATATTTCGTTTTGTTCGAGATGTTTGGGTTTTGAACTGTGGCCTCACGTCTAATAAGCCAACGCACTAGCTAGTACACTATGACGACTACAAGTTTACATGTATTTAAAATTGGCAGATAATAAGCCTAAGTAAGTCCTCGACTATCGCCAAGCGAGTGGCAGGCAGCCTTTTCTTGCAAAAGTCTATCATCCCGACCTATATTATCTATTAGTTGAGATTGGCATAGCTCACTTGGGTGCTAAAGTTTCTGTTGTCATACCGATTATACTGATTCCATAATTTATATGTAACTCCAGAGTGACATATCTTAACCATCCTGACGCCTGATAATTTCATAAAGGAATGAATGAATTTTATTCAAAACACCTTTGGTTAGACGAGTTCTGTTAATAACAGACTTTGCTTCAAATTCCCAAGTGAGAATTCTAGGCCTTTAGGCGTTTATACCCAAGAGTCTCATTCTGACTTCTAAGATGTCCTGGTAATGGATTCCATTGAAGCTCTGGCTATCTGCACTACAAGCAATCGCTGTTCTTACCACAGCTAAAGACCGAATTGCCGTTTCACTGTCAATAAACGTGTGTGTATTATCTCGCAATGCTTTGATAATGTAGTCGAAAAGTCTTTCGGTCCTAAATTAACAACGGAATCGGGTCTGGTAAGTGACAATTTAGGTTAGAGGACGTGTACTTGTCAATTAAGACAAGTACAGTACCCGGAGGTCGAATTGACCCATTGTACAAGGGACAATTTAAGAACCAACGATTTTACAGTCGATATGTCAATGAATACATACATACGAAGTGTAAACCAGTATCATAATAGGATCCATCCAATGTCCTCGTTATAAGACTAGATAAAACCGGATCTAAGTTGCAGAGAGTGAATAGGGAGATCCATTTCAACTATGAGTTATAGTTCTACACTACCATTGCTCTTGCCGCACTTAGGTCCATTACTACAACTTGTCGTTAAAGTTGAGTTTAGTTAAAGGTAACTTTAACTAAAGTGAACTTTAAAGTCACCTTTAACTTATTTTCGTTATTACAACCTAATGATAAAATAAAGTTAACTTTATCAAAAATACAATTAAACAAGATATTTTAACGCAATGGCAACGATGGGCTTCGTTTTTTTTTTTTTTTTGTTATTGTTGTATTTACTCATTTTGAGCTTGCCATATTATATATTATTTTCAATATGGCATCTTCAAAAATAAAGTTAACTCTAAAAGTTACCGGTAGGATGATCCTCCCTTTAGCTTAACGCTCACTTCAACCTTATTGTCCACTTATAATAATGAATAATAATTGATCTGCCCGTTAAAATCCTCCATTTAGTTAACGGCAAGTTGTAATAATGGCCCTTAGTCGCATAACCTTGTCCACAGCGAGTTTTACCGCCAATATGTCTGGTGGTAGCCAGTTAAGAACAGTAAGATAATGTAGTCTTAGATAATGTAGTTCAAAGTCACTGTCTTCGTAATACGCTAGAACTGGGTGGTTTGATGAAACCTTTAGTCCAATGCCAGCCATCAAAATGCGCCTCCGTTAAATAGAGTTGCTTGAAGTATACGTTTCTAATACTGTTGCGTTCTTACAACAGTTAAGATCATTTACTGTCTTAGAGGTTTTAGATTTCGTAATCATTGAAATCGCCGTAGTCTAGTAGGTAGTGTATTGGCTTATTAGATGTGAGACCTCGGTTCAAACTCCAGACCAGACAGCTCGAACAAAAAGAAATATGAAGAGAAATATTTCTTCTTCATGTCGCCAAAAATTGAAGAACAGGTTTCCCCTCTTGCTTGTCTCTAACAGCTCCAGCAGAAGTCGATTGCCGTGTATCCAAGAGCAAAACGTGATTGTTCATAATGCAACGTCCAATCAGACGTCAGACTCGAACAACCATACAGAGCGTGCTCCTTTGGAGTTTAAGCAGACATACCATGCGCCATTTATTTAGCTTTGGGCAGATTTATTGCGCTATTCTGTCAGGGTAGACATAAAAACAAATATAAATACTCTCCGATTGGTCAAATTTAAAAGTTTGTGGGCGCTTAAATTTTTCAAGTGGTCTTATAAGGGGTCTTTCAAGGGGTCATCACGAACGAAGATATCATTACATACGAAATTAGGCATTCAAATCAAAATGCATTTCGTGCACTTCGAGATTTTTTTTTTCACGGGAGACCAAATGTATCCAAAATCGGTAGAATTATATGCAAATTTCAGCATACAGTTGTATACGATAGGCAGAAGAGCCGTGTCAATAATATCGTGTCCAATAATTTAACATCTCATGAACAATAGTGATAAAAATTTTGAATAAGGATTTGAATTTACACGCGGACAAGGTTCAATTGACACAGGAGCTATGGCCTACTGATCATATCAAGTGTTGCCAATACGCCGAATAGTTAATTGAACAGGCAGAAGTGAATGGTGACTTTACAAAGAACATTATCTTCCGCGACAAGGTATACTTTTAACGCAGTGGATTCGTTAACAAGCAGAATTCCTATATTTGGGCAAATAAGCATCTACGAGAGATTATTGAAAAGCCGATACACATCGGTTTATAGGTTAGGTTAGGTTAGAGGACATGTACTTGTCAATTAAGACAAGTACAGTACACCGGAGGTCGAATTGACCCATTGTACAACGTCCTAGTTTCCCACACCACTTATGTTGTGTGTTTTAATTTTTATACATGAGTGGTGGGGCCTACAGTTTAAAGTCGACTCCGAACGACAGATTTTTGAGAAACTTTTCATCGAAATTTTTTTTTTACTCTCAGAGTTTTTGCCAGAAATCTGCTGAGAGGAAGTCGCTGAAGAAATACTTTTTCGGCCAAGCAGTTATCGCGAACAGTGTTCGCTATTGCAAGATGACAACGGACTTCTTGTGGCCAGAAATTTAGAATATGGACTGGAATGATATGTATGTCCAACGAAGCAATGACTTTTTTGCACGAGAAGTTCAATTTCCGTGTTATCTTACCTCGTGGCGACGTTAATTGGCCAGGTCGTATCTAGTCGTGATTGAAGGGTTGTAATGACCACATATGTACATATGTATATGTACACACAGTTACTAAAATATACATACGGTTAACAAATTTCAGAAATTTTTTAACCAATACGTTTTCGTTGAAAATCTGCACAGGCCTGCACAGGCCCACAAAAGTTAATAAATTTCAGAAATTTTTTAACCAACCAAGACCGTCTTCAAATCGAGGAAAGTTGTCCGGCAATTATAAAGATTTTCAACGAAAAGAGATTGGTTAAAAAATGTCTGAAATTTGTTAACCGTGTGTATACTTTTGTGGCTGAGTATATGTAATCAGTTTAGTTTCCTATCCAATACGAGTCCAAGATATTTGGCTTTGCTCTCTCCTAGCAGCTCCCAATGGTAAGATTTTCAGAACTTTCCATTAAAACTTCTCTTAAAACGAATTATAGAACAGGGCAGATTAATTTAGAATTTCAAATTAATTAAACGATCATTTCGAAAAGGCCATTTGAGGTTCATAAAATTTTCAAGCAGGCTATTTTAATGATAAAGGGTACAAATACTACTTAATTTTAGAATTACAAAAAAAAAAGAAAAAAGAAAACAACAACAAATTTTATTATACGAATAAAATTTCTATCGAACAGGTTTCTATTTTTTTTACTGTTTTTACTGTTTTTTCTCTTTTTTTTTGTCATAAAACTTTAACTCATGATAAATTAAAAATAAAAGTAAAATTAAAAACAACAACAACAGCAGCAGCAATAATAGAAGAAGAAAAAAATATCATGTTTTTTTTTTTGTTGTTGTGTATTTAAAAATATTTTTAATGGTTTTTACTAAGATTAAAAGCAACAACAAACAACTCTACCAGGTTTACAACACTTATTGTTTTTTCTTGAAGTGTTTTGTCAATAGAGCGGCCATAAAAAAAATCTTTCAATTTGTCTGTCAAATTTTTGAGAAGTTTGAGTTGAATTCATTCGTTTTAAAATTCCATTTCAACCAGACGATCTACTCCACTCAACACCATCAGCAATCAGCAACATCATCATCAGCATCGTTATCATCATCAGCAACATCATGAACATCAGCCTCATGTTTCAACTTTGAAATGTTTAATGTTTCACTGTCTAGGAAATACATGTCAATACTCATCGTGGCTTTTTTTTTGGTTTTTTGTTTTTCTCTTTGTAAACTTCACGTCACATATGTTTTTGAATTTCAATTAAAAAAATGCAGAAAAAAGAAAAAAATTATAAAAAATAAATACAAACCAAACCGTCAGAACCGATCATCTAATACCCGGCTTTCCACAGCGGCCTTTCTGGTTAGATTCGGGCATTCGGGCATAGAAAATCATTACAGGGACATTGGGAATCTGATTTACGGAGGCTCTAGACGCTCTTCTGAACTTCAACTCGTTGTATATGTTAGTAAGACCTTGTTAGACAGGTCTGATGATCCTGTGCTTGACAGCTCCTCACTTTCTTACAGGGGCAATGAGAATCTGTTTTACGGCGGCTCTAGACCCTCTTCTCATTTTCAGATCGTTGCATACAATGCCATGGGAAACAGGTCTTATGCGAGATACTTCAGGGAGCATCGTTATCTGATGGATCGTGTGGCTAACAGCTCCTTCCGTCATTACAGGGTCAATGATGATCTGTTCTACGCTCTTCTGATTTTCAGCTCGTTCGATATGTTAGTAAGACCATGGTAGACAGGTCTGATACGTTTTGTGGCTAACAGCTCCTTCCTTCATTACAAAGGCAATGATAATTTGTTATACGACAGCGTTAGACACTCTTTTGTATTTAAGCTCGTTGCCTATGTTAGTAAGACCATGGTAGACAAGTCTGATTCGAGATTCAACAGAAAGCATCGTATTCTGATAGATCCTGTGGTTCACAACTCCTTCCTTCATTACAAAGGCAATGAGAATCTGTTCTACTGCGGTTCGAAACACTCTCTTGGATTTAAGCTCGTTGCCTTTGTTAGTAAGACCATGGGAAACAGGTCTGATGCGACATATTTCAGAGAGCATCGTAACCTGATGGATCATATGGCTAACAGCTCCTTCCTTCATTACAACGGCAATGGGAATCTGTTCTACGGCGGTTCTAGACACTTTTCTGAACTTCAGCTCGTTGCATATGTTAATAAGACCACAGTAGACAGGTCTGATACAAGATTCAATAGAAAGCATCGTAACTTGAAAGATCCTGGGCAATGACAATCTGTTCAACAGTGTCGCTAGACGCTCTTCTGAACTTCAGCTCGTTGCATATGTTAGTAAGACCATGGTAGACAGGTCTGACACAAGATTCAACAGAGACCATCGTAACCTGTTAGATCCTGCGGTTGACAGTTCCTTCCTTCATTACAAGGGCAATGAGAACCTGTTCTACGGCAGTTCTAGACACTCTTCGGATTTTCAGCTCGTTGCATATGTTAGTAGGACCACAGGAAACAGGTCTGATACGAGATTCTTCAGATAGCATCCTGACCTGATGGATTGTGTATCTAACAACTCCTTCCGTCATTACAGGGGCAATGAAAATTTGTTCTAAGGCGACTGGGAGCTCTTTTTTGAAAACCAAGCCGACGAATTCGAGGAGAGACAGGTCTGATACCTGATTCAAAAGAAAGCATCGTAACCTGATAGGTCGTGTCGCTATTAGCTCGTTACAGACCCGTTTCCTGGGCAAGATAATCAAACTTAATAATTTTGAGGAATGCTTGCAATGGGGCTGGATAATAAAAGTGAATGAAGCAATTGGAAGCTTCTCACAAATAGTGAGACGGAATCAAGTGCGTTCGACTCCTTAGTGAAATATAAGGAAACCATGGGAAAACTCGATGGCATTCCTCAGAGAGGTCTATCAGACTCACGTTGCCATCTTTAGTGAAATATACGGAACCGATGGGACAAGTCGATGGTATTCATCAGAGCCCCGATGAGATGTTAAATTATTGGACACGACGACGAGTCGAGGTTGACAGCTTTCTGCCACCCTATTGTGAACGACAGCAATTTTTTCCGCATAACGAACTGGGCAAGCATGCCCAGGTGTTTTTACATTTCCTACAGAACCTGTTTACTGAAATTTGGGCACAATTCTAGCGATTTTGGATACATTTGGTCGCCCAAAAAAAAAAAAAATACGAAGTGCACGAAATGCAGTTTGATTTGAACGCCTATTTTCGCATATAATGGTAATCACAATAAATTCAGGACCCTATACTGTCAGTTAGAGGGCCCATTGAAGGAAGTAAACGCCCCCAAACTATAAAGTTTGACCAATAGGAGAGTAATTATATACACAATTGGTCATTACAACCCTTCAGTCAGGATTACGACCTAGCTTCTCACACCACTTACGTTGTGTGTGTTAATTTTCTGCATAAGTGACGTCGGGGCCTACAGTTTAAAGGCGAGTCTGAACGCTAGATTTTTCGAGAAACTTTTTCATGACAATTTTTTATTTACTGTCAGAGTTTTTGCCAGAAATATGCGGAGAGGAAGTCGCCGCTGAAGAAATTTTTTTTCATATTTCGTTCGTTTTGTTGGAGATGTCTGATCGGGGAGTTGAACCGCACTACCTACTAGACTGCGGCGAATTCATAGAGTAATTATATCCATAATGATACACACATCGTTAGAGATTCGGCTAAAGCTGCCCAACTGATTGATTATGTATCATTTCGTTCTAGGGCAATTTATTTTGTAAGTGAATTATGAGCTGCAGCAATAGACTTACTTACTTAATTATCCATTAACAACCCGATTAACGGCTTTCGGCCGGCCGTAACACATCCTTCCAGGCGCCTGTGCTTCATGCGCGCCTACTCCAGCCAATCGATGACAGGGCTTCGCTTCCGATTTGGTCCTTCTAATGCAAACAAGGTCGTCCTCCTCCATTCGAACGACATGGCCGAGCCAGCGCAGCCGCTGGATGTTAATACGCTGCACAACGTCTATGTCGTTGAGGAGCTCATACAACTCATTGTTGGATCGGATACGGAAATCATCACCAACTCGCACTAGACCCAAGATCTTACATAGGACTTTTCTCTCGAGTACTCTCAAGGTGGCTGCATCAGTGCTGAATAGGGTCCATGCCTCTGCGCAATAAAGAAGCACGGGGAGGATGAGCGTTTGGTACAGTATTAGTTTTGTCGTACGAGAGAGGTCTCTGCTACTCAATTGCCTATTGAGACCATAGTAGCACCTATTGGCAAGAGTAATCCTGCGCTTGATCTCCAGACTGCCATCAGCTTTGGCGGTAACCGCGGAGCCAAGATAAACAAATTCCTTGACTATATCGAAAGTATACTTAACGGGCCGTAATCTGAGATCCAATACGCCGCAAGTCTCTACTTGTCGGTAACGTATACTTCGTTTTGCCCTCATTTACTGTCAGACCTATCTTAGTATATTTTCTTAGTTTCTATTGTCAAGAGGGTCGAGAGTTATCCTAAAAATTATTAGAAGTTATTGCGCAAACGGATATTTTTCCCGAGAGAGGCAATGTGCTGCAAATAAAGCTTCAAATTTCACACAAAGATTATGAATTATGCTTGTCATCAAACTGTAATCTCCTCTTCAATAGATTTTTTAGCAAAGTAATGCAAAAACGATAGCCTATCGCGTAGAGTATGATAATCACAAAACTGACGCTGCTAATGACGGCAAAAAAAACTTGAAATTCCTTTTTCAAATAGAGTTCTGTTGCGTTGCGTTTAACATTTGACATAAATTGGACAAGAAATTATTTATTTAATGATAACGTACGTTAATCCACATAGGCCCCAGCCATAAATATCTCAATCTCTACTCAATAACCCTCCACTTCACATTACTTGTAACTGACAAAGTAAAGGCTGGCTGTACTAATGTCGTGCGTGTATTTCATTGTATTTTATATGCTGCCTGCCTGCCTGACACTGACAGTTATTTTCAGTTTCAGTTTTGTCACTGACATCCAATCGGATTAGTTGTTTAACCGTATAAAACAAAAACAACAACAAAAAACCACCTGAAATATTTAACAAATATTTACAATCGTTTTTTTCGTCTTTGTTGTTGTTGTTTTTTCGTTTATAGATTAACTAACTAACTAAACTGATCGAAATGTTTAACAATTTGATTGTCAGTTGATAGTTTGTAAAGCCAAATCATTATTTTTTATGTGTATTTTTTTTTTGTTTTTTGTTTTTGTAATAAATTTTCCATTTTTTCTTTTAATTTAAAACCATTGATTACCATTTCTTCGTTGCTGACAAAGATTAAAATTAAACAACAACAAGAAAAAAAAACCAAGTGAGTTACAATTGATAGCCAGCCCGAGTAGTTTATTATCTAATAGAGGGAGAGCTGTTCATAATTTCTTATCACACACTTTGCTTAAACACTGCTTATGTCCATAACGTATGATTACGACAACCGTTAGACTGTTCGACGGTCGTCGTATTAGTTGGAAGATTATATTTTTCTATGGCTTACCACCATCAACTCTCTAATCTACTTCAGAGATAAAAATTATTTAAAGAGTTTGCTTTTAATGTTGAACATAGCAAGTGTTAAAATTTTTTTGATATGAATTTTGACACTTTCCATTAGACAGGGTTCGGCTATAGTCTCTTAAACCACTCGCTGACAATACTACTCTACCACTCTCTTTTAATTAATCCAAGCAAAAGTAAATGTTCATAAAATCTGTTATTATTTTTAGCCAGGGTTCGGCTATAGTCTATTAAATTATAGCACTCTTAAACCACTCGCTAACAATACTACTTTACTCTCTTCAATGTTTTTGGCGAATTCTTTAAAGAATTCTGACGAACTCTAAATTTTTATACTTTCCATTAGTCAGGGTTCGGCTAAAATCTATAAAATTATAGGCCTCCTAAACCACTCGCTAACAATACTACTCTACTCTTTTTTAATTAATCCCAGCAAAAGTGAAAGTTCATGAAATCGGTTAATATTTTTAGCCAGGGTTCGGCTACAGCCTATTAAATTACAGCACTCTTAAACCACTCGCTAACAATACTACTCTACTCTCTTTTAATTAATCCAAGTAAATGCTCATGAAATCGGTTAATATTTTTTGGCTAAATCTTTAGAGAACTCTGACAAACTCTAAATTTTTACACTTTCCATTAGCCAGGGTTCGGCTATAGTCTATTAAATTATAACTCTCTTAAACCACCCGCTAATAATACTACTCTACTCTCTTTTAAAAAAGCAAAAGTTAATGTTTATGAAATCGGTTAATATTTTTGGCGGATTCTTTAAAGAACTCTGATAAATTCTAAATTTTAATACTTTTCCTTAGCTAGGGTTCGGCTATAGTCCATTAAATTACAGCTCTCCGGAACCGCTCACTAACAATACTACTATACTTTCTTGTAATTAATCCAAGCAAAAGTAAATGTTTATAAAATCGGTTATCATTTTTAGCCAGGGTTCGGCTATACCAATATTACTAATACTACTCTACTATCTTTTAAATATTCCAATCAAAATTAACCGTTTACGAAAACGGGTAATATTTTTGTCGAATTCTTTAAAGAACTCTGAGAAACTCGCACCCCATCTATTGCTATGGATGAAATGAAGATTACTCCATTCCATTACAACATTTCAGTCAGGATTACGACCTAGCTTCTTACACCACTTATATATGTTGTGTGTGTTAATTTTATACACGAGTGGCGGGACCTACAGTTTAAAGTCGTCTCCGAACGACAGATTTTTGAGTAAATTTTTCATGGTAATTTTATTTACTCTCAAAGTATTTGCCAGAAGACTGAAGACGCCAAAGAAGTATTTTTCTAATTTCGTTTTGTTGGAGATGTCTCACCGTGGCCTCACGTCTAATAAGCCTACTAGACTACGAATCACTTACTTTTATAAAGGAAACTGTTAATGATAGGAATCAGAGCCTGCTGGCAAGTGGACTGAATCTTATTTAACTCATCAAACTCAAACTGTTTGCCATAGCAGTGTATTTTTAAAATGTTCCACAGGGAAAAAATATTGGCCCTCTACTGTTTTCTTTATTCATTAATGACTTGCATCATGTTATTAGGTTTTCAAAGATTTTAATGCACGCAGAGACGATGTAAAAATCTTTGTAACGTGGAACGCATTAGCTATCAAGCTAACTTATATTCTTATAATCATTCTACGAGCCTATATCTCTGGTACCAAATAACGTTCGACCGAAAGGAACCCTATTTTGGAATCCTTGATACCATAGCTATCGAGCCTACTAGGACCATCCCCTCCCCAAGTCAACTTTTTAGCCGATTTAGCCCCATTTATACAGGGCACTTAGTTTTTTTTACTCATTTAAAGAAAATAATTAGCTTCGTCGCCTATATATCTGGTCTCAAGTAACACCTAAGGGCACCTGTTGCAGATTTATTGATACCATGGACATATAGTGGAATACCTGCAGCAGGTCCCACTTTTCTACAATATCGACCATCGTACCCCAAAGCATGTTAACATAGTGAATTTTCCAAGCCCGATTTCTCAAATTCTAAAATTATTTGGAATATACCGTCAATTTGGGTTTTATTAGGCTACAATTTGTGTATAGTGGAATACCTGCAGCAAGTCCCATTTTGCCACAATATCGATCATCCTCCCCAGAAATTGTAAAAACAAAAAAATGCAAATTTTCAAAACAATTTGCGATTTACCAGAGAAGCTGTTCCCTCAGGAATGTGTGGGGCACAATTTTTGGAGTTTCCATTCTCCGATATCGTATATTTAGGTGACTTCTTCCATGACCATTTTTTTTTATATATTCTGTTAAACACTTAACATTGCTCTGTGAACTTTAACATTGACTCTGTTAAAAATTTTGGTTTTTGTCTTTGCTACTCGAATGTATTCAAATTGATCGAAAGTTTAGTTTTATATCGCACATTACGGGTATGATCAACAGGATTCCTCTTAGTACCTCAGCTAGTCAACATCGTGCATGCTGGATGACATTATGAGAAAAATTTGTTCAGACGTAAAACAAAATACATGGAGTATCTTATGTCAACTTGATGATGTAGAGGAGCATGAGGCTGATATTCGTTTATTCTTAGACAATATCTTCAACGTGCAAGCAAAATCTGGAAAATTTAGTGCGTAGTTTATACTTTGAAACCTCTACGTATGAGAATAAATAATGTTAACATGGAGAACATTGTATGACAAGATCTGCCAGATGAATACGTAATTAGCTTTTGTAATTTATACAATAAAGTGTGGAGGGATGAGGGTACAGAAACAGAAACGCCTTGAGGGGAAACAGCAATCAGTATGGAAACATACAAACATACAGATGAACATGAATCACGCTTAGAATATTCAACTCATGTGTGAAGTGAATTCCGTAGTATGAAAGTAAACCAAGCTAATATCGAACACCATTAAACAACGGTCACATGTACTCATCAAAGTTAGAAAAGTTAAAGAAATTGGATTGCCGCAGAGCCTATCCCTTATCGACGCTGCTGGTACTTTTGGATTTAAGCCCACTGAATAGGTAGTGCGGGCCAAAGATCTGGAGACTATAGTTAATAACAGGGAGACAAAGCTAACTCGATATTAATCAGGCAACATTGTTACCAAAAAAATCGAATCGCTAACAGTTCCTTCCTTAACTGTCCACCAGACTGTACCAGTGAACTCTACGATTTTGAGAAATGCTGCGCAACGAGACTGGTCAAAAAGAGTGAAAGAAATAATTTGGATGATCTATGCTCTATTAACTAAGAGAGACCATTCAGTGGTATTCTGATGAGTCAAAGACTTATAGTGGGTCAGTCACAAAGTGAAATATTCAAAATACATAAGAAAACTTTCAAGTTGCTTCCAAGTTTACTCCATCGGAAGATGTAATTCAATTCACCTCTGTTCTCCAAATCTAATAACCGCATATGGGCGGAAGGCGCTCATAAATGATGGCAAAGTATCCAACTCCACTAATTCATTGGAGTATCGTCGCAATGTGTCTTGTGTTTCGCATTTCTATCGCTCCGTTGTAGTGATTTTGCTAGAGCAAGATAAGGGGACTTGTTTCCAAGAATCCTGTATGTAACACTCCTCTTTCACGCAGAACACATACGTTTGTGGTCGCTTGTCCAGTGGATCGCACAAAAATTCGACAAAATTCGTTCTTTAGTCGGTCTTTCGTATGTGGAACTGCCTTGCTGCAGTGGTCTTTCCTGCCACTTATGATATAAACAGATTCAAATCTAGTGCCCACAACCACTACTACCTCTTTCCTCGTTCCAATAACTTATTTTCCTAGTTCCAACATAATGCACTGTTTGGGTAGGGGCCATACCCTGAGTGTTGGTAGATTTAAAAAAAAACGTAACAATGTTATCTGATAGCCAAACTGCTCTTCGCGTGCTCAATTTCTGTGTGAAGCTGAATCAGTTAAGTAGGACTGAGCCGCCAGTCACGTAGAAACTCGGTGCAGATTAGCTTGTGGAGAGGGTAGCTGCCACACCGCTACTGAAATCAGATTCTTTCTGTTGAAGAGGGTTTTAAAAGGGTGAGTTAGGCGTAAGAAAAATTGACGACAGTCTTCCCAACTCTAAGCAATTTAAAACAATCTTAACTTTCCTGGATTAATGACAGCAAGAAGTGATTTGGGTTATGCAACAGACTTTTGGGAAGAAAGGCGCATAACAGGGCATAGTAGCCTTAACGAACACTGGTTTTAGAATAGGGATCGATACATAAATTTCCTCTCAACAGATTTCTGGCAAAAACTCGGAGAGTAAAATAAAAATGCCACCAAAAGTTTCTTAGGAAAATGTATCATTCAGAGTCGACTTTAAAGTGTAGGTCCACCGCCACTCATGTAAAAAATTAACACACACAACATAGGTGGTGTGAGCAACTAGGTCACAATCCTATTGAAGCGTTGGAATGATCAATTATGTATGTATGTAAGTATGTATGATGAGAAGAACGAATCGCTGAACATATACTTGAGACCAAATGAGACTTTAAATGTACCTCAGAGGGAAACCCCTCGGCGTTTATTAAGTAATGGGCAGACAGAATGTGGGGGTACATGTAGGTTAAGGGCAGTAAAATAATTATTCAAAAAAAGTATAATGTAATGTAGGGTATCGAATAATCGGGCTAATGACAAGCTATTGTTACTTTTATTAAATGGATATGTATGTACATAAGCACCTGCAAGCAGAAGTTATTGACTTTTATGTCAGTCATAAACACAGTTGTATTCAAAAGTATTAAAAATAGATAACTCTTAACCGTTATTATATTAACACGAAAATGGGGTACGCTATACAAACATTTAAATTTCTTTGTGTCAAGATAAACAGTTCAAAAATTCTACGCCATATACTACACCACACATCATCATTATCATCATCATCAGCTGCCACTAGACAAGTGTGTTTTTTAAGATTTTTTTTTTAATTATAAAAAATTTTAATGAAATCTGATACTGTTTTGTTCTTCTCTCTCTCTCTCTCTGTCTCTCTATTGAACTTACGAACCCCTAGAAAAATATTCTATCAACAGTTTAAAGTTGAAGAAATCCAATGGTTTCCATCGATTTTTTGTCTGTGTTTTACACTCCATCATTAGAAACTAAACACGAGTGTATATTGAGCACACACATGTTTATTTTAACAGCTTGTGGGAAAAATTAAAATTTTAATATTTTTTATAATTGAAGATTGTCATAAAATGAAAGGAATAAAATTTCAAACTACTAAGACAAGTCCGACTAGAGAGCTTCCTGCACCGCCATTTTAATTCGAAAGTAATCCTTACATCGAAGAAGAATAAGGAGAAAAGGTAAAACCATTTACCACCTTCAATTATTTCAATTATCGATACACAGCGCCATCTGGTGTTATGTGCACATATCGACATGAGCCTAATACAACCTAACTTTTGGTTTTTAAATACTTTAACAAATCAGCTTCCATATCATATACACTAGCAAATACACGTAAGTATCGAGAATAATTGATTTTAAGGCCATCAAATTTACTCCCCAAAAAAGGGTATACAGTTCGGATGGCCGTTCCCTTGGTCCTTGCTACACTGCGGTGGAAGATTACTAACTAAAATTGCCAGAAAGATTTTTTATCACAAGTTTTGCAGATGAGTGGCATCTAAAGTAAACAATATAAAGTTTTCTCTGCAATATAGTCGCATGACAAGTACAAAAGTGATCGCGGATCAATAGGTCTCTCAGTGGATTTCTGGCAAAAACTCGGTGAGTAAAAAAAATCGCCATGAAACCCTTCATCCTGACGACCTAAGTTCTCACATCACTTATGTTGTGTGTGTAAATCGTATACATGAGCGGGCGGGACCTACAGTTTAAAGTCAATTCCAAACGACAAATTTTTGAGAAACTTTTCATGGCAATTTTATTTCTTCTCAGAGTTTTTTGGCAGTAGCTGAAGAAATATTTTTTCATGTTTCGCTCTGTTGGGGATGTCTGACCTGAGGTATGAATCGTGGTTTCACATCTAATAAGCCAACACACTACCTACTAGATTACCATCTCTTTTACAATTTTTTTATGAGACCAACACTCAGGGTAAGACCCCTATTATTGCAGTGCTTCATGGTAGAATTCAGGAAAGAAAGGAAAGAGAAGTGTATATATATTCTTCCCTATTTTTTCGAGAATTGCTTTCTAGTAATAACTATCACTTTTTCTTTCTATCGTGAGTAATCACATATAATGTCAGACAAACAATCAAACAATCACTAATACCTAGAGACTCTGGGCCACCTCGGCACTTGAAGTTCAGCACATTACCTACTAGACTATTGGGGCACCTATGCAAAGCGCTGGAGATTATTACCCTGCAAACTCTGACTTTATTTCCTAGTATCTCTGCAATTTGACTAACAATAGGTGCAGACTCTAACTTTATTTTGCCAGCTAGAGGAAATAGATTTTAAGATGATCGACTAAGGTTTTATTCTAAAAATGCTTATTTGAGTACCTATACTTCGTAACGTACAATAAAAAAGACCTCATTTCCTGAACTCCAACGTATAGGATTAGCCTTGTGTAACTGTTTGTTTAGCGTTTAACTTTTAAGGCTTCATCAGGATTACAGGGTATTGCTGACTAAAAGGCAGCTTAAGAGCTCTTGAGAAAGTCCTCTTAAAAGCCATTGAAAATGTTTCTAATGTTTTGAGCCAATTCAGTTACGAACAATTATTATCTTGTAAGACTGCAGAGCATCCGACTTGTCGTCTGCATTCATATCATCTGGCGCTGTCAAGTTTTTCAACAGTTTGTCAAAAATTAACACTTACGTGGTCTCTGTATGGCCAAGCAATTGTTGAAGTATATTTGAAGGTGTTACAAACATTAGGGAAAATTTAATACAACCCCTACAATTTGTACTGAAGTAGGGTATAAAAATATATGCGAGGAATTGAATCCATTAAAAATATTTGCATTTTACATGCAACCAACGAAACATTTACACACTTTTAACTGAAAAAATAATGTGGTAGCGTTACATACATATGACAGAAGGAAAAATGACAAATGCACTGAAAGAAAATTTAAAAAAAATTTAGAAGAAGAACCCTTCAAGCGGTCAGGCTGCATACATTAGTTCACGTTGCAATCCGCTGGGCGTTATATGGCCATAACAAATCGTCTCTAATTACGACAGCCTAAAATCAATGGTCCTATATCCCCCTATAGCCAGTGGCTTTTGCATTTTTCAAATATAGATTGCCCATATAAAACTTATGTACACTCTTCGGCGAATGTGATTCTATACTGTCACCGTCAAGACGTATTAATTGGAGTTTAGCCGTCTCCCAAGCAACAAGAGAATTTTAAGATTAAGATTATTACAACTTACCGTTAAAGTTGGGTTCAGTTAAAGGTAACTTTAGCTAAAAGTGAACTTTAAAGTCACCTTTAACTTTTCGTTATTACAACTTACAGATAAAATAAAGTAAACTTTTTCAAAAATATGGCAGTGCCGGAGCAATGTCGATAACACTTCTGAATTAAACAAGTTTTTTTTAACGGTTATTGCCATATTGAAAATAATATATAATATGGCAGGTTCAAACATAAACTTAACTTTAAAAGTTAAAAGTAGGATGATCCTCCCTTTAGCTTAACGCTCACTTCTACCTTATTGTCCAATTATAATAATTAAAAACAATTTATCTGCCTGTTAAAATCCTCCCTTTAGTTAACGGCAAGTTATAGCAATGGCCCTAAATGTCTGAATTACATTACCATAAACCAACTATATATGCCTTGGTCTGTACATAATTTAGATTTTCCTTAATGTATACATGTATGTTTTCCAGCAGGCAAAGATTAGCAGCACAATCTAGGTCCTTTAGCCTTCTGTTAAGTTTCCAAGTTATACCGCAAGGCTTGGATAAGGCATAATGTAACACACAATCAAGGAAAAATAGAAATACAGTGTGAGATAAAAGAGCACAGCCTTACATTACCAAACTTTTTACGGGAATTGGTCGACTAATGCTGCCAACGTGAAGAAAATGTTGTTATGTCAACTGTATTTCTAAGAGCCTCTAGCAAGCCAATACATTCCACATTACCACGTGTGTACCATAACTAAACACATGGTTTTAATGAAGAATAAAACGTATTTAATTTCTTTAAGTGTATCATACACATTGAAGCAGGTATTGTTGCTTGTAAAACTATTACAACGAAACATGATTAATAGACCTGACGAGGTAGGCAAGCAAATATTAAAATTAAAGACCCAACGATTATAACACAATAACATAGCCAACCCATTGTGCAAAATAAATACCATGTAGAACCGGAAAATAGACAAGACTGAACGAATTATCAACACAAAATGAGACATACAAACATGGCTTTGCACTGTAACAATTGCAATTTAACGCCAACTAAACTAAGCTAAAAAAAAATTGTTACAGAATTAGATAAAAACAACAACAGCAATATTTTCTTTAATGGAAAAATAATTTTTAATAAAATTTATAACAAAACAACATCTTAAGAGAGTAGTTTTTTTCTTTCTTTCTTTCTTTCTTTCTTTTTCATAAGATTTGCCACAGAAAAACAGAATAAAAATGGGAGAAGAAAACAAAAAGAGGAGAATAAAAATGCAAAACATGTTGATTTTGAATACTATGGACATACACGTACATACATACGTACACGTACGGCTGTTTAGGCTGCCTGTTAAATACATAAGTTTGTTGTTGTAATACTCGTAGACCCGCATTAATAATAATAAAGCCTGCTTTATTCACCTGTCGTTATCATCGTGGTCGTCGACGTCGTCGCCGTCGTCGTCGATGTCCACTTACACAATACGCGTACACGTACTACGTATGTACATAGTACGTTGCCTCAGAGTCCAGTTTAACACGCCAATACAATGTAAATTTAATAATAACACAGGTTGTTGCAATGATGGTTGTGTGTGTGTATTGCTGGTTGCAACATCATAACGATGTTGCACGTATAAGTATTTAAATAAAGATCCTGTTTTGTCTTTCACGCAAAAATATCTCATTCTTCTAGAAATTCTTGTAAAAAACACACATACACACACATGCACACGTAGTATACTCACTCACTACTAACACACCCCTTTGAAAATTGAGGAAATAAAACTTGTTCTGTCTGTCAAGCTTGCTTGTGTGAGCAGGGTAAGATCGAGAGACAGGGGGCAGCGAAGCAGTTAAAAGATGGGTGATTATTAATTTTCTTTTCAAGTGTAAGGACAAGTTTTTTTTGTTTTAAAATTTGTTTTTATTTTTTTTCTCTCTCTTTCGCTCTCCCTATCTCTCTCACACTCTCTCTCCTGTCTCTGTGTTCACTATCACTGGCTATTTTTATAAAATTATATTACATTTCAGTTAATTTATTATCCATATGCATAACTAGCCTAAGCAGAGATTTAAAAGAATTAAATCATTACCAGCAAAAAAAAAACTAGGATAAGGTATATGCAGCACTTTCGCCAGTTTGCTCTAATATTTTTAATGATCTTGTCCCTCAACTTTCCATTCGAAGCATTCTGATGCAGTTGACAGACACACATTTGTCATTTAAAGTCATTTGATCGTAAAGCTAGACTTTAACAGACAGAGAATTCGGTATTACTTCGGGCTAAAATCAGCTATGTGGCCGGTGTTCCTTATTTAATTTTCTTACAAGGAGTGTATTAGCGTTAAGGCCTTTCGAATTCCTTATGCCGTGAGCTCTGCTATAATGAAGGTGCTATAGTCTAGTAAAGGGTGTTTTTTATAGAGTTGCAATAAAACAACGATGGATTATTCGATCGACATGAATTTTATTTATCCGAAAGATAATCTTTTCTTTTTCCAACATTTGTGGCCGTATATCGGCAATAATACGGCGAATGTTGTCTTCCAAATGGTCAAGCGTTTGTGGCTTTACCGCATAGACCAATGACTTTACATAGCCCCACAGAAAGTAGTGTAGCGGCGTTAAATCACAAGATCTTGGAGGCCAATTCACAGGCCCAAAACGTGAAATTAGGCGGTCACCAAACGTGTCTTTCAATAAATCTATTGTGACACGAGCTGTGTGACATGTTGCGCCGTCTTGTTGAAACCACATCTCCTGGACATCATGGTTATTCAATTCAGGAATGAAAAAGTTAGTAATCATGGCTCTATACCGATCACCATTGACTGTAACGTTCTGGCAACCATCGTTTTTGAAAAAGTACGGACCAATGATTCCACCAGCCCATAAAGCGCACCAACCAGTCAGTTTTTCTGGACGTAACGGTGTTTCCACATACATTTGAGGATTACCTTCACTCCAAATGCGGCAGTTTTGTTTGTTGACGTAGCCATTCAACCAGAAGTGCGCTTCATCGCTAAACAAAATTCGCTTATGAAAATCGGGAACAACGGTAATCTCGTTTTGGGCCCACTCGACGAATCTACGCCTTACTTGATGATCGTTTGGCTTCAAATCTTGCACGAGTTGGATTTTGTAAGCACGCAAGATCCTTCCGCAAAATCTTCCATAAAGTGGATGGACACAGATCCAATTCCTGTGCTCGATGGCGGATGAACTCATTCGGGTCTTCCTCAATGCTACGCTCTACAGCAGCAATAGCTTCTTCTGTACGCACCGTACAGCGTCTCTGGGGATGCGAGTTATCAATAAGAGTAAACGTGGTGCGAACACGTTCCATGGTTAATCGAATTAACTGCTCTGATGGACGATTTTGTCGACGATAAAATGGACGTAGTGCGCGATACTTTTTCCGCACAGAACCATTATTTTCGAAATAAAATTGCACTATTTGCAAGCGTTGTTCAGGCGTGAGTTTATTCATGATGAATTGCCAAACCAAACTGAGAATAATTCACTTGACAGCTGTTAAATCGGTCGCCATCTTGAAAAGTAATGCCAACTTAAAGTTCTATACCTCTATAAAAAACACCCTTTATTAGAGGACATCCCTGGCTCAGACATTACGAACAGAAACGAAATACGGAAAAAGTATATCTTTAGGCGACTTCCTCTCAGCAAACTTCTGGCAAATACTCTGAGAGTAAATGAAGAAATTGCCATAAAGAGTTCTTCAAATCTGTCGTTCAGCATCGACATTAAGCAGTAGGTCGCGCCGCTCATGGATAAATTTAATACACACAATATGAATGGTGGCAGAAGCTAGGTTGTTGTCCAGACTAAAGGTTTGTAATGATCCATTCAGTCATTCAAGAATTCCATATCTTTTCGGTATATCCGTGACCCGCAAGCATTTGAAGGCAACGTGTTCCATATTCATTGAGTCAGCAGCATTTCATTCTTTAAAACCTCGTAAAACATACTTTCCATATCAATTTGACATTTGAAGCCTTTGTGTTCCGCAGTTAAGTCGTCGTAGTCTAGTAGGTAGTGTGTTGGCTTATTAGAAGCGCGGCCACGGTTCACGCCCCAGGTCAAACATCTCGACCAACACAAAATATGAAAAAATATTTCCAGGGCGACTTCTCTTAGCAGATTTGAAAAATCTGTTGTTCAGAGTCGACTATAAACTGTAGGTCCTGCCACCATGTATGTATCAAATTAACACACACAGGTGACGTGAGAAGCTAGGTCGTAATACTGACTGAAGTGTTGTAATGACCAGTTATATATGTATGTATGTGTTCCACATTTCCGTTTTGTCTGGAACTTGAGACATACATACTTAGGGGAACAGTCAAGCGCTGTAGACAACCGATATAGCGAGATAGGAATTGTAGTTGAGATATTAGGATGAGTTCGATGGCCACTAATAGGAGCGTTCTTGTATAATGTCTGTCTTTTTTGTGCAACAATATTACCATGGAGAACACCAAAGTGGTATCCGATATTCTGAAACTAATCAAACCGTCATGAATAACAGTAGTCCTAAAACAGAACCCAGTAAAACTTTTTTACTACACACCATATAACAATCTAACACATTATAATAGAGGGCACTATTCCTAGGCATCAATAGTACAATACATCAATCATATGCTTGACAGTAGTGCATCAATCAATCTGCTTGACGGAAAAGACTTGTTTAACTTACAAGGTCAAAATGACGCAAGATTTTCTGGCACTATTTTCATAATTATAGATTTGACAGCGGATCAATAATTAATTAGCGAAACTAACCAAACCGTCAGGAATTACAGGTGGCGTATAACATAACCCAATAAAACTTTTTTACCACACACCACACAACAATCTAACACATTACAATAGAAGACGCTATTCCTAGCCGTCAACAGTACAATGCATCAATCATCTGCTTGACAGTAGACCACCAATCAATCTGCTTGACGGAAAGAACTTGTTTAACTTACAAGCTCACAATGTCGCAAGATTTTCTGGCACTATTTTCAGAATTATAGATTTGACAGCGGATCAACATGCTATTAGCGAAGATTGAATTTGCTGAATCTGCAATTGAAAAGCTTCTAGAATGAAAGGGTTGCCATCTGTCGTTGACCATAAGCCAATGTTCTCTGTGGATAGGTATATTATAGAGTCCGGGATGGTCACTGCTCATTCTTTATATACTATTTGGATGGGGGCGGACATCAGGAAAGGATGTTTTCATGTTCTCAGTGTTCTCGGATTGGAACCTGGATTGCACGTACGTACGTAATTGGTCATTACATCCCTTCAGTTAGGATTACGAACTAGTTTCTCACACCACTTATTTTGTGTGTGTTATACGTGAGTAACGGGACCTACAGTTTAAAGTCGACTCCGAACGACAGATTTTTGAGAAACTTTTTCATGGCAATTATTATTTACTCTTAGAGTTTTTGCCAGAAATCTGCTGAGAGGAAATCGCCGAAGAAATACTTTTTGTACTTTATTTTGGTGTCTGGCCTGGGGCTCGATTCGTTTAATAAGCCAACACACTACCTACTAGACCACGGCGATTTCACCTGGATTGCACCACCTAAAAAGTTGGATTACCTTTGGATTTTCACTGGCAGTCGCTTCTGACAGATTTTATGGCAGAAGTGAAGTAAAAAGCGGACACCAAAAATAAGATTTTCCCTTCAAGTAAAGCTTTCAAGCCTTAAAATCACGTAAGTACGTGGAACGTACATAATCCCAGCAAACCAAGTACCCAGCAGATGAAAGCATTCTTTTGCAATCTGGCTTTAAAGTCTACTCCACACAGCAAACATGTACGCATTTCAACTGGTATTTCGAAATGAATAAAATCTTGCAACAATTTTATTGTAATAATCAGTCAGTAGCTTTATGGCCAGATATAAATTTAATTTTTTTCTGCTTCTTTTTTGTTTTTCTCTCAGTCTTAAAGACTGAGTGAGTGATTTCATCTCTGACTATACATACATAGTTGTTGTAGCTGTTGGCTGTTGACGTCGTTTTACTATTTCTATATCCCCTCTAGGCTTGTATTTATGGTAAGTGGGTTCAAAAGTGCAATGACAGTTAAAATATCAATGACTACCAGTAGTTGTAGTACTATACTCGTAGTTGAAGTCATATTTTTAGAAGTTCTATTATAATAATAATTATTATTATTATTGTTGTTGTTTTTGTTATAATTGCAATGTTGCAATTAGAAAAGAAGAAAAAAAACGTTGTTGTTTTAATCAAAATTCATTAAATATTGATAGAGTAACGGAAAGAGAGAAACTGATAAATTGTTGGAAATTTTATAACATCAAGTCATTAAAATAACAATAAAAGTAACCGGTGTACATACCCCTAAACACAGCAGGCGCCTTCTAAGGGCCATTATTACAACTTGCCGTTAAACTTGGGTTTAGTTAAAGGTAACTTTAGCTAAAGTGCACTTTAAAGTCATCTTTAACTTCTTTTCGTTATTACAACCTAATGATAAAATAAAGTTAAGTTTTTCAAAAATATGGCATATTGCTGGAGCAATGTCGATAACACTCCTCACTTAAATAAGTTTTTTTTTTTAAACGCAATGGTAACGACGGGTTTCCTTTTTGTTGTATTTGCTCATTTTGTTTATATTTGAAGTTGCCATATTGAAAATAATGTGTAATATGGCAAATTCAAACATAAACTTAACTTTAAAAATTAAAGATAGGATGATCCTTCCTTTAGCTTAAAGCTCACTTTACCTTATTGTCCACTTATAATAATGAAAAACAGTTTATCTGCCCGTTAAAATCCTCCCTTTAGTTAACGGCAATTTGTAATAATGGCCTTAAATATTTTATACGTAAGGTTAATCATTATTAGAGCAGAGTGTGGAGGAGAAAAAAGTACACACATTCAAATTACCAAAAAACAATACCAAATAGAAAGCTACCGAAGTTGCCAGACATAAAATATGGCAGTATATGCAGAGCGAAGAATATCGTTGCCAAACAGTAGTAGTCAGACGCTAAACACAGTAGTATTGTACACTAAGAATCTGATCTTTGCATTTTACGTACATAACTTTCCCTCGAAGTCCATAAATGCTATGGACATGAGCTGAACTTCAACTTAAGGAAAAACTAGGAATATACTTGCATAACTGAATGATAGTTTGAAAATACGGGTCTAAATCAAACTCGAAAGTAAATGAATCTAAGCAGAGTAAAAGATAATATAAATATTAAGGATCTGCCTATTGATGTAAGCGCTGGTATGTAGCTAGCCACCAAAGTTTATACTTTCAACAGATACGCAAAGAACTTTTGTTATTAGTCGGCAATAACTTTGTCCAAATGTTTTCCAGTGGCTGGCAATTTTTTTACCTTCCAGAAAAGTTTGCAGTTTGAAGAAGAATTTTGCATCACCGCCAAACTCTCCTGGCGCCCCAACCAACTACTATATCTCTGCCAATTATCCGTATCTATTCCTTTGAATTATTGCTAAATGGATAGGCATGGGAAGGGACTTTGTTAACTTTCTAATGATTTCTGAAGATGATGTAGATCGGTTAAAAGTTCTATCAGTGTAAAACTTCTAGGTTATCTGAGAGAAAAACTGATCCAATTGCGTATTGCAGTGAACTACAGAATTTTATAGGAAGGTGTGAAACAATCTAAATAAATCAAGCATACAAGTTCCAGCCTATATGGCGAACAAATCAAAAATTATTAGCCTATCCTCTCTTAGCCTATCATCTTCCCACATCTGTGTAGTTTGGCGTTGCCAAATTAAGGCGGAAGACTGCAGCTCCTATCAAGCAATTTTTCCTGAGGCTGTGGGTCTGCTGAAGAGAAGGAAACTGTTACCCATTTTCTTTGTCTATGTCCATCTCTTGCGAGGTACAGACTCAGGTTATGTGGCTCACCATTCCTTGTCAGTTTAGCGAAGTTATCATCCGTTGATATCAGGGATAGAGTTTCGTTTATTAACGTGTCAGACTGATTTCCAGCATAGGATTTTCGTACTTTAGTGTACAGCCCCTGTGCGTACCAACCTCTTCGATGAGTTTGGTGGAATTCGGTCAGTACAGGGTCTGCGCTTTCCTGTGGTGTCACAACTAGCCGCTATGCGTGCTCAAGTGAGTTTTGGTAAACAAAGCTATCACTCTAATCTTCCTACCTACCTACCTACCTCTAGTTACAGTATCGTGTCCAAAGCAAAATTTGATGGCTTCGTCACGAATTATAATTCGGATAAAGTTTGAACAGAACAATGTGAATTGAATACATATGAATAAAGTGAAATTTAAATTTCATACAGGCTATAGTTTTACATACATACATTGGTCATTACAACCCTTCAGTTTGGATTACAACCTAGCTTCCCACACCACTTCTGCTGTGAGTGTGTTAATTTTTTCTACATGAGTGGCGGAACATACAGTTTAAAGTCGACTCCGCACGCTAAATTTTTGAGAAACTTTTCATGGGAATTTTATTTACTCGTAGAGTTTTTACCAGAAATCTGTTGAGAGGGAGTCGCCGAAAAAATGTTTTTTCATATTTCGTTTTGTTGGAGATTTCTAATCTGGGGTTTGAACCGTGGTTTCAAGTCTAATAATCCAACACACTATCTACTAGACTATGGCAACTTCAAGTTTATTAATTTATTTAATTTAGTTTAGTTTAATTTAGTTGTATTAACAGAGGTATTTTAGAGCCATCTAACGGTTTTCATAGTTCGTGTTATTGGAGATGTCTGACCTGGAGTTTGAAGCGTGACCTTACGCCTAATAAGACAACAACTACCTACTAGACTACGGCGACTTCAAGTTTATTTACTTAGTTTTGTTAACAGAGCTATTTAAGTCGCCGTAGTCTAGTAGGTAGTGTGTTAGCTTATTACACGTAAGGTCGCGGTTAACAGGTCAGACATCTCCAATAAGAATATTTCTTCGGCGACTTCCTCTCAGCTGATTACTGGACAGAAAATCTGCTAGTAAATAAAATTGCCAGGAAAAGTTTCTCAAAAATCTGTCGTTCGGAGTCGACTTTAAACTGCAGATTTCGCCACTCATGTATAAAATTAACGTACACAACATAAGTGGTGTGAGAAGCTAGAACGTAATCCTGAGTGAAGGGTTGTAATTACCAATTATGTATGTAACAGAGCTATTTTAGAGTCATTTAATTTTTTATTAATATTTTTTTCTAGTTCGTAATATTGATATGATATTTTTTTTTGTAAAATAATTGAAAAAAAAACCAACAAGAATACATTTTCAGTTACAAAAAAAAAATTAATTGAAATTTTCAAAAACTTTGATCGCCATTAACCCTTGGTCTAAGCGTTAAATTGCATTGTTTTTTTTTGCAAATTACAACTCTATTCTAGAAATCTAAGTTTTAGTTGAAAAACCAAACCCCATAATTATAAAAAACAACAACAATAGCAATAATAAATCAAATGTAATTAAAAGAAAAATATATTGTTATTAAAATCATTAAACAAAAAACAACAAACAAAAAATTAATCAATTCGACGTACAGTGGACAGCAAAAGTCTTCGCACCCCAATACATTTTAATAATTCATGAACTTTAACCAACAGTTTGTATAAAACAATCTCTTGTTAATTATTTCCCACGTCTAGTGCCGATCGATACACATTATAGTACCACCACCATGTTTAACAGTTTCTTGAGATCAAGCTCTTCATATCTTTTTCCGCCATACTAAAGTACATCAGATTATTTCAAATCTTATTTGATATGCTTTAGTATGGAGAAAGCAAACTAAGGAGCACAATCCTAAGAACTTACATGAAATAGTTAAGCATGACCTCGATAGCACAATACTGTGGCTCCAGCTGTGGCTAGTTTCGAATTTATTGAAGAAACAATGAATTCGAGAGAGAGTATTTAAACTTTCGAAAGAGCAAATTCAATAAAAAGTTCGAAAGAATTAAGAGTTCGTAATGCGTGTTACCTTCCAACAAGTCAATGAACCCCCCAATCATACTGCTGCTAATGTGAAGATGTGATTTGCCTACTGGCTTAATACTCTTGCACAAAGTCCCGATATGACTATGAAGAGATTATTTATTGGAAATCATTGGAAAGAACGCTTACGTAGTCGCAAAACCTCAAACAAAATTCATGTAAAAATTTGCTTATGAATGCATGGCGGCAAATATCACCAGAAAAGATCCAAACAAAACTGTACGTAAAATGCAAGGATCAGATGCTCAGTGTACAATACTACTGTGTTTAGCGTCTAACTACTGCTGTTTAGCAACGATATTCTTTGCTCTGCTTATACTGCAGTATTTTATGTCTGGCAACTTCGGTACATTTCCTTGTTGTATTGTTCTTGTAATTTGAATGTGTGTACTTTTTTCTCCTCCACACTCTGCTCTAATAATGCTTAACCTTACGTCTAAAACATTTAGGGCCATTATTACAACTTGCCGTTAACTAAAGGGAGGATTTTAACGGGCAGATAAATTGTTTTTCATTGTTATTAGTGGACAATAAGGTAGAAGTGAGAGTTAAGCTAAAGGGAGGATCATCTTACCGGTAACTTTTAGAGTTATTATATATTATTTTCAATATGGCAACTTTAAATTTAAACAAAATGAGCATATACAACAAAAAACAAAGCCCGAGGTTGCCACTGCGTTAAAAAAATTGTATAATTTAACAGTTTTATCGACATTGCTCCGGCATTGCCATATTTTTAAAAAGTTATCTTTATTTTATCATTAGGTTGTAATAACGAAAATAAGTTAAAGGTGACTTTAAAGTTCACTTTAGCTAAAGTTAACTTTAAGTAAACCCAACTTTAACGGCAAGTTGTAATAAGGGTCCTAAATGGGCTAAATATAGTGCTTGACCTTAAAGAATATCCTAATAAATGTAAGGGTCTTTGAATATTAAATTTACTTAGAGTTCTTATTGATGCTAAGAACACTTTTGTGGGGCAAAAACATGTAGTCATTAGAAACTTTTCCTTTTTTTTCTTTTGGTTTAAGAAAAACATTAAAAATGTTTTATTGTTTAATAATAAAACAGAAATAAATTAATAAAATAAATATAAAGCTTTTATACAAACAGCTGGTTAAAATCCATGAAACTGTCCAAAAATATGTACATATATTGGGGTATTAAGACTTTTGCTGTTCACTGTACATACGACTAAACAAACTTTACCAGCCAAATTGCATTACAGTGTCAACGTGTAAAACTTTAAGCTTTTTATGCTGGTGGCCGTTGGTTATAATATTTTTTTTTCTTAAATTTGATTTGAAATAAAAAATGTGTTTTTTTTGTAAAGAATTGCTGATAAAAAAAATGTATGAAAAATTATCTTAAAATATCGTATCTTATGAAAGGGGTTAATAACCATACAAAGTGTGAGTTTTTGTATTTAAAAAAACAAAAGTAGACACAGAGGTTGTTGGTTGTCTCCTTCTCTATCTCTCTCTCTCTCTCTCTCTCTCTCTCTCTTTTCTAAACATTTCAAGTTTATTTTGGTAGGTAGACAATATTAAATAGAAAAAAAAAACAACAAAGAATCCAAAAACATACTTTGACTTCAAACTTATTTATATTGCAACAACAACAAAAAACCAACATCAACTTTAAGCTAAATTAGTTAAACACTAATTTCCAATTCAGTTTCAGTCATGCAAATGTTAATTGACCACTTAAGCTAAAAACTTCATAATAGCCAAGTTTAAAGTATAAGGGAATGAATAACACAACTACAGCAACAATACACTGACTAAATACAGAAATTAAAAAAACAGCAAACAAAAAAACCTTAAAACTTAAACAAACTTATGCCAGAGAGCCAATGGTCAGCCAGCCGCACGCCAAAAACACCAGATACGTATAGATAAACAGATAGATACGTACGTAATCCCAGACAGAAGAAATCCAAAATACAATGAAAGAAAAACTTGATAATAAAAAAAACTGAAATTATTAAAGGCCATTATTACAACTTGCCGTTAAAGTTGGGTTTAGTTAAAGGTAACTTTACCTAAAGTGAACTTTAAAGTCAGCTTTAACTTCTTTTCGTTATTACAACCTAATGATAAAATAAAGTTAACTTTTTCAAAAATATGGCAGTGCCGGAACAATGTCGGTAACATTGCTCAATTGAATAAGTTTTTTTTTAACGCAGTGGCAACGACGGGCTTCGTTTTTTTGTTGTATACGCTCATTTTGTTTATATTTGAAGTTGCCATATTGAAAATAATATATAATATGGCATGTTCTAACATAAACTTAACTTTAAAAGTTAAAGGTAGGATGATCCTCCCTTTAGCTTAAAGCTCACTTTACCTTATTGTCTACTTATAACAATGAAAAACAATTTATCTGCCCGTTAAAATCCTGCCTTTAGTTAACGGCATGTTGTAATAATGGCCCTTAAAGTTTTTTTTCCATTGAAGCCATTACGAGGTAGATTAATTAAGTCCATGGCTCTAAAACCTTGATACACCGATTTTTACTTAAAATTTTTTCATTTTTCAACGTCTCAAGTATTTTGAAATTTTGTATTCCTTCTAACTGTAGTCTAGTAGGTAGTGCATCGGCTTATAAGACGTGAGACTACGGTTCAAAACCCAGGTCAGACATCTCCAAAAAACGAAATACGGAAAAAATATTTCTTCGGCGACTTCCTCTCAGCAGATTTCTGCAAAAACTCTGAGAGTAAATAAAAAATTGCCATGAAAAAGTCTCTCAAAAAAATCTGCTGTTCGGAGTCGACTTTAAACTGTAGGTACCCCGCCACTCATGTATAAAATTAACGCACACAAAATAAGTGGTGTGAGAAGCTAGGTCGTAATCCTGACTGAAGAGTTGTAATGACCAATTATGTACCTACTAGACCGCGGCGACATTAGATCAGGTTAGATTAAATTGACATCGGCATAAGTGAGCATGAAGTCGCCGTAGTCTAGTAGGTAGTGTGTTGGCTTATTAGACGTAAAGCCAGGGTTCGAGCCCCAGGCCAGACATCAAAACGAAATACAAAAAGTATTTCTTCGGCGACTTCCTCTCAGCAGATTTCTGGCAAAAACTCTGAGAGTAAATAAAATTGCCATGAAAAGTTTCTCAAAAATCTGTCGTTCGGAGTTGAGAAACTAGGTCGTAATCCTGACTGAAGGGTTGTAATGACCAATTATGTATGTGAGCATAGCTTACTTTGATCCCATAAGGTCCTATCGTTGTATAACCAATATTTCCCATTCCATCGTAATATTCTATGGTTTCCTCTCTTCTACCACGTTATTTAACTTCTCCAGAAGTCATTGTAAGGTATTCTAAGCCTCCCATCGTGTGGTCGGCCTCTCACTATATTTCTTTTTTACGAGTATACCCTTCCATCTCTGGCCTAACAGCGGCTTAGTAGCTCCCCTCCTCCCAAATTTAAACGACTGCTTATTGCCGTGAATAGTCACATGCACTGGAATCCATTAGAGTGGTCTTATTTCCCGTTTGTAGTTAATTGACTTGTTTTTTGAGACCAACACTCTCTTGAATGAGGAGAAAGGAAAGAGAGATAGTGTGCGTCAAATTTAATGACCACCATAAAACCGCACGCTTTGCGACCTATTGTGACACCGCAGGTAAGCGCAGTTCCTTTACTGACCGAATGCCTCCAAACTCATCGAAGAAGTTGGTGAGCTCAAGGGCTGCACACTAAAGCACGAACGCCCAATGCTCGGAACCAGCCTGAAAGCTTTATGAATGAAGCTATACCCTCAATATCAATAGATGATAAGTCCTTTAAGCTGACAAGGAATGGAGACCCAAGTAACTTATATCTACACCTTGCAAGAAAGGGCATTGACAAAGAAAGTGAATATCAGTTTCCTCCTCTTCAGCGGACCCACAGCCTTAGGAAAAGGATGGGAGCTGCAGTCTTTTCCATATCGCAGTGACCTGTAAGCATGATCATTGCGATCGAAATGACATTGACATCAAGTTTGTGTAGTTCGTTTATACGCCTTCTATCCGTCATGGGCCACGTGAGTTTGTCCTCATTGACCCAGAATACGTTGGAGTGCCGAAAGAATTTTTATCTAATGGCCAATTTAACCGAGATAAGTGCCATATCCGATTCGATTAGCGAGGGTTCCGGAAGAAGAGTACCTGCTCTAGCGAGCTTATCGGCCCTAAAGTTGCCTGTAATGACCCCTGTAGCCAGGAATCCAGACAAGTGGACCACTGAAGCGCCCAGAGGGAGAGAGAGCGTGAAGACAATGGCGCCACTCCCTAAAAAGCTAAGATTTACAATAATACCACGGAATATTACACAATAACGGTATTTTGACAGGACCTTATGGAATCCAATTAAGATTTGCTTTTTGAGAAGGATGTCAATTTAATCTAAGCTAACCGAATCTGTTTTGTGGCAATGCTATGTTCCTTAAAGGGAAAAAAAGAAACTAAAAATATCTATGCAATGTAAGAAGATAGGTTCGGAACAATAACCCTCGATTCTAGCTACTCATACACATACATACATAATTGGTCATTACAATCATTCAGTCAGGATTACGACCTAGCTTCTCACACTACTTATGTTGTGTGCGTTAATTTTTATACATGAGTGGCGGGGCCTACAGTTTAAAGTCGACTCCGAACGACAGATTTTTGAGAAACTTTTCAAGGCAATCTCAGAGTTTTTGCCAGAAATCTGCTGAGAGGAAGTCGCCGGTAAAATATTTTTTCATATTTCATTTTGTTGGAGATGTCTGAGCTGGGGTTTGACCCCTGGCCTCACATCTAATAAGCCAACACACTACCTATTAGACTACGACGACTTCAGCTACTCAAGTCTAATTAAATCATCACTGTCAACGAAAGAAAAAAAAATGTATTCAAAATTATACAACAACAAACCCTAGCCAATCATTTCAATTAGTCAAGACACACACCTAACGGTGTATTTGTTCAAATCTTGAATGAAATTAATTTAAAAAAACATTTTCTCCGTGTGTTCACATTGAATACGAATCGAAATTTAATTAAGAACACAACGAGTAGAGTAGAGAGTAGACAACGAGTTGAAAAAAACAACAACAGGGAAGAAAACGGCCTAATCAAATCATACCTAAGTTAAGTTCAGTTTTAATTTTTCTATTCCACTGATCTTATTATAGTTTTTATTGTTGTTGTTTACTTTATGGAATTTTATTGTTGTTTGGCTACCTTTTCCTGTTAAAATTGGTATTATTTATTGTCTTTATTGTTGTTGTTGCTGTTTATCCCCTGAGTTTTTTTAATGAAGAACAGGTTGAAAGAAATGTTGAGCTATTTTATGCCTGTTATTTAAACCCAAAATGTAGTCACTCAGTCAGTCATTTTTATAAACCAAGTCCAGACAAGTTTTTTAAAAGACTTTTTTTTGAAATACAAAATTTTAAAATATCTATTAAAATGACAACAACAACATACACATACATACGTAAAGGTACATAAGAGTTAGAAGAAATAGTCAAAGCCCCCATCATCCAAATCGTTATCTCAACTTGACATCACCACCAGAAGAAATTCAAATTCAAATTAGAATTTTGTAAACGATGACAGTGGCAAATAAAACTGGAAAGGCAACAAGAAGTAGAAAAAAAGTTGGAGAAAAGAAAAGTTTTTCTCGACTTAGTAACATCCTACAGCCTGATTTAGTTTGTTGGCACAATAATTCAAACAGTTGTGCTTCAAATTCGTTGCAAAGTTATCTTAAGAGATAAATGTATGGAGACACGATAGATAGAACTAGGTTTGAATTATTTTTTATGCTAGCAAATGATGTGTGTTAAAGGAGACCAGAAGGGCTTAATACGATTGGCGATTTATTCAATTAAAAAAAGATACCGCACTTAGGTTGGCATCACAAGGAGCCGCTATGCGTGCTCAAGTTAGCTTTTGGTATCAAAGCTACCACTCCAACCTAACCTAACCAAACCTTGGGTATCTAAAACATCTTCAGATGTTTTGGGAGTATTTTTTTCAAAATATGGACAATTATAGTCTGTAGAGTCCATAGAACTCAGTATCAGTATACTGAGTGCCCCGATGTGGTAGTGTGCTAAACTTCAAGTGCCGAGGCCGTGGGTTCGATTCCCACCAGAGGCTTTAATAAGCAAAACTTTCAGTTTTTATACAGTCCAAAGGGTTTCTTTCTTTTATTATTTTGGAACATATGGGCAGTGTAAGAGCACTACAACTTGAACTCTGAAACTAAAGGGTCCGCCAAATAACTCTTTTTTTTTTGAAAATGCTTTAAAAAAAAACTACAGAATATTTTCTCAAATTTCTTTTTTTATTTGAAAGTCCAATCCTTCCGGTTAATAATGAAAAATAATTTCATTCAAATGGCTGCCTCGGCTGGCCATGCAGTAGCCTACACCAGAAAATGTCGATTTTGGCAAAAAAAGAAATCATATTTTCAGATGAAGCTCATTTTGATCTTGGCGGGTATGTGAACAAGCAAAATTGTCGCATTTGGAGCACAGAAAACCCGCACGCATACATTGAAAAGCCGACCCACCCAAAACGAGTCACTGTTTGGTGCGGATTTTGGCCCAGAGGCATAATTGGGCCATTTTTCTTGGAAAATGAGCAAGGAGTGGCCGTTACAGTCAATGGCGATCGTTATCGGACCATGTTGAACGAATTTTTGTTCACAAAAATTGAAGAGGAGGATATTGGCAACATTTGGTTTCAACAGGAAGGCGCTACGTGCCACACAGCCGAAGCTACACTCGATGTTTTGCGCCCTGTTTTTGAAGATCGCCTTATCAGTTGCAGAGCTGATGTCTATTGGCCACCTCGGAGCTGCGATTTGACACCGTTGGGCTATTATTTGTGGGGTGCGTCAGAGATAAGTGTTACGCCGACAAGCCAGAGACAATTGACGCTGTAAAGGACAATATTCGTGAAGCCATTGGTGAAATACAGCTGCACACAATCGATAATGTGCTTAAAAATTGGACCGATCGTGTAGGCTACTGCATGTCCAGCCGAGGCAGCCATTTGAATGAAATTATTTTTCATTATTAACCGGAAGGATTGTACTTTCAAATAAAAAAAGAAATTTGAGAAAATATTCAGAAGTTTTTTTTAAAGCATTTTCAAAAAAAAAAAGAAAAGTTATTTGGCGGACCCTTTATATATCAAGGCAAAGATACCATAGTACTTTGTCCGGCCCAAGCTTTTCCAGTGCCATTTTACAGGTAATAGAGCAAAGCTTTCTGATTTCAGTTCACCGGACCTGAGAAAAAAGTGAATATAAATTATTTTCCTGAAACCTAAATATGTTTTTTCTTAAAATCTTTTTTTTAATAAAAAATTTTTTAAAAACTAAGGTATTAAATTCGCAGTTAAGTACCTCGATATTCTAGTTGGTACTTCAAGTTTCGAGGACGTGGGTTCGAGAGAGATTCTAAGTGTTTCCGATTGTCTGATTATTTGTCTGACATTATATGTGATTACGCACAATACAAAAAAGAAAGTGGGAATTATTGCTAAAAGGCAATTATCAAAAAAAAATTTGCATGAGTAGGTCATCTCCTGAGAGTTCGTCTCAAAAACAAATTGTCCTAAAGGTAGGGATTCTCTACCAAAAGGAATACAGATTGATTGGCTCAGCGATATTTAGAGCCAATCACCTAAATGGTGCAAGAAGGCGAGGTTATCAAACAATCCTGAGTCACTTACCAGGAAAATATTGGCAGGACACCAATTTTCAGGATAAATTTAAAAATTTGCTTGGGAGGATGTCGCTTACATATAAAAAAACTTGCTTAAGAAGCCACTTCTTATGTCAATGATAAAAAATACTATAAGCAGGTAAGTTCTAGAGCCCTAAAGTGGTCGATTGGATACACAATACTACGTAGTATATGATGCTATAGTCTATACTACTAAATTTGACTTGGATGAGAGAATTAGAATGAATGGTTGAACATCTCAGATTTTGTTGCGCAATCCGTACACGGATATGGATATAAAGGGGCCAGAAGAACTCCACTTTGAAGTAATACCACAGTAGTTTCGGAATGGGCACAAAGAGTCCAAAAGAGGAGGGCGAGATTTAGTGGGTAAGGGCCCCACACACGGGGGATAGTGACGACTTCCCCTTTGGTGCGGTTAGGTACATTTACTCCTCCTCAGCGGAAAAAATAGTCTATACTACAGCAACAGAAATCAGACGACCGCTATATCGAGCTTCTTAAAGAACAAAGGCTATGAAATCAATCCGAACTACGCGTAAGGGTATTAATTCACAGGTGACTGCTAAGCAATATCCATTCATAGGGAGAAAAAACTGATAGATAGATAAACTTATAGATCATCTCACGATTTTTGGTCTATTCGAAGACATACTTTATTTATATATCTCAGGCAAATTGGCAAATACAAGAGATAATGAGAAGAGCGGATCTGAAAAGGCGAAGCGAAGTCTTACAAAAATGCTACACAGATGGCATAAAAATTTAAAGTTAGCCGGTCAAAAACTTTGAGTAAAAACCCTGGGTTTTGACCTGGGTTTTGAACCGTGGTCTAACGTCTAATAAGCCAACACACTATCTACTGGACTGCGGCGACTAGCGGAGCATTATTGGAGTATTAACAACCTAATCATTTAGAACAAAAGTACTCTTGATAAGAGTTTTAGAACATGATGAATGCAATAAAAATAATATGCTATTGAACCCGCCCTAACTTTTAGCTTTAGCAGGAATCTCTTGAAAAAAGAGCCGAAGAAATGCTTGACATCCATTATAAGAAAATGTTACACTATGGCTCTCGAATATTTCAAACGGTTTCTTAGTTTCGATGCTAATGAAGTATACTTTTTGCTCTGAAAGCTTGAGGATACTTTCGAGGATACAATATACAGAACGAATATATCCAACATTAAAACGTACAGATTTTGTTGTGAGGTAGAGGAGTTGGTCTTCAACTGTGTGGCTTAGGAGAATACAAAAAATACTGGCTACTATGTATACGAAAACATTCTGATCCCTTTTCTTATCGTAATAATGGTCGCAGTGTAATAAATTGTCTTGGATCTCACTAGACCTGTCCACCTTCTGACCGGACCTGTCCATCTTCTAACCGGACTTATCGACCTTCTTTTGGTGGACAAATGTTTTGTCCAGCAGTTCAGTGGTTTGACCTTTCCTCTGGCAAGTTCAACGTGAAAAAGGGTTGACCTTCCACTTAGGTGACAGGATTGCATGGAACATTTTTAATAAGAGTACATATAAGGATGGACTTACTTTAATAAACTTAATAAACCTACCAACTAAAAGTCCTTTAACAATGATGACAACTGACTTTACCATGGTTTAAGTAATTTGCTCTGCGTATAAGAACTTCCTCATTCGGTCAAAGCCATAAAAGGTGGCTCATATAACAAGTGTTTTTGCCTGTGTTTCGTGTTATTTTTTTTACAATTTTTAAGACAGTTTAACGGCCTAGAGAGCTTCTAAATCATAACTGGTTCAAGTCAAGTGGCTATTGTGCGAGTTTAGAGAAGCAAACGTTAAAAGTTGTTTTATGGTAAAAGGCGTAAAGTTGTTATTCCAGCATTTCAAATTCGTATTGAAATAAGAATTATTTAGTAATACATACATATTGTTATTGTTATTACTATTATTATTAGTATTTGTTGTTGTTGTTGTTGTTATTAAATATTTTCTTTTATATGAACCTGTAGTCTTTTCCTGGCATGGCATTCATTTCATGCATAAATTTATGAAAAATCCATACGGTTTTCCCCGTAAATGAAGCTGCTTGCAAAAGCAATACCAATTCAGTGTTTAGCAGTTATTATTAGAAAGAGAAAAACAATAACAAATAATAACAACGGCCTTAAAACCACAGGTAAACCACAGGTAAACCACGTAAAAGATCAGTGATGCATGCGTAGTATTGGATGGGCATGGGCATGCAATATTACAATGATGGTATGCCGTCCAACCATCCATCCAAATAAATAACCATCTAGCCATCCATCCATATACGCCTTTACATGCTACCAGACTATAAATTCTTGAAGACCAAGGAAGAACAGAACCAAACACTAACCAAACAACCAACCAACCAATCCAACCATCGTGCCACAACACCACCAACATCAACACTTAAAAAGGCAAACATTTGCTCCTCTGGCTCGCATGTGATGTGATGGTCAATGAAAGACGTCTGCACAGTTTTCAATTCATTTTATAACTCAATATGATGACTTCACTTTACCTGTTTTCGCTGCATGTGGCAGGGGTAGTGGTAGTGCGGTAGTGGTAGTTGTAAGTGGCAAGCATTATTGGTCTTCTTTAAGCTATAAAAAGAAGGCTTCTTAAACATCATCTATTAAAGTTTAATTTACAATAAATAGCCTCTAGTTTGGCTATATAAAATGGATAAGTTTAGTGGGCTAGGGTCCTAAGAAACCTGCTGCAGAATAACACTAAGATTTTGATCATTTAGTTAAAGCCTCAGATGATTTTAAGAAAAAGGCATATTTGAGTGACTTAAGGCAGTTATTTCCCTTCTATAGCGTAGGCCAGATATCGGTTTAAATTTAAACCATCAGTTTTTTCGAATCTGGCAACACTATTCTATTCCATTACATACATAATTGGTCATTACAACCCTTCAGTCAGGATTACGACCTAGTTTCTCACACCACTTATGTTGTGTGTGTTAATTTTACACATAAGTGGCGGGGCCTACAGTTTAAAGTCGACTCCGAGCGACAGATTTTTGAGAAACTTTTTATAGCAATTTTCGTTTCCTCTCAGAGTTTTTGCCAGAAATCTGCTGAGAGGAAGTCGCCTAAGAAATACTTTTTGTATTTTGTTTTGATGTCTAGCCTGGGGCTCGAACCCTGGCTTTACGCCTAATAAGCCAACGCACTACCTAGTAGGATTATCTCCACTGAACGTAATAAATCGATTTACGACGCTTGAAAAACGTTGGGCGATTTATTGAAAATTTATTTCCAAAACAAACACAATTGCACGGAAATCGCACGAAAATGTCGTACAAAATTTGGGCGCAGGGAAGGACCAACAGTGCTCGCCCGGTATATGTAAGTTTATTGCTAATGTTCGTGAAACTGGTTTCATTGTTGGATGAGCCAAGAGACGTGAGCGTGCTCGTACAGTGTGCGTACATCCAAAAATATTGAAGCTGTGAGGCTGAGAAAGTCGCCGTGGTTTAGTATTAGTGTGTTGGCTTATTAGACGTGAGGCCTCGGTTCAAATCCCAAGTCAGACATCTTCAACTTAACGAAATATGAACAAATATTTCTTCGGCGAATTCCTTTCAGCAGATTTCTGAAAGATTTCCCAAAAATCTGTCGTTCGGAGTCGACTTTAAACTGTAGGTCCCGCCACTCATGTAAAAAAATTAACGCACACAACATAAGTGGTGTGAGAAACTAGGTCGTAATCCTGACTAAAAGGTTGTAATAACCAATTATGTATGTATGTGAGGCTGAGAGTGTGCGCGAGAATCCATCAACATCAACTCGTCATCGTTCTCAAGAGTTGAACATTTCACGCACCAGTTTGTGTCGAATTTTGCTAAAAGAACTCGGTATAACGCCTTACAAAGTTTAATTGCTTCAAACAACATGAAGTCACATGACCATCCGCTTTGTTTTCGCTTCGCTAGATGGACCAACGTGAAAATGCCGACGTGATGATGTCGATTTTGCAAAAAAAAAATTCATCTTTTCCGACGAAGCACATTTTCATCTTGGTGGGCATATTAATAAGCAAAATTGTCGTATTTGAGGCTCAGAAAACCCACACGTGATCTTACAGAAGTCAACGCATTCATTACGAGCGACTGTTTGGTGCGGCTTGTGCAGCGGAAGCATCATTGACCCATAATCCTTTGAAAATGAGGACGGCGCAAGCATTACGGTCAATGGAGGGAGGAGAAACCTATCGAACCACGATAAGTGATTTTTTGTACCCGCTTTTCATGGTATTGATGTGTACGATATTTGGTTTCAACAGGATGGTGCAAATTGCCACACATCTCATACCACAATCGATTTATTGCATCAAACGTTTGATGGCCGTTTAATTAGCCAAAATGGTGTTAGCATTTGGCCACCAAGAAGCTGCGATTTGACACTGTTGCACTATTCTCTAAGGGCCGCCGTTAAATAAAAGTGTTATGCCGACAAACCAGAGGCAATTGAGCATTTGAAGGCCAACATTCGTGATGTCATTGCCGAGATATGACTCCATATACTCGAAAAAGTGCACGAAAATTGGACCGATCGGATGAGGTACTGTGAGGCCAGCCACGGCAGCCATATATGTATATGAAATAATATTCCATTTCTAACCGGAACAATTATACTTCACAACAAAAAAATAAATTTGGCATCAGGAGGACATTTAAATTCCAAGTGGAAAACGTCAGTCCATATACATTGGTACCTTGGAGAACTCTGTTAGTAGATTATCAACGTAGGCATCATCATAGCATATGTTCTTGCATGTGGCGAAGCATTTTGACTGTGAAAAAAGGCATTCCAAAAGAAAGCTTGCGGAAAGTTTGTGATTGATTTGTGTGTGATTCGAGGATTGCTATGATAGAGGCGTAATGGCATTACCTTAAAAATATCAACAGACTAACGGATAAAACAAGTTATTGCACGAGAATGTCATTCCTCGCTTAAAGGGTTGGGTTGAGTTGGTCTCAACCCACTTGTGGAGAAACCAAAAAAGTTGTGAGGCTTTACGCATATTCAGAGTGCAAGGTTTTTCTATCTAGAATTCACCTCAGCAACCCCTTAACGACGAGGAAAAAAGTGAAGCCACTAAACGTCTTCTCTTTAACAGTGCGACCAATGATGGCGTTTCACGATAGATGTTTGAGCACCCAGACAATGATAGGCGGGAACTTTTATGGAACCCAGGCTTTCATGAAATTTGAATCCATGAATTTTGAATCCTAGCCAAAGCATAGAGATTTCGATTGTTCGTAATGCTAGGTTTTTAATTTCATACATACATAATTGGTCATTGCAACCCTTCAGTCAGGATTACGACCAAGTTTCTCACACCACTTATGTTCTGTGTGTTAATTTTTTATACATGAGTGGTGGGACCTACAGTTTAAAGTGGACTCCGAACGACAGATTTTTGAGAAACTTTTCATGACAATTTTATTTATTCTCACAGTTTTTGCCAGAAGGAAGTCGCCGAAGAAATATTTTTTGTATTTTTGTTTTGATGTCTGGCCTGGGGCTCGAACCCTGGCTGTACGTCTAATAAGCCAACAGACTACCTACTAGACCACGGCGACTACTACACGAGTATGCCATGCCTCACTTAAAGGTTTGGATAAGCGGTCTCAACCCACTTGTGGAGAACCAAAAAAATGTTTCCCTTTACGCATATTCAGAGTGCAAAGTTTTTCCACCTCGAATTCACCTCGACAATCCCTTAATGACGAGGAAAAAAGTGAAGCCACTATTCTTCTTCTCTGTAACAGTCCAACCAGTGATGACGTTTGACGATAGACGTTTGAGCACCCAGACTAGGATAGGTGGTAACTTTTATGGAACCCAGGGTTTCATGAAATTTTACAGAATTACTGGAAAATCCCAGAACCAAATCATAGAAATTTCGATTGTTCGTAATGCCAGGTTTTTAATTTCACCCTAATCTTATATAGATGGAACGCCATCTTCTGCTCCTTTAAGAAGCCCAATCAATTGCATTCGGGGTAGGTTAGGTTAGGTTTTATATCAAAAGCTCACTTGAGCACGCATAGCTATTCTGTTCCTGACCAAGTTCCTCCAAACCAGGGAGGAAGAAATTGGTCAACGTAAGGGCTGCACATTTAAAGCACGACTACCCCACGCTGGAAAACCAGCCCGAAAGTTTGATAAATGAAGCCTTGACTCCTCAATGGACGATAGCTCCGTCAAGTTGACAAGGATTGGCGAGCAAAATAACCTACACATCGCAAGAGATGGGTATTGACAAAGAAAGTGGATAACAGTCTCCTCTTCCACAGCGGATCTGCACCCAAGGCAGACGGCGTTAAATGGGAGCTGCATTCTTTCGCGTGTCTTCGGACATAACACAATGTAAGCATAGTCACTGTGATCGAGATGATGTTATGACCGAGTCGGAGTAACATTTCCGGCTGGCGAATGTTGCACGTGTTAAACCTACATTTCCATGTGGTCCGCCGGTTGTTCGATATTCTATCGCTCAATTTCTAGTCGTTTTCTAGGAATAAAATTTTTTGCACATTCTTTTCAACTAGTTTCACAACGTAACACGTAACACTTGTTGCATGCCGGTCGTCTTCGGCAAAAAAGTGCAACAAAAAAAAAAACATCTGCAAATAATCGGGTGTTATACGTTAAAAGTTGTTTTAACAGAAGATTCTTATGAAGAAAACAAAAACAACAAAACCTATGTGCAACAGAAGAAAATAACAAAAAAAAAAAGAAAGAAACGTATACGTATCTTCCGCTGGTCTGGCCAAAAACAAGTTGTGTTCATTAAACCTGGTTTGAATAGTGCCGTCGTCTTCATGTCTTATATTTTGTGGTCATCGTCACCACCACTTACACTAACTACTCACTCCATCGTCGTATATTTTATTTTATTTTTAATTTATTTTTTATGTTTTATATCAGCAGCAGCTTCTTTTTCTCAATGAATTCGTTACGTTTTGGTTGTTTTTATTGTTTTTTTTTTAATTTTTTATTGAATTTTTTTAATGGCAGGCAGGCCCATAAATAAATAAAAAAAATCGCCTTCATATTGAATTTTTTAGTTACTTTTCCCAGCCTAAAATTAACCGTTATTAAAAAGTGTTGTCTACAGTTTTTTATGCACTTTTATTGGCACTACTACTGTGCATTTCAATTTACCGATGGCATTAGCTAACCAACCTGTAGGCCACATGTAAATATTTTTATTACATGATGGTGTGTTTGCACCATCATTGTTGTTGTTGTGCCGCTGATTGTACCCTACCCCAGTTGCTTACATACCCCAGCTATCTAAGATACCAGTTAAGGAAAAATGTCAACGAAATATGGCTCATTGCCGTCTAATAGTTCAACGATTAAATCTAAGCGGAGAAGCAAATGAAACAAAAGTACAACCGGAATGGCCCATTAATGTATACTGCTCTCACTTTATCCAATAGGTCCACATATATTTGAATCGATACCACTCCATACCACTTAGGCGGCACCTACTCTTTTTTGTTTGGTAGGTAGCGGGTTGGCCTATTACACGTGAGGCCTCGGTTAAAACCCCAATTCAGACATCTTCAACAAAGCGAAATTTGAAAAAATATTTCTTCGGCGGCTGCCTCTCAACAGATTTCTGGCAAAAACTCTGAGAGTAAACAGAAAATTGCCATGAAAAGTTTCTCAAAAATCTGTTGTTCGGAGTCGACTTTAAACTGTAGGTCTCGCCATTCATGTATAAAAATTAACGCACACAACATAAGTGGTGTGAGATACTAGGTCGTAATCCTGACTAAAGGGTTGTAATGACCGATTATGTATGTATGTATGTAACCTTTGGCTGTACGACATAGTAATTAAACCAAGTCTTTTACAGAGGCCTCAGTTTGGTGGTTGGCTATGCAAAAAATGTAACATCACACCCGCCCGATTTGGGTGATTACCGAGACCTAGTTTCTTACAACACTTATGTTAAGTGTGCTAATTTTTTATACGTGAATTACGAAACCTACAGTTTAAAAGTCGACTCCGAACGACAGATTTTTTTTGAGAAACTTCTCCATGGCTATTCTTTTATTTACTCTCAGAGTTTTTGCCCAAAATCTGCTGAGAGGAAGTCGCCCAAGAAATATTTTCTTCGTATTTGGTTTTGTTCGAGATGTCTGACCTGAGGTTTGATTAAATTAGATCCCTAAACAGCTTTCGATTTCAGTTTGTACCCGAATGCTTGATGTCTCAGGATTAGGGTAAACGTTATATAGATTCCTCGACACAAAACCATGAAACCTAATCAAAATCTATCTTAAGAATCTCGTTGCTGTTACCACGCGACACTGGCCCCCGGGTACGTAAACAGAACTTCTGAGAGTGCCTCACAATCTCTTCTACAGAAGCTGTAATGATGAGGAAATGAAGTAGGAGACCACAGAACATATATCGTCAGACATTTTTAAGCATCTAGTATTAATTGATAGAACGTGCCAAAGCCAAAGGTGAGTTGGATAACATCAATACCTTCATAAAACTATCGGAATGGTTGAGAAAAGGCAGCCAGAAGTTAAGGACAAATGGGGGATAAGTACAATTGCGGAGTGGTACCTCTGATATCACAAAGCGCACTTGAGGACGCATAGCGGCCCGTTGTAATGCCACGAGTGAACGCAGTCCCTGTACTAACCAAGTTCCACCATAATCAGGGAAAAGGAAGAAGTTGGTCAGCGCAAGGGCTGCACAGGTATCTCTAGGAATGCATGTTAAATTTGAAGTCGAGAGAAACTTTACTGATTCGGTATATTCCTTTACAAGACGAGACGCTTCCTAACATATCCATAATGTTCGTTGCTGATGCTATCCTCTATTTTGGGTCAAAAGTATTGTGGATACATTGAAGCCTTTTAATTAATTAAAATTCAAAAGCTGTGATAAAAGATTGTTCGCTCTCTACCGGATTGGAGCCAATACAACGCGAGTTAGTAGTCACTGCCCTAAAAAATTTCACAATGGACCGCTATAAGTGCTCAAGTGTGCGGTGGTAATCAAAGCTACTCTTTCAACCTAACCTAACTTTCAACCTAACCTAACCTTAAACCTACCATTTCAAAATGGCAACAACGGTGGATCGAGGAAGATAGAGGAAGATGGATGGCGAGACTTATTCAGTACATAAGGCCATGGTCGGAAATTTGGAAATTTGGGAGGTAATTGATGACGTAGAGCACACTGTTTTCCAGTGTTGACGTCAATGGTTGGAACGATTACAGTCGCTAACATTGTCGGGGTTATGATTGCGAGCTTAGGAGTAGGATGGAGACGCTTAGATGTCTCCTCAACTTTCGATACGCAATCCGGACGCGGATATAAACATAGAGAGGCCAAAGAGCCAAAAGGACTCCACCACCGGAGTGGTATTACTCCGTAGTTCCGGAGTGGGAACAGACAAGTCAACAGAAGACGAGGGGGTGATTTAGAGGGTGAGGGCCCCACACACGGAGGATGTGACGACTTCCTCTACCCCTCTTCGGCGAAAAAAAAATAAAAACTTTCAACCTAACCTAACCTTCAACCTAACCTAACCTTCAACCTAACCCGTAAAAATTCTAAAAATAAATTAAAAATAAATTTATTTAAACATTCTATTTGAAAACACAAAAATTTAGTGGAAGTCTCCTTTTTAGTTTCATACAACAGTTGTTGAATTCGCTCTCATTTCACTGAAATGAAGCGTGTTAACAGGCTCCCAACATAACTGATTAGAGAAATGTTTGTTCTTTAAGAGTAGACGGATGTACATGGCTGGCTGATGTTCTATTCAAGCTAAAGTGGTAGCCAGACTAAAATAATAATTCGTTTATCTTCTATCATGTGGTGTTATCGGCAATTTGACGAAAAAACAAAAGAATATTAAACCTCTACAGACACAAAACCAGTCGTACATGGAATGTCATTTGTGTGTCATCAGATGTTGCACACGATGTGAGTACACTTTAACACTCGTTTTCACTAAACAGCTAAGTAAAGTGCTGAAGTGTCAGATTACTTAAGGAGTTTTATAACTTCACTATGGAACTACATGCACGATAAGGACGTTCTTCTTTTATACAATTTCTTTAAAAAATCAAAACCCGTGTTTTCTTTCCTTGTCTTTCTTTAGGGTCCCTAATCACTATTGTTTATCTCTTTTATTGACGTAAACAAATGTCAAAATCCATTGAAATGCACTGAACTGTTGCTTTCTTAATTGGTTCGAGCCATTTTGAAACATTTATCCCACTGGGGAGGACAGTATCTTGGCAACGCTTACAACTTTATTTAATTTTTTTCTGAACAGGGTACAGAGGTTTCCATGCATACATACATAATTGGCCATTACAACCTTTCAGTCAGGATTAGGACCTAGTTTCTCACACCACTTATGTTGTGTGTGTTAATTTTATACATGAGTGGCGGGACCTACAATTTAAAGTCGACTCCGAACGACAGATTTTTGAGAAACTTTTCATGGCAATTTTTCTTCACTCTCAGAGTTTTTGCCAGAAATCTGTTGAGAGGAAGTCGCCGAAGAGATATTTTTTTGTATTTTGTTTTGATGTCTGGACTGGGGCTCGAACCCTGGCTTTACGTCTAATAAGCCAACACACTACCTATTAGATTACGGCGACTTTTAGTCTCAACAATCATTAGAAATCTTCCTCCAAAACGTGGCTCAGCACTGAGACCTAAGTTCTCAGATATGTTTAGGAAATGTAAGGTTAGCCAAGTTTCAATACTGCTTGAAGTAGAACCGAATCAGCTGGGTTTTACGAGCGACTACATAATGCCAGAGATTGTTTTCATATGAACATACAAAACTCACACTCCCATACGGAAAGAATGGGTTACTGAAGCTTTCACCGGTGACGCTAATATAACGATATTCACTGATGGCTCTAGAATGGAATGTAGAACTGAACATCGGGTGTATTCCTATAAACTGGCACTGAACGCAGATTAATGCAGATTACCTAACCAGGCTAGCAGGATTTCTGATGAAGATTTTTACCATTGAACAAGCTGCACCTATGTTTGAAACCGGGGACCTACCTCCTGCGAACTTGTGGGCACAAAACGTGTGGGCAGTCAAACAGCCATCAAAGCGCTGGGATTCCACCACATCAAATTAAAGGGCGTCAGAAGTTGTGTCGACAGTCAGGCAGTAATCAAAGCGATGGGATCTCATCACGTCAAATCAAAGGGCGTCAGCAGTTATATGGGCTATCAAGCAGTAATCAAAGCGCTAGGATCCCACCTCGTCAAATCAAAGAGCATTAAGGAGTTGCATGGACTGTCTACACCGTAAACGTCGACGCAACACCCGGCTCTATTGGGTTCCGGGCCGCTGTAACATAGAGGGAAACGAACAAACAGACGCACTGGCACTGAAGGAATCGGAGATATATTAAGAGGAGACGATAGAGGAGATATATGCCTCCCTACAGGAATACTTTTTAAAATTTTAAAAAGCAGCATAGAATTTTTTGAAGTCGCCGTAGTCTAGTAGGTAGACGTAAAGCCTCGGTTCGAGCCCCAGGCCAGACATCAAGACAAAATACAAAAAGCATTTCTTCGCTGACTTCCTCTCAGCAGATTTTTGGCAAAAATTCTGAGAGTAAATTGCCATGAAAAGTTTCTCGAAAATCTGTCGTTCGGAGTGGACTTTAAACTGTAGGTCCCACCACTCATGTATAAAATTAACACACACAACATAAGTGGTGTGAAAAACTAGGACGTTGTACAATGGGTCAAGTCGACCTCCGGTTACTGTACCTGTCTTAATTGACAAGTACACGTCCTCTAACCTAACCTAACCTAGCATAGAATTCAACCATCCGTAGGTGGAATTTCATAACTACTGTGTCGAGCAGTGGAACCAGGGAACTATTTGAGCTCGACAAGAGAATGGTTTGCACTCTAACAGAAATCCTAACGCGGGAATTTCGCTGACAATATCGATCTACTCCACATGGATTAGTGTAGAGCCTACCAGGATGTGAAAGAAACGGAATCGGTACAACACCTATTATGTAAGTGTGCCCTGCAATTCAAAACAGATGTCATCGGTTTTTGGGTAACAGAATATTTGATGACGAACGTAGGACTAAGGGAACTGGCCAGTGTTATACATAGTAAGTGAGGTTATGTTACATGTAATTTGGTACCGTTATTAAATGTTTCACAGTGTATTACCATAAATACAATATGAGTACTGCTGTTCATAATTATGCTACTCCTCTTATGGAGTTTGAAATGTTTGTAGTCACACTTGTTGCGGAGTTTAAGTTATAAAAAAAGAAGACTTCTTTCCTCTGTTTCTTTTCTTTTGTCTTTGTTTCATTCATTATCGTAGTTTTTTCTATAATTGAAATTTATGACATCTTAAACGTCTAGTTTTTCCGAAAATAGAAGAAAACTATTCAAAGAAAAACCAAACAAAGAGTAGGGAAAACATTTTTTAATTACAATCTTATGATAATTTATGTAAATGAGCAACCAAAGAATATTGATTTTTATTTTCAAAAGTTTTTTTTATTTTTTTTTTTAAGAGGGGAACATTTTGTTATCAAATCTTTGTGGATAGGTCGTCTTGAAAGAAATTATTTTTAGAAATTTTATTTGAAAACGTTATTAAAACAAAAACTAAATTTGTATTTATGACAATGAAAAAATAAGAAAAAACAACATTAAATAAATAAAAACTATATCTTTGGAGCATGAGTTCTTCTTAAATACACCTGTTATATGGTGTCCCATATAATATTTTTCAAGAAATAATTCTTAATTAAAATTTATTACAAATTTCTTTAAAATACCAGCCCGATTTCAATGCAGGGGACACATTTCTAAAAGATTTAAATTTCATTAAAATATAAACAACGAACATGATATCTCTTAATAATTTAGTAAAAGGCACGCATCATGATTACCATTTTGAAAAAAATAAAGTTAATTAGGCTTGATAGGCATTAGACTACATAGTACCTTTTAGGCTCTGTCTACGACAATTCATAATCTGTCTGCAACGATTACACTCTGCTGGAACCGTTAGTTGGTGCCTATAGTCTGAGAAACAAGTTATATCTGCTTTAGACCACCAAGTTGAGAATTTTTAACATTTATAACACTCGGGAAGCATTAAATTTTGTATGTGTGTGAAGATAAATTCGAATTCGAAAATCCAAGACACAATCCATAAATTTTAGCAGCGCCACATTTGGCGTTAACAGAGCAAAATTTCCTCTTAACAGAACAAAATTTGCCCTTAACAGAGCGCTTTTAGCTATTTAACATAATCCATCTGAACAAGCCCACTTGTTTTAGGATATACACTAAATCTATGAATACCATTCAAAGGAAGGTTCTAAGGCCTCTTAATATAATCAGCAATATAAGCACATATAAAGTGATATGGTATTGGGAAAATTGGCTTTGAAAATTTCAATTTTTTGCTTGAAAATCCTCTAGAAGATCACAGGCCATTTTGAAACATATAAGAAATTGTACACCAACCCGACTACTGCATATGAAAATGGTAGTCCAGAGGGTTGGGATTTTAAATTTTTGAAAAAATCCATTTTTTTCAACAACATATGAACATTCTCTAGGAGATCAGTGGCCATTTAGGAATATATAAGAAATAGTACACCAACCCTACTATATATGCAAATGGTAGTCCAGAGGGTCCTCTTTCAAATCGTGGTAGTGGGATAGCTGGAATAATTTTGCGGTATGAAAAAATTGGAACCCCCCCAACCACCCCACAGATTTCAACGTTATTATTCAGAAACAATAATTATCATAATAAGAAATAAATTGTATGTCAATAATCTTCAATAATTGCAAAATAGAAGACTAATCTACTTATTGCCACTGTTAAACAGTTAACAGTGCTCTGTTAATAGCAAATTTTGCCCCTCTGTTAAAGGCGTTGCTAAAACTGTGGGTTTTAGTCTTTGGTTTGTGTGTAGGTATACTAAAATCCAGCAATCAAACAATCTATTCTGCTGCACTAAACCTACAATAAGTTATCCTATACACGCTTCGATTTACGTCGCCTCGATTAACTTTGTTTCGATTTACGTCGTCAAATTTTTTGTTACCTCTAACTTCGATTTACGTCGTCATTCGATTTATGTCGCCTTTTTTTTGAACGAACTGCGACGTAAATCGAGGGATTACTGTAACTTTTTTATGTTCCTTGTTAAAAACATACCTCTTTGTAGTATGAGCAATATGAAACTCAATTTACGTCGTTTCGATTTACGTCGCCTTTTTTTAGAACCAACTGCGACGTAAATCGAGGGATTACTGTAACGTCTACACCAATCCAATTGCGCTGGGAGGATGCTACTCGATGTAAGGAAACCCAACTCCTCGTCGGTTATTTGACAAGAACACTCTTAAAAATTTTAACGCCATACAGGTTGCAAATACATTACAAAAAAGAATTCAATCTTCAGCTTTTGAGTCAATTGAACCTTGTAAGCGTGTAAATTCAAATCTTTATTCAAAATTCGCACAGTGAATGGTAAATGGACACGACGACGAGTCGAGTTTGAAACTTAAGAGAAGAGAGAGAGAGAACTTAAGCCTCAGTATAGTTCTAGCAGCCACATTTTGGAGGGAGATATCCAATGTTTGTAGAGACAAGACGACCGCGACGTCAGCCCTCGGTGTGGTCTGAAAAGTACTAGTGATGCCTAGGCATATCAACCTCTGTACCCTGTTTAGAAAAAAGTTTTAAGCGTTGTTAAGATATTGTGGTCCCAGTGGATAAATGTTTCAAAATGACTCGACTATTTAAGAAAGCAGTGGCTCAGGGAATTTCGATAGATTTTGTTATATGTTAACATCAGTAAGAAACATAAACAATATGTATTAGGGGTCTTGAAGAAATGGAAAAACAATACATGGGCTTTGATTTTTTGGAACGATTGATAAATACAATGTTTTAATGCGAAGAAATTGTATAAAAGAAGTACGTCTAGGTTGACGGCTCTTCGGCCATACTATCGCGAACAACAGCAATGTTTTCTGCAAGGCAAACTGGGCAAGCATGCATAGGTGTTCTTACATTTCCTACAGATCCGGTTTGCTGAAATTTGAGCACAATTCTTCCAATTGTACACACATTTGGTAGATTAAGCTGACCAAAAAAATCACACAATATTTGAAATGCAGTTTGATTTGAACGAACATTTTCGTAAAAGACTTCAACAATCACAACGCGCGGTTCAGTTGTATAATTCTCCACGTTTGAATAAGTCAAACACTGAAACAAGGAAATGTCAAATTAAATTGGGGAAAAAGCTTAACGCTAAAGGTGAAAACTCAAGTCATGGGATAAAATATTTGACTAAAGTTTTGATTTTGCTACTGTTAGAGACGCTTTGGGCAAATTTTTTATTCGGTTCTAAAGGTTTTAATCAAATAGGCCTTCGAATGCCTATTACGTATGTACATAACATAATTGATCATTGCAACTCTATAGTCAGGATTATGACGTAGCTTCTCACACCACATAATGTTGTGTGTGCAAAATTGTATCTATGAGTGGCGGGATCTACAGTTTAAAATCGGTTCTGAACGACAAATTTTTTGAGAAACTTTTTTATGGCAAATTTATTTACTTCTCAGAGTTTTTGCCAGAAATCTGCTGAGAGGAAGTCGCAGAAGAAATATTCTTTCAAATTTCGTTTTGTTGTAGATATCTGATCTGGGTTTTAAACCGTGGTTTCACGTCTACTAAGCCCACACACTACCTACTCGACTACGGAGACTTCGAATCTTTAGTTAAGAGACGAGAAATTCAAAAAATCAAGGAGTTATTTTTCATCTCTTGCAAAGTAATTGTCGAACGCAATGTAAGTCAAACGCCTGGCTGTCAAATTTTAATTCTATATAGACGGATATTGAGAGATGAAACGATCTGCGCTAATTTTGCGTTACCACAACAAACGCAAACATTTTTGAAGCGAATGCTGAAAGGAACGGCATTTATGATAACATCAGGTGATATTGTGTGGAGATCGGTGTTTAGCTGAAGATCTACAACATACGTGGTGTGAGAAACTAGGTACATAATCCGGACTGAAGGGTTGTAATGACCAATTATGTATGTAGTACGAGGAGGACCTCAACAAAAGTAGAAGACAGCTAGATCGCATGGTGAAGTGGTTTGATTTTCTGAAAGCAGAACGATAAAAGAGGCATTAGCAGGTCATCAGATTCGTCAATAAACTGGTCGAGAAAGCCCAATTAAATAAACAAGTACTTACAGTACATTTTTCAACGAAACTTCCCTCTGAATGCCCCAATTATAAAATTTTTTTTAAAAAGCACTCGTTTAAAACACTTAATTTCTATTTTCTTGTTGTATTAATTTGTTGCAAAAAAAAAAATAATAATAAAAACAACACAACAAAATGCCACCATTAATGACATGTGCCATATTTTGCTACACTACTCTTTATCATTTAAATTTAAAAAAAAATATGAAAAAATAAAAAAAGAATATGAATAAAAATTGGAATTTTGTTGCATTTTGTACGTTTTTGTGTATTTATTTAGTCCATGCGTATGTGTTTCTGGGTCAATAGTTTAAAGTTTTTAATATTAATAACCCCTACTTAGTGATAGAGCGATAACAGAATTCCAGTATATTCGTACAGTTTGAATATAAAAATTGTTTTTTGAATTATAAAAAATAATCTACTGTAGACTCATTGAAATATATTTTGAAATTGTTTTTCAGTTTTGAACTACTTGCAATAAACTAGTTGGTGGAGGTAGTAGTAGTCAGTCAGTTACATTAAGTTCCATTATTACAACTTCCCGTTAAAGTTGGATTTAGTTAAAGGTAACTTTAGCTAAAGTGAACTTTTAAGTCACGTTTAACTTCTTTTCGTTATTACAACCTAATGATAAAATAAAGTTAGGTTAGGTTAGAGGACAACTACTTGTTAATTTAAACAAGTACAGTACCCGGAGGTTGATTTAAACCATTGTAAAATAAATTTAACTTTTTCAAAAATATGGCAGTGCCGGAGCAGTGTCGATAACACTGCTCAATTAAACAAGTTTTTTTAAACGCATTGGCAACGACGGGCTTCGTATTTTGTTGTATATGCTCATTTTATTTATATTTGAAGTTGCCATATTGAAAATAACATATAATATTGGCAAGTTCAAGCATAAACTCAACTTTAAAAGTTACCGGTAGGATAATCCTCCCTTTAGCTTAACGCGCACTTCTACCTTATTGTCTACTTATAATAATGAAAAACAATTTATCTGCCCGTTAAAGTCTTCCCTTTAGTTAAAGGCAAGTTTTAATAATGGCCCTTACTCTTATAGGGGAACTAAGATCTTCCGCTATACACCGATCTCCATACAATATCAACTGATGTTATAAAAAATGCCGTACCTTTCATTAATAGTCAGCATTCGCTTCAAAATTCTTTGCGTTTGTTGTGGTAACGTGAAATTAGCGCAGATCGTTTCATCTTTCAATACCCGTCTATATAGAATTAAAATGTGACAGCCAGACGTTTGACTTACATGGCTTTCAAACCTAACAATTACTTTGCAAGAGATGAACAGTAACTCCTTAATTTTTTGAATTTCTCGTCTCTTAACTAAAGATTCGAAGTCGCTGTAGTGTAGTAGGAAGGGGGTGTGGACTTAGTAAACGCGAGGCCACGGTTCAAACCCCAGATCAGACATCTGCAACATAACGAAATTTGAAAGAATATTTCTTCTGCGACTTCCTCTCAGCAGATTTCTAGCAAAAACTCTGAGAAGTAAATAAATTTGCCATGAAAAAATTTCTCAAAATATTTGTCGTTCGGAATCGATTTTAAACTATAGATCCCGCCACTCATAAATAAAATTTTGCACACACAACATTATGTTGTGTAAGAAGCTACGTCATAATCTTGACTACAGAGTTGCAATGGCCAATTATGTCATGTACCTATTTGATTAACACCTTTAGAACAGTAGCAAAATCAAAACGTTAGGCAAATATTTTACCGCCTGACTTGAGCCTTTAGGGCCAAGCTTTTCACCCAATTTAATTTGACATTTCCTTGTTTCAGTGTTTGTTTGTTTATTCAACCGTGGAGAATCATATAACTGAACTGAGCGTTGTGATTTTTGAAGTCTTTTACGAAAATGTTTGTTCAAATCAAAACGTATTTCATGCATTTCGTGATTTTTCTTTGATCAGCATAATCTACTAAATGTGTGTACAATTGAGAGAATTGTGCTTAAATTTCAGGAAATCGGGTCGGTAGGAAATGTAAGAACATCTGGGCATGCTTGCCCAGTTAGTTTTGTGGAAAACATTACTGGCGTTTGCGATAGTATGGCAGTAGAGCTCCGGACTGAAGGGTTGCAATGACCAATTATGTTTGTATGCATTTCATATAACAAACCCGGCGACTCAAGCGACTTTCGTCTCCGGAAAGCTGCAACGGAAGCAAGATATTCTAACCCTTTTAGCAACGGCTGCCATTGTTGTGGGCCTTAATGGCGCTGTTGCAGCAAACTCGACTAAAGTCTGTATTGTTTCGCTGGGGTCTTCTATTCATCCAGCGTTCAGACTAACTACAGAGGCATATGTGGTCGACAAGCTAACTGGTCGATTACCCACATGCTCTTTAGCGAAGTTTGTTGACTTCAACACTCCCGATCTTCCGTTAACAGACCAGAAATGTGCCCATATGGGTTTGCTATTGGGCGGAGATATATTTATACTCTCAGATCACGGTTCCTGAAGTTAGGAAGGATTCTATAAAGCCTTTAATCGCTCAACGAACTGTCTTCGGTTGGATAGTAATTGGTAAAATACCTCAGTAGAACCCATTGGATTCCGTTGCTTCCTTCTTTGGGCAACTGGACTTAGATGCAAAAATTAGTCGGTTCTGGGAAGTAGAGGAGATACCGAAGTCGAAGATATTGTCGCACTTTACAAAATTAATGAAAAAAATTCTGAATGGATTAAATAACTGCCTCAAACGAGGTATGTATCGGGTCCGCCATCTAACGTTTTTTTTTTTCAACTAGTGCTTATTTCGTGAATGGTAACACTAAGCTCATGTCTGATTTGACAGATAATTAGTTTTATCCTTCCGCTGAACGAATATGGTTGTGTGCACGCTTGAACAACGCTGGGAAATATTGCGACATTACTTTGAAAATCATGGTAATGTTGCAGAATGTGTGCGAAAATTGCGTACGGATTTTGGAAGAGAAGCACCGTCAGCTCCGTATGTTCGTTATCTTGTGAAAAAAGTGAAATAAACTGGCATCCTCATCGATAAACCAAAGCGTGAAAAGCCAAAAACAGTGCGTACACTGTGGCAGAAAGTGTGCGTGAAGCGCCATCAACATCAATTCACCGTCGTTTTCAACAATTGAACATTTCGGAGACATCATTGAGACGAATTTTGCATAAAGACCTTGGTATGACGCCACACAAAGTCCAATTGGTACAGAAGTTGAAGCCAATTGACCATCCAATGCGTTTTCGCTTCGCTAAGTGGGCGATGCGATCGACTTACAGAAGATGCCGATTTTGGCAAAAAAAAAATCATATTTTCAGAAGAAACTCATTTTGATCTTGGCGGGTATGTGAACAAGCCAAATTGTCGCATTTGGGGCACAGAAAACCCGCACGCATACATTGAAAAGGCGACGCGCCCAAAACGAGTCACTGTTTGGTGCGCATTTTGGTCCAGAGGCATAATTGGGCCATTTTCCTTCGAAAATGAGCAAGGAGTGGCCGTTATAGTCAATGGCGATCGTTATCGGGCCATGTTTAACGAATTTTTCTTCACAAAAATTGAAGAGGAGGACATTGGCAACATTTGGTTTCAACAGGACGGCGCTACGTGCCACACAGCCGAAGCTACACTCGATGTTTTGTGCCCTGTTTTTGAAGATCGCATTATCAGCCGCAGAGCTGATGTCGTTTGGCCACCTCGGAGCTGCGATTTGACACCGTTGGACTATTATTTGTGGGGTGCCATCAAAGATAAGTGTTACGCCGACAAGCCAGAGAAAATTGACGCTTTAAAGGACAATATGCACACAATCGATAATGTGCTTAAAAATTGGACCGATCGTGTAGGCTACTGCATGGCCAGCCGAGGCAGCCATTTGAATGAAATTATTTTCCATTATTAACCGGAAGGATTGTACTTTCAAATAAAAAAAGAAATTTGAGAAAATATTCAGTAGTTTTTTTTAAAGCATTTTCAAAAAAAAAGTTATTTGGCGGAGCCTTTATATGAAATACAGGAGAAACAATGATTTCCCATATTTTTTGGTTAACCTCTCTGCCCCACTCTGTCCTAGCTCTATACTAACCAAAAAAATTTATTGTATTTGTTTATTTTTTAAGGTGAAATTGTATGTTTTTTCTGTTTTTTTTTTGTTTTTAATAAAATTATTTATATTTGTTTTAAACAAAATTACAAAAAAAAACGAGAAAAATATTAAAAATATATTGTCAACAGCTGCCGTTAGCAAGCAAATGCCTTATGGAACGCTACGTTGGCTTTGTGTATGTGTTTTTTTTTTTTTTTGTTAATAATTTATTATTAATTAAATATTCTTTAATAAATTTAAACATTTAAACGAATTATTATAATTCAAATACAAGACGTTGCGTTGTCAAATTAGAAGAATTCAAAACAAAAATTTAAATGTAAACGTGGAAAAACTGGATTTAAAAAACAATTTTGGAAGAAAAAATTTTTTTTAAATTTATTCAATATGGCGCCTATAAACTTCAGAACTTATCTACCATAAAGACAATACATATGTGGATCGAGTACGTAAGTCAACATTTTTTAAGAAAAAAAATATGAAGAAAAATTTGTCATTTTCAATAACTTTTTAAGAAAAATATGTTGTATGTATGTACTCGTATGTATGTTTATAAAAACAAATAAATAAATAAACAAGAGAATAAGAAAATTTGAATTGTATAACCCAATTTTAGAATGCTTTTCCTTTCTAATAAAATATTTTTCTATTTAAAACTGAATCTCTATAAAGAGACTGCTGGCTGTTCCCCGACATTTTTCAAGTGATGGAGAAACCAAAATAGCAGGAAAAAAAGAAGACAGAAACGATTAACGCCACAAAAATATACGACATCAAAACCCACACAAAACGGGCCAAAAACAAAAATTATTTGAACATTTTTTTTTTTTGGTTTCTGTCTTTTGGATTCCCAGTAAAATAAAAATACTTTGGAGGAAGACAAACGGTACAGCAGCGACACTGCGACAAAAGATGACAAAATTAAAACGAAAGAAAAAAATCTTAAAATTCTAAGTAAATTTCAAAAAAAAGAAAAATTTTAAATATGGCTACGGTTAGTTGAGTTTCTATTTTCTTTTTCTTGGCCAATTGCGTATAATTTTTTGTGTCTTTCCATCAAGACAATGAGTAAAGATGTTAAGAATGGATCCCGCTCTGTAAGAAAACGCGTGTCGAAAAAACGTCACAAGAGACCTGTGGTGTTGAACAAGAGTGAAGATCTTCATCAACACCTCCACAGGCAAGTTATTACGAACATTTAGCACAAAAGTAAACAGCAACAACAACAACAACAACAACATATATATGAAATAAATATTAAAAATAAAAACACAATTGTTGTTGTTATTGTGTTTGGTAACACAATTCTAAAAAAGACGAGCACACTTAAATTGCTTTGGTAGGCAGACACTTAAAGGAATGCAATCTTGATTAGAATATACATCCGCGATTAACTCGATATTTTTATTATTTTGTACGGGTTGTTGAACTGTTTTATTTGAAAGAAGTCGCCGTAGTCTAGTAGGTAGTGTGTTGGCTTATTAGACGTAAAAGCCGGGGTTCGAGCCCCAGGCCAGACATCAAAACAAAATACAAAAAGTATTTCTTCGGCGACTTCCTCTCAGCAGATTTCTGGCAAAAAATCTGAGAGTAAATAAAATTGCCGTGAAAAAGTTTCTCAAAAATCTGTCGTTCGAAGTCGAATTTAAACTGTAGGTCCCACCACTCATGTATAAAAATTAACACACACAACATAAGTGGTGTAAGAAACTAGGACGTTGTACAATGGGTCAATTCGACCTCCGGGTACTGTACTTGTAACAATTGACAAGTACACGTCCTCTAACCTAACCTAACCTAACCTTTTACTTGAAATGTCTGATCCAAGGGATAAAACTCGGCCTCAGGTCTAATAAACCAACACACCACCTACAAGACTACGGCGACTTCAATGCTGTTATGCCTCAGCTTCACAAATGTCGGGTGTTTCATTAACCGCTTTTTATTCGATAATGTGCCCTTAACTTCGTTCAAATGTCCCCGTCGGCTTCTCTGTGTGAAGCTTAACCGAAATGAGCGGCTTAAATTGATGAATGAGATGGGTTATGTTAGTTTTGAGGACCGCTATGGTTTGTGGCTTTTTCGCATACACCTGCAACTTAAGAAAACTCCACAAGAAAAGGTCTAACGTAGTCAAATAACACGATCTCGGTGACCAGTTCAGATCACATCCATGCGAGATGACCATAACCTCAAATCGCTCGTGCAGAAAATCCAATGAGCATGGTGAAACCCATCTCGTTAGTGTCCAGATCATCCATTTCAGGCCATAACAAGATGATAATAGTTGACCTATAATGCTCGCCGCTTACAGCGCTCGCCTGACCAGCGTCGTTAAAATCATCAAACGTTTAAAGTTCTGAAGTTATTGTGGGAAGGTTCAATAGAAAAAAATTCTCTGAATCCTGCCTGGAACTATCATTATTATGTTCTCTATCGTCAGGTTATAGGGACAACTTTTGTTTTTTGTTTAACCCGAAGTTCACTGGTGTGCTAGCACAGCTACAAAACCACAGCAACGGCCAAAAATCACTGTGTTCACTTTTTCCAGTATTACAAGAACAATCACACAACTGCGGGCCTTGAACAATAAGAGTTCTGGACCAATAGTCATCTCAGACCAACAGTGTTCCAGAACATAGTGGTCATAGAACAGTAGTCGCGCTAAGTCATCAAAAGTTGTAGAACAATAGTAGCCCTATAACAGTACTGGTCTTAGGACAACAGCGATCTTCTAGAACAATAGAGGTCCTAGAACAGTATTGACCCTAGAAGGACAATAACATTTAAACAACGATTGTACAACATAGAACTTCGTGGAACTTTTGTCATAAAGACGTAGCATTGTAATCGAAACAGATGCTCTGATTATGTCTTCTCTTGAGATTAATAGACATCTCGATATCTGTCCACCGCATATTGATACTGATGAAGCAAAATTTTCTCGGAGCGGCAAAACAGCACTTCCTAGACTAGGCTTTGAGTACAAATTGTAGCTGTTGTTTAACCCCAACCAATTGAATACTCCAAAAAAGGATCGGAACGGATGGAACAATCTGAGTATATGCAGATGTAGTGTATAACAACAGAAGACTTATGATCTCATACTTGACCAAATATCACAAAGTTTCCTTGCAAAGTGTATCGATTCCAAGGATATAAAAGAAATAAAATTTTGAAGAGTTAAATGAGTCGGTCTGAAACAGGATCTGGGGTGTATTCCAAAAAAAAAGCCACTGAACGGGTCATACAGATTATCTAGCCAAGCCAATGTATTTCAGGCGGAAATTTTTGCTCTTGAACAAACTGCACGCACGGTTTAAACAGGGGACCTACCTTCTTCGAACTTGATCATATGTATGGACAGTCCAGCAGTAAACAAAGCGTCAAATCAAAGCGCGTCAGAAGTTGCATGGACTCTTTACACCGTATATGTGGACCCAACACCCGCCTTTACTGGATTCCGGGGCACTGTGGCATAAAGGGAAACGAAAAGGAAGGGATTTGTGATATCTGAGAAGGACACGAAAGAGGGAATATATGCGCCCCTACAATAATACATACATACATACATAACTGGTCATTACAACCCTTCAGTCAGGATTACGACCTAGTTTCTCACACCACTTATGTTGTGTATGTTAATTTTTATACATCAGTGGCGGGACCTACAGTTTAAAGTCGACTCCGAACGACAAATTTTTGAGAAACTTTTCATGGCAATTTTATTTACCCCCAGAGTTTTTGCCAGAAATCTGCTGAGAGGAAGTCGCCGAAGAAATACTTTCTGTATTTTATTTGATTTCAGGCCTGGGGATCGAACCCTCGCTTTTCGTCTAATAAGTCAACACACTACCTACTAGGCCACGACGACTTCTGCCCGTACAATAATACTTTTCAAAATTGGAAAAAGTAACATGGAATTCAACAAACCATAGGTGATCCAAATGGTTGCCGAATTTTAAAACTGCTGTGTCCAACAGTGAACAGCTGGAAAACTAGGGAACTACTTGAGTTCCACAAGAGAACGGTTCACACTGTAATAGGAAATCTTACTAGACACTGCACCATTGACAGGTTCCCTAACAGTCTCATTCTGACCAAACAGGATTACTGCAGAAGCTGCCATGATGTGGAAGAAGCGGGATCTGTGCCACACCTTTTATGTGAGTGCCCTACACTTCAGAATAGACATTATCGAGTTTTGGGTGAGAGAACGTTTGAAGATCTGGTCTTGGTTTCATCCCAAGCTCGGGGTGCTTCACACCCACCATTAACTGATCATGGCAAGGACGCTTACCTCACAATGAGTAATACTATGGGTCATGTGGGTCACTGAGTAAACGTGCCTATGAAAGGCATGCTACTCGGGAACCTAACCTAACCTAACCTAACCGAATTTCTTCTTTTTTATCGTGTTATCGATTTCAAACGATTTCATACCTTTAAGTTGCCAACCATAAATGATTTTTATTGCTTTTGATGTTGTGTCCACTTACAAAACACGGCACAAATTTTCCAAATGTGCTATGAAATGTTGTTACGAAAGTGTTGTACCCCCGTATATTTCTTCGTTGTTTTCATTCTTAATTTTCTTATTCTTGCTCTTGTTGTTGCTGTTGATTTGCGTTCGTTTTTTAGAGGTGTTATCAGGAAATTAATGGTAATACTTGTTGGTCTTAAGCATATTTTCCCATTTTAAACATGTATTTTCGTGAATTATCGCTTTTTTGCTTTTCCAACAATTTCACTTTTGATTTCTGTAATCCATGCCATGCCATCTACAACTACAACATCGTCATCATCGAAAGGAATTTTAAGTTTTAGTAACACAAACAAAAAGAAGAAGAAAACAAAGACAAGAAAAATTAGGTGGGCGCAACACGGAAACTTCTGAAAACATTAATGCTGTGAGTGCGTATGTATGTGAAATCGTTTTCGCTTTTATTCTCGTGATATTTTCATGTGTTGTTGTTGTTGGTGTTTGTGTTAAAGACTTTTCTAAGATTTGTGACACATTTAGTCTGAATACTACTCTATTTCTTGTCACAGTGACTTTTTATGAGTGTGCTATATAAAGACACAGTGGGACGAAATTGAGAAATAATTGAAAATTTTTCGATTGTTTTTTTTGTTGTAAGAAAAAAAAGAAGTTTATTTAGCACAGAAATCTTCAAAAGGAATCCATTTTAGCATTTTACATTCAGTTTAATTTCGAAACAATTTATTCCAGTTTCGCCAAACTCGCATATGTATTGCAACCAACTTCAGGTTATTATCATTTGTAAACCGCTCGTCTGACAGCTGACAGATTTATTCCAGTGACAGTTCGTTTTATTATTTACAAGCTTACAAAAGCATTTTGATCTATTGCATTCAGAAAAAAAGTTCGTGATGGAATTCAAGCGTGATAATGTGAATACTTTATATTTGGCTGGGAAACCACAGGTGGCTATCGTTAGAGCCCTCCAGCATTTAAATGTGAATAAATCTTTTGTTTCTCGTACCATTGCTCGTTACCGTGATACTGGCAGTGTTGCATCGCGTTCAAAAAGTGGACGAAGAAAAACAGTAACAACACCAGAAATGATCCGAAAAGTGAAGGCCAGATTTGATCGAAATCCACGCCGCAGTGGTAGAAAAATTGCTCGTGAGCTGAACATATCGCGAGAACAGATGCAATATGTGTTGAAAAATGAGCTTGGACTAAAGCCATTGAAGTTCCAAAAAGTGCAAGAGCTCACCGATAGACAAAAAAAGTTAGACTGGAAAGAGCCAAGGAGTTACTTCGCTTGCACGAAAGTGGCCAGTTACCGAATTTAGTTTTCTCCGATGAGAAGCCATTCCAAATTAAGCAGTTTGTGAACAAACAAAATGATCGGGTTTACTTGCCAAAGAGGTCAGCTGAAAATTTACACCTGCAATTGGCCACCAGAACTCAAGCGCCGCCGATGGTAATGGTGTGGGCCGCCGTAACGGCCGATGGTCGCTCCCCGCTCGTATTCATCGACCGTGGGGTCAAAATATCAAAAATATAAATCGGGAAAATGTCTTTAAGACAGTATTGAAGCCCTGAGCAGACAAACATTTCGGCCGCAGACCATGGACATTCCGACAGGACTCAGCACCACCGCACTCAGCACGCGTCAACCAAGAATGGCTTAAAAAGGAGGTTCCTCGCTTCATTTCTACCGCACAATGGCCACCAAAATCTCCGGAACTCAATCCGTTGGACTTTTGCGTCTGGGGCATTTTGGAGAGTAAGCTTCTCACTAAAAAAATACCAAAGTGTCGATCATTTCAAGACGGCGCTTCGCCGGGAATGGGCCAAAATACCACAAAGCCACTTTCGTGCAGCCTGTGATGGCTTTGTCGGCCGTTTGAAGGCCATAATTCGTACCAAAGGTGGCCAATTCGAACAAATCTAAACTGCTTCTAAAATTTGATTTAATTCCAACAATTTTTGCTTTTGAACAATAAAATTAAAAAAAATATAGCACTTTGTTGCATTATATATCAGCCACCCTGTATGTATATCTAGGTGAGACTAATTCGTGGGGTCACCTCAAAACAATGCTAATCGTACTTTCTTTTATTTCTACAATTTGTGTTGCTGAATTGGAGCCTTGTCTGCATTTTGTTCCGTACCAGGCATCTTTCAGTTGCACAGGGTGCAGCATATAATTTGAGTTTAACAGTCAATTTGAAGAGAAAGTGGAAAAAATGTGTGTGCTTATGATGCACTATTTAAAACAAGGCTAAGCTTGATAATTATTATGTAAGCCGTAAATTCTGATCGAAAAAAAGTGAAGAAGGATGATACCGAACGTTCTGAACGTTCTCCGCACGCAAAGCAATTTAAAAATTTCCGATATAATGTTGATCGAAAGTATAATGGCGCATGGCGACGTATCAAATTTAACTGATCAAATTTTGCATATGTATTGGTAATATTTGTTTTCCTTAGCACAGCAACACATCAAAATTGAACCTTCAAACTGCATTGTATTGTTGTTGTGACGAAGAAAAGAAAATTCATATGATTTATGCAACGCAGGCAGCGAAAATCAAAAGTATTTTGATATTCTTCAAACTCTTCTCAGTCTATACGTGTGAGTACAGTTTTACCAACACATTAACAAACAAATGCCAGTTTGATCAATTATTTGATCCGTGGCCGGGCAACTTGAGAGATTATGGAAGCCATAGGTACTTCACATGGTACACTGAGCGCCAAAAGTGAGTAAACACCACTGAAATAATCCATTTTCTTAGGATAGCGAGAAAAGTAAAAGAGAATAGTCGAATAAATTTCCAAAAATAAAAACGTTTATTTATTACTTATAAAATGTTAAAACAAAAACAACAATTCATGATAAAGGAACTTTTTTTATACTTAAGAACAAAACTGTTTTATACTTAAGAACAAAAGTGTTGACTCACTTATGGCGCTCAGTGTATATTTATTTGTTTTTATTTATGATCTACACTCAAAGGCGACGTGTGGTGTCTACAAGCCGAGAAGCCCTAAAGGAGTTTGTAAAAAAAAAAACTTTCATCATATTTTTCGAATTTTAAATTAAGTGGCTTCACCTTCTCCGATACAATCTATATTAGAAATCCTCTTACTCCCTCCTGCAAATGGAAAAAAAAATAACATTGCAGGGATATCAATCAGTGTCGCTACCAGCAGGGAAATATTTACGAATCAACGATTAGCAAAGTTCCCCACCACTTCAGCACATACTCGGAGGGCGTTGTTTCTCGGCAACGACGAAACAAGACGAAGTAACAAACAATCGCAAATTATGGCAACAACAGCAGCCAACTGAATAGGATGTAAAATGGAAGCTGTGTATATACTCTCAAGAGGGGTAATGCAAAGAAATCACTCATAGCACGGACTCTACTTATGCAGTTGCATTTGCATTGGAACTGGGAAAATGGAACCCCCACAGAAAGGTAATTCTACATACGGGGATAGTACTTCTAAAGAACAAATTCTGTATGGGAATGAATTGTACGATCCGCTATTCCATCGACCACGAACGGAGGGATTATACTTAACATTCATGTACATACATACATCAGGGATCAGCAATGAATCGCTTTTTCGCTACTCATAAGAGTGATTCGAATCATTCGTCAAAATTTAAAGTCTTAGTTGTTGTTGCATTTACAAAAAAGAAGAAAGAAAAAGACAAAGACAGCAAGCAGAGCAAACACACAACCTTCTAGTGAGTATTGTAGTGTTTGTACGCGAATCATAATTATTTTGTGATTCTTGTAAATGTTGAGTAAAGGAGTGTCGAAATCAATAACATCATGTTTATTGTTAGGTATGAGCACCATGGGTATTTCAAACTTTAAATATGAGTAGTATGAGTATGACATTAAAATAAGTATGAATGCGTTTAAGTATCTGAAATTATAAGTATGATTCGAATCTACTCATCGTTTTGAATACTCATTGCTGACCTCTGACATACATACATAATTTTGTCACTACAATCCCTTAGTTAGGATTACAACTTAGCTTCTCGCACCACTAATGTTGTGCGTATTAATTTTATACATGAGTGGCGGGCCGTACAGTTTAAATTCGACTACGAATGACAGATTTTTGGGAAACTTTTTCATGGCAATTTCATCATTTACACTCAGAGTTTTTGCAAGAAATTTGGTGAGATGAAGCAGCTGAAGAAATATTTTTCATATTTCGAGATAGTTTAGGTTAGGGTAGGTTAGAGGTCGTGTACTTGTCAATGAAGACAAGTACAGTACCCGGAGGTCGAATTGGCCCATTGTACAACGTCCTAGTCTCTCACACCACTTATGTTGTGTGTGTTAATTTTATACATGAGTGGCGGGACCAACAGTTTAAAGTAGACTCTGGATGACAGATTTTTGAGAAACTTTTCATGGCAATTTTATTTACTCTCAGAGTTTTTGCCAGTAATCTGCTGAGAGGAAGTCGCCGAAGAAATACTTTTTGTATTTTGTCTTGATATCTGGCCTGGGGCTCGAGATATCTGACCTGAGCTATTGTATGCCTAACGGACATTTTCGGGAAAAGTCCTTTTATTTCCCTTGAGCAGATTATTTTGAAGTAGCAGTGAAACACCCACATTGCGCCTTATGTCCTCTTATAAATCGGATGAGTTGGATACCCTTCTTTCAATAATAATCACCTTCGCAATGTACTGTATGATATAGTGAAACAGACTTCGAGGCACTGGACTATACTTGAGAGTTGTATTCCATTTTCGGACGGATAATGATTTAGTTGCCGTAGTCTAGTAGGTAGTGTGTTGGATTATTAGACATGAGGTCACAATTCAAACCCCAAGTCAGACATCTCCAACAAAACCAAAAAAAAATATGAAAAAATACTTCCTCTCAGCAGATTTCTGGCAAAAACTCTGAGAGTAAATAAAAAATAGTCATGAAAAGTTTCTCAAAAATCTGTCATTCGGAGACGACTTCTAAACTGTAGGTCTCGCCGCTTTTGGATGAAAGTAACACACACAACATAAAGTGGTGTGAGAAGCTAGGTCTCGCTATCCTGACTGAAGGGATGTAATGACCAATTATGTACGAGTATGTATGTATGTAATCTTCATCGGAGTGTTGAAGGCAATCAAGAGAGTAAAAAAACTGAAACAACTTTGTATCATTTTGTGATAACAAGGTTTTATGAACAGTGTTATCCCTTACAGCACATACACATGTGTAATCTTCTTCGCTACTGTCATACTTTATTTACGCACAACAGCAACACTGTGCCGGATCTATAAACAACGTGTATACAGCGATTGAAGAGCAAATATTTCACGTATTTTTCTGTTTACAAGAACAAAACGAAATAATTTTAAATTTTTCTTAATTTCTAGACAAAATTTTTTTTGTTTTTTCTTACTTTATTATCATTCATATTAGAAGACGTTGAAAACAGAAAAAAAACAAGACAAAATAATGAAACGAAATGAAAATTCTTTTAATGATCGTTTCGGTGTTTTTTTTTTGCTGTTGCTGTTGCTGATGTTGATGCTGCTGCTGCTGGATTTAGCAATAGCAATGAATTTTGTTAATTTATGGCATATTAGTGACACTTTTAAATACATAAATATGTATGTATGTATGTATGTATATATGCTAGCATAAGCATATATGTTCGAAGAGATATGCTCGCTCTTTAGTAGTCATACAATTATAATATTTTACTTGTTGTTGTTATTGTTGTTGTTATTGTTATTATTGTTATATAGTTTAAAACTAATGATGATTTCTTAAACTTGGCAACAATTTGAAAAGGAAAAACACAAACCGTACTAAACTGAACTGTGCTTGCGTAAAATCACAAAAACAAAATCACCTTGAAAGTTAAAAAAATTTAATATTTTTTTCCATTTGAAATGCCTTTCTTTCAAATTCCTTTAAATAAAATAATACAATAATTTATAAACATTTTTTTCTTTCTTACTTTTTCTATTTTGTGCTTAATTTTTCTAAAAAAAAAAAAAAATAGTCATGTTCTCAAAAAAACAAATAAAAAAATGAAAAAATTAAAAAAAAATTCAATAAAATACGTAATCAAATGAAAAAGGTTATCTCTGAAGTGTTTCATTTGTTTTTTTCTTTTTGATTATTTATTAAATATCATTATTAAATACACATTTTAGCTATTTTGTGTTTTTAATTAATGTTTCGAAAAAAAATACTTTTTTTAGTGTCCTCGAGATTCGTATACATCCGCATTAATTATGAATTAAAATAAAAAAAATTTGTATGCTGTATACATAAAAGAAGGGGCCTAGAACACGTTGTTTTATTATTTTTTCTTACATTTTTAATAGCACGGCTGTAAGATGATCAAATAATATGATAACCCATATATTAGATATCAGATATGATGGCGGTATAGCAATGAACACTATTACCTCCTCCTAGTCGTGGACGATATACAGTGAGCGTCAAAAGCGACTGTACACTAAGGATAAAATTCTACCAATCACCAAACTCAACGTTTACCATTTAAGGAGAGTGCCCGAAAAAATTCGACAATATTTCGAAATTTTTTGTAATTTTTTTGTTTTTTTTTTAGTTTTAAAAACTGGCAATGAAACAATTTTAAAATAAAAATAACGGTAATTTATTAATGTATTTTTTTAATGTACAGTTTCTTTTGAAGATCACTGTACATCGAGTATTGTTTTAAAACATCGAGACTCGATGTAAATTATCAATAAATCGCCACTGATGAAGCAGGACCTTTCAGTGGAGTGCTAAGAGTATGTTCGTTGAAAGGAAAGATGAATAGAGGCAGATTTTCTGCGTATTTTGATTATGACTACCAATATTTATATATATTCCATAGAAAGTTTAAAAGTTTTTAAATCTCTGGGCCTTAAAACACTTTCTCCTTGAATATAATTTTCTACATAAAATAACAATCTTGAACTCACCCCTTATTTAGAAAGAAAGTTTAAGAACTCACCTGAAAAGAAATAAAAATAAAATTGTTTAAATTAAATTTAATAAAAAAATTAATTAAAAATTTTCATATATATTCCAGAAATCTTAAGAGTTTATTTTGAATCAAAACTGCATTGACTGTATTATAACACAGAAACAGATAAATTTGCTTTCTTATCCATTACCCATCAAGGCCTCAGTTCAAACAGTCAAACGATAAGACATCTCGAACAACAGTAGTCTTCTAGGCAAAAACTCTAAGAGTGAAATAAAATTGCCATGAAAAGTCTCTCTGTTGTTCGAAGTCGACATTAAAATGCAGGTTCCGTTTCTCGTGGATAAAATTAACACACACAACATAACAGGATAACAACCTAGCTTCTCACACCACTTATATTGTGGATGTTAATGCGTGTGAAAATAAATTCGAATTTAAAAACCAAAGACGCAAACCTACAATTTTAGCAGCGCCACTTTTTGCCTTTAACAGGACAAAATTTGATATTAACAGAGCACTGTTAACTGTTTAACAGTGGCAATAAGTAGATTAGTCTTCTATGTTGCAATTATTGCAGATTATTGACATACAATTTATATCTTATTGTGATAATTATTGTTTGTAAATAATAACGTTGAAATGTATGGGACGGTTGGTGGGGGTGGAGGGTTCCAATGTTTTCATATCCCAAAATTATTCCCTCTATGCCACTATTACGGTTTGAAAGAGGACCATCTGGACTACTATTTGCATATACTCGGGTAGGTATACTTTTTCTTATGTACTCCAGAATGGACTAGAGAATTTTAAAGCAAAAAATTTATATTTTCAAAGCCAATTTTCTCAACACCATATTACTTTATAAGTGACTATATTGCTGATTATATTAAAAGGCCTTGGAACCTTCCATTGAATATGGTATGGTACTTATAGACTTAGTATATATCCTAAAATTAGCTCATAAACAAGTGAGCTTATACTGAAGGATACTGTTAGACAGATAACAGTGCTCTGTTAAAAGCAAATTTTATGCTGTTAAGAGAAAATTTTGCTCTGTTAACGCCAAATGTGTCGCTGCTAAAATTTTTGGATTGCGTCTTGGATTTTCATATTCGAATTTATCCTCACACAGATGTGTATGTTAACTTTATGCATTGGAAGCGGAACCTACAGTTTAATGCAATTTTATTTTACTTTCAGAGTTTTGGCCAGAATACTGCTGAGAGGAAGTCGCCGAAGAGATATTTTTTATTGTTCGAGATGGCTGAGCCAGGATTTGAACCACAAACCTCACATCTAGTAAGCCAACACACTACCTACTGGACTTAGGGCCATTATTACAGCTTGCCATTAACTAAAGGGAGGATTTTAACGGGCAGATAAATTATTTTTCGTTATTATGAGTGGACAATAAGATAGATGTGATCGTTAAGCTAAAGTGTGTGTGCGAGTCCCTACGTAATGGGGACGAGCCCTTCGCGGTCGGGTGAGGGTTGGTTAGTGTGAGGCCGGGGACGCTCAAAAAAATAAAAAAATTAAAAAAAATAAAGGGAGGATCATCCTACCTTTAACATTTAAAGGTCACTTTATGTTTGAACTTGCCATATTATATATTATTTTTATTATGGCAACTTCAAATTTAAACAAAATGAGCATATACAACAAAACAACGTAGCCCGCGGTTGCCAATGCGTTAAAAAAAACTTGTTTAATTGAGCAGTTTTACCGACATTGCTCCGGCACTGCCATATTTTGAAAAGTTTTATTTGTAAGTTGTAATAACGAAAAGAAGTTAGAGGTGACTTTAAAGTTCACTTTAGCTAAAGTTACCTTTAACTAAACCCAACTTTAACGGCAAGTTGTAATAATGGTCCTAAGGCGACTTTAATACCCAATAAAACAAAATATTCAACCCTTAATAAATTTAATGTGAAATTTTTAATATAGACTAGGACAGGGGTATTAAATTAAAGAAACTCAGAAGAGAATTGGAGTTAGATTAAGAAATTTATCGATAACAAGCTTTTGTACGAACTTTCAAAACCTTTAATCATCATAGATTGGAGATTTTCTTTTGAAACAAAACAGTTAACATTTTTAATTAATTATGAATTCTTTAAAATTATAATACAATATTTGCTTAACCGTTAAACATTTATTCGATTCGGTTTCTGTTCTCGATTATATGTTATAAAACAGGTGTGTAAAAAGAGAAATCATTAATTTATATGATAAAATTTTAACAAAAAAATTTGCAAATTAATGCAAACAATACTGATATTTATTTTTATAGTTATAATTTATGGATTGTATTTATTAAACGATCGATTCAAAAAATAAATGAGCACAACTCTTGGTTTCCTGATGCCATTCAAAATTGTTTTCTTAATAGAACGACCAACCGAGTCGACAATTTGACAATAACACGTGCTCTAAATTATGTAAAATTTGCATAATTTATGCATTTTATTTAAATCTTATTTCATTGTTTCTTTTCTTCACTTGTTTATAATTAAAAAAAACCTAAAAGAAATGAAATCATTTAAACTATAACAACAGTGTTTAGAAACCAGGGAAAAGTTGTCAAAGAGCCTTTTCAACTTTAAAGTGAAATTCACTTTTAGAAATGCTTAAATAAAATTATAATTTATAATCAAAGAAACTACAAATAATATGTATTATTATTACTGATTTGAGACCCCAAAATACAAATTTTGACGACTCTTTCAGACGTAGAACTTATTTCAGGGATCAATAAATTTGATTTTGATAAAGCATTTTGATTAGCAGCACACAGTAGCCGTAGTCTAGCAAGTGTGTTGGCTTATTAGACGTAAAGCAACGATTCAAACCCCAGGTCAGACATCTCCAACAAAATGAAATACGAAAAAAATATTTCTACGGCGACTTCCTCTCAACTGTAGGTTTTAAATTGTAGGTCTCGCCATGTGTGTGGTGATAAATTTGAATTTAACTAGCAAAGACAAAAACCAAAAGTTTTAACAGTGCTAATTTCTTTTTCACGCTGAGGAGAAGTAAATGTACCTAACCGCACCATAGGGTAGTCGTCACTATCCCCCGTGTGTGGGGCCCTCACCCACTAAATCTCCTCCTCTTTTGGACTCCTTATACCCACTCCGGAACTACTGTGGTATTACCTCGAAGTGGAGTCCGTCTGGCCATTTGGCCCCTTCATATCCATATTCGCGTCCGGATTGCGTAACGAATTCCGAGAAGGTGTTTAAACGTCCATTCTACTTCTCTCATTAAAGTCAATTTTCTTAGATCTCAGTAAGTCTTCCGCGTATCTGACTATACTATTCCAATTCTCCTCACTGTTCAGAATTACATCGCAGAAGTTCTCGACAGTACAGACGCCGAATTTGGCCTCAGGACTCCTTCTTTGCAGTCTCCATCTCTCACAATGAAAGAAAGTGTGTTCCGCATCATCAAACGTCGCATCATCATAAATACAATTTGGTCGTATCATCTTCCCCATTTTAAATAGGTACTTACAAAAATAACCGTGTCCAGATAACAGTTGTATCAGATAGTAGTTAAACTCACCAAATTTCCTCTCCATCCAGCGGATGGCAGAAATTTTGCCGTCCATCTACCGCGGTATACTCTTCCTCGTAAGAAGTATCAACTCCGTTTTCTCCGTTGCGAGTTTGAGTCCTCTGTCCTCGAGCCATGACTTCATTCTTATTATCACCTGGTTGACCTTCCTTTTAGCCTCTTCGACATTCCGAACCACAATTATGGCCGCAACGTCATAGACATATCCAACAATATGTGCGCCATCTGGCATCTCAATGCGAAAGATATCATCATATGTTATGTTCCATAGGTCAGGACCAAGAATTGATCCTTGAGCTGCACCAGATGTAACCTGTTTTCTCCTTCGTCCTTTGATAGAGCTAATGTTAAAGTTAACAGAGCAATGTTAAGTGGTTAACAGAGAATACGAAAAATAGTCAAGGAAGAAATCGCCCAAATATGCGATATCAGACTATGGAATACCTATCGCATTCCTTTAAAATTGTGCTCCACACGTTCCTAAGTGGAACAATAGCTCTGGTTATACTGAAATTCTTTAAAAAATTGCAAAATTTAGACAAAAAAAATTTATTTGTTTTAAGAATTTCTGGATAGGATGATCGACATGCTACAGATGTCCCACTATATACACATTGTAGCCTAAGGTGTCCCCAATTAAACCCAATAAGTAGTATATCCCAAATGATTTTGGAGCTTGAGATATCGGGCATCAAATATTCCCTATATTAACAGTATCTGGGTAGGATGACGTACGATACTTATAATGACCAATTATGTATGTATACTCTACAGTAATCAAGAAGTCTAAAGTCTATATCCGTTTAAATATCACTCCGAAAGACCTTGACACTGAAAAGAGCATAACATTGTCAATGAACATTATAAGAAGGTAGGCAGATCCAACTTTGCAAAAAAAAGTATGACTCAGTGAGCAAGGTTACTCACCACTACCATCCAATACAACAACCCAATACATTTTCTTAGAGGGCGAAAACATTCTAGAACTTGCCATAGGGAACCAATCAGCTATTTAGTTGAAAAAAACTTAATGAAAGTCAAAAGAGACAAGGAAATAGAAATCGCTTTCGAAACGAATAAGTAGATGAATGCCTGGACACCCCTACGCTTCTTAAAGCAACTCAGTAACAAATATCACTCCCTTGACACTGCAAAGAGCATAACATTATCAATGAACATCATAAGGTAGGCAGATCCAACTTTGCAAAAAAAAAGTATGTTTCAGTGAGCAAGGTTACTCACCACCACCATCCAATACAACAACCCAATGCATTTTCTTAGAGGGGAAAACATTCTAGAAGTTGCCATAGTGAACCAATCAGCTGCTTAGCTGAAAAAACTTATTGAAAAGCAAAAGAGACAATGAAATAGAAAATGCATTCGAAACCAAATAAGAAGATGAATGCCTAGACACCCCTATGCTTCTTAAAGCAACTCAGTAACAAATATCACTCCCTTGACACTGCAAAGAGCATAACATTATCAATGAACATCATAAGAAGGTCAGACAGATCCAACTTTGCAAAAAAAGGATGACTCAGTGAGCAAGGTTACTCACCACTACCATCCAAAGCAACTCAGTAACAAATATCATCATAAGAAGGCAGATCCAACTTTGCTAGAACTTGTCATAGTCAACCAATCAGCTGCTTAGCTGAAAAAAGAACTTAATTAATGAAAGTCAAAAGAGGCTAGGAAATAGAAATCGCATTCGAAACCGAATAAAAAGATGAAAGCCTAGCCACCCCTATGCTTCTTAAAGCAGCTCTCAGTAACAGTAATAATAATAATAAATTACGAATCCCTTCACAATAAATTTGTTATCCATATTCATTATATTGGGTTCGTTTACTTTCTTTTGAAAATATCCTTGTCCTTATAAGACAAACAATAGTTTAAATATCTCCCTCCCTCCAGTGGTGCCTTTCAGTCTTACTTGTATGGTTATGGTTTCATAAGTATGAATACCATGTCGGGCATGGCATTGATGGTGTTTGTCGTTGGCAAGTGTTCATATTATATGAGAATATCAGTTGACAGTTTGCACTTTATCACTGTGTGATCACAAGTGTCATTTTCAATTTGACAAATAGCATTGACAGCTGCACTGCACTTTTATGTATCGTTTGAATTTGGGTATCGAAATTGAAATGAAAGAACTCACACACACACACAGTCGCATTTGAATGAAAACTGACTCACTCATGTGAGCGTTCGGTCACACTGTGACTAAATAAATATTGGAATTAAAATTTGAACAGAGTTGGTGTTCTCCATAACAAGAAAAAAACGAAATCAAAGCGTACTAATGGGGAAAGAGAAATACTCAAATATTCACTCGTATAGTACGTACATACATATGTACGTAAAGCCTTATTTTGGCTGACTTTTTTTTCTTTTGTTGTGGGTGATTGACACAAGTGTTACGGTTCCTTTTTATTTTTTGTCTTAAATTTTTTACGACTTCACTCACTCGTATGATGATGATAACGATGATGACATTTCAGACACTGTTAGCCTGGGTATTATTTTTTACTAAGAAACTTAAACAATTTTTCAGCAATAAACTCCAAGTTAATTACCACATATTATGTAAGAGTGACATTTAAGGCTGTTCCCGAATTTAATTAAAACTTAACCATGACATATTTATGGAGTTGAAAATTATCATTAAGAATAAACCTTATGAGCTATTCATCTAAATTACCCTAGACAGGCCGGCAATAAGTTTGAAAGAAATAGTAGAACGAAGTTCATTATTCTTAAGTAAAAGGTGTATTACGGTGTACAAGTGTGATGGGATCATGCTAGTTGACGTTAGATTTTATACTCAGGACTGCATTAACAAGTAAGCTATTAGTTTATCAGGCCCGGATAATTGGGAGGCACAAAACTGGATCGCTATCCATCTAGTAAAGACCTCGCATATGATTTTATGACTGTTTGGCTCAGCCTTGCTTGAAAGCGCGTAAGAAATGGACAGAGGCATGCACAAAAAACTCCATGTTTTATTATTTTCACAATAGAGGAAAAGACGCTATGTCTAGTCTTCCAACAGGCACTTCTGAACCTTGAGAGTTGATAACGTCTATCAACAGCACGTGCAAATAATAAAAATATTTTATCGTAATGGATGTCCTGTGAATGTCGCCGTAGTCTATTGGTAGTGTATTGGCTTATTAGACGTAAAGCCAGAGTTCGAGTCCCAGGCCAGACATCAAGACAAAATACAAAAAGTATTTCTTCGGCGACTTCCTCTCGCAGATTTCTGGCAAAAACTCTGGGTAAATAAAAAATTGCCATGAAAAGTTTCTCAAAAATCTGTTGTTCGGAATCGACTTTAAACTGTAGATCCCGCCACTCATTTATTAAATTAACACACACAACATAAGTGGTGTGAGAAACTAGGTCGTAATCCTGACTGAAGGAGTGTAATGACTAATTATGTATGTATGGATGTCATGTTCAGCTAACGTGCCGAGCGCTCGTCGCATTGTGGTGGATAAATTCGATTCCACTGGTTCAGTACATGATCAAGCATACATACATACCTCATTACAGCTCTTTAATCAGGATTACGACTAACTTACCTGACTTCTCACGCCACTTATGTTGTGTGTGTTAATTTTACACATGAGGGGCGGGACATACAGTTTAAAGTCGAGTTTAGAACACTGTAGTATTCTTCAGGCTAAAATAACGGCTATAAGGACTACCACTGTGTGAATCCAGTATTAGGGTGTATCGATATTTGCTGACGCTTAAGCAGACATTAGATTCCTAAAAAGTATATCCACCATTTTCATTCATGTTCAAGAATGCCAAGAGTCCCTGGAGGAGATATCGAGATATACAAAGTTTGCCCACATGAGGACGTACTTAAAAAGATACCGCAGATAACATAAATCATATGAACGTTTGGCAAATAAACGATCTCACACACAGACTTTCCTCGAAAGAAAATTGGGAAAATTAGGTCACCTGTTTAGAAGAGCCCAGACAAATCTAACTTGTAGATACACAGAAGACAATTTACATTAACCCAAACTAGAATTTATATTAAGAACCTCAAAGCAGTGATAACAGAATACCAGCTCTTGAGTACCCACGCCCAGAGGAATACGTCCCAGTGTCTTCTACCAAAGTTGTAATGACGTGAAAGAAGAGAAGGCCATAGAACAACTTTTTGTCCGGCACATAGATGATTTAAAGAACCCTCCTTGAAGTTAAAGACCCCATTATGACCCCGACGAACAAACAGTCTTCATAAAAAATCATCCTGACACCAAAATAAATTTTGCCCTTGCGGTAGCCCTTAGACAAGTTCAGTCAAAATGACAGGAAATGAAAAATAGTTTAGAAGGCTATGCAATTTAAGAAAAGAAGACAATCATCCTCTTCTTATTCAAATCTGTCCAGCAGAGTCTAGCAATTCTGCGAGTAATTTTATTCTGTCATTGAAGTCTAGTCTCCTTGTACAATGATCTGAGAATACCCACTAGGAAATTGGGATCTCTGTACTAGCCCTGACCAGTATATTAGCACCGCATTTACTTTGGATCTCTCCTTGTTCTAGAACTCATCTAAGAGTTACCTTTAAATGATCTGAATTTGAATTTCCCTAAGGAATCTCCAGAATTCCTGAACGAGAATGAAATAAGAACGAGGCAACGTTCACCTAACAAACGTTTAAAAATGAAAATAAAAAATTTAATCGTGTTGGCCACGCGAAACAAGCAAACTGTATATACATACCACTGTCTGCTGAGTCCAGCATTTCGGAGCCGTCAATGTAGACTTTAAGGGCGTTACCGGAAATGTTCGGAATGTCGAGGCGAATACGTCTATGGCTTCCCAATAGTTGACATGTAACAGAATACACTGATCTGGACAGCTGTTCACCCTGTCTATTCGCCTACAGTGATACTAGTTTTTGCTCACCATCCACTAAACGTAAGCATATGTAGGGAAGCACAAAGAGTGAGTAGTGAGTAGATAAAAGTTTTGACTCCTTATAACGCCCAGATTTTGTACCATCGTTAATAAGAATAGCTGCAAGGCGTTGAGGATGGACAAATTAAAGGTAGCTTTACCTTCCGTTTTACGAGAATTAAAGACGTAAACGCATGACTAGCATGCTAATCAAATCCTGATACCACAGCTAGGCTAGGTCATGCACTAGTTCAAGATCTAAAAGTGACATCGTTTCAGTTTCTCCAAACGTCCTCCACAGAGATATTCCAAAGCAAGTATGAGAAAACTTCATGCGGTGTGCCTGTATAGATAGACAAGTTACTTCAATGGAGACATACAGTGGTGGCCTTATAATTAGAAATGACTTAGCAACATGTATGTTTGTTAATTTGTTTTACAGTTTTCACTGTGTACCTGGGATCAAAGGCTTTGTTTGGAGGACGTCTTACATACGTTTTTCCATCAGATTGGGACAAATTAAACTTAGATTCGTCACTGCAGAGAACTCCGTTCCAGAAACGTCGTTTCTAATTATAAGGCCACCACTGTATATGCATATATGTATGTTGGTGTGATGCTTAGAAGATATTTGAATACGTAGCTTTTTAATAAGTTTTTAATATGATAAGTCGCCGTAGTCTAGTAGGTAATGTATTGGCTTATTAGACGTGAGGCTACAGTCCAAAATCCAGGTCAGACATCTCCAACAAAAAGAAAAATGAAGACAAAATAATTCTTCGGCGGACTGCCGCTCATTAGATTTCTGGCAAATACTCTGAGAGTAAAGAAAAATTGCCATGAAAAGTTTCTCTCTTTTTCAAAGAGTCGCCTTTAAACTCTAGGTGCCGCTACTTTAACACACACAACTTAAGTGATATGAGAACCTAGGTCGTAATCCTGATTGAAAGGTTGTAATGACCAATAATACATGTATGTACATATGTATGTAATAAGATAATAAATTTGTACTCAATTCTTTGACTACAAGCCTTTTTAATGAACGATAAACTTTATAAGAAGATGAAAATCAATTAATATATTGAAAATATTTCAATTTCCATATAAAAATATCACGTTTAAATGTCTAATTTTCAAATTAAAAATATTTACAGTTCCATAGGTAAAATACTCTTGCAAGGAGAATGACAAAAATTCCAAACAAAATTTCTTTTTTTTGTCAGATTATTGGGTCAACGTATTAAAGACCTCCTCATAAATCACAACAATTTGTCTTCGAATTGGTTCTCATTTTATAAATTCATTCGAACATAAAGAAAAAACTTATTGCTGTTGTTATTGTTATTGTTTCTTTTACCGTTGAACGCAATATAATGAATGTAAAGGAAAAAAAACCTGTTGCCAAACTATTGTTTTCCTGATTCCCACTTTTTTCTTATACACCAGCCAACAATGGACCCTTTTTGGGTAAAAACAACAAAAACGAGAACAAAACATAAAAAATGCAACAACAACCAGCAGATAAGTTCATAAAATTTATAAGAAAATAAAAGAAGAAAAACTAAAATAAAACGAATAAGAAAGAAAGAGAAAAATAAGCAGACACACGCACAACAATGATCACAATCATTTGCCAATTTGTGTTATTTTGCCTCCAAAAAAAAAAAATAATTTAACACATAACAGGCTTATCACAAGGATCTTATAGCGTAAAAGGGAATACCCTACATGATCGGCATTGGTTGGATTACAAACAAAACTGTTGGCGGCTTCTAAAAACTTTTAAATAAAAAAATTTTTCTTAGGGCCATTATTACAACTTGCCGTTAAAGTTGGGTTTAGTTAAAGGTAACTTTAGCTAAAGTGAACTTTAAAGTCACCTTTAACATCTTTTCGTTATTTCAACCTACAGATAAAATAAAGTTAACTTTTTCAGAAAGTTGGGTTTAGTTAAAGGTAACTTTAGCTAAAGTGAACTTTAAAGTCATCATACGTTAGTCAAATAAGATGAATAAATTCACATTTAAAACCCCCCGGAATTATTTCTATGAAAATGTTGAGTCTCCAGCTATTTTTTACTCGACCAGAATTTTATTTAATCTCAAGGATTCCACTCTAGCATCATCATTATATTTCTATAAGGCTTTCTATTGGATGATACAACCCATCCACGACTATTTTGCTGGTTTAATTTACTTTAATTGGGGCAAAATACTCTGCAACAAGACACTTATAAATGAACACCTTCCGTGATATAAATTCCTTACTATAAAGCTTTTGTTGAATTAACAGACCAATCAAACCTCAGTGGATGTGGTGTTACAAAAAACGAATACCGCATAAAAATATAATTCGCTCGATAGCAAATTCTCAAATTTGTCATCAAACCAATATTGTATCGATGATTCAATGAAGTTGAATACTAAGCTGTGTCACTATGGAGCACTTTTATCTTCTCTCAAACGCGAAATCAAGAAATCGGCCCATACATGAAAATTATATTGTTACGCATGTAGAAATAACACAGCAAGATAAAAATAAACAATAAAAACAGACAATAACAAGAGCAAACACATCGTACGGTACAAGAACTACACATAAGAATGTACGAGAAAAGGAGAAGAAAACAATCGTCATAAATAACACAAAAAGACTGTATAGAAGTGAAGTTGCCAGACATAAACAAAGTCCGTATAAATAATGCGAAGAACGATGCTGCTAGAGGATCGTCAGTAGTGGACTGAGAAATAGAAAAAGGTTCGACATTACACACAGTGCTTTTGAACACCGAAAGTGAAACCTTTGTTAATAAAGGATAGTGAATAAAACTGGCAAGACAAAAACAAACAATAAAAGCAGGCAATAACAAGAGCACACACATCGTACGGTACAAAAACTACACAAACAAACTAGACATGAAAATGTACGAGAAAAGGAGAAGATAACAATCGTCAAAAATAACACAACAACACTGTATACAAACATCGTGAAGTTGCCAAACGTAAACAAAGTCAGTATAAATAATGCGAAGCATGATGCTACTAGAGGATCGTCAGTAGTACACTGAGAAATATAAAAAAGTTCGATATTACACGCAGAGCTTTTAAACACTGAAAATTTGATCTTTGTTAATAAAGGATAGTGAATAAAACTGGCAAGACAAAAACAAACAATGCAAACTGACAAAGCAAGAGCACACACATCGTACGGTACACGAACTATACATACATACATAATTGGTCATTACAACCCTTCAGTCAGGATTACGATCTAGTTTCTCACACCATTCATGTTGTGTGTGTTAATTTTATACATGAGCGGCGGGACCTACAGTTTTGAAGTCGACTCCGAACGACAGATTTTTGAGAAACTTTTTCATGGCAATTTTTATTTACTCACAGAGTTTTTGCCAGAAATCTGCTGAGAGGAAGTCGCCGAAGAAATAATTTTTGTAGTTTGTTTTGATGTCTGGCCTGGGGCTCGAACCCTGGCTAATAAGCCAACACACTACCTACTAGACTACGGCGACTACACGAACTATAGAAACAATAAAATTAGAATGTACGAGAAGGAGATGAAAATAAATATCAAACATGCCATGACAACACTGTATAGAAACATCGTAAAGTTGCCAGACGTAAACAAAGTCAGTATAAATACATTAAACTGTAGGTACCGCCACTTAGAAATTAAATTAACACACACAATGTGGGTATAGCGAGAGGCTGCGCTGTAATCTTGACTAAAGGGGATGTAGTGAGCAATTTTTATAAGTAAGTAAACGCTATAGTAAGAATATGTATGTATGTGATGAAAGTCAAGTATTTCTTGAAAGAAAACTTTTAATATTTCTGTTTTCACCTTCTGAAAAATGTACCAGAACTTCTAACTGCCCAATATAGCCACAGTCGACAGACGCATCATTAGTATCACGTTGTTTACCAACAAGCGATTGTAAATTGAATGCATTCAGAACTCTGTTCATTTCAGGATTAACTGTGGGCCTATGGACTGAGTGAATCGCTCATATTAAAAACGTTCTCAAAAAGACTTACGATGTGTCCAAAGGGATGTACATAACAAATGTCTCCTAGAGGATAGAAATTAAAAGGTTATGTACATACATATATACACGCACATTTGGTCATTACAACGCTTACGTCAGGATTGCGACCTAACTTCTCACACCCCTTACGTGTTATACATGAATGGCGGGACCTTCAATTGAAATTCTACTCCGAACGACAGATTTTTAATAAACTTTTCATGGCAATTTTATTTTACTCACAGAGTTTTTGATAGAAATCTGCTGAGAATCTTTACTTGTTTGATAATATATCATCGAGAAGAATCTATAGCGAGAACCAGGAAAATTCAAAATAAATTTGAAAAAACGTGAATAAATCCAGTAGGTTGCCAACAATATCTACAATCAAATGCCATGGACTGTTGGGTGCTGCAATCTTACTCTCAAAACGTATTTAAGTGAACGGATATTATAATGCCAACTGTCCTAAGTGAGAAGCTAGGTCGTAATCCTGACTAAAGGATTGTGAGGATCAATTATGTATGTATGTATGTCCTAAGGAGAAAAAAGGAAATATTTTTTAGAATTGCATTTACATTGTAAGAGACAGGATAAAACTCACCGATAGATTGTGTGTAATACTTGACAAAATACTCTGGTTGCCTCTAGCACTGAGCAGAATATTTGACATCGAATATTTTGTAAGGTTATGTTCAACCCTACTTTTCATATCGGGTCCGCCATTTAACTTTTTTTTTCAACTAGTGCTTATTTCGTGAATGGTAACGCTTAGCTCATGTCTGATTTGAAAAATAATTAGTTTTATCCTTCCGCTGAACGAATGTATGAATATCCAATGCGTTTTCGCTTCGCTAAGTGGGCCTGCGATCGACTTACAGAAGATGCCGATTTTGGCAAAAAAATCATCTTTTCAGATGAAGCTCATTTTGATCTTGGCGGGTATGTAAACAAGCAAAATTGTCGCATTTGAGGCACAGAAAACCCGCACGAATACATTGAAAAGCCGACGTACCCAAAACGAGTCACTGTTTGGTGTGGATTTTGGTCCAGAGGCATAATTGGGCCATTTTTCTTCGAAAATAAGCAAGGAGTGGCCGTTACAGTCCATGGCGATCGTTATCGGGCCATGTTGAACGAATTTTTGTTCATAAAAATTGAAGAGGAGAATATTGGCAACATTTGGTTTCAACAGGACGGCGATACGTGCCACACAGCCGAAGCTACACTCGATGTTTTGCGCCCTGTTTTTGAAGATCGCATTATCAGCCGCAGAGCTGATGTCGTTTGGCCAACTCGAAGCTGCGATTTGACACCGTTGGACTATTTTTTTGTGGGGGTGCCATCAAAGATAAGTGTTACGCCGACAAGCCAGGGACAATTGACGCTATAAAGGACAATATTCGTGAAGCCATTGATGAAATACACCTGCACACAATCGATAATGTGCTTAAAAATTGGACCGATCGTGTAGGCCACTGCATGGCCAGCCGACGCAGCCATTTGAATGAAATTCTTTTCCATTATTAACCGGAAGGATTGTACTTTCAAATAAATAAAGAAATTTGAGAAAATATTCAGTAGTTTTTTTTTTAAAGCATTTTCAAAAAAAAAGTTATTTGGCGGACCATTTAATTTAGAAATCGATACGAAACGCTTCTTCATATTGAGATTCCAAAACCAAATACATACTAACTTTAGTAGCAGTGGTTAAGTACATAACGTAGACAGTCTTTAAAGAAATATTTCTTCAAACATAAGAACATTTTATATTTGCATAGTAAGACAAAAAATATTGTTTTTTTTTAATAAATTTAAATAAATACGTTTAAAAATAAATATTTAATACATAAATACTTCTGGTATTTATTTTTAAGCTTCGTATAGAAAGGGGTAGATAGTTTCTTATGAAAGATTTCCTTCAAGTGCTTAGGATCTCTTAAACATAAAATTTATAAGGATATCTCCTTAAATGTAGCTTATGGCATATTCCATGTTGATGGACCTTTTAATCTAATTCAATTGGCAGTGGACTGCATTCCTTTATTGGCGTAATAAATATAAAAACAAGATTTTTTACGTTTTTTTTTTCTGAATGGAGGAGATTTCAGTGATACGGGTTTTAAAAATTCAGAAACCAAATCGAAAAAAAAAAACAAAAAAAGAAAAGAACTTATTTTTGCAGCCTGTTCCGTACCTGTAATATTACGCCTTTTTTGGATTTTAAAAAAACAAAAATTTTTTGTTAAACAACGAAAACAATTTTAACCGGTTTTTTTTTAATGAAATTGAAAATGTAAAAAAAAAAACAAAAAATACAAAACAAATTAACAAAATAAGTAATTTCATGGAAATAAATCGTTCTATATATTGTTAGCTATTCATATATGTACATACATATGCTTCTGGATATAAATATTAACACAGCATGCCTTGGATGAGATAGACTGTAGCAAAAAAAAATTGTCGCAAACTACCCCTCCCCTCTTTCGATTCTCCTATCACTATCTTTTCTGTAGTCCAACACAATGTCACCAACACAACACAGGAGCCACCTCCTGAGTGTTGGTCTCAAGGAAAGGAAAGTGTGTAGAGACCACCCTTTGTAACATCATTCAAATGGACCTTAGGATTGGAAGTCGGTAATGTAGCTTAACGGAGCGAGAAAAGTAACACAAATCATCACATCATTTACGTGTAGAAGAAAACTCCTCAAATGGAAGAATATTGAACTCAAGGAAGGTGGGTAGGTAGGTTGAAGTGGTAGCTCTGATACCAAAGCTCACTTGGGCACACATAGCGGCCCGTTGTGATCTCAAGGTAAATGGAAGTAAAATAATTTCGCATAGTACTGAGCATTTAAATTAACGTGTAGGACTCATACATGCACACATAATTGGTCATTACAAGCCTTCAAGCATTATTGACCCCAGCGTCTCACACCACTTACATATGTTGTGTGTGTTAATTTTGTACATGAGTTACGGGACCTACAGTTTAACGTCGACTCCGAACAACAGATTTTTTAAGAAACTTTTTCATGATAGGTTTATTTACTCTCAGAGTTTTTCCCAGAAATCTGTTGAGAGGAAATCGCCAAAGAAATATTTTTTTTATATTTCGTTTTGATGTCTGACCTGGGATACGAACCCGGGCTTTACATCTATTAAACCAACACACTACCTACTAGACTACGGCGACTTCTAGGGCTCGTACATGCGTACCTACATAATTGGTCATTAAAATCCTTCAGCCAGGATTACGACCCAGCTTCTCACACCACTTACATACATACATATGTTGTGTGTGTTAATTTTGTACATGAGTTGCGGGACCTACAGTTTAAAATCGATTACAAATCACAGATTTTTGAGAAACTTTGCATGACAATTTTTTATTTACTCTGAGAGTTTATACTAGAAAACTGCTGAGAGCTAGACGCCGAAGAAATATTTTTCATAATTCGTTTTGTTGGAGATGTCTGACGCCTCACGTCTAATAAGCCAACACACTACTTTCTAGACTACAGCGATTTCACGCTTTCGAATAGTACGTACTGGTCATTAAGTTAATGTTTAGAGCTCACATTGAAAGTATTTTAAGAAGGGTCAAGCCAACATGCTGCAAAATCTTGAGAGTATAAAATCATAAAAACATAACAACACTATCAGACACATCAGGTCAGCATACGAGCACTTAGCATTCAAGATGTTCACTTGATTAGTATAGAACTGTCTGTCAGCTATGCAAGAGGAATAAGTAAGTAAGTAATCTCAGATTAGCATCATCTTTTAAGTAATCTCAGATTAGCATTGGAGAAGGGGAGGAGGGAAACTTTCACATCTCTTATCGGTATACAACACTTCTGTGAAAAAAAGCAAAAGTTAAAAGAATATACTCCACGAAAAGAATATTAAAGTAAACGAAAATTCCTCTCAAGTCAGACCGTTTTGAAAGCGGGAGTAGATTCGAAATATGAGCATGAGACTTAACAAATTCTTGCATAACTAAAGGAGTTATTTTTGCTATACCTACTGTGTGTGCTAGTCGGTATATTTCCTCCGCTTCCTTATTCTCCCTTTCCTACTTCCTCTCCTTTTTCCTATACCCTCTACTATCCTGTTCCCTTTAGGACAGTCAATTTGACCTCCGGGTACTGTACTTGTCTTAATTGACAAGTACACGTCCTCTAAGCTAAACCTAAATATACTGTGTGTGTTAGCTTATTAGACGAACGCTAGGTCTAACATTTCTTTTGGTTATCTCCTCTTGGCAGCAGAGGAGCAGACAAACGCTCTCACTGTAACTAATTGCAACGAAATGGCTTCACAAATCTGTCTTTTGAAGTTCGCATTAAATTGTAGGTGCCGCCACTTTAATATAAAATTTACAAAAAGTATGGTGGGGGAAGATATCAAATGGACCCCGCCATAAAGCCTAGCCTAATATATACAAGAAACAACCTCAAAATGTAACAATTTTTACAATTTTTTAGGCTTAAACACAAAGCATACAATTGCATTGACACGAACTAGAATACTGAGAAAAAATTAGAGAAACAAAACGATTTTTAAATACCTCAGACCTAAAATTATCTTTTAATAGAAAATTTAAAACAAACTTTAAAAAAAAACTTCATTTTAAAGAAAATGTTCTTCAACCAAAGCCCCAGATGATGATGATCAGCACCAATGGCAATCATAATCTCATATACTACTGACTTTTCGCAGCTAAGCAGCGCAATTACGTATCGTACTGGCCAGCAGCAATCTATAAGACATCTTTTATTTTGTTTCGATTAAATTTGAATATTTAATTTGACTTGATTTCATTTTTTTTTGATAAAAAAAAATTCAAAACAAGTGCATAAAGTTTGTGGAGAGCAATGGATGAATGGTTGGGGGCTATTAAAAAAGTATTTCAAATATTTTAATTTTATGCAAATATGGAAATTTATAAACAAAATTAATACCCGAATAGAGCTCGACTATACTCATTTCCTAATTTGTTTTTATTTCAAATTAAATACGATTTGAATTGATTTTCTGTTTCTTCGTCCTCTTCTTCTTACACTTGTCAGCTATTCTTTCATCCATAATGAAACAAGTTTGAAATCCATAAATAATAACGATACCCAAATGACAATAAATGTTTTCAATTCTTAATTCAAATAAGAAAAAATTCAAAAAAAAAAATAATAAAGAAAAGAAACCGAAAAACTTGGATTTCTTTTATTAAATTATACTTTAAATTATCATGTGATGATACACATAATATATAGTCAGAGGTTCTCAAAATGTGAATAATTGAAAGAGATAAACGGAAGAGAGAGGATTATTGCTTTAACCCACAGTAAAGAAAATCTTCGATGGCGACTGCATTTTAATGAGGCATTCACAAGTATTGTGACTTTGGATGCAATAAATAAAATCAAACAAACAATGTGTAGAAGAGCTCCTCCTAATTAATAGAAGACTAAAAGTCTTATGTCTGATACCTGAAATTCGCCGTTGTTTGGTAACTACTGTGTTGGCTAATTAGACGAGAGATCGTAATTCAAATCCAAATAAGACATCTTAAACAAACCGGCAACTTCCTCTCAGCAATCGTCTAAAAGTAAATAAAATTGTCATGAAAAGTTTCTCAAAAAATTTGTCGTTCGAAATCAAAGTGAGCTGTAGAGGCCAGCACCACCCACCACTCATGCATAAAATTAACAAACACAACATGGGTTTGGTGTGAGAATCTAGTTTGTAATCCTTTCTTAAGGATTTTAATAACCAATTGAGTAAGAGATACTTTGTCATCCTCCGTCTTGGCCTGTAAATATTAAAAAATATTAAAAAAAATTGTTGCCGATATTGCTAGAACACTCTGTAAAACTGATAAGAATACCTCAGTTGGTGTAAAGGATCATCCCCACTTTGAATGCCTATAAGCAGAGCTCATACCAACCAATCTACCTCTTTTCACCACTACCAGAGGCTTAGTAGTCACTGCTTCTACCATCTCTGAAGAAAAAAGTTAATCCCGATCACATCACAATGGCTTTTGTGGGGCACACAATACCACTACAGTACCATTTTGAGATTGTTATACTCGTTGTCAGTGACCGCAACAAACAGCTATTGATACAATTAATCATGCAGTGTCATGGTTTCAAAACCCTAATTACATCAAAAGCTGTTTGGACAATGACCTCAATGGCAGGCCTTTGTGGTATTCGGCAGCGATAAAACTTTATAAAAGATCAAGATGGATGTTCCCTAGGACGGAGTTATTTCTCCAAACCCCTTCAACCTCTATATACACGGCTTAATCCCATGGCTGAAGACACCTATGGAGAACATAACCGATCACCGATTACTTGAACAAACTGGAAAACTTTTTTGGGTCAACGCAACCTTAAACTATCCTGCTGAATAAAGTAAATACAACTGAATCTGGTCATTGAGATGGGACTATTCCGGTTGTCCAGTATCTTCGTTAACATGTTGTATTTCTCGACACAAGCCATCTATGTGAAGAAAATCCAAGAATAAGGTTCTAAAAGAAAATCAAAGTTAATTATCATGTCCACGTAAAAGGTTATGATAAGTAGATCAGCAGCGAAGAATGCTGTCCCAGTAAAGAGCTTCTATTTAAGCGGCACACAGTGGAAAGGCTTGTAAGAATACAAAACAATACGCTAAGGGCCGAACTTAACTTTCCGTTAAAGGACATAAAGGGATGTGACAAATAATATTTCCATTTTCCTATTATTTTCTTTAGTTGCTTCATTTTCATTCATAAAGTTTTTCCAAATACTTTAGTACGTTGCCACTGCAATTGGAAAAAACTCTTACGAACAACAGACAGCTGTTACAACAACAATAACTAATCTCTGGAATCTCTACCAAACCGGCCAAATTTTTTTTCATAACAAGACGGAAATTGTTTGTTTTATTTGCCTGCGGCCATATTGTATTTGTATCAACCTCATACAGCACTAAATTCTGTATGAATAAAGTATTACCGTCCTCTTCCCCGGGTATGTATGTAATTAGTACTGAGATGTCTGTATCAGCATATTCGTTTTTGGAAAATGAGGAAATAGTTTTCAATTTCCTCCTCGTAACGGTCACATTTATGTACATATGTATCCTCATTAAACTACAAGTGATTGGTAACGAAGGAAAATTTTAATTTAACCTCACCTGCTGTTGTTTGCAAGCCAATGATCCTGTAAATTGGAAATTTTCATTACAAAACGCGTAAGGTTATCGAATTTTAATTTTTAAACACTTCCAATTCATCCGATCACTAAATAAATTGTAAAATTACACCGAATATAAGCGTATTAAGAAATCCCGCCCGTTTTACACTGATTTATTGCTTCTAAACGCTTTTCTTGTAGTTTTTCTTGCAGTAAGTAAGCTTAAAACAGTTATCCTTTATACAAATATAAACTGAATGCTATGAAACAGTTTTCTTATATGAAAAAAATTATTTTTAGCCAAGATAAGCATACGCTATAGGAGTCTGATTAGTAAAGACATAAACCGAAACTGCTGTAATAACATGAAATTTCTAATTTGGCAACTGTTTACAACTTTTATTAACACAACCATAAGCTTCTCTATATATAACTACCATGATGGCATCTCCTATTTGCGTAAGAAATCAGTGTTGCAAATTGTAATTTTGAAATAGTACTGAAAAAGTACCTTTTTTTCATCATATGGTAGTTTTATAAAAATATATTATTTATACTACTTACGTACAGAATGGAATAGAAAAACTAACTATATGTTTCTCATGTACAAAACAAAAACAGTTGATTCGAAACGTAAAGTTTATTCAAAAATGTCGACGCAACGGTTGGGTTCATTATTCAGCATTCGTTATCCAAAAACGGAACATACTACATACGCTTAGGTACTGAAATGTTGCCAGGAAACTAAACTACCCACCACTCATGCAAAAAATTAACAAACACATCATTGGTTTGGTGTGAGAATCTAATTTGTAATCCGTTCTTAAGGGTTTTAATAACCAATTGAGTAAGAGATAATTTGTCATCCTCCTTCACGACCTATAAATATTAAAAAATAAAAAAAATTGTGGCCGATATTGCTAGAACACCTCAGTTGGTGTCAAGAATCATCCACACTTTGAATGCATATAAGGACAGCTCATACCGACCTATCTAACTCTTTTCACCATCAATAGAGGTTTAGAAATCTCTACTTCTACCATCTCTGAAGAAAAGTTTTAATCCTGATCACATCACAATGGCTTTGTGGGGCACACAACACCATTACAGTGCAATATTGAGATTGTTATACTCGGCATTTGATACAAGTCATCATGCAGTGTCATGGTTTCAAAACCCCAATAACAACAAACGCTGTTTGGACAAGGACCCAATGACAGGCCTGAGGTATTTTGCAGTCAACGATAAAAGTTTATAAAAGATCAAGATAGGTGTTCATTAGGTCGGAGTTATCTCTCCAAACCCCTTCAACATCTATTTTACACGGCTTATTTCCGTGACTGAAGACATCTGTTGAGGACATTACCGATCACCGATTACTTGAACAAGCTTGAAAACTTTTTAGATCAATGCAACCTTAAACTCTCATGTTGAATAAAGAAAATACAGCTGAATCTGGTCGTTGCCATCAGCCATAGGACCATCCCGGTTGTCCAGTAGCTTCGTTAACATGTTGTATTTCTCGCCACAAGCCATCTATGTGAAGAAAATCCAAGAATAAGGTTCTAAAAGAAAATCAAAGTTAATAATCTCGTCCAAGTAAAAGTAGATCAGCAGCGTATTATGCTGCTCCAGTAGGGAGCTTCTACTTAAGCCGCAGAGAGCGGAAAGGTTTATAGAGAGTACAGAACAATACGCTAAGGACCGAACTTAACGTTCCGTTAAAGAACATAAAGGGATGTGACAAATAATATTTCCATTTTCCTATTATTTTCTTTAGTTGCTTCATTTTCATTCATAAAGTTTTTCCAAATACTTTAGTACGTTGCCATTGCAATTGGATTTTCATTCCGGATCGACCCGAGATTCCTGAGGAAAAAACTCTTGCGAACAACAGACAGCTGTTACAACAACTAATTTCTGGAATCTCTAACAAACGTGCCAAATTTTTTCTTTCACAGCAAAACGGAAACTGTCTTCTGTGTAAAGCCATTGGGTTTGCCTGCGGTCATTTCGTATTTGTATTAACCTCAGACAGCACTAATAAGCACTAAATTCTGTATGAATAAAGTATTGCCATCCTCTTCCCCGGACATGTATGTAATTAGAACTGATACGTCAGTAGCAGCATTTTCGTTTTTGAAAAATGAGGAAATAGTTACAACGGAAGGAAATAGAAATATGTATCCTCATTAAATTACAAGGGATTGGTTGGTAGAGATGGAAAATTTAATTTAACTTACCTGCTGTTGTTTACAGGCCAGTGATACTGTAAATTGGATATTTTCACTACAAAACGCGTAAGGCTTTCAAATTTTAATTTTTAAACACTTTCAATTCAATCGATCACTAAATAATTTGTTAAATTACACAGAATATACGCGTATTAAGAAATCCCGCTCGTTTTACACTGATTTGTTGCTTCTAAACGCTTTTCTTGTAGGTTTTCTTGCAGTAAGTGAGCTTAAAACAGTTATCCTCTATACAAATATAAACTGAATGCTATGAAACAGTTTTCTTATATGAAAAAAATTATTTTTAGCCAAGATAAACATACGATATAGGAGTTTGATTAGTAAAGACATAAACCGAAATTGCTGTAATAACATTTAAATTCCTAATATGGCAACTGTTTAAAACTTTTATAAACACAACCATAAGCTATATATATAGAAGACCAAGATGGCATCTCCTATTTGCGGTAGAAATCAGTGTTGCAAATTGAAATTTTGAAATAGTACTGAAAGAGTACCTTTTTGCAGAAGGGTAGTTTATAAAATTATATTTATTTATACGTACGGAATGGAATAGAAAACCTACTACATGTTTCTCATATACAAAACAAAAGCAGTTGATTCAAAACGTAAGGTTTAGTCAAAAATGTTGAAGCAACGGTTCATTGAGCATTCTCATTCCTTTTCGTAATCTAAAAGCTTGCTATAAAAAGGACCTTTACCCTAACCCTATTTATACAGAAAAGCGCAAAACCATAAAATCTGTATTAATAAAAAAGTACTGAAATGTTGTTGCCAGTAAACTAAAAATAGGTTACTTCTGAAAAAGAGGAAAAAATGAATTATTTTTAATAATTTTTAATAATTTTTCCTGATGTTAAACTTATTTTACAAACTTTATATCCAAAAAATTATAAATATTTCGACAAAGAATTTCCAATTTGCAAAAAAGCATTTTGGGAATAAAACAAAAAGAAATAAAGAAATTATTCAAAAATTCATTTAAATTTAATTTAATTTTAATTTTGTAGAATTTTAAATATAATGACACAATGGCAACATTGTTTTAATGCAGTAACAAGCAGACATATCGGTGAATGCCTCCACTAGTAGTTGTGAAAATTACTTATTCTAGACATACACCGCCCAAATCACGATATACATTACATGTGTTTGTGGTAATACAGTACACATTTCGAATGACGGCACTATGGTAAGTTTCGATTTTATTCACCACACCGGATAAATTCACCACGTTTTATAAAAACTCACCACACTAGAAACTCACCACAACTACAAAATTCACCACACTTCAAAAATCAAATTTAATTTTGTTTGCTTTGCTTTCCAAACAGCAGTGGCAAACACAACAAACAATAAAACCCATGTTTTTGTTTTCGTTTTGTCCGAACCTGGTTGGGGTTGAACCGGGAGTCTCTTTTCTTTTTGGCGAACGAACTAAACTACCTTTTTCACCTACCCTCCACTCACATACACCAACCCACACACACAATATATATTACGCCGTTATGATTTTTGTTTTCGTTTTGTCTGTCTGACCAGTTGAACAGTGGCCGTTGGGGCTACTTACTCTGACTTGTAAAGCTGCTACACCTATTAGACAGACAGACCACCACATAGTACATAAACAACCCGAACTTAATTTTTACTTAATAAACCCTGAAACGGAAAAAGAATTTGCGAATTTTTATTAAAATATACAAAAACGTATTGGATAAAAAAAGTACTGCATTTTCCAACACTGTTAGAAGTTAAAGACCAAAACAAAACAAACAATCAAAATTAACTAAAGCAAAAACAAGAGACGTGTTTATAAACATATTTCCATATTATTTTTAATAAAAATTCTTTAAGGTTTTAAGACATGGATGATCCTCTAAAGCCTAAACCTGTGCCCTTGGCTGCGGAAACGGTATTATGGTTTGAATTTCTCTTGGATCCTGAATTAATAACAAAGCATTTGAAAAAACCTTATCCGGGTAAAACTAAACGCCTGCACGAATTTAAACAATTTTTAAATATCAATTTTACTTTGTAGATCCTTCCGCTTTGGAGTTACTAACTCAATTTATATCGATGGTGCCCGATAATGTGGTTATACCACAATTTGATTTAACCAATCCGGATGCCCCAGCCATACCGGTTGTCCCACCAGCTGCTGTTAGTGCAATTGCGCCACAAAATGCAGAGGGCTTGCGTTTGACTCGCAAACAATTGGCATTAAAAATATTGGCTCTCAAAGTGGCCACTTGGCTGAAATGGAATCTTGATGTTTTTGAAAAAAATCTTCCCATACCCAAACAGCTATTTCTATTAAGGGACTTGTGTACCATTAGTTTTGGCAAAAGAGTAGCAATACCATTCACCAATGAATTCCAGCCTAAAATAAGTAAGAAATTTATTTTAATTGTCACTAATTTTAGAATACATTCCAGTTTTTTCCATTTTTTCTTATTAGCCGTGGATGGCAATGAAAAAGCCGCCAAGTTTGCTTTAACTTTTTATCATCGTTGGGTTTTAAGGCTGCAAATACTCAAAGATATAGCAGTGAAAGCGGCCAGACCTAACATGGGTAACATGTAGGTTTTAACAAATCACATATACATGCAAGCATATAAGCCCAACAGTGCTAAGTTCTTTTTCTACAATTTTAGGTTTGTTCCTTTAGAGCCTATGCATCAATTCTTTGCCCCCGATATTAATCCCCAAACAAGCATAGAATATTTACAAGAATTATGTAAATCAAATGAACCTTTTCATGTCTTTTCCTATGAAACCTTTATACCACCGCATCCAAATGACGATATAAACGTGCCGCAAAAGTTCGAAGCTATGCTGCAAATATCACCGGCTGAATTGAGAACTCAAATCTATTTTGATTTGGTTAACTTTTATCTGTACACAAAACAATATTTACTGGCTCGAGAGGCTGTTAACGAGTGTCGACGTTATTTGAATTTAACGAAAAATGAATATGAAATGATTGGTAAATCTACTACGCAATTTGTATTCTGTCATGTAATTGAAGATGAATTGGAAGGCTATCTACTGGCCTGTGGCTTAAGTGCCCAATCACAAACTCTAACTGAACGTTTCAATATGTCACAGTTCACACAATATAAGGTAAGTGAAGGCAATTTTAAATGAATAAAATTTTTGGGGACACTACTATACAGATATAGAACTGTGTAGTATGTCCCCATATACATGGAGCTCCGAAGGTTGGAGGAACAAAGACGAAATTTGAGATAACGTGATAAAGCTTTAAAGCTAACCAGCCCTCCGCGAAGTAATACCTTACGACAGTCCCTTGGGCGGGGAGTGGTTGAAGAATGTAGGGGGCGGGTTTAGTACGTAGGCACCAGTGATGGTGAATCGTGCACTCTTTTGTTGGAACAAAAGTGTCTTTCGAAGATTCCTACCTCCGGCCCAAGACAAAAAACATACTATACAGATGGTATAGTGAAAACGAATTCATTGTTTTTGCATGGAATCTGAAACTTTTTTGCACCGGCTTTTCGAAAGCTGGTTACCCATTAGATGGTTAATTAGTTGTGACTTTCTCATGGGGAGTTGTGCTTTGTCACAAGCTTGTATAGAATAGGGACACAACACAAGCCTCGGTTAGCCAAACGTATACGGAAAGTACGTTCGTTTTTAAAATGCGAAAAGAAATGCGAGTGATTACCGAAACGTAATGTAATTTCGGTAAGCATTTACGTTGTTTTTCATATCGACGCCTCCGTTCTATAACATTCTAAGTCGAAAAAGTTTTGAGTTATGAGCTCTCAAAGTTTTCACGCAACATGCGATCATATGTGTATTCTAAGGAGATTTTTCTCTATAACTTCGGAACGGATCAGCGCATCTTAACCAAATGTTGACAGTATTTAAATTAGAGAACGTAGAATTTAAAAATGCAAGAACATTCAAAACTTAGAACGTCATAGAATCGAGGCGTCGATATGCGAAAAACGGACTTGGACGTTTGGCTAACCGGGGCTTAAGTAAAAAATTCGAAATCCTCAGTTTAAGATGAGTGCATAGGAAATTACTTACAAATCCCTACCCAATAAGTGTAACCTGGCGTTGGTTGCACTGATAGATAAGCAAATTCAATCGCTTATGGCTCATTACGATCACAAGCAATTGAATCAAATTGTATATCATGAGAGAGCTATAAACGTTATCTTCAAAACTAATGGAAATTTGCAACAACAACAACTAAAGATTTCTTAATAACATTGAATAATATTTCCTTTCAGGATATTCTCGAAATTCTAAAACTAGACAACCGTAAACGTGAAATTCCCTTGGTAAATAGGCGCATCTTGGAATTAGATATTCAGGGCGCAATATCACATGGCATCCTCAAGGAACCTAAACAATTGGAAATGCAAGTTTCCGCTTTAAATTTAATACGCAGTAAATTTGAAGACGGCAATATATTTGCGAGTGTGGATTATTTTGAAAAATATTCTCAAACGAATTGCTTTGCAGCTTTAGTAGAGGTACGAATACAATATATCAGCGAAATAATTCCCAAAAATTAATTTCCATAACATCTATAGGGCATACTGGATGTTTTACCTCATTGTACAGTGAGTGAGAGGAATATGCTGAAACAATTTCTAGTGGATAGTATTCTTCAACACAAGAATAAATTGTGGCTACAGGATATAGTGCATTTGAGTTTATTTTCGCCAATTGAACTTAAGGATTTGCTACAACAAATACAGGAAGAAGAACTGCCTCAACCAACCTTGGCTTTACTGAACGAATGGAAATTTAATTCGAAAATTCCACGAATTGAAATTGGTTCGCTGGAAAGGCAACTTATAACGTGTACGAATGCTAGCACTGTAAGAAAACTATTGGTTAAGTTGGCAGCAACCAATCCGGCTAAGCCTTTGTGGACGGTTAATCCAAGTTGGGAAATAGCCACACCGATTAAGTCTGTATTAATGTCTATGCAAAGAGGCTTTTTACAAGATTTTGCCTATGTCCTACTGGGTAAAGCTAGGGAACTCACTGCTAAAGGGGTATTGTAAAGAAAATTCTCGTTTTTTTGATAGAAATTTTATTCAAAACATATATTTCTTTTTGTAAATTAGAATTATGAGGGTGCTGTGTCCATGCTAAGCACTCTAAAGTCAGAAACTCAAAGGCCGGAATTCTCCAGTGCCACCATATTCTCTAAATTAGGAAAATTAGTCAATTGGGAAATTCTACTGATACAAATTACCCAATGCTTGGACGAATGGAATAATAAAACTTTGGATCTACAATCATTAGGTAATCGTTGCAAGCAATGTTTGCAATCCTTGCAAACCAATGACAACATTATACCACGCATCGAAGTAAGTTTTAATGTCAATATTATTAACACATAATTTTCTTATTATTTTCATTAATTAATCTCCGTAGATTATTGAAAGTTGTTCTTTAATGCTATTGAATCTAAATGATTGGAATGCCATAATGTTATTGGACAAAAGACTGCCACAATTAGAGTTGCCTATAGCTTTTGCTGCCACCTTCTTGGATATGGAAAAGATGAAGGGACCGAAAAAAATTTGCCGTGATGCTTGGGACATGGTTTTATCAATGTTTTTAAATACTTCTAAAAGAGGCAGCAGTGTAAGCGGTGGTTCTGGCAGTGGTGGTGGTGGCAGTTCTCGAAATTCACCCAATTTAGCTGTCTCTACCGGCCTACATCCATTTCTAAAAAGAATACGCCATCAAATGCTATTCAATTTAGCCATTTCCATGTTGGGTAAAATCCATAATATTTTAAAAGATGATGCCAAGCATGATCTAAACGGTGAATACATGCAATTGTGGCCCACAACCATAAGCAAGTAGGATGTTTTATACGAATGTTTAATTTCCTTTAAATAACTTGTTTTTATTATTTTTAAAATTATAGCCCTATTAGCTACAGCATTCGTTCGGTGTGTGAAACATTACATTGGCTACTTACAGAAGCTCTAAACTATTATCCTCAAACTATCCCTTGGCTAAAAATGAAAGGTGATCTTGAATTAGGTAAGTGTTTATGGAATGGAAATTGATTTTTCAGCATCTAAATAAGCATTGTATGTGAGGAATTTATCTTAAATATACCATATCTGTAGAAGTTCTTACAGAACCGTTGGACATGCTATACAGTAAAGTTTGCAATTGTCATTTTCCGTAGTTCAGGCGCTCAGAAATTCATGCATTAGTGGATAATCTAGTTTCAATGCAATTCAGAATTTATTTTATTGAGATTCTTTCCAGTCCACAATGAATTAGAAAGTACAGACCATCATAATTCACTACCATATTATGTTCCCAATTATCAGTCATAATCGTTACCCCACCAGGGGCTACAGGTATTATTTTGGGTATCCTGATGCTCCAGGACAGAATACACAAAGCAGCTATTTTATGCCATAGAAATATGAGTGGCTAATGCAGTATGTTAAAGACTCATGACTATTGGTAAAGAATTTCAAAATGTTAACGGCTGTGCGAATATCTCATCCCCTAGATGGATGGATGTCCCCCCAAAGGAATCGGATGGACGCACATTGCATGTCAATTGTCTTGGAACCACGTAGAGCTTCCAATGAAGCGACTCAAACTGTTCCTTTGACATAGGGCCGGGCATGTTCCCAGTAGATGAAGAACAATCTCTTCCTTCTCCTCATCCCTGCAGCTTCAACAGAAATCATTTGCGAGGTGTCCAAGACTAATGCGCCGTCTAGTAGGTAGTTTGTTGTCTTATTAGCTGTGAGGCCACGGTTCACACCCCAAGTCAGACGGCTCCAAAAAAAAAACGGAAAACGAAAACGAAAAAATATTTCTTCGGCGACTTCCTCTAAGCAGATTTCAGGCAAATACTCTGAGAGTTAATAAATTTGCCGTGAAAGGTTATATTAGGTTTGTGGACGTTTAGTTGCCATTACCCCGAGCTCGAAAGGACGACCCATTGTAAATACGTCCTAAAAGAGAGAGAAAGAGACAGGATAGTGAAGGAGATAGGGAAATTGGAAAAGGGTTACAAGAGACAGAGGAAAAAATATTAACCACAAACAGACAAGAGGCCACGACTACAATCTTGATGCCCTAGCACTTCTCAACCAGCTCAACCTATTTATGAATCTATGGAGAGCCGTAATATCGGCCCTAGACAAAGAGTCCAAGCCTTCGAAGAAGCCCCTGCCCAGGGTCCTCAACCTACTAAGAGCTGGGCTGGACAGTTGCAGAGGAGGTGTTCGTTAGTTTCGAACTCCTCCTCATCGCAACATACCCTGCAATAGTCCTGGATCTAATCTCGCAGTACCGTGTAACCAATAACTAACCTCAGGCTGGCCTTATCCAAGCCCCGCAGTAAAGTTGTTCTAGCATTGTTTATAGTGCCATGAAAAAAACTTTCTCAAACTTTAAACTTAAGATTCCGCCACTCATGTATAAAATTAACACCCCACAACGTAAGTGGTGTGAGAAGCTAGGTCGTCATTCTGACTGAATGGTTATAATGACCAATTATGTATGTACGTATGTATGAACTCTTCCGCCTGAAAAACAAAACAACAATCGGTAGGTTGCTTGACTTAGAAATGCCCAGGTATTTAAAAATTCCATTTTAAAATCCATCTTCCAATGAGAGAACCGAGAAATCACTATCTTTCATCACAGAGCATGCACGATATTAGATGTACATACATTGGGCAGTCTATTAAGGAATAATAATGAGAATAGCGAACATCACAAACTGTATTTCAGCCAGTTCCTTCAATAAAAGCTCCTGTATCTAGACTGATTAAGCTACTGTCCATATCTCTCTCTCTCTCTTGGACATCTTATACACTGCGTCCTCTATGTCAGCTTCTGTGTAATGAAATGCTTGCAATGAAATGAAACGTACAAATTTAAAGGAAAAAGAAATCGAATGTGTAACATGGGGACCAAGGCGTATTTATTTGTTTATTTAGAATATTTATTTATTTAGAATAAATACGCTTTGATACGGATTAACTGAAGACTTTCGTTTTTACACTGCTGGACCTTTCAATTTACAGAGAAAACTTTTATAATTGAAATCGTTTTTATAATTCACAACCCTTTTTTTTAGCGATTGGTAATAATGAAGCTGCAATGCGTTGTTATGTAAATGCATTAGTTACGGGCACAGACTATTGTCATATACCGCTACAACGTAACGTAGCAGATGATTATATTATACGTAAAATGATAAGATGTTCTTCCAATTTGGGATGTCATATGCAAGCTACAGTTTTATGTCAGGTATGCGTATTAAAAATATAGTCAACCTCCTCACCTTATAAATTATAAACCGTATCTAATAACCGCTTTCAGTTCTTGGAGGAGATTGATTATGGCATTGTTTTTAAAAATCTTACCGAAAAATGTTCTAATTTTACGGATGCCATGGATGCGTATTACAGCTGTATATGGGATACAACTTTATTGGAATTCATAATAAATTTACATGCCAAAAAAGGAGAACACAGTAGAAAACTAGAGGCTGTAAGTGTATTTTAATGATTTATTGTTTTTTTTTATTGTATATCATTTATATTGTGTATCATTTTACAGATTGCTATTATGGGCACTTTAGAATTAAATGCTAACAATAATGATGAAATTAAACGTGAAGCTGCTTCCATACGTAAATCTCGTTTCCTAAGAGCTTTGGCAAAACAGTATTTACTTTAGTAGATTTTTTGTATTTTTCTTATTGTAATAGTTTTTGTAAGCAAAAAATGAAATGAAATAAATAAATGCCAATTCTATATATTTTAAATTTCGTTATCCTGCTTGCTGTTTATTTATTTTGGGCGTCTACCTCTATTACCACTGCCAGCGCCCACTGATTTAGATTTTTTTTGATTTGCCTTTTTATCATCTTCAGCCTTACGTTTTGGTGTTGTTGCTGTAGAAGGCAATACTTTGAAAAAACTATCCAGCCGTACTTGTGTTTGTGATTGTTTCGATTTTAAGATTTTTTTAGCTCCTGAACGTACTCGATCTTCATTAAATTGCCTCTCGCCACATAGAAACTTCACTAAACCATCTTCATCTGGTTCACTCCATTTAAACTAAAAAAAAACAATTAAACACATTTTACATTATAAAAGTATTCTCAGAAATATTTAAATCTTACTTACATCTAGTGTAGTAGGATCAGCTACTTCTGGTTCAATAAACAACTGACGCGCTAATTCGTAATTCCAATTCTCCGGAACGGTATACTTTTTCTGATCAAGATTTTCTAATATGGTTTCAATATCACGATAATTATTCATTAGTTCTGTGGCTCTCTTTGGACCAATGCCTTTAATGCCTTCACAGTAATCGCAACCCAACAAAATGCAAAGATCAATAAATTCTTTACTTGTAAGGCCAAAACCTTCTAATACTTTTTTATAGTGGATCTCTTTGACAGGCATCTTACGTGCCTCACTGAAGGTTAAATGACGCAACAATACACTGGAACCAAAAGTCAATGCATCCATATCCTCGGTGGCAGTGGCATAAACTTTACCAGACTTAACTAAGGCCGCACATTGGGCTTCAGCTTCACATGGTGCCTCCACATATGGTACACCCATAAGTTTCAATAGTTGTTTTGCTTCGTTTGCATGTTCTTTTGTAACACGCACTAAGCGTCTAGAAAATTTGTCCATATCAGCCTCATTTCCAGCTTCAGTAGCTTCTTGCAATGATTTTTGAGCTTCTTCACGTCTCACAGCTCGCTTTGCTAACTCGCCAGATTTTAAGTCTGGTGGTTTACCATCAAATACATAAACTGGCTTAATACCATTATCCAATAGGCGTATGGTACGATAAAACATGCCCATCAAATGGGATGTCGTATCACCATCTACTGATGTAAGTTGGGCACCTTCGGCTCGTACCGCAATTAAAAACTGATACAAACACATGGACGCATCAATGGCGACTTTTCGTCCAAAGTAATGTTTGATTTCACTGTCCTTAATAGCCTGTGGACAAATATCAGCTATTAACTTTGAAAGTCCCAAAATTCCCATTATAAATAATAAATTTTTCTGTTCAATTTAAATCCGAAATACTTTTCCACACGCAAATCACTATGCAAACAAATGGCGGTAAATGTTTTGTTTACAACTGTTTTTGCAAAGTATACGCTGAATTTGAAATGCAACTCTGTATAGATAACGAAGTTAAATTCATGAATTCTGTCGGCGTAAACAAATTCCTTGCATTGACTTCTTAATAAATTTACTATGCAAAGTCTTTAATTTGAAATGAAATGACAAATGTAGGGGAAGCGGTAAAATGAACGGGAGTGAGCTTGCATTTTAATGTGCCCTCAAGGTTGTTCTGGTATTTTGTTGACAGTTGTATGCGTAACAGTAAAATATCAAGACTTTGTCAAAGTAAAATTTGCTTATGAATAAGCGAAATAAAGAAAATGTGAAATAGGTTGTTGAAGTAAACTTTGAACGTGGCAATTAGACTTTTTGATGTCATTTCCCAAAGTAAGAGCTAGTTGAGTAAGTGAGAAAAATTCTCTTTTATTTTTATCACACATGTTAAGAAAGTACAAATAAAAAAAATATATTTGGCATAAAAGACTTTCCTTATAAAAACAGACAAGAAACCTAATTTTAAATCAACATAAATAAACATTATTTCTATTATAATTCTTCTTTCCCTAATAAATTTTTAAATAAAGTTTTGATTTATATATAAATAAATAATAATAAGTACCAAATTGCGGCCTATATTATAATGAATTTAAATGCAACTCTGCATTGGATATGAAGTTAAAAGCGAAATAAGTGGTAGAGAAAAAGAAAATAAAATGAAGAAAAAGTAATGAATATTTTTTTTATTTAGTTGAGTATTTTCCATAAGCATGTCGGCTGACGGTGAAAAAGATAAAACCATTGAAAATATGGTATGTAATTATAAAAAAATTGCAGAAAAAGTGCAAATAGAGTGTATACAATTAAAAGAAAGTGAAAATTTAAACAAATCAAACGTTTATAGTGTAAAAATTTACAAGTAAAATATTCGAGCGCGTCACATCGTCAAAAAGGAATCTCCCAAAAAATTTACACAACGTCGTTTTTTCCCTACATCTTTGCATTAAGCTTTCTTTTCTGCTCTTTCATTTATTTCACATTGTGTATAAACATGGCGTCGGTCCATTTTTTCACCGTACTTTTGTATGTTTTTGTTCCTTCTTTTTTCCTATTCATCATAACGAAATGCATGCATTCGTGAGCGAAAGTGTGTGTGAATGTTTGTAAGTTTATGTTGAGCGCGGAATTGGGCGAATTGATTAAAACAAAAAAGTAATGAATAGAAAATGAAAAAAGTGCGCCGTTAAAGTTGCTTGAATTTCGCGAATAAAAGAAAATTTGCATGCGTGTCAGTGTTGCCAAGGTGCAGTTGATGAAGCGAACAAAACATATTCTGGAAAGATTTATGCACAGTTAAATTATTAGAATTAATCATAATTGAGTTTAATTCAAGAAAACGAAGTGATAAAAATTATTGAGAGAAAATGGTTTGTTGACTACATTTCGTAGGGACTTAAATCATAGAATATAAAACAAAAAATACGAATAGCGGCAAAAAAGAAAATTAAAGAAAAACAAAACGTTTTAACAGCGGTACAATTAGTAAATACACACACATACATTATATCTTAGAAAACAGCGTTGCATTTTTTCAATCTAAAAATAGAATTGTTTAAACAAAACTGCCATATATTAAAAAGACTTATTAACAAAAGTAACCGAATGTGAACCGAAAATTAAGAATTTGTGAAGATAGTTTAAAAAGTTTATTCTATTCTAATTTCACTATTTGGATTTGTGCATATTTTTTTCTTGTAGAACACAGATAAACAAGAAGAAGCAAAAAAAGTTGCATCAGATGTAACAGATGATAAAACGGTCGAGAATGATAAGAAGTCGAACGACGAAGGAGGTGGTGACAAGCCAGCCGCTGCTGATAGTGTAAAAATTGATGAAAAATCTAATGCTGAAACTGGTGCACAAAAAAATAACGATGATGATGACGAGAAAAAGCCTAAAGAAGAAGAAGGTAAACAAAAAGTATATCTTTTGGGTTTGTGTTTACTTATTTTAATAATTCAATTGTACACTACTATTAAAAAAGAGAAATGGTTGTTATGGGGGGAGAATGTTTTGAAGTTTAGTTATGACGTTTGTAGTATAGGTTTGCCGTGGTCGAGTTAGCTAGACAGTTCTGTTTAAATAGAAAAATGTTCTTTATAAGTAGAATTTGTCAGAAGGGCCCGAGTTCGTATCCCATGGCAGACAAAAAAATATTAAAAAAAAATTTAACCGCGATCGTTTTTCAAATCAAAACATTAAATTTTCTTTCCCTTCCCCCTTGGTTATTTGTTCATGCTTAATCTTTATTCAACTTGGATTAAGTTCAGTAAGAGCCAAGGTAGATCAAAAATTCATTATTTCATAGTTTATCTCGTGTCCATAATATGACACTGTTAAACTTCCCAAGCGTGAAGATAATTTTTTAAATATATTCTCTTCATGTTATTATAAATGCATTTAATAAAGGAAATATTAATTATGAAACTTATTTTTTTTTTAGCAAAATCCGAAGATGTTACGGAAAGCAATAAAAAGTCTGTCAATGATAAGGAGAACGAATCCAAAAGTGATGAGAAAAAAACAAATGATATTAAAAAGGATGAAGCGGATGGTGCAGGTGGTGATTCGGCCAAAAATGGTAATATAGATAGTAAAACAGAGGCGAAAGATGAAGATGAAGAAGATGATGAGGACAAGGACAAAGAATCCAAGGACGATGAAGAGGAGGAGAAAAAGGAAACTAATGTGGAAGTAGCTGAAGATGACGAGAATGTTGTAGCTTTAGCAGAAATTGATAAAATTAATGAAAATATTAATAAAACTAGAGTAGATGGCCTACAAACGTTGCATGCGGTAAGTTGTTAAATTCAATATTATTGTAGACTGCCTTAATTTATTACGTATTTGTTTTCTTTCTATAGATATGTTTTGGTTCGCAAGGCAAAAATAATGTTGTTAAAAAGAATTTACGCTCATTTGCTGGTTTCGAATTTGAAAAGGATTCCTCGGAATATAAGAAAAAATTTGATTCCATAAAGAAAATTGATTTGAAACAATTAAAAAGTATTTGTGATATTTTATCACTGGAACGAAAGGGTTCTAAAGAAGAAGCGGCAAATCGTATATTAAAATTTCTAATGGAACCAGATGAATCACTTTGTGTTGAGGCCTCTGCCGAAGATGAGGAAATGGATGAGGATGACTTTGCCGAGGAAGAAGAAGAAGAGGAGGAGGATGAACCCAGTGAAGATGAAAAACGTAAAAGCAAGTCAAGTGGCGGCAGGTCAGGTGGTAGATCCAGTGGTCGACCTCGCAGAGCCACAGCTGGCAAAAGTAGGTTTTCCTTTGCTTTCCACAGCCTAATTTTCATAAATTGGTAACACCTTTTTTTTTTCTTTGACAGAAATGTCGGCATATGTTGATTTCTCTAGTTCAGATGAAGATGCCCGTAAAGTAACGCCGGCTAAACGGAGACGAAATGATGATTCTGAATCTGGTTCTGATGTAGTAAACCTAATGTCTCCTTAACAAATTTACAGTTAATAAATCAATTTGCTTATTTTCCTTAATATAGTATAATCCTTCTGGTAATTCTGATTCTGATGGCGGTAAAGGTAGAAAGGCAGCAGGAATTGGCCGTGGTATTCGTGGACGACCAGCTCGCAAGGCACGTAGAAGAAACTCAGATTCGGAGGAGGAATCTGAAGTATCAGAAGCCGAAAGTGATGTATGTATTTTTATTTTATTCTCTTATCGAGATGGGGTTTGTTAAAACTTGTATTTTTAATTTTTAATAGGCCCCTAAACGTAAGCGTCCTTCTACGGGTGCTGGTAAACGTGGTCGACCTGCTGTTGCGCCACGTGGCACCAGAGGTCGCGTTGCCAGTAAACCTGCACGCAATAAACGCAGAGGCAAACAATCTGATAGTGAGGAAGAAGACATTTCGGATACCTTGGTAGATTCAGAGGAATTGTCTGATTTGGGCAGTGAGAAAATGGAGGTAAATTAGTATTTAAAATCATTTAAAACTAAGCCAATTGTCTTAATTTTTATTATTTTTATTTTCTGAAGGAGGAAGAAAAATCGAAAAAGAACAAGAAACCTATAACACCCGCGAAAAATAATAAACCTAACAATAAAACTCCCTCAAAACGTAAGCAACAATAAATATGATTTAAAAATACAATTGTTATGTTATAAAAAATTATTCCATTACAGCAGCTGGACGTCCTAAAAAATCCAAAAAAGAATCTTCTGAAGATGAAAAAGATGATAGTGATGAAGATGAACCTCTAAATAAGAAAGGCAAAGCTTCATTCCCTACGGTAAGTGTTCAAAATAAATATGTTAATTTAATGTTTTGGTTTTTAAGTAGTCTAGTCACGCAGACTACAGTGAGAAGGGTCTCCCATAATAAACACATGCTAAGAACATGCATACCAATCTTGCAATTGTTGCCTTAGCCAAATTAATTAAATTTTACAGGCATTTCTCTTGGCAAATATATTTTCAAGTATATATTGCCTATAGGTGAAGTAGATCTCCAAAATTTTTTATTACTGGTGTTGTTCCTAATGGATTAAAAATTAAACACGCAACATAGTGAAACAAAGGAACAAATTGCATTGAATGCAAAGAACATAAACACCATTGCTTGACCAAATTCGAAACCTCATAAAGAACAAGTGTGACTAGATAGGGACTTGCACTCAACTACATTATTGTTACCCCAATCTTCGTCTATTAAACAGCCTTTGACACATTTATGTTGACTGTCATCTGGACAAATATAAAAACTGCCGGGCAAACTGGCTTGTCTATGGTCGTCAAAGGTTTAAAGATGCATCAAGCGAAATAATGAGAATCGATTGCTTGGTCAGGAAGCGTTAATTTGTCTTAAACAAGGCTGGCTACAAAAATAATTTCAGAGTATAAATCCCAAAGGTTTTATTACAGGGTACTGCGAGATTACAACGCTGACAAGGGTCTGGAACAGATTCCAGCCGAACTATAAACAGGTTGTTGCGATGAGGAGGAGTTAGAGACTATCGAACACACCTCTGCAACTGTCCAGCCGTTATTAGGTTGAGGTTTAGGACCCTGGGCAGGAGCTTCTTCAAAGGCTTGGACTCTTTGTCTAGAGCCGATATTATGGCTCTCCATAGATTAATAAATAGTTTGAGCTGGTTGAGAAGAGCTAGGGCATCAATGTTGTAGTCGCGCTCTATTGTGTGTTTAGTGGTCCGTCCTTTTTCCTTCGTTTCTTATATCCTCCCGTTCCTACCTCCTCTTCTTTTCCAATTTCAATATCTCCTTTACCATTCTCCCTCTCTCTCCTAGGACGAAATTACAATGAGTCATTTTGACCTCTGGGTATTGTACTTGTCCTAATGACAAGTAATCGTCCTCTAACCTAACTTATGTATCCCAAATAGTTAACAAAAAGACAATCATAGATCTGCGAATTACTGATAAATCCCCGAACAATACTAAAGACATTTACAGGGAATAGTTTAATACGAGTTACTGTCCTACACTTAAAATTTTTAATTTGGATCTATAATGTAAATAATATGATCGTCTGAGGAAGGTAATCGTACACAGTCGGCCAACAGTGGTCAATAAGCATGACCAACTGAAGCTTGATGAAGAATTTTTCCGCATATATAAATACTGTGTTTCGTCCTCAACCTTAACCTAACCTTTACATGCGTCATTTTGATCTCTGGCTCAATGGCAAGTACGCGTCCTCATCTAGAAATATTGTATATTCAAATTGGCAATAAATTTCCCAGCAAAACGGAGCTTACTTATATCATCCGATTGCGGGTATATAAAGCAACACGATTTCCTTATATTACATTATTGTCCATTTTATTGCCTTCAGTTTTCTATTCTGTAATCTTAAATTGGCATAAACAACTAATAAAATTAGGAACATACGGCAGATGTACATTGCTTGAACTGTTCTAACAAGGTCTTAGCAATCCTACTGGGTTTTGTTTTTTATGAAAAATCTCACAGGAAATGTTAAAACTCTATTATCTTTTCATTTCAGGACGAACAAATTCGTGCTTATGTTAAAGAAATTTTAGATAAGGCCAATCTAGAAGAGATAACTATGAAAACAGTGTGCAAGCAAGTATATGCTAAATATCCCGATTTTGATTTAACAGATAAAAAGGACTTCATTAAAGCCACAGTTAAAGCGGTATGTTATTAATGTTTCTATTTATTGAAAATAATATTAAACATTTACATTTACAATGTATTTTTTCTTTTTAGCTGATTGCTGCTTAAAAAAATCAAAAGAAACCTTGCATCTCCTTGTTTTTAGAAATGAATCCTGTTTTTTTAACTTTAATTTTTTGGAAAGAACCATAAAACATTTTTTGTATAAGATTTTTTCTTTATTATTTAATAATTCTTAGCTTACAACAACAACAACTACTACTACTGTGTATGTGTGCAAACAAACCTACAACAAAAAGTTGTTAGTTCTTAATTTTTCTTCAATTACTTCTTTTTTCAATTTAGAATATGTAGTTACGACGTAAAATGACGTTTATTTGAAAGAAACAAAATTTTATTATTTCTCTTTTATTGCAATTTAATTTAAAAAAAAAACATTTTTATTCAAACATTTCCTCATCATTTTTACATTTATGAAAATGTATATCAAAACAAAAAAAAAACAGAAATAAAATGTGAGAAACAAAATAATATATATAAATACATATATATTCTTAAATATATATAATTATAAACAAAATGTTTTATTTACTTCTTAATTAACTTTGTATTTAATTAATAAAAAATATATAAAAACGAAGGACTAAAACAAGCGTCAGTACAAAATGACTAAAAAAAAAAAGAAAAAGAAAAGAAAATTAAAATTTAATCTTCAGAAAATGAATTGAAATATTTTTAATATTTGAAAAATATTAGACGCCTAATCAAAAAGCTGTAATACTTACAAAATAAATAAATAATTTAGTTTCATTAAAGATTTTTTTCTTTTGAAATTTTAGTTTCTTTTTTCTTTTTGTGTGAATAAAATCTTTTCTAATAATTCTTTATAATTTCAACTTATTTAAAGTTTTTCTTCTTTTTGCTTGCATTTTTTCATTCTGCAATTTCTTTAATGTTAACTTTTTTTCGGTAAGCTATCATCGGTTTCTATTCAACGTAAAATAGTAAAGGTACACCAACAGCCATGATCTACAAATCGAAAACTGGTAAAACTAAAAATCGGGCATACAAGTCTTAACATTATTATTAGAATACAAGGACTCTAAACTTATTTTAGTTTTTCTAAAAAGCTAAATATAGTATATGATAGTATACATACATAGATACGATAGATATCAAAAACAAACAAATTGTAAAAATATTTTCAACTTTAAATAAAAAATTTTTAATTTCACTTGTTTTCGTTTCATAGAACATGGATGATAATAATAAATATAATTAAAAATAAAAAAGAAGAAAAAAATAAACACAATTTTATTCAAATACCAATTTAAAAACAATTACACACACACACACAAATGGTTAAACAATAAACATTTATAAATAAAAATAAATATAAGCTGAAAAGAAGTTTAATAATTAAAATAGTAAAGTTGTAATTGCAAACGTCTTACATACATTCTGCAGTGTATTCAAACTATGTAATGTCAACAGTGAATGTCATTTTTACCCCCCTTCTCTTCTTACACATCAAATAGAATATAAAACAAAAGAATTTAAAAAAAAATGGAAATCTAATAAATAAACAAAAAAACCTTCATAATATGAATGAAACTCACACACAAATTATTGATTCATTGTAAATTATGTTTAATTCGATGTTCTTTAAATAAATAAAAAAACAACAATAAATATTGTAAAAATATTAAAATAAATAAAAATGGAAAGAAATATTTTCTTTGCTTAAAATATCGCAGGTAGTGTCATCACGATAGGTGAGGATAATGCAGTTATTAGTATTTTGTTATAGAAACATTACAGTATATTTCCTCCAAACATTAATTTTTTTAGGAAACAGTAGGTAATCATCAGACGTCGGCACAAAGAGGACATGATAAAAATTTGAGTCTATTTGTGAGAGGCATGTGTTAACTGAGCCAATTCACACTAGAACAATTGCGCTGGCATAAAATGATAGTTTATAGGCAAGAGGGGTGAAGAGAATGGTTTTTCGGTGGCGTAAAGTTTCCACCAGATAACCGCGCATCACCAACAGAAAACTAATACATGCACATTTTTAAAAATCGACCAAACATTAAATGAATGCAAAAACATTAAACATACAAAACTGTGTATACATACGTATACATGTCATGCCAAACTAATATTCATCCCGTGTGATTTGCAAAGAACAAAAATTGTGCGACTAAAAATTGTGCTAATTGAGGAAAATTGTTAGTAATATTTTCAAGTCTACTTATTTTATTAACCCAATAATATGTATATGTGAGCGGGAAATATAGAAAAATTGTACTGCGCCAAATCCCTAAAGATAAAGACACCGTATTTAGCTTGGCAAGTATTCTTCCAAAAATCGAAATCATTTCTCATTGATATTAGTGAATCCTACTGTAATATTTGTTTGGGTGTAAAATTTAAGTCTGAAAAAGCGACAGGAATCCTCTTTAGAAGCTGACAAGCAACTGAATGCATTTTTACGCTCTTTTTAACGAACATTGTTGATGTTCGTGTCCTATGTGTGTAAAAAGCCGAAGATGTTCTTTCCCTGAGCGACATTGGTGCCGACGTCTGGTAATCATAAATTGAAGAATTTTTTTCCGCGATAATTTAGTGTTTTTTTTTAACATACAACTATTTTTGAATTTGAAATGGAGTTGGGTAGTGTTTTTCGCCTTTTATTGGTGTCAACTAGAAATTGTAAAACATTCCACTAGGGAACAGTATAAAAATTATTACCAAATCTACTACCACACTGGTGAATTATACTCCGCTAAGTTACACATACATACATACATACACTATTGGTCAATACAGCCCTTCGGTCAGGATTACGACCTTGTTTCTCACATCACTTATGTTGTGTGTGTTAATTTTATACATGAGTGGCGGGACCTACAGTTTAAAATTGACTACGAACAGATTTTTGAAAAACAATTTCATGGAAATTATTTTTTTCATGGAAGTTTTTTGCCAGAAATATGCTAAGAAGCAGTCGCCGAAGAAATCTTTTTTTCATATTTCGTTTTGTTAGAGATGTCTGGACTGGCGTTTAAACCAACACACTATCTACTAGACTACGGCGACTTCCGCTAAGTTACAGATGTGTATAAAGATTCGCGACATGTGACAATGCTAAGAATACATAGCAAGGTTTGCTATTTCATCATGAATAGACTCGTTCACTCCTATTGTATGAGAAATATAGTTTCTAACAACAAACAGAATTACCAAATGTGGTGTGAAAGGGGGTTGGAAACATCATGGGACAGTACGCGTTCAAGAATGATGAAAAATACAATGTTACAGTCATTACAGCAAGGCAACGTGGGATGTGTATTTTTTTTTAAATAGAAGAATTAGGTTTGGTTGACATATATTTCAACAGGGTGATGCCAATTGCCACATGACACACTATGCTATGAACATACCATATTGAAAAACGAGTTGGGTGAGCAAATAAGCTCAATTTGGAGTTGTCCATTGGACGCCAAGATCATGTTATATTATGTTAACAAGGTTGGAGGACGTGTACTTGTCAATTAAGACAAGTACAGTACCCGGAGGTCGAATTGACCCATTGTACATTATGTTAACAAGGATGCCTGAAATTTCTTGTGTAAACGGACAAGACAACCATAATTCCAGCCTTGGAAGTTATCATTACAGCTATCATTGGTAGGATATCGACCGAAATGTTGTTAAAAATATACCAAAAATGGAAAATGTATGAATAAACTACTTAGTAGACACAGTCAACGTTTACAGGAAATAATCTTCAAAAACTAAGCGCTAGACATTCATTTGTAGCCCCGCCACTTTTGTAAATAAAAACCTAAAAAAAGAAAAAAATTTCCATCTTGTCTCGACCGAAAGAAAAGAAGTTTTATTTTTAAGAAAATGAAGTCGACTGGATTTGTAGATCCGTTGGAAATATGAAAGCGTTATACATTCAAATACATTAGAGACTACCAGCGACTCCAGACAGATATGTCGACGCCTCCGTTCTATAACATTCTAAGTCGAAAAATTGTGGTTTGAGTAAGTATGCTTAGAACGTTATAGAATGGAGGCGTCGATGTATTTGAATTTTTAGCACTATGAGGAGCGGATTGTTTGTATATAAATAACTAAAGAAAAAAAATGGCTTCACCTTTCACGTTCAATGTTTGTGGGATGTTAACAGCACACCAAAACTAGTAGGTATAGCAATAGTTGGTTTTATGCCTCAGAAATACTGAACAATTTTTTTAAAAAATATTTTGGTGAACATGATTGATTTTTATTATTTTGTAAACGGTAAAATTTTACTCATAACCTAAATTTGTTCAAAATGAAGGGATGTTGTACATTTAAGGGTTAAATCTCACATAAAATTAATTAATAATAATCTTTTAATAATAAAACTGTCGATAATATAAAAATAAACAATGATTGAATGAAATTATGCTGTAGTGCGCAAAAAAGCGCATACTACTTAGTTTTTATTATATTTTTGCATATGTGCATAGTTAGGTTTATTCTCATCAGTGGAAAAAATGCACCAATGTGTTCGATAATTTAATTGTAACTTCGTTATGTATCCTTTACAGGATCCATCACTACTATTAACTAAAAAAGATAAAAACCGAACTTTTCGCCCCTCTATACACCATAGACTGAAAAAACTGGACCGGAATATATACAACACTTCAGTCAGGATTACGACCTAGTTTCTCAGATAAAGGCCAAAAATTTTGCTTAAAAAGGCATAAATTGGAAAAAATTTGAAATGTACACGGATGTAAGAAAATTTTTTGAATAAATCTAACTTAGAAAATTAACGGACAGGAGTTTGATTACATTTGAGGGAGTGTACCGCCTGGGTTAGACTCGGAGGTCGTTAGACCCATTGTGTGTCATAGTGTAAAGAAAAAAAATTGCAAGTTATAAAGACAAGTCTAAGAGGAGTCCCCAACTACATGAGGATTAATGCGCATCCCATAAGAATGAGAACTCTTCTGTCCGAGTTTAAACCATCAAAGAATCTTAAACCCAGGGTGTTGGTAGTATCAAGACCAACCAAAGTCATCTACGTAAAGTAAAGCCGGTCGTAACTTCTACCAGATACACATTCGCCTAATCCCCATTTCAAAACTCTTAATCGAGATTGACCGATTGATTCGAAAGACGCTCCAGATATCATCCAATCTAAAGCGAAGCTCCAGTTCAATATGTTTGCAAAACACCCCAACTCCAGTGTCCAAGTCAAATTTCTACCCATTCGTGAAGATGGGTATACAGTTTCTGCTTGAGACTTCTCACTGTCAATAGAGTCCCACCTGGAGTATCTCCAAACCAGACAGAAACACTGCCTCGGAAACCAAATCTTCAATGGTTCTATCAAGAAATACATTCTCCCCTATTGAAAACAAAAAGTCGCTCAGAAGGCTTGAGTAAGGTTTTATGTCCCTATTTGCAGCAAATCGATTCCTAGAAGCATATGGTCGCTAAGCTGCACAACACTTCACATAAGTGGCATCAGGCAGAGCATGCCTGGAGACAATTCCTACTCATTTCGGTGATACTCAAGACTGCCCTTATAAGCTCTTCTCTAAGGTACTCCACTAAACAGCTCATCCATATGTAATAATTGATCTAACAATAGCCTTATGGAACTTACAATAATCGTCTAGGCCTGGCGAGTACCTCTCCTTGCATTATTTACAATATTAAACAATAATTCGCATATATCAAAGTCAATAATGGAAGATGGGATGGGGTGCCTAAACCGAAAGAAAATTTTTTCTTGTACATACTTTTAAAGAAATCTCTACATATACACAGAAAGATTAAAAAAAAAATAGACGCTGTTAGAAAAAACATTGATATCAGTACTTGACATTTGTTCAGACTAAGTTCCGAAAATATCAGCTTGAAAATTGGCGAAACATATAGAAAAATGTTCCAAGATTACCGCGGCGTCAAGAACAATACTTAATGTTTTGCATAACAATGACTTTAAAGGCAGAATAGATCACAAAAAAAAACTTGAACAAATATGATAAACTCGCATTGAATTAGAAGGAAATAGTGACGGGTTTTTGGTTAAGAATAAAAAATAAAACATATAAAAAAACGTTATTATAAATGATTTTACTGTATAACTTCTCATTTTAAAAAGAGGTTACGACCAATTTTCTTTCATAAATTGTGAACCTTCTTCACTTGTCAATCAAATAAATCTCTATTCCAAATGCGTCGTTTACTTTCACTTGAAAAACACACTCAGACTTGGAAGATTAGATTTGAGCCTGAAGTGAAATTATAAACAGATTTCTTTATTTTTAAAATCAAGAATTAAAGCTTTTTTATTTGTGATTCTTTGTACACATATGTATGTTTCTGTGAAAGACAGCTAATTAATTAACCTATTAGTATAACTCCTTAGATCGAAACTTATTATTCTTTTTAATATATTTTCTTTACTTCACTGCTAATTGCTAAAAACATTATCTTTTTTAAATCTTTATAGAATTTAATTTACGAATATTTGAAATCTCTTTGTTATGGTAACTGATGATTGCTTTTAACATCATATTAAATAGCATAAGTATTGTATTTACATTTTAATACATTTATTTTGATTAAAATTTCTGAAGCAAAAATAGTAATTAATTCTTTAAATTATAATTTTTTTGTGTAATTAATTATTATGGGTACATGTTACAGAATTTTTTTTTTATAAAATTTAAAAGTATATGTAAAAAAAGAAAATTAAAATCCTGTAAATAGAGGAGAATGGATATACACATGACAAAAATATATGTTATATAAAGTTTATGTAAATTGGAAATAAAAGTTTATAATAAAATGTAGTATTTAAAGGAATATATATTTAATATATTTCAAAATTGTCATGTGATTGCGTATTTAGAAAAATAAGGTTTTTTTTACTTACCCATAATAATAAATACTTACTTAGAATATTTAGCATATTTATTTTTGTTTAAATATCATTAATACTTCAATAGCATTTCCGTAAGTTCTCTGACAAGTTTAATATTTCTCAATAACTCTTTCAAAAATGTCAAATCAAACCTTTCAAACAAATTGTCGTTTTTGGATTCAAGGATCGAATATTAACATATTATCGCATATTTTGTAATGCTAAAATATTATTTAATTAAAAAGAAACTCGGGACCTATAAGCGTATGTATGGTAATCTGAAGTGATACTTTCAATAAAAATAAATAGTAGCGGACAAAATTAAGCATTTCCGACTGCAGTAATAATTAAAAAATTGTCTTTAAATATAAAAACAAGTGCCTAAATATATAATTTTTAATTTTTTAAAACTAAGTTGCCCAAAACAATGCTTATCGCCCTTAACACAAAAAAAAAGTGGAGACTGTGGTATAAATTTCTTATTTGAAAATTACATGATCTGCTACATATACTACAATATTTCTTGAGATTCAGTTTAAATTTCGAATAACAAATATACGGAATAATTCAAATATGATTCGCATTTAAATTCCACAAAGAAAACAATTTTGGAAAACTGAGTAATAATCTAAGTTTTACCCATGCGGATCGGTATAAATAATGCTTTGTTACACGGCCCACAAAGTAAAAGCATCAGTGCGGTTAAGTCTTGTTCGTAGAAATTTGTATGTGAGGATGAGTGGTGTTGTTGGGTCTTTCCAGCAATCTTTTTTGGTATTTTTTTTTAAATTTTTTATTTGAGCTTTTTTTTTTGTTGACTGTATAAATTTTAAGGGATGAAACAGAAACTACCTTTTCGACTGAGAGGAATCATTCAAGGTACACCACAAAAATAGTTAGACATTGTTTCTTCAAAACTGTACTACTAATTATTTACATATTTACATATTGTCGCTAAAAGAGTTTTGAAGTTTTATAAACCACAATGATACGAAACACACTTTATGAATTGTACAGTTTTGCTTAGAGGAACAAAGTAAGTGTCCACAAGTGTGTTTGAGTAAAATTTTATAAAAAAAAACCGCAATAATGTTGTCGAATTGTGGTTAAACATTTATGCGATTTGATTAAGGCACGTATAATGTATGTTCTATGGCTCTACAATAAATATGATTTAACGCAAATTAATATTTTATAACAATTATAAACTTTTTTCTTTAACACATTCCCTGCCAAGCTGTTTATGAGAAGGTGTCATTTCTAGGCCAAGTGTACCATTTTCGGTACACGAAAATTTATAAATTTCTATAAATACAGGTTCTTTTTTATTTTTGGGAAAATGTATGTTATTTTCATAATTCTTAATATTCAAACGGCAAAATGCACAAAATAACAATAAAAAATTTAATTTATTTCACATATAATAAATAACATACATTATACGTGCCTAAATATATATATTTATATATATTTATTTTTTATATTTGATTACATTATTATAATTTTTCACACTTTCTGCAAAAGTATGCTATGCAGCGGTTCCTTTTTACTGGTCTACCATAACAGTTTTGTAATTCATGGTGTAATTCTAGAAGGCGGGACATGGTCACTTTCTTCAGAAAATACTACATCATTATAAATATGAAATCAGTAGATTTCTACGTTGTAAATGTGAAATTGAACTGTTGGTTTTTTTGTATATATAATGCATGTATTATATGATGCATTTACAACTGCCTTATTCAATAAAAGTTCAAAAGTGCTCCGATAACTAATTACCACGCCACATGTACCGTTATCGGTACATGACCCTAAAATTACTCTAAACATCATTACGTTACATAAAATAGTCCTACCAATAATTAAATTTTCGATATAAACAATTGAGATTTAAAAGTTCAGCTTGGCGTAGAAATGAGGTTTAATGTGCACCGAAAACGGTGCACATGGCAGGGAACGTGTTAAGAAACAAATACAAATTGTTTATCTTTTAAGATTTTATACAAGTATAAAAAAGTTACTGTGTTAATAAATGGTTTAATTGTACATACGACCCCAAACACTGAATGTTTTAATCAGTAAATATATTAAAAAATTAAATATAATCTATTTGTTTCTATTGATATATAGTATTTAAAAACTTAGGTTCAGTTATATCAAGTTTATACGTTTAATTACCCAAGTACTGTAAATTTTATCTTTACAAAAAATTTCTTTTCCAACTTTTCTTTTCTACATGAATATCTGGTATATAAAATGTGGTTGGAAACATTTGTTAAATTTAATTATTATAAATAGATATATAAATATATAGAATGTTAAAATAAATTATTAAAATTTTATACCACAATCATACAATATCTAAAAACGCAATCATCATATACATATGTATAAAGACAATTTTGAAATATAATTTATATTTAAAAAGAAATGTATGTAAAGAATAAAAATTACTTCTTTTGATCATTATCAACGATTGAATTGAACGAACGAACCGAACAGTTGAAAAGATGTAAGGCCGAAAAAAAGTATGTACACAATGTCCACAATTAAACTAAGGATGTGTGCGGTTAGGTTACTGACTGCCCTCTTTCTGCCTTACTTCCTGACAGACAGCTTTTGAAAAGCATACTCTTTTCATTCCTTACTAAAGAGATATTAAAAAAGGTATTTAGAAAATATTTAAATACAAATTTTGTTTTATATAAATATGGAATAAAGAAATTTGCAAGTTTTTTATAAAAAAAAGATTATTATTTATATGTATATACTGTTATAAAAGGAAATATGTATGGTATATAATATAGAATGGATAATTCAATATTAAATGGAGATCAATTAAACAATTTTTTTGTTTTGCAGTAAAACTCTATACATACCACTTAAGGTAGAAAGTTGAAAGTTCATTGTCAAACCTGTTAATGTTAATTTGTTTACGTTTTTCGTTTCTGCCTAATAACTTCGAACCCATAAGTCATAAGCTGTAAAAATATTTCTACAAGAGATAAATAATAAAACACAAGAACAACAACAATATATTTCATTTTTTTTGTTTGTTTTGTTAATAAAATATGAAAAATTGCAATTTATATTGAATTCTATCATATATATATATTGTAATAATTATATTTTTGTTTTATTTTCTATGGTTAAAAATTATGTATTTTTAATTAATTAAATTGTTTCTTATTTAACTTTTCATATAGCAAATTATGTTTTTTTAATTGTGGTTAAAAAAAATGTTGCAACATTTTTCTTTTGCGCATTTGCTTAAATTCAAAATACTTAAATAACTATATTTTTTTTTTTAATATAACATGTATTATATCAAGACGTATTGCAATTATAAAATTTTAAGTTAATATTGTATTTCATTTTGTATTTGATTTTATAAGAATCAATATTATTCAATCAATCAATATATATATTTTCCACCTTTTTTAAGAAGTAAATCTTACCATAAAAAGAATTTTAAACCAGCACATTTACGTTAAATATTGTTGTTATGTTATTATGTATTGGATATTGGGATAGTGTTTAAGAGAAATGATTTTTTTTTCAAGCTGGAAATAGATTTGTGTTCATACAATAATAATACATACTTATGAATTGGTAATTATAATATTCAAAATATATTGAAACAAAATTATATGTATTACATCTTACCAATATTCTTTTTCTTCTTTAATATCATGTACCATTATCTATACATATATAGCAAAAATGTTAAAGGACCGATATGATACGTAAAGTGTTCTTTTTTATGCTAAATTTTCATTATCACTTTACAATTCAAAACAACAATATTTGGGGTTTCTGTTCAAGTGAGGAATTAAAAAGAAATTATTTTAAAATGTAAAAGATTTTTCTAGAAACTAGAAGCCTCCACATGGGTAAAATATTTAAATTTCAATACTTCACAGTTTAGAAATTATGTTGTTTTATTTAAACCAAAACATCAACGGTAAAAATGTACGGTAAGTTAATTCAATGTTAAAACACTTGAAAAACAATTTATTTCTACTTTTCTAACATGTTGTTTCCAATTATGTTTATAAATAGTTTTAAAAACCAAGAACACACATATTTATGGGAATTAATTTTCTTCATGATGAAAGATAAAATTCATTTGCCTATTAAGCAAATTGTGATTAACTTCGGTGATTAAATAAATCAGATAATTTGAAATGCATGTATAATTTACTAGATGAGAGTACAGTGAACTCGCGAAAAAGTGAATATCCAGAAACGTGAACATTCGAGAAACACGAACAGTTTTTTGTTACGTTGACTATTCTAAAACGTAAACAAAGTTGAAATTTCTATAACGTGAATTTAAATATTAAGGTAATTTTTTATTTATATTCCCTGTATCATGTCATTTACGATATGGATGATTAAGTTTGAAAATTATTGGAATTTCCGCGTAAACATCATCACCTCTTTGCTTTGCCTTAATTTACCAAAACGCAATCGGAAACGTGATCACCCTTTGTAAAAATTGCCCAACGACATAGGCATGCAAGTCCTCTGGTGCTCTAAAAACGTTGGAAAATTGGAGATACCATAAGCCATTAGATAGAAGAGTTTGTAAACCCTCTATCGTATCATCTAACCAGTAAAAGTAGATAAAATTGGATTGAAGGACTGAATTTTGAGAAAAGGCAGCAAGAGATATAATATAATGAATTTAAGCATATAGCTAATCCACTTGTGAATATCAGTCCAATTAAAAAACAAAAAATTTAGAAGCTTGAATAGAAATAGTATTTTTTTTGGACTATAAACAGCGAAAAATAAAAGGTTGGAATCTGTACTTCAATAGAAGGAAACAATATTAACATTGTACATGCATAAAGTCATCCATTGACATAAAGTATAGGCAGTATTATAACCTAAAAATATTTTAGTATCTGTAGATAAGTACATAGTTTATGAAAAATATTATAAAAATTAAAGCTTACTTTGTCTTAAAGCCAAAGTGATGCCACACTATTTAGGGTAACCTCAAAAATTCAATTTTTTTTTTAACAATTCTAAACAAAATATTTTCATTCTGAAATAGGGATGTATGAATATGAAACAATTTATAACCACCGCGCATAATAAAATTATAATTTAAATTGTATATAGTATATGGTGAATAAAAAAGAGTATGTACAAAAATGTTTTGATATAAAATAATACACTACATATGTACATACGTATGTATGTAGTTTATAAACCTTAATACACTTGAAAATGTTTTTATTGGAAAATTTCAAATAATTATTTAACAAAAAAAAAAATGTTTTTACTTCTTATAAAGGTTCCTTCATTTGTTACTTTTTTTGTTTTACTTTAACAAAACTTTTATATCCTGGAAAAATTCATATTTTGTTACGTAATAAAACATACAAGCAAATAGAATTATTGTTTTTCACATGAATAACAAGATTACAATATAAATTTTTTACATTTTTTTAAATTGAAATTATAAATTTTATGTTTTACACATACATATACATATAATAGAGTCTTACCATTAAGAGTATGTCCTTTATTTTGTAAGATAAATTGTATTCAATCCTTTTGCTTCCTGTTGAAATCGTCATCTTCATATGTAATTGTTAACGAACAGCTGCTGTTGGTCTCAAAACTCTCTGTCTGTCTAAGAAACAACACTTAACAATGTACGGTTTGGTATGATTTCAATATAATTTTAAAAAAATGGTTTGGTATTGAATTGTGTTTACGAAAATTTTAAATGTATTTAAAAAAATGGTTATGAAGAAAAAACGTAAATACCTATTCTTCGATGATAGCTCTCCAAGGAAATATCGTAACAATTATAAAATATGAAAATATTATTTCATCAAGGATTTAAAAAAATATTCAAATAAAATACGAATAATTAATTAAGAAAGCTTTAACAGAGAGAAAACAAATAAAAATTAATTTCAGAATAAGCATTTTTTTAAGTTTGAAACTATGTACGTTCATTTAAGTTAACAAGTTATGGCTATTTAGAAATTTTAAATTCGTCGGAAGAGAAAACAATAAACGATTGAAATGATTTCAATACGATTGCATAAATTCTTGCAATAAAGAAACGTTACTCTGTAATTATTATCGCATTTTTGTATTTTCAAGAAGTTTTGGCTTTACAGGATCATTTAAAAAAACTGAGAAGCGTATTCGAAAGAAATAAAGAAAAAAAATGCTACAAATTCAAATAAAATTTAATTTTTTGAATTCCCTTAAGAGCTATCTATAAATATGTATATAGAAAATGACTGAAATATATATGTATATTTTTTTTAAGTTTAATATTGATGTTTTTATGTTTCTTTTTTCTTCTTCTTGTAATTGTATTATATAAAATTTTATATTTATAATTTTAATATTAAAGCTACATAAAAATATGTTTGTATGTTTATTATTTTCAAAAAACAAAATAAAAAGGGAAGCGTTTGTTATATTTAACCATACTTCTTTGTAATAATTAAAGAAATCATTTATTTTCTAAAATCTAAGATTAAAAATAACCTAACTTACTTAAAAACGGCCGTTTTTAGATACTTTTTTAAATTTCTTTTTTTTTTTATCAACATTCCTGATAAGTGTAATAGCAGTAGAGAGATAAGAGTTAATTATTTGTATTAATCTTCATTATTAATTAATTTGTTATCATTATAGATTGATATTGTAACACTATTTCTGTCTTGTTTTTTATGTTAAACTCTTTTTTTTTTGTTTCTTTAATTGTGTATAATCGTATTAATATTATAAATTATAGAAAATTACACTTAAAAACTAAAAATCAATCAAAGTAAATCGATAATGCAAATAAGTTTTGTTTTTGTTTTTGATTCTTTTTTTTCATCAAACCAAACGTCCACACACTCAATACACTCTTTTACCGAAGTTTTACAAAATTGAAATTTTTTGTATTTTATTTTATATAGTAAACGACGATTAAACTTTATGTATAATTTTTTTTTAGAGAGAGACATTTTTGTATAGAAGGAGGTCTTTTTTTTTATGAAAACTGAAAGCTGCAAGAAAACAATTTTATGGAAGGAAAAAGAAATATGGTTTTGTTATGTTAGAGTTTATAATAAAAAACAAAATAATAATAATAATAATAATAAAGTAAATAAATAATAAAATAATAAAAAACAAATTATTAAATTAAATAATGAAATATTAACAAAACGAAAGTATGTTTACACTACTGTAAAAAGAGGTATAAAAAGTAGGTTATCAAAATATGTTCGTTGTATTTATACATTAATAGAAATGTATATTATACAGTTATAGAAGACATGATCAATAATATATCAACAATATGTGGCAGTATGTTTATATATATATAAAAATGGTAATTAAAATAAAAAGATTTGTTCAAAACAGTAGATATAAAAAAATATGCATTGAAAAGGTACATTCTATAAAAAATATATGTAAAAAATATGATTTAAGCACCCAACAATTGCAATATATAGATTCGTTTTTTTCAATATTAGGTATTCAATTTAAATTAATTTTGTTGTGGTTTTTTTTGTTTTAATAAATATGTTTGAGGAAAACAACAAATCAATCAATGAAGAAAATAAAGAATCTAAGGTATATATTACCAACAGAACCATTACTTACCTATAATACGGTGTGTTGTATTAACATTTCTATCGTCTGACTTCTCAGGTATTGAATTGTTGTTCTACTGTTGTTGTTCTACTGGGTATATTAATGTTTGTCTTTCTTCTGGCTATTATTTCCTCCTTGAATTGGACCACTGCCAGGTGGTTGTGGAGCTCCGGGATAACCTCCTGGAGCTCCATAGCCACCAGCTGGTCCGGGTCCACCATAACCTCCAGGTTGTGGATAGCCTCCCGCTTGTGCAGCAGCTGCGGCATAATATTGTGAATATTGAGCATATTGGCTAGGGGTCATACCTTGTGGATAACCACCTCCAGGTGCTGCAGGTCCTCCAGGATTTGCGCCAGGGGCTCCAGGTGCACCACCAGGACCACTACTGCCAACGGCAACAGGATTTCCAGCAGCAGCTTGACCTCCCTAAAATTAATATAACAATGATAAGGTTTTTTGTTCAATATACTGATAAATTATATTAATCGAAAAACATAATGTATGAGACATAATGTAATGACACAAATTCATCATAATAATAATTATCCTAAAAAAAATTCAAAGAAATTTTAAGTTCAAATAGGTATCGATATTATAATGAGAAAATAGATTTTGTTTTAAAGGTTACGCTTACAAAAATGCTCACATATTTCTTTTCTTTACATACATATACACATGTGAGTTCAGCTGCAAGACTTAGAATCATGTAAACCACTAAATACTTATTTGCATACAGCTCACAGCATCAAAACTCTATGAATCATTTTGTATAAATTATTTTATATTCTTTAAATATCAACAAAAGGTATGTGAATGGATTTTCATCTCTAATATTAAAGTTGAGCTCCTTCTAGACCAGAGTACACCCTTAATCAAACGTTTCATCTGGTACGTTTTTTTTTGTTAATTATTTGTACCATTCCAAATTAAAATTTTTTTTAATCTAAGCATTGAAATGAATCTTATGTTATCACTACTGTGGTATTTATGAATTGCATTTCGAATGTACATAGGAAATTGTGTATTACAACGATTAGTCGCAATAAAAATAGTTTTTTTTACGAAAATCGTACAAAAAAATGAAACAACGTTTAAAAATTCACATTAGACAAAATACGCATACACTTGACAACAAAATAGACTCCACAATCCTAATGACGATATAACTTTGTGTTAGTAAATATTGAAATCTATAACAAAGGTTTCAAATAAAACGATATTCTTCTAAAATTACAAATATATAAAAAATTGTTAATTTAAACAAATAAAATAAAATTCCTATTTTACTCAATGTTAATAACTTACATCAGAAACATCTATTTAAAAAAAAAGGATCGTGCAAAATTTACTTAATTAAAAGGAAAAGGAAGTAAAAAAAAAAAAATAAATTGGTCACATGAATTGTTTTTACCAATTTCTGACGAATTATGGCTAAATCACCTTACATTGTGTAACATTTTTTATGACAAATATATTGTAATATCCAAACGCTTTAAATTAAACCTAAACAATTTCATTTGTTGCCTATTTTTTTATATTTTTAAAAAAATACACAACGTACCTTCAATTGTTTTTCAAGAGCTTCGGCTTCTTCAATTTTACCTATACTACGATAATATTCAGCCCATTGAGCACTATAGTCTTTAGATTGTTGACCAGCAACAGCAGCCGACGAAGTACCACTAGTAACACCAGATGGTGTATTACTACCAGCACCACCAGCAGTTGAGGCGGATGATGATGCTGTTGAGGCCGATGATTGTGAAGCCTATTCATTATTAATAATAAAAAAACGTTTTGAAAAGTAATTGAGTTTTTTTGTTTTCTAAAGTTAATTGCAGTTTTATGGCTAAAAACATCTAACATACAAAAAACATTGAAAAAATAATAACAAACTACTTAAAAAACGTAATAAATATTATATTATTGCCTAAAGTAAGATATATTGTGTCAAGCTTTTTTTTTTGATACAAAATTTTTATATTATTTTGTAACTATTTGGATTGAATTGTGACACAGTATTTAAAACTGTCAACGTAGTGTACGAAAATAATAGTTTTTCAAAAAAATTACCTTCATTTGTTTTTCTATAGCTTCAGCCTCTTCTATTTTTCCTATACTGCGATAATATTCGGCCCATTGCGCACTATAGTCTTGGGCTTGTTGGCCAGCTGATGGGGCAGCTTGTTGCGCAGCAGGTTGAGCTTGAGGCTGCGGCGTTACAGTAGCTTGTTTTGCTTTCAATTGTTGTTCAATCATGTCAGCTTCTCTATGCATACCCATTGACCTAAAGATTAATTCGTTCGTAAATATTTCGTGTAATATGTTGTGCTTTATTCAAACTTACTTGTAATACTCAATCCACTGTTGGGAATAGTCTGCAGATTGTGCAGCGGCATTAGGCGCTCCTTGACCCATACTAGCAGCTTGATGCTGTTGTGCTTGATCGCCCCAGCCACCGGCTTGTCCATAACCGGCCCACTGTTGTTGATAGGCGGCTGCGGCTGCATTTGGATCGTTGGGGTTGTAACCACCGGGGCCACCACCGCCCTGCTGATTTGGAGGACCACCATTAATAGATTTTCTATTAATGATTGGTAGTTCCATATTAATTTTTTCCGCTATCATCTGACGCGCAGCTTCCACTTGTTCTGAGGTGCCTTTACATTTAAAAAGTTTTTCTGATGGCGGATTCACTGCATTACGGTCCATTTCGCAATAGGCACCTGATTGTTGGTTTATTAATTTTATAGTCTCACCACCACGTCCAATGACAATCTGGTATTAATAAAAAAAAAAAACATTATTAAAATTTTTTTTTCCAAAGAATTTGAACTCATATATATATATGTATATATGTATATACATATTTGTAAAGAACTTTTAAGAGGCATTTAAGAAAAAATGTTTACTTACACCACATTTTGAAGCGGGTACCATAAATGTAATTTCTTCTCTTGCTGGCTGTTGAGCATGATTGACACCATAGCCATAACCATAATTTGAGTTGCCATTATCACCAGTGCCACCACCAGGAGCTCCATTTCCATTACGATTTCTTTGCTATTATTTTAATTAATCACGTTTAATATTGCATCTTTTCTAATTGTAATAATTATTTCCTTACCATAACATTATCAATTAGACCGTCAATCATTCGTTTGGCATCATCAACTTGTTGTCTGGAACCCTGTATAAGACATCTACGATCACCTGGTTCATCATTTTTGCCTTGTATAAACTGTAGTTTGCAACCACATTCCTGTTGTATTTTACGTATCATATCACCACCTTTGCCAATAACTACACCCACCGCTAGTTTCGGTACAAATACTTCACATTGTTCGCCGCCAACATTGCCACCGAAATTATTATAATTTCCACCGCCATTGTTGGGACCATTATTTGCGCCCATACCTCCACCATTGCCGCCCATATTGGGACGGTTAGTTTGTTGCTGTTGTTGAGCATCCTTTTGTGCAATTAATTCCAAAACCAATTGCTTGGCATGTTCAATCTTTTGGGCATCTCCAGAAATGCGTAAGGGTTTCTAAAAGAATATATTTCTATTAATCTGCTGCTTATGTTATAAATATTGTTTGCGATATTAATACTTACAATAACTTCTTGATTTGGACCGTCTTGTATAATAACCATCTTTGCGCCAGTTTTCTCTTGCAGCTGTTTGATGGTATCGCCTCCTTTTCCTATTACTAAACCAACTTTTGTGCCAGGTATCATGATCTCCTGATAAGGAGGGTACCCAGTTGGGCCTGGTGGAGGCATATTTATTGTTAAAACTACTTCTACATTTCCGCCACCGTTGCGATTAGCTAACTGCTGCATAACTTCTCGACCTTTGGTAACAGACTCTCGGGAGCCTCTCAATGTAATAACGCGATCTCCTTCACTCTGACCCATTTGAATTTTACAACCTGAATCTCCTTGTATATGAGAAATGGTTTCATTACTGCCACGACCGTAAAAAGCATTCATAAGACAGTCAGGTATGCGAACTTGTTCTTCGCAAGTATTTCCTGCAGTTGCGGCTAAACGGGCAGCGACTGCCGCCGCTTGGGCAATAGCCTGTGTCATATTCGCTGGCCCTCCACCAGACGATGAACCACCGCCAGCACTCATGTTAGAATTGCTATTATGGCCGTAGTCGTTGGTGTCTGGACTAGTGAAGCGTTTGTTTTCTGGTCCAGAATCAGAGTCGTCCATAGAACGCTTGAAGCCAGCTGCTGCAGCACCAGTGCTACTACCACCACCGCCGGTACCACTACCGCCACCACCGCCTGCACTATTTGTTTGTTGTGTATTTGGCTGTATTTTTGCGGCAATCTAAATTAAGAGAAAAGTAATATATAAAGAGCGCCACGTATAAACTTTTCTCTTACATTTCTGATTCTCTTTGAAATAATCGATATTTTTTTGTGCTACTTTACATTTTTATTTAAAAAAAATTACAAAATTACCTGTTTAGCTCGTTGTAATGCTGCAGCAAATGCTTGAGACTGATTTATATTGTTTTGGGCTGCTGTAGAACCTCCAAAATCAGCCATATTTATGTATTTTTAATATGATGTTCTTAAACACGCGTTTTCAGTATATCAGTGCAAAATTTTTCCTGATATTTTTTCCTATAAAAGGGCGGATGACTTTTTACACAAATCTTTTATGTATATTTAGGTTTAAATATATAGAAATTTTAGGAAATTTCTATTGTATTTTATGTAACACTTGTTAAAGTTCTTGTCTTTTTATAACTTATACGAAAATATTTGATATTTTGTATAAAAATTTATATTTTTTACAGCACTTTCCAAAAAGTCACTACAAATGCGGCATGAAAAAATACAAATGGCGGACATTGAAACAACACAACCGTTTCATAATTAACGGCGTCATATCGGTGTTTAAAGTATTAACGCCGTCAATAACATTACCAGTTTAAAGCGTAAAAAAGGAATCATAAAAAACGCTTAAATATAAGGTATATATATAATGCGGTCGATACACAATTGAATAAATCAACTGATAGTTTTCTTCTTCCGTTTCAATTTTTCAACCAACTGTTTATCCAACTTTATTAATAAATTTTTCTTGTGACAACAGTATTCAAAATGAGTTCGGAAGTTTTTGCGTTAGTGGTCATTGCATCAGTACTTTATGTGACATAGGGTTGGCAACTTTAAAGACGTGGAAGTGTTATATTGTGGTGGAAGTATGGTAACTCTTTTCTAAATAATTACCGGGCCAATTTTTTGTAGAAGAGGATAAAGGAATTAATTAAATTATTAATCATATACTAAATATTGCCTAGAATAGGTAGGTAATAAGTTTTTATTAATTATACGGTATTGTTAATAATGTTTAGCTCCTCATAACATTTTATAGGCAGGTTTACATATCTTATGCAGAGAATTCAAAAATTTCCCATTTAGCAAGAAATTTCCCTCCAATATTAAATAGTTTTGACGTTTATGTTTGCCTTCTCATTCAATTGTTGTTATTGCATTGGTTGAACGAGTCTTCACCATTAAAGTTTACTTAAAATAAAACAAAATAAAAAATAGAAATTAATAAAATGCCTGCCGATATTATTGGTTATCTTTATGCAGCCACAGTTGCCGCTGGTGGTATAATGGGTTACGTTAAAGCAGGTGTGTTGAAACACATTTCTGTAATTGAATTGACGTTCAACTTTTTACTTTCGATATTGTGCAATAATTTCTGTATTGTCTTTCCTTAAAGGTTCATTGCCCTCCTTGGGTGCCGGATTAGCTTTTGGTGCTATACTTGGTTTTGGTGCTCACTTGAATTCTCAAGAGCCACCACGTCCCCTATTACAATTGAGTACTTCGTTGGCTTTGGCCGGTATGATGGGTGCTAGATGGAATCGTTCGGGTAAATTAATGCCAGCCGGCATGATTTGTATTATTTCGGTGGCTGCTTTGATAAGAAACGTTATCACTTACAATAGATATTTGCCATTGCCCGGAAGGAATTAAGCGATTTTCTGATAAAATTATTCTTTATATTTTCCATTTTAATATTTTAAATTGGTTAAGGGCCAAAAGTTTGTCTTTTTATACTGTGTATCTATGTACATACATTACATTAAAAATCACATATTAATGTTTTTGTTAAGATTTGGAAATAAAAACATTAGTTTTAGAAATATGGAAGCGAATTATTGTGATTGGATTCTCAGTTGCTAGTGTTTTGGAAACCTAAAAAAACGCAATTTTAATCCCAGAACATCGGAATTTTCTAACCATTAATAACGGCAGGAAAAGCCCATTGTGGCTATTTTCAGAGCCATAGGTAAACCGAACTAGATTAAAAGAAAGAAAAATCAAGAACTAAGAACAAAAGGAAATAAAATCGATAGATAACTAACATACATATATATATGATAGAATAAGAGACGAAAGATATGGAGAAGTTATTTTAGTTCCAAGACAACCTCTAGAGATCACTTGCAAAAAACTGGTCTTCGTCTACTAAGATTCTAATAAACTCCTTACATAAGTTAGGAGTCTATTCAGTTTTTAAACGCTCTAATGTGGGCTATACTTGCCTGGATATTTTGCAATATCAGCTATTCCATTGATTCTTTGGTCTGTCCTCCAGAAAAAGTTTTTCGGGAACACTTTTGCACCAGGTCTCACCTGCTCTTACCAGTTTATCAATGTCACAGTGGCTCGTCAGTTTTATATTACATTTGTACAGGAACATTTTGAAGACATTTATCCAGAATGAGAACAGGTTGGCTGCTGGGCTTAGATAAGGCTAGTTTAAGGTTAGTTATTCGGGGTATTACGGGGCACTACGATATTAGATCGCTTGAGATTGAGGACCCTGGGCAGGGGCTTCTTCGAGGGCTTGAATTCTTTGTCAAGTGCCGACATTAAGTCTCTCCATAGATTTGAGCTGGTTGAAGAGTGCTAGGGCTTCAATGGTGTCGCGCTCTCTTGTGTGTTTGTGGTCTGTGTTATTCCTCCGCTTCATTATTCTCCTTTTCCTACTTCCTCTCCTTTTCCCTGTCTCCTCTATTATCCCCTCTCCTTTAGGACGTAGTGCAATGGGTCAACTTGACCACCGAGTACTGTACTTGTCTCAATGGCAAGTACACGGCCTCTAACCTAAACCTAAACCTATCCAGAATGATGTGTAAATGACTACTATATTAGTGAGTGCAAACCCTTCACAGAGATTCCCGTGTGATCGCAAACTCCTTACCCTGGTAGACCCTACACTCATCAGGGAGCATATAGGATAAAGTTGGAATTTGAAAGTTTCAAACGTTTGAATCGATGGAAGACAAAATTATTAGTTTATATTCATTTCGATCATTCAACATGTCTCCACTGTAAAGTATGGTAAATCATTGAATAAGACTACAATTTTTTAACTACAAAAAAGTAAATTTTAAATCTTATTATTTGACACTTGCTGATACCAAAGTTTCAGTACAGAAGTATAGAAGATTAAATGGTCGCTTTTGCTGAAACTATGTTGTTCTGGCAATATTGTTTAATATTTATTTTAATTGGGCCGTATTTAACCACTGCTGAAATGGCGCCTTATTAGGTAGGGTGTTCGCTTATTAGACGTGAGGCCTCGGTTCAAATCCCAGCTCAAACATCTCATACTAAACGAAATATGAGCAAATTTATCTTTGGCGTCTTCCTCCCAGCAGATTTCTGGTAAAAACTCTGAGAGTAAATAAAAAATTGCCATGAAAAAGTTTACTAAAAAATCTGTCGTTCGGAGTAGACTTTAAACTGTAGGTCCCGCCACTCATGCATGAAATTAACGTACAGAACATAAGCGGTGTGAGAAACTAGATCGTAATCCTGACTGCAGGGTTGTAATGACCAATTATGTATGTACATCAGAGATCAGCAATGAGCATTCAAAAAGATGAGTAGATTCGAATCATACGCATAATTTCTGATACTTATACGCATTCGTACTTATTTTAAAATCATATTCTTACTACTCATATTCAAAGTTTGAAGTACTCATCGTACTCATACTTAACAGTACGTATGATGTTGTTGATTTCGAATCTAATTTACTCTACATTTACAAGAATCACCAAATAAGTATGATTCGCGTACGTTTGTTATGTTTGCTGTGCTTGCTGTCTTTGCCTTTCTTTTTTTATGTAAATGCAACAACAACTAGGACTGCAAATTTTGATGAATGATTCGAAACACTCTAATCATTTATGAGTATTATAAGTATTTTATCGAAATTTATGAATCTGAATGAGTAGGCTTGTGAATCAAACATATTTCGAATGTTATGAGTTTGATGTCAACGTTGTACTCATACTCATTGCAATCTGTACTTATAAATCAATGTTGTAGGGAGTACGAATGAATCCGAGTAAATGAATTTCAATACTGTTGACTCACTCATACTCAAAATTTCATGAGTACTTATGAGTAGCGAAAATACGATTCATTGCTGATCTCTGATGTACATACATATGTATTGATAGTATTTGACGAAACTCACGAGGCAATCAATTTTAACAGTAGTTATGAAATAACTTGGTCGCCAAAATCGATCGATTAACGGAACAATTATGTATGCATTCTGAAAGTTTTAGGGCTTAAAAATATTCAAAAACTTTGAAAATTTTCCTCAGAACTATTTTTACGTGAAAGCACGCTCTCTAGAACTTTTGCTGGATTTTAATTATCTTTCATGCATTCTATGCCCTTTAGTACACATATGTAATGTACATACATACATATCGATGGCTTAATATAAAAAAGGCCTAACTCGATTTTTGGTTACTTTACATGAGAAGGAAAAAACTTAATAAAATTCGTAAAATTTCAGATACAAAAAAAATTTTAATACAATTTTTAATAAGAAACAGCAATATATTTAATCTCTCATTTAAAAAATTTTAATTTTTTTTGTGCATCTGTCATTTGTCTACCAGAATAAACAAAAAACCTTATTTCGAAACAAATTGAGTTAGGCCTTTTTTATATTAAGCCATCGATATGTATATGTGCACTATTTGAAGAAACTTGATAAATTTCCATTTGAAAAAAAAAGTTTTGAACTGAAATCCCTTTCTTATTTTGTTTAAACATTGTAATCTTTTAAATGTTAAATACAAAAAGCATATTTTCAAATTTAGATTTTTTGTTTCTCTTGAAATTTTTATTTAATTTATGATTTTGTTTGTTTTTATTTATATAATTTACAATAACTTATGCCAAATTTGTATGTCCAATATATATGTACGTTGAGTTGTGGTGTATTTTTGTTTTCATGATACAATATTTCTTATAAACTTAAATTAAAAATAAAATAATATTTTAAAAGCTTAACTTAACAAAAATATATAAAATTAAATTATAATTTACAATAAAACATAAAACAATAATAAAAAATATATATATAGAGATGTATAATATAAAATTAATAAATTCTAACTAAAACATGATCTTTTGTTTGAGTTTTCTAACAAAAAGAGGGTTTGTTTTTGTATGTAGTATGTATGAGTGTTTTTTTGTTTGTTTTGTTTTTAACAACAATATTCAATTTGAATTTAATTGAAAATATTTAAAATTAATGGCAATAACTTTATACAATGTGTGTGTGTTTGTTTTTGTTTTTTTTTGTTCATTTACTATATAATAACGAGGGCATTACAAGAATATCGATTTAGGATTTTAAAGAATTTTTTCATTAATGATGATACACTTGCAATATACATATGTATGTATGGATAAATGGATGGACGGATGTGAATATAGCAAGTTCTATAACACTTTTGAATATTATATATATGAGAATTTTAATTAACTAAATTCCTTTTTTTAAAAACTAAGAAAAACTCTATATGGTATATATAATATGCATGCATGTATATAACATCTAAGGCAGCAAACACAAGGCAGCAGGTATTTAGTGTAATTATACATCATCATCATCATCAAAATGGAAATACTTTCCAATTAACCACTAGATAAAGAAAAATAGAAAAGAAAAAATAGATAAAAATTAATAAATGTTTTAATAAAAAATGGTTTAAAATGTTATTAAATATATGTGGCAGGCAATATGTTGTTAAATCAAGGCTAAAAAGTGAAATAATAAATAAGGCATGAATTTAGTAAGAGGATTTTTGTAGACCAACAATAAAATCCTGTAGCTTTTTTTTTTGTTTGACCCACATGCTGTTTGTGTGTAGTAAATGTTTAAATCCTTTGTTTCCTTTAAATTGCAATTCCATTTAGCAATTTATGATCCTTAATCCATTTGATTTTTACTTCTCTAAGTATTTAATTATATCCACGCATATAAAACCATTTATAAAGAGAGGCAACTTTTAAACCAGATTTAGTAAATTTTTTATTATTTTATATATGTATGTTTTCTTTGAGGTTTGTTTTGCAGCTACATTATTTTTAAATGTTTGGCTAGCTATGTAGTTATCTAATGCAATATATGTATTGTTCTTAATGATTTTAATGATTAGATACTGGTAATGTACTATGTATGTAATTCATTCCATGTAATCCAGCTTTTAAAATATATTTCTAATTATTTTTTTTTTGTTTTATCATATTAAATATGGTATATTTTCTAATATATTGTATGTACGAGATATTATTTATGATTTAAATTTTATTATATGTTTTCGTTTTTCTCTTCCAGTGTATTGGGGTGGTGGGTGGGTGTTTTATATGTCTGTTTTAGTTTGCATAAGCAATTGTGTGTAATCAATTTCTTTAACGTGTTTAATGTGTTTAAATGTAATTGATTGTAATGTTTTTTATTTTGTTTTTTAATTTATTTATTTTTAATTTTTTTTATATTCTATTATATGTATGTAGTATGTTGTCATGCAGACCAGTAGTACTTGCTTTAAATACTATGTATGAAATAATAACTTTAATGTTGAAAACAGAAAGTAGATTTATGATGATTTTTAATAGAGTGAAGAGGCTTATTATTGATGACATGCATTTGAAATACTAAAGTTTGTGAAGGAAAAATGCAAATTAATGTCTATTTTAAAAAATTCTGTTCGACTTTAAAACTCGTCATTTTCAAAGCTGGAAGACTAACTGGAAACCACAAAGGACTGTTAATCTATGAGTATCATCGTTTTTAATAAAAATATTGGTTCGAAATAAACGCTCTTAATTATAAATTCATATTTTCTGTACTTTATGGTACTTCTTATCTGTTGTTTAAGGTTTCTTTCATTTTACTTCACCTTCTAAGTTTAGAATTTATAAAATATGTAAGTAAACAGAACAATTGCAAATTGTAAGGGGGAATAAAGCTTGGAAAGCATTAGAAAAGAAAGTTTTGAAGATAGCAGCAAATTTGTATTGTATAGGGTGGGCCATTTAACGGTTTAAATTTGAACCATTGGTTATTTTGAATCTGACAATACTTATGTCATTATATTCTGTTACAAAACTCCGTATATTCTTTCCACTGAACGTAATGAATCGATTTTCGCCTAAGCAATGTGGGAATTCATTGGGCCAACGAGAAACTGCACGAAAATGTCGATTTTGTCAAAAAAAAAACATCTTTTCGAATGAAGCTCATTTTCATCGTGGTGGTTACGTTAATAAGCAGAATTGCCGTACTTGGAAAACCCTTTACAGAAGCCAAAGCACCCATTACGAGTTACTGTTTGGAGCGTTATGAAGAATGGAGGCATCATTGGCCCATATTTTTTTGAAAATAACAGCGGTCAATGTAGACACATATCGCACCATGTCAAGCGATTTTTTTGAACCCGCTCTTCCTGGTTATAACACATAAAACTAGGAAGGATGGCAAATGTTAGGTTAGAGGACGTGTACTTGTCAATTAAGACAAGTACAGTACCCGGAGGTCGAAATGACCCATTGCACAACGTCTTTAAAGAGGGAAGGATAATAGAGAGAGTAAGATAAAAAGGAGAGCATGTAGGAAAGGGGAGTGGCAAATGTTAGATGCTTGTAAATTCATTTAAAAATTCGTACGATATCAAGGGGCCTTTGTGCCATTGTGAATCTTATTATATTGTAGTACTTCTGATTAATTAACCCTTTGCACTCGGCTGTCCCCTCTGAGGGGACAACCTAAGTCTAGCATATCACTCGGTTGTCCCCTCTGAGGGGACATGATAGTTTGTTAGCGATTACGGGCAATGAAATTATTTCAGCGCAATTTTTAAAGAAACACGTGTTCTCCTGTAGTTTTCTGTTAAAATGGCACAAAAAAATTGATCGAAATGTGATAGAATTAACGAGATGAATGATAAATAAATCGTCCGTTCTACACGTCGAAAAGGAACGTGCGAAGTGCATTCACGACAGACTGTACACTTCTCTAATCCGTTGAGCAAATTGTGGATTATAGTGGATTAGGCGTCCAAAGCTACAAGGGTGTGGCTCAATGAAGTGGGAAACTTGAAACGATAATAAAGAAATCCGATAACCGAGAGAAGAAATATACAAGATCTCAATTCGTACTGAAGCGTCGAATTTTTTTGACATTTTTTTGTAAATTTGTGTTCTTCAATGTCCACAAATTCATATAAAACAAATTTCATTACAATTCCTTACTTGGTTCTAAAATTATACTGTATAATATCACGTTTCAAGGATGTACGTTTTAGTTAAAAGGTGGCGACGAGTTGCTGGTAGGTAAAGTCCGAAACGAAGCCGAGTGTAAAGGGTTAAATTTGAATTTCAAAGATGAATTAACTTCTACGTACTTAAAACGTTATAGTTTACATTTGTCAATTTGATAAAAAGAAAAAAGAGATTCTTTTAAAAGAAATATTGTTTATGAAACTTTAATATTAAAAGATATGAATAATCCTAAGAGGTATTATTAAAAATGATTGAATAAAAGTTGATAATGAGGCACAAAAGAAAGTTCATTTAGAGATGCAAAAGAGAAAGAAAGGAATGAAAGTTGAATTTAATGAATTAAGAGAAGAATATGAGAATAATAATGATGCAGCAATTAAAACTAAATATGCATATGTAGTAAATACTGAGCAGGCGCATCCAATAAATATTGTGAAGATTTTATTTTTTGCCAATTAAAGTTTGTTTGTGAAGTTTTCTAATAATTTTAAAAGCTTATGTAGAAAAATCAATCATGACTACAATCAATAAAAAAATATTAAATATGAAATTGGTGGTTTATACGCTATATTGTATGCATGTATGTATACTATAAGGTGAAACGACTACTCATAGGGTAGCTTTAGCGTTAGCTTTATAATATTAATTTGTTTTGGCTTTTAATACTTTTTTTTTGGTGTTTTTGGAACTAATTCAGGCATGAAGGTACTAGTACTAGTAGATGGTAGTATGTAAGTAATACTTTGAAAATTTTTGATTGTTGATTTGATAATGCTTACCGCACATAAAAACGTATTAAATTTATGTGTAAATTTATGTTTTTTTGATTTAAGATTTCTTAATGATTTTTCATTTTCAATAAATTTAGTATTTCAAAATGAAATTTTTCGTTTTTTGGAAAATTCATTCATTTGATTTGTGTACGTAATCTTCGTATGAGTTTTTGTGTTTTAATTTTAGGTCTTCTCGTGGTGGTTGTTGTACTTGAGAATAAATATAATGATGGTGGTGGTGGTGTAGTTGTTGATGGATGTTGATGAGAATTATGTTGTGGCTGTTGCAATGTCGTTGTTGTTGACGTATCCTGCAGATGTTTAATGGTTGTTAAACGCTGCTGTGTATTATCACCAATATAATTTGTAACATATTGTTGTTGTTGTGGTTGTTGTGGTGTTGTTACCAATAGTACAGAATCATTATTTAGCTTATTACTATTACTACTACGTTTTGCTGTTCTTAAGGCAGAGGTGGTTGTGGTGGTGGTGTTGGTGGTGGCTGTGGTTTTAGTATGGAAATTTTTATAATAAGGATTATTTGAATTAATATTACTACTGTAACTACTATTATCATCATCATTATGACCATCATTATAATCATCTTCGTTTGTAGAAGGATTTTCGGGCGTACGTTTTAGAAATTGTGCCTCAAATGTTGTTACAGATTTTTCATCATCCGTTTGTTGTTCCCGATTTTGTTTTTGATTTTGTTGCTGCTGTTGTTTTTCTTCATGATTTCTATTTAATTTGGATTTATTTTCATTTGTTCTACTGTTTTCTGTAGGCGTGGTAAAGCCTGAACCTAAGCTAAGTCTGCTATTGGGATTTTGTAATTTCTTATAATAGTTATCGAAAAATGTGGACGTCGATAAACTACTACGACTTGTTGAACTTGAACTTGAACTAGAGGTGGATGTGGGGGTAGATTTAGAGCCATAACGCGGTGTATTGGTCACTAAATATGTGCTAGTAATGGGCATGGCTGTTGTGAGCAATTGTGGTTGTTGCTGTTGCTGCTGTAACTGCAGGGTTTTGGTTGTTAGGGGTATAGACAACTTACGTTTTAGTTTTTCTATCGTTTCATTGCTTTCATCATTATCATCACCACCGTTCGAGCCCCCATTATCGTTCGTATCGCCCGGCTCCTCATTACCATCATCATCAGCATCGTCGTCGTTGTTGTTGTCGTTTTGCTGTAGATTGTCCTCATTGTTAAGTGACGCCGCTGAACTGGCTGCATTGTGTAGACTGTTACTATAAGGTTTAGAAGGCAAAATTGTTTGGCTATTGTAATTTGCTTTGTTATGTATTAAATAGCGATTATTATTTCTACTATTATTACGTTTTCTATCATTGTTTTTATTACTATTTTTATCTTTATTGCTATTATTATTGTTACTATTACTGTTATCCTGTAATAATTTTAAATAGTATTGAAATTGTTTGCGTAAATTGTTTAGAAGTGTAGAAGCTGTAGAGGATGTTGTGGTGTCATATGTGTTGGTGTTGTGTCTTTGTAGAGGTGTTTCATGTTGTTGTTGTGTTGTTGTTGTTTTATTCATATTTCTTAAACTTTCACTACTACTGCTTACACTAGATTTAGTACTTGTTCTAACCACCACATAACCCTGACCCTGACCTTTGCTATGAAGCTGTATTTGTTCAGGTGATAGTTTAACATTTTCATATGACATTAAGGGTTTTATGGTTGTGGTAGGAGGAGTAATAGTAGTGGTAGTAGTAGTAGTAGTTGTTGTTTGAACATTTTGCCAAAGTTGTGCCAGATATTGATAGGTATTAAAATTGTTTAGTAATGTATTGAGTGTGTAATTTGTTTCCAGGTTTTTATTATCCTTAATCTTAAGCATGGTTTCATCCACTTTATTATCAAGGCGTAAATCAATATGATTTTTATTAACTTGGTTTCTTGAATTTTTATTCAATTCATTTATGGTTTGTGTTAAATATTGCTCATCATTATCATTATCCTTATCTCTATTCTGATGAGCTGAAGAAGTATCACTATAATTATTATCTACTTCCTTTTTAATTTCATCATCATTATCATTATCTTCTGCCTGTTCTTCCTCCTCATCATTACTATCATCTTCATTATCATTGTCATCATCTTCTTCCTCATCATCATCATCATTATCATCTTTGCTATTGGAATTATTATCCAATGCTTTCGATTTACGTCCAATATTATCACCAATAGCCTCATTGGATCTTTATAAGTAATAAGATTTTGTTTTGTTGTTGTTGTGTAGTTTGTAGAGAGGTTTTGTGTTGTAATTTTTTGTTTGTTTGTTTGTTTTGTTGTAAAAAAAGTTTGACATTTGAAATTACAGTTACAGGAAAGTGTTTTTGTGTGTTTTTTTTTTTGTGGTAGAATTGAATTTGGAAAAGTAGTAGTAGTAGTAGAGTAGTAGTGGTAGAGAAGTGTAAAATAAACAAAAATATCGAAATTATTAAAAAAAATTGTTTTTGTTTTGTTTTTGTAGTTTTGTTTTCATATTCTACAATATTTGTACATATGTTGTTATGTATATGTATGTATATATAGGAAGTGCATAAAAAATTCCTTTGTTTTAGTGCTAAAATTTTTCAGTATAATTTTTCTCTTACTCATCCAATTAACTGACGTCTAATAACCCAATTAATTTATCTTTTTTTCCAATTAAAATATCACAACTAAAACTTTTAATATAAGGAAAGGCTATACTTACTTGTAACCCAAACGATATTGATTGCCATAATTGGGTATAACATTTGAGGGTAAAGGTGTACACCGTCCATCTAAACAATGCTTTAGATTTGGAAAAAAAATTAAAAAAATATATTAAAATCGTATTAAACTTTACTACTTTATTTTATTTCTATTAACTTACCAATCCATTGCCGCAAGATGAACCTTCTGCTGCTGGTCTATAGGCTACACAGTAACCCGTTTGTGCATCGAAACAGAATAATTGTGCGCATACACGTTCATCTTTGAAGCAGGCATAGGTACCCCGATCTCTGCGGCATTGGGCATCTAAAGACAACAAAGTACCAGGCAATGATCTCCCCAAAGCACTATCCTCATGTGGAGCATTGTGTAAACAGGTGGCTGTGTCACCACTGCAAAAAATAAAATAAAATTAAGGAAAAATTAATTCTGCTAATAGGTGTGGCATATCGTGATGTTTACTTTAAGAAATGATGAAAACTTTGCACTGTACAAGGTGACCAACGGAAACCTCTTTCTGTATGTCTTAAATCGGACATTATATAACCATCTTCCCAACGGCAACGTTGAGCTCCTGGACCGCCCAAGTAGCTGGGTGGTGGTGAACCATCATGAACAGCACCAAGTCTGTAAAGATAAACAAACATTAAAGTATATACGGATATACATAAATTAACAACAACTTAAATAGCAACATGTTAAAACAAGTTTTCTTTCTTGTTTATTATAACGGAAATTACAATATTCAATTAACATATGTATGCATGTACATACACATTGTTAAACACAAAAAAATTTTAATTTAATTGTATACATTCATAAAAGTGAAATAAATTTTTCATTAAATACTTACAAATGGCCGACTTCATGAGCAGCAACGATGATACCACTGAAACCACCAGTATCTTCAATAATAGCAACACTGTTGACTTTTTCCAAACGCTTATTCACAACACAAGCTCCACCAACATAAGCGAAGCCTGAATTTTTGTTTTTTTTGTTTTTTGAGTGGATATAATTTTTTAATAAAAAAAAGAATAAAATTTTAAAATATTAATTAACCATCAATTACAAAAAAGGGGAAGTTGTTAATAAAATAATTAATTTTAAGCCAGTTTGTAAGTTAATGAAACAATATACCAATAGCCATCAAACATTTAAACACATTACTTTTATAGGTTATAATATTGTATTTTTTGAGGTTAGATTTATAAATTTATTAAATTTTAATTGCTTTTTAATGTGTGGTGAATTTTTAAACTGTGTTTTAAAAACTAAAGGTGTGGTGATTAAATGCATGCAAATTGAATGTTAGTAATTAGCCAAGGATTAATAATAAGAGACGCTTAAGTTTTAACAAAACTACCTGTTTAGTATTGGTGTAGATGGTTACAAAGAAAGTAGGGTTAAAAAGAAAATTTTATATTTAAGAAAATGATTCTCATATTTTATTTTAATTACAAAAGAAAAAAGAACTTTCCCGATGACTTGATTTTTTTTTTAAGGAAAAAAATCTGAAACGTACAGAAAATATGAACATTTACAATTATTTAGAAAAAAATAAAGACTTGAGTTTAGATTCCTTAACGAAAGTGCTGGGCAACAACATCCTTGAGAAGTTATTATTATACACAAAAAGAAGAAGAAAAATGGCTGAAAATTTATTCATAATATTCGATTATTTACATATATTTTGTCAATTGACACAGAAAAAATATTTTTACAATAGAATCCCTTATTGATTGCCTATACACGTGCTTTTTTATAAGCTTCATTTGTTGTTGAAGAGATAGAATTTTTTTTGTTTAAGTTTTTTTTACATTTGAAAGTGCTTAAAATTTTTTTGTTTTTTTTGATTTTCTCATTTCAGTTACAATTATTACCTGCTGTACCACGATTACATTCTCCACGTGCGGAGGTACGTCTGCACATATCAAGTCTAAATAAGAAGTTTACACAAAAGGTAAGTGATTATGTTTGTTATACATACATTATAATGTTTTAATTCAATTGTTTTTTTTTTAAGAAAATAAACGAAAGGAGAAGAAGTTGTAACGGAAAAAATAAAGTTTATAGAGATAGAGAGAGTAAAGAAGGAGGAAAAGAAGGTATTTATAAATTGAATGTGTACTTAGTTCTTAAATGGTTTTCATATGCCATTTATTAAAGTATATTTATTACCTAAAATTATATGCATAACAAAGTTAAAAACCCAATATTAAAATAATAATTTTGTAATTAAATGTTATTGAATAACCATTAGCTTTAATCATAAAGTGTATATTGATAAATCTTAGCGACAGATAATGACAGTTTGTCTTAATGATATTCCATATTTCTTTTAAATATAGTTTTAGTTGTTATTTAATCGTTTAAAGTAAAGAATCAAAAATCCATTATGGACAATGTATGTTTAATTTTCAATCTTAAAATTGTATGTAAAATGTTTCGAAAGCAAAACCTGTGCATAAGAACTCCAATAGTTGTTTCAATTTTGACAAAAGCAATTCATAAAAAGAGGTTTGAAATTTCTAAAACGATACAGTCAAAGAAAAAGTCTACATACGCCGGTGCTTGATGCTTTTTATCAAATGTTATTGATTTGTTTAAGGCATTTTCAATCAAGAACGTTTAAAGAGCAAAACAATTATGAAAAAAATATAACACAGAACTTATTGGAAAGAAAAATAAAAACGGTATATGTAGACTTTTTTCTTTGACTGTATGTATTGATGAAGACAACAAGGCTGCCTTCCAAAATGTATCAATACAAAGTTTGTATGCAGTTCTACTACTGTATATAAACTATGTAGATATGCAAAGTAACCAAACAATGCATCAACTATAAATTCGATGCCTGATTGCTTTTTGACTGCGTTAAAAATACAAATTGACGAAGTTTTGAAATAGAATATATTGTATATATTTTGTACAGCGGCATTATGAAAAATGATACTTTGTTCAAACACAAAGCAACTAACATATTGGAAGGCAGCCCAAGTGCTGCAACATATTGTTATGCGACGGGTCAAACGTTGCTATATATATCACAGTAGAGAACAGCATGTTAAAATACCTTTTCATTAGGAGTTTAATCCACTCACTTAATACATTAGTCCAGGGCGGTTACTCTCTATTGCGATACGAAAGCAAAAAATAAATGCGTTAAGTACTCTGTATCGCTTACCCAAAAGCTTTCGCAAAATTAGTTGAAAATGATGCCAGATTTGCGCAAGGGAAAAAATTAGGTGCGTAAGGAAAATACGAAAGAGCAATAAAGAGTACCAAATGTTCGATTACGTACCATTTTCTTTTCGCATCGCAATAGAGAGTAACCCCCCAGAACTTAATGTGAGTATCGCCATAATGGCACACCCCACGGTGCTCTAAGCAAACCTCACTTGGTACAGTAAAACATAGAAATGAAGCAGGAATAACGGTATAGATGTACGGACGTTGGAGTAGATTCAAGTCATTGAATATTGTAAGTTGCCGTTATCTAGTAGGTAGTATGTTGGCAAGTCTTTTGCGATAATAAAATATAAACTAAATCCTAATGAGATCTGTGAATTTAATTAAGTTGCAAAAAAATTGTTTTTGTTACAATTTAAATTGTATAACATTTTAAAACGCCAATATATAGTATTTGCAATATACACTTTATGATCTTTTTATAATTCCCATAATTAACCCTTACACTAATAAAGCCATTTTAAATCTAAAATTATTATTTTTGTTTGTTTTGTAGCATTGAATCTAATTTTTAGTTTAAAATGCGTTTTGTTTTGTTTGTTTTGTAGTTCATATTGCTAAATAATGGTGTGTGGTCGTGTATTGTTTTAAGCTAATCTTTGTGCATTTTATAGCTAAAAAATAAATTAAAAAAAAACTAAAACATTACTACAATACTACCCCAACAAATTTGTTTTTAATAATAACTAATATTAGAATTATTTATAATTGTTGAAATATTTTACCGGCTGTGCCTTTGGTACAACGACCTCCTTTACGCCTTCGACACATATCATACCTAAAGTTTTATATACAGGAAAATATTGGGTTTAAAATGAATTTTTTTTTGATACATCATATAAGAAAACAAATACAATTTTATAGGATAGAATATTGAAAAAAAAAATTGAGTTTGAAAAAGAGTAAAAAAAGAATCAATAGTTTTCAAGGGTGCTGCAACAATGCCTTGGTGATTGCTTAGTGCTTCACTTATCACACCCTTTATATTGTGTTTTGCATTGCATTAACTTACTTTGTGATGGCAACTGCTATATCATAGACGGGTAATCTTCGTTCACGGAATAAATATTTACCCATATCGGTTAAAGCTGCTGCCGAATCAATGGCATCTCTACCAACACGATTTCTTTCCAAGTAAGGTGTAGCATCACGTCCCTAATTTAAAGAAAACAAAAACAAAAACAAACAAAAACATAATTATATAGTTAACATTTAAATGTTGCTTATATTACAACAAAGAGATGTGCTAAGATTTTATTGTCTTTAATAAAATACAAATACAATCCTTAGTAATTTAAGTTAACCTTTTAAACTAAAATAATTTGCCTTGAGGTTAGTTACCAATGCTACACAGATCTTCTGCGCAAAACTATTTCAATCAAATGATATTTTTTTTTTGTGTAACTAAATATTACCTTGCATCAGAGACGTGTGGCAAACAGGGAGGAACTGGAAACTTTAATAATTCATTGAAATAAGGTTAGGAGTGCAGTTTTGTATTTCGAATAAAATTCATTTGTCTTATATTCATTAAAAATGTTTCTTTATGCTCGCATTTCAGCATTGAATTTTGAAGAAAACAACAGAATTCTACTAAGTTTTGAGCTCCGTGGTATTCCACTGGGGCAATTAAGATTTAGTTTGAACGTGTTCCTTTGAAGCAAGCTACAATGTTCGTTTATGGTATTCAACAGCTTCTAAACGATATGCAAAATTTGTTTCTTCTAATCAGAATCAAACAATTTGAGAACAAATTAAACTGATACTTGGCCTACATCCAAAAAAAATCGATAAAACTGAATGTCATGAATCAAATAAGCTGTCGGCGGTCTTGTATAAATATCCTTTTTATTAATTTCCTAGACTTTCTTGATGCTGAAAAATGCAGGCCACTCTCTTTATTATATATACAGGCTTCCAGTAGTATATCAGCATAAATAGGGCAATTGGCGAGGAGTTATAGGTAAAGCCCTGATTAGTCAAACGTCTTCGGAATGTAAAGCAACGTACGTTCGTTTCTACGTACATACATACAACCTTCAGTCAGGATTACGACCTAGTTTCTCACACCACTTATGTTGTGTGTGTTAATTTTATACATGAGTGGTGGGACCTACAGTTTAAAGTCGACTCCGAACGACAGATTTTTGAGAAATTTTTTCATGGCAATTTTATTTACTCTCAGATTTTTTGCCAGAAATCTGCTGAGAAAAAGTCGCCGAAAAAATACTTTTTGTATGTTGTTTTAATGTCTGGCCTGGGGCTCGAACCCTGGCTTTACGTCTAATAAGCCAACACACTACCTACTAGACTACGGCGACTGTCACGTTCGTTTCTAGGATATGGAAATCATTGAGAGCAATTACCAAACCGTAATGTAATTACGGTAAACATTTACATTGCTCTTCATATGCTAAAAACGAACGTACGTTCGGCTAACCAGGGCTTTAGATAATAGGCTGTACATAATACAAATGAGGCTTTTATTCTTTCATAAATACATTCAAGGCTTAATTCGTAGTATTCCGGAATATATGTATACCCCCTTGTGAAACATTTCCTAACACGCCTTTTCAAATGCACTTTTATTTTCTCATTTGTTGTCATCCAAATTGTACTACAATATTAATTTTATATCTACAAATGCTTGCTTACGTTATTAAAATTTCAAAAAAATGAAGACTTGCAACCGTGTAATCGAAACAAATGGCATCGGGTTTAATGACTGAAAAAAAAACGTGATTCAGTTGACATTTGGAAAAAACCCCATTAGCAATTGTTGAATATTAAGAGTTACTTGACAGCATGTAAGACTGGTAACATCTTCCTCCACTTGTTCTTTTTGTTTTGTTTGTTTTTTATGTTTTGTTACTTATCGATAACTAATTTCATTATGACGATGATATGGTAATTCTTTTGAAATGTAAATTACTGGGTATAAAGATTTTATTGAAATATTTCCTACATCTACTATACTTTATGCGGTGTAATTTTGCATTGGCATTCTTTGGATAATTGCACTAAATTTTAATTCATTACATCATATTTTTGGAATTGTTTTTGTTTTTCTTTAGCAGGAGTAGTAGAATCGAGGCTTTAAAATATATTACATCACTCTTTAGTATTTAGGAAAAACTATGTCAACTGAGAAACATATATTTTCGAAAGCAAATTAGTTTGTGAATATTACCTTAAAATTTGATACTATTTTTATATTTGATAGCAGATCCATTCTTTTTAGTAAGACATTTCGCGTATATAGGGGAAAATGCAAAGTTCTTTGCCTATTTAATCTAAATTTTGGTCAGAATTATCGTTTTACATGTATTTATTCACAGACAGATAGGCGAGTAGCATGAATTAAGCTCTGATTAGCCAAACGTTCACGGAACGTACGTTCATTTTTAAAATACGAAAAGCAATGAGAACGATTACCGAATCATAATGTAATTTCGGTAAGCATTTATATTGCTCTTCATATGCTAAAAACGAACGTACGTTCACTACTGGTGGAGTGGCCGGAATTATCGTTTTGCATGTATACAGACGAGTAGCATGAATTAAGCCCTGGTTAGCCAAACGTTCACGGAACGTACGTTTATTTTTAAAATACGAAAAGCAATGAGAGCGCTTACCGAACTGTAATGTAATTTCGGTAAGCATTTATATTGCTTTTTATATGCTAAAAACGAACGTACGTTCCGGTATGTTCTGTAGACGTTTGGCAACGCCGACATGGAGGTGTTAATCAGCGAAGTTATTCGAATTTCGATAAACAGCAATCTTGTTATTGCTTTTTTTCCTTTATTCATAAAATATAATTTTCTAGAGTCTCGAATTAAATTCTGAGCTTTCCTTTCTAGTTTCTCTGTGTTTTTTTTTTATAAATCTCGAGCAAAATGAAATTTGAAGAAATATTTCTTTTGCAATTTCCTCTCAGTAGTTTTCTGGTAAAAATTGTGAGAGTAGATAAAAAAGCCATGAAAAGTTTCTTAAAAAAATTCGTCCTTTCGTGCCGCCGCTCATATATAAAATTAACACAGACAAGTGCAGTGAGAAGCTAAGTTGTAATCCTAACGAAAGGGTTGTAATGACCAATTATGTATGGATGTATATATGTATGTATGTATGTATGTATGTATGCATTATTTTATTTATGAGAATTTATGTGTTTTTTTACATTTCTCTAGTAAGCCATGAATTGTAAAATTGGCAGAAAATCGAATTCGATTTCGAATTGGTTGTAAAGTCATTTTATACCCATAAGAATATGACAGTGAGTTTAATTTATGTTAGTTGGAAGAAAGACATCGCCTCTAGTATCTTGAGAGATTTCAAATTAAATACCATATTAAATGCCATATTTTTTACAGGATTTATATTACTTTTGTATTTCTATAAAGCCTTTATTAACTGGCGCCTTTATTACCAAATCTAATCCAATTCGTTCTATGTAAAATCATTTCAAGCATTTAAATAAATCATTAATAACAAATTAAAAACACATGTAAGAGAAGTTGGGACTGGTTTCAGGCGTTGCCACTTGTTTTATTAACATTAATTTTAGATTTGTCAATCACACTTTCTGGCTTGTGCTGCTTGCATACTATTTGTTAAATCTAACGTATAACGTATGTAATTAGTTAACAATAATAAAAAAAGAAATATTGTAACAAGACCATAAAATTAAAAAGAAAATACCGTTATTTATAAATGCTAATAAGCTGAACATGATATACATACATACATATGTATAAAAAAACATTTGTAGAAAATTGCTATATTGACATAAAACACGTGAGCGGTAAGATTAAATTAAATATCAACACAGATAATATAGTCCAGCCAAACCAACAAGCACAAGCACAACCCGTACTAACTAACATACACTAACGTACTTCTACTTAAATATCAAATTCAAATGAAATAATTTCTTGTTTTGCAAATTTAGATGTCAAAAACAACAGTTATAAAAATTGTACAAGATTTTATGCTTAAAGAGAATAGACCCTACGGCATCAATGATGTATTGGATAAATGTGGCAAAGAATTGGGTAAAACCTCGATTCAAAAGTAAGTCGAAACATGTTATTTACTTTTTGATAAACATTTCCTAATAGAAACATATTTTTTTAGGGCCTTGGATTCTTTGGTTACAAAAGAGTTATTGCGATGTAAAACGTATGGCAAACATAAAATATATTTCGCTCAACAAAACTTTAATGCCACAGAGGTTAGTTAATTTGATGTGTTGGGCAAACTAATAGGGACGGTATAGTAAATCATGTCAAAATATCAAATGCTTTTGAATTGAAATAAGAAAAGTTGAAGAATATATTTAAAGGTGTCCCTATTATTAATAGGGTAAATTGATTAAAATAAAAAAAGTTGAATAATATATTTAAAAGTGTCCCTATTATTAATAGGGACAGTATAAATCATGTTAAATCCTTTCGATTTGTTAAGAAAAGTTGAAGAATATATTTAAAAGTGTCCCTATTATTAATAGGGACAGTATAAATCATGTCATAAAATTAAATGTTTTTGATGAAAATAAGAAAAGTTGAACAACATATTTAAATATGTGCCTGATATTAATAGGGACAGTATAAATCATGTTAAATCCTTTCGATTTAATAAGAAAAGTTGAAGAACATATTTAAAAGTGTCCCTATTATTAATAGGAACAGTATAAATCATGTCATAAAATTAAATGTTTTTGATGAAAATAAGAAAAGTTGAACAACGTATTTAAATATGTCACTATTATTAATAGGGACAGTATAAATCATGTCATAAAATTAAATGCTTTTGATTAAAATAAGAAATGTTGAACATATTTACGGATGTCCCTCTTATTAAAGCTTTTGATTAAAATAAGAAAAGTTCAAGAAGATATTCAAAAGTATCCCTATTATTAATAGGGACAGTATAAACCATGTCATAAAGTTGAATGCTTTTAATTGAAAAAGAAAATTTGAAGAACATACTTAAAGACAGTATATGTCATGTCATGAAATTAAATGCTTTTTATTTAATAAGGAAAGTTCAAGAACATATTCAAGTGTCCCTATTATTATTTTTACTCTATAAGCTTTAATTAAACTTTTCATTAACAAATTATAAGAATTTTAAAATTTGTTTTTAGTTAAAAAAAGACGTATTAAATTTAAAACAAAAACTACAACAGGCTCAAAGTGTTTTAAAATCTAAAGAAACACAATTAAATGCATTGGAATTAAAATTGAAAGCTTCAAAACAACAGAAAAGTTTAGCTACTTTGGAAGATGAGCGTGATCAATTATTAGATGATATACGGCATCTTAATGAAAAGTTAAGAAAGTATCAGGCCCAACAAACAGAAGCTAAGGTAAAATAAATTCTCTATTTCCATTTATTTTTACTAACATTTCTTTGTTTTATATGTTAGTTAACCACGCAAGATATTAAGAAAATTGAGAAAAAGTATGACACGGTATGCTTAGCCTATCGTAAGCGTAAACGTATGTGTACGGACATGTTGGATGCAATAATGGAGGGTTATCCGAAAACGAAAAAGGCTTTAATAGGCGATATTGGTTTAGAGACCGATGAAGAAGTTGGTTTTAAGGTCGCTTTGGAACGCTAAGTAAAAAAGTCAAACCACAGCCGCCTTTACATTAAGATTTAACAAGAATTTTGAAGTATAAATTAAATATAAGTCTTCCTCTTGAAATTTCTAGTTCGAAAAATATCAATTTTGCTAATGAATTTATAGTTTTTCCTTTCTGCATTTAAAGTTATTTGATAAGTAATAAATTTTAGTTTTAAAGTAATCTAAGGTATGCGAACAAAATATTTGTAATATTTTATGTAAGAAATATTTGCCCAAAAAATGCTTGTAAACATGCCAGCACAATGCAGGATAGAAAAATATATTTGTATGTATACTTTACACATAATAAATTATTTGGATAATTTATAAATTATTAACAGCGCGAAAAGACAATGTAAAATTGGTAGGGGGCCCAAAGGGTGTACAGATTTTTTTTAATATTTTGTTTGGAGAGTGGACTTCACAACTCGAATAAAATGGATTGGATTGAATAAGAATAATAATGCAGAGCACTTGAAAACTTTATAACTTTGTCCATTTAAATTATAAATTATTATAAGTAAATAAGATAATGTATGAAACGATATTTTGTTTTAGAAATTTGAAAAGGTAGTATCAGACCGTACCTTTTCAAGCGCTTCTAAAACGCATTACTTTCAAATAAAATAATTTAAATTTCAAAATACATTAAAACAAATTTATTTTTTTGGAATGGAAATGGAATATTATTTCATTTATATGGCTGTCGCCATAGTAACCCACAACACCTCATTCGATCCAACCAATTTTCGTACACTTTTTCGAGTGTATGGGATCGTATTTGGGTAATGGCATCACGAATGTTGGCCTTCATTGTCATTGTCTCTGGTTTGCCGGCATAACACTTTTCTTTAACGGCGCCGCACAGAAAATAGTCAAACGGCATCAAATTGCAGCTTCTTGCCTGCCAATTGACATCGTCATTTCTGCTACTTAAACGACCACCAAACGTTTGACGCAATAAATCGATTGTGGCATGAGATGTGTGGCATCCTGTTGAAACCAAACATCGTTCACATCAACATCATGTAGAGCGCGTACAATAAAACGATTATAATGGTGCAATAGGTGTTTTCATTGACCGTAATGGTTACGCCGTCCTCATTTTCAAAGAAATATGGGCCAATGATGCCTCCGCTCCACAAGCCTCACCAAACAGTCACTCCTAATGAGTGCATTGGCTTCTGTAAGACCACGTGTGAGTTTTTGAGCCCCAAATAAGGCAATTTTGCTTATTAACGTGCCCACCAAGATGAAAATGAGCTTCTTTCGAAAAGATGATTTTTTTTTTGGCAAAGTTTCTCATTGGCCCAATAAATTCCAACATTGCTAAGGCGAAAATCGATTCATTAAGTTCAGTGGAGATAATATACTGCATTTTGTGACAGAATAGGATGACATAAGTATTACCAGATTCGAAATTGACATCATCGTGCAGTTTCTCGTTCGCGCATATAGCGAAGCGAAAACGAAGATGAAAAAGGATGATTAACGGCTTCAACTCTTGAAACAATTGTACTTTGCAAGGCATCATACCGAGATCTTTACGATATAAACTGGTGCGTGAAATGTTCAATTTATGGGAACGATGACAACTTGATGTCAATGATGATGTCTCAAGCACACTCTCAGCCACAGCTTCGATATTTTCGGGTGTACGCACTGTACGAGCATGCTTATGCCTTGGTGCATCAACAATGAACCTAGTTTCACGAAATTTAGCAATAAACTTGCTTATACCGGGCACTGGTGGTCGTTCTCTTCGACCAAATGTTGTACGACATTTTCGTGCAATTTCCGTGCAATTGTATTTGTTTTGGAAATAAATTTCCAATCAATCCCAACGTTGCTCAAGCGCAAATCGATTCATTACGTTAAGTGGAGATAATATACTGAATTTTATGACAGAATAGAATGACATAAGTATGGCCAGATTCGAAATAACCGATTGTTCAAATTTAAACCTATAAATGGCCCAGCCGATATCTTCAAAATACGAATGGCTTTTGTTTTCCTGAAATAATTTCTCCTCTTTTAGGCAACATTTTTGTTTTAATAATTAATTTCGTTAGTGCCTTAGGTTGAGCACATTTACGTTGCAATAGAAAAAATGCATACCGGTAGTCGATCGGTCACCACTCCACTTATTGTGTGTTAGTAATGGCAAATGCAAGAAAATGCAAATATTTATTTATGGTTTGTTTATTTAAAGGGAATTGTTGCCAACATTTGTTTTGGCATATCTATGACCCTATAGACTTTCAGACACATTGGCTTATTTGACAATAACACAATATTAATGAAATAGGAAAATAGTCTAGTAGCAGTGGGTGTATAGTTTATAAGCATTTTTTGTCTACCAAGAAAAAAAGAAGGAAAAAAAATGTGGGTGGGTGGTAATTCCCAATTGGAAAAATAAAACATTTTTACAATTACAATAAAAAAAATTTTCTACGAAAAAGAAACGTAAAAGCGAAAGTCCTAATAGAAGTACACACATACTTTTAACATAAAAATTTTTGTAAAGTTTTTATTTTGTTTTGTTTGTTGGCTTACCAGTCTTATGGCTTAAGCTACTTTGCAATGGCTATAGTATAGCAATGGACAAAAACCTACCAAATATGCAAATATACGGAAAATGTTCCGCATTAGATATCGTTTTCATTTGCAAAAAGAAACCAAAAAGCATTCAATACACTGCTGCTTTAGTTTACATTTCTAATTCCATTTGATTTTTTTCCTTTTACTAAATAAAAAAGCAAAAACAAAAAAAAAACACCACACGAATTGTCAATTGCTTAATACCTTTTTAATATTTTTAAGGAGTTTTCTCAGCGTGGGCTTTTGGTTCTTAATATTAAAATTTTTTTTCGTTTTTTTTCTGATATGAAATGGCAATTTTGAAATTTTGACCAAAGTACTGTCATGAAATAAATCCAATAATATTGGATTGCGTAAATTGAACCTTAATTGACAGTATGTCTGTATGTATGTATGTATGTCTGTATTTCTGTAATAAAAATAAGATTTATGATTGTGTAATAAAAAGAAAACGGAAAATTCAAAATATTGTACTCGTATGGACATGTTTATTAACAAACCATTAAAAATACAACAAAAACTTAAAAGTCATTAAATGATTGACGACTTGTAAGTACACTTTAATACTTTAAGAATTTTAAGATGACATGATTTTAAATCTATAAGTATAATGACGGGTCAAATGACTGATTCAGACGTTTTATTAGAAAATGCTCGTAAAGTGTTAAATTAAAAATTTATTCAATTTAGAAACAGTCGTGGAAGGGATGATCTTAGCAGATTGCCATATACGCCAATAGCAATATTATCTGCCGTTTATTTACAGAAGAGTAATTATGCTTGAGGTTATCATTCTGTAATTCAAAAATTTCATACCCATACATACTAAGAAAAACTTTGTTTAACACTTCTTCCACTCCAAGAAAAGCCACGAGTGTCCTCGACTAAATTACACTTTGCGAGGGCGTGTTGTAAACACAACAAGCAAAACAATTTTTCCCATTAGAACTCAACTAAAAATTGCAGGCGTATATTAAGTTACATACATACATACATACATATATAATTTGTCATTACAACCCTTCAGTCATGATTACGACCTAGTTTCTCACACCACTTATGTTGTGTACATTAATTTTATACATGACTGGCGGGGGACCTACGGCTTAAAGTTGACTCCGAACGATAGATTTGCGAGAATCTTTTCATGGCAATTTGTATTTACTATCAGCGCTTTTGCCAGAAATCTGTTGAGAGGAATTCGGCGAAGAAATATTTGTTTACATTTCGTTTTGTTGGAGATGTCTGACCTGGGGGTTTTAACAGTGGCCTCACGTCTAATAAGCCAAAACACTACCTACTAGACTCCGTTGACTACATTGCCTATTGAGCTGCATTGTTTAGAAACCCAACTTCTGAGAACTTGAAGTTCAAAAATAGTATTTTCTTGGGCCTATGTTAAGCTATTCAGGCTTATCTTTTACTAATGTAAAGTTAAATTAAAATTCTGTGACTTTTAAGATCATTGAAGATTTTAGATACAACGGATAATGAAATATAAGCTTGTCCCGATTTCTGGTTGTGCTTTGGAATTTTATTTGTAAATCTAATGCCCAACATTGAATTTCTAATTAACATCTCTTACAGTAAAAAATTAAACAATTTTTAGACCTTAATAACCAATCATGTTGGTCCTTTTCTTTATAAGACCAACACTCAGGGGATGGCCCCTACTCATGCAGTGCATTGTGTTGGAAATTAGAAAAATAGGTTATGGGAAGGAGGGCAGAGGGTATAGTGTTTGTATACATTAGATTTGAATTTTTTATATTATAAGTGGCAGAAAAGACATCTGCACGTAGGAAGTTCCACATGGAATTAGGAAAATAGGTTATGGGAAGGAGGGCAGAGGGTATAGTGTTTGTATACATTAGATTTGAATCTTTTTATATTATTAGTGGCAGAAAAGACATCTTCAGGTAGGAAGTTCCACATGCGAATAGTTCGGCTAAATAACGAATTCTGTCTGTAATACATTATGCGATCTACTAACGAATCGATCACAAACGGATATGCCTTGCGAGAAAGACGTGTGCAGTTATCTCGCTAGAGCAAAATCCTTTGTAAAAGCGCTAGAACAATGAAACACAAGCCACATTGCGACAATGTGAGTCGGATACCATCATTAATGAGCACGGTGTATTTGCGATTGTTTTATAAGCAATTAATGCCTCTGCTAGAGTAAGAATAATTAATTCAAGCAACAACTGCTGTTGATTTTAAAATTCTTAAGGATTGTTTAAGAGTATAGTTTTCATGATGAACACAATATCCAGCAGTGTGTTGCAAATGCTAAGTATGAGAAGTAAGAACCTTAATTCATGTTTATAGTCCAACATACCTGGCTGCCGAATTTCAAAACTGCTGTGCCCACAGCAGTGGACAGCAGGAGAACCAGGGAACTACTTGAGTTCGACAAGAGAACGATTCGCATTCTAACAGGAGTTCTAATGGGACTCTGCGCTATTGACAGTTTCGGTGACAGGCTCGCAGAAGCTGCCATGATGTGGAGAAAACGGCATCGGTACAATGCCTTTTATGCGAGTGCCCTGCACTTCAGAACAGACGTTATCGGTTTTTGAGTGACAGAACGTTTGAAGATTTGAGCATGGTGGCGAATGTGCCACGAAGGGAACTGATCGGTTTCTTGCGGAACTCGGAGTGGTTCAAACTTACCACAACAAGGGAGCTTACCTCACTCTGGGTAATACTATGCGCCATATGGGCCATCGAGTGAAATTGTCTGTGAACCTATCCTAACCTACTTCATGCTTTTGCTGTTCACATTAGCTACGTTATCTGAACTACATTTGGCTTTGGCAGCAAATTCTTTTTATTTTAGAATTCAGATTTGATCAATCAGTTATTGTTTGATCAATTATTGACGATATGTATCTATGTAGCCATTCTAATGAAATGTCATGGTAAATCTTTTATATACACTTTGTGCTCCTTTTTCAATGTAGCGTGTCTAATTTCGAATTTCAAAAATTGTTGCGTTTTTCATTAGTGATTTTAAGAAACCTGAGACCAATAAATCTTTTTGAAAACCTAGAAAACATTTCGCATTTAATTAAAACTTATTAAATAAACAAACGTTTTACAGTTCAATATACTCATAGGGGCTGTATAGTAAGTAGTATTCATTTGTTATCTTGATTTTATATTTATTAACACCACCTTAAGGAAGTTGACAATTTCGTGTATGACAATATTATTTGAGTTATCGACATAAAGTTGTTGTGTGTTTTTTTTTTTTTTTTGTACAAATGCGTTTATCTAACATGATTCAAACAATTTGGCGTTAAATTTGCGAAAAAAAAATTAAAAATTTAATATGAACTCATGTTTAGAAAGGAAACCGGTCACATACATACATAGTTTAGTAATAACATTTTAAAGGAAGGTGTGTAAATTTAAAGAAAAAATAAAAAAAAATTGGTGTAAAAGATTACCAACAACAACAACAAAAAAAGTGATTTTTTTCTTAAAATATTTAAATTAAGAATTTTTTTCTATGAAAATAAAACCAATTTTGATTTGATGGCAATAACTATTGCAAGAAGTATACATATTGCATGCATAATACATGCATGTATTGGTTGTTAAAGTTGGTAAAGCAAACATTATTGTCATTAATTTGTATTACCAATATACAAAAACAGAGTCTTTGTAGTTCAAATTTTGTTTTTTCACATATTTTTCTTGAACTATTCTAGGTCACTAAAAAAGTTCAAAACATCACAAACAAAGTATGGCTGCCTTCCGAAATGTATCAATACAAAGTTTGTATGCAGTTCTACTACGGTATGTAAACTATGTAGATATGCAAAGTAACGAAACAATGCATAAACTATAAATCGGATGCCTGATTGCTTTTTGACTGCGTTAAAAATACACATTGACGACGTTTCGACGTGAGGCGACCCGGGGCAGATATCTCCAACAAAAACAAAATATGAAAAGAAATGTTTCTTCGACGACTTTATCTCATCAGCAGATTTCTGGCAAAAATTCTGAGAGTAAATAAAATTTCAATGAAACGTTTCTCAAGAATCTGTTGTTCGTAATCGACTTTACTCATTTATAAAATCAACACACACAACAGGAATGGTGTGAAAAGCTAGGTCGTAATCCTGACTGCGGATTTTTAATGACGAATTATGTACATGCCATACAGTCGCCGTAGTCTAGTAGGTAGTGTGGTGGCTTATTAGATGTGAGGGCTCGGTTCAAATCCCAAGTCAGACATCAAAATGAAAATATGACAAAATATTTCTTCGGCGACTTCCTCTCAGCAGATTTCTGGCAAAAACTCTGAGAATAAGTAAAATTGCCATGAAAAGTTTCTCAAAAATCTGTCGTTCGGAATTGACTTTAAGCTGTAGGTCCCTATCTCTCACGTATAAAATTAACACACACAACATGAATGGCGTGAAAAGCTAGGTCGTAATCCTGACTGAAGATTTTTAATGACCAATTATGTATGCCATGCATGTATTTATAATACTCGTATAATTAACATCTATTAAGAAATTATTGGGTATGGGCAAAATCACATTTTGCAAGATTGTGAACATTTCTGAAGCCTCTAACCCTGCAACTTATGGTGGAAGAAGTAAGAAATCGATAGTTCAAGGCAACTGTCTCAGCATAATGTATCAGAGCAGTGTATATTACTTCCGTTTAAGGGAAATAATTGAAGAAATAAAAGTACGTGAATTAGACTGAGTCTACCTGCAAACAGATTATGAAGCATTATGCCATTACAACTCTTCAGTCAGGATTACGAGCTAGCTTCTCACACCACTTATGTTGTGTGTGTTAAGCTTTTATACATAAGTGTAAGGGACCTACAGTTTAAATTTGGCTCCGAAAGACAGATTAGGAAAACTTTTCATGGCATTTTTTATATACTCTCAGAGTTTTTGCTAGAAATTTGCTGAGAGGTAGTCCGATGAAGAACTATTCATTCATATTTTATTTTGTTTGAGATATCTGACATGCGGTTTACACACACACTACCTCACACACTACCTACTACACTATGGCTATTTGGGAACTAAACCTTAAACTTGAAATACCCTATACTTAATGAATGAATGCCTAAGTTTATTAATTATCTGCACTGACACTAATAACATTTTTTAATGTTAGTTTAGCTGGGTGAGAAATTAACACCTGTTTAATTCATAATTGAAAAAAATAATTTTTCATTGGAGTTTTAGAAATACGGACTATACGGAAAACATAGGTAGTATAACAGATTAGCGTGACCTTTATGGATGATATTATTAAAAATTGTTGGCTTAAATTTATCGATTATTACTATATATCGTGTTTGCTACATATTTACTTTGCCTTTAAAGAAATATTTTCTTTTGATTTGAATTAAATTTTAAAACCAGAAATTAATGGCTAATGGTATATGGTAGACATAATCAATCTTAAAACCATAAAAGTCTTTGAAATAAATATTGCAAATACCGATATGAAAAACAGAAACCGCATTTATAATTATTGCTTAATGGTTTTATTAACACTTAAAGCTAAACTGGTTTAAATTAAAAAAAAATTTTATTTATTTTAGTCAAATAAAAATAACCGACAAAAACTTACTAAACATTCTAACAGACAGATAATCTTAACTAGATCAGACATTTATATACCAACAAGATCAAAAAAAGCAAAAAAATATAGAATAAATACAGACAAATGTATTGAAAATAAATTTTCTATAATTAAGGAAATTGCTTTTTAAAAAACTTATAGTTTTACCCATTGACCTAGTCGTTCACATTAACCAAGTTCTTTGTTATAAATTGGTTTTTAGTTTAGAAAATTTTGTATTCTTTTTCATTATTCTTGTTTATAATTTTAGAACACAATACATTTAATCTGATGTCATGCTATTGAGCCATATTTATGGCCATTAAGTTATCATTGATTTTAAAAATTTAATATTTTTTTAAACAAAAAACCTTCAAGCTATTAAACTCTGTCTGTTACATAAATGACTTTCATGCTTAACTGATTCTCATTAATGTAATACAAGACCCTGTAAAATAATGCCATATAAAAATAATGATTTTTGGGAATAAAGCAAACAAACTACAAAAAAACAAACAATTATTTTTAATAATACCACTGGCGTTCTTAAATAAAAAGAGACAAATCCCGCAAACTTTTACCACAAAAGTGAGGTTATTGGTTTAGATAAACAACAAATGCAATCGCAGCCTTAAATTTCATAAATATTGGCTCCTTACAACACTAAAGAAACAATTTTAGAACTCAAAGCTAAAGTATGCTTTGCTTGCTTAATTGATCATTACAATCCTTTAGACAGGATTAAAACCTAACTTTTCACACCACTCTTGCCGTGTGTGCTAATTTTATACATGAACGGCTCCTAACGTACTGTTTAAAGTCAACTCCGAACGACACATTTTGAGAAACTTTTCATGGCAATTTTATTTTACCTCAGAGTTTTTGCTGGAAATCTGCTGAGAGAAAATCGATCAAAGAAATATTTCGTTTTTGTGGGAAATGTCTGTCCTGAAGTTTGAACCGTAGGCCTCACGTCTAATAAGCCAACATATTACCTACTAGACTACGGCGACTGCAAATGAATTTTCAGCCTTACATACATAACATACATATTTGGCCATCACAATCCTTCAGTCAGGATTACTACCTAGCTTCTCACACCACTTACGTTATGTGTGTTAATATTATACATGAATGGCGCGGGACGAACAGTTTAAAGTCGACTCCGAACGACAGATTTTTGAACAGCATTTCATAGCAATTTTATTTTAATCTCAGGGATTTTTCCAGAGATCTGCTGAGTAAAAGCCCCTGAAGAAATTTTTGTTTTTATTGGACATGTCTGACCTGAGTTTTCAACCAAGGCCTCACTTTTCATGGCAATTTTATTTAGTTTTAGTCAGGAATCTGCTGATTTTAATGCATAATTATATCTTTTTCATTTGTTTACTCTCCCTCTGCTGAATGTCAGTATCTGTTGAGGAGGGTTCTGGTTCTAGCTTTTGCAACTTCAACTAACTATGAGGCGAGTACAAAAGCGCCACTCAATTTATAAACGGCTTGTAAAAATTGCTGTATGATGGCACCCCAAATAAGGCCTACACAATGCCAAATAAAGTGATAATGAAATGGGAATTTTTTGCAGCCTTATGTTAGTCAACGAAATCCATATTCTCAGATAAACAACATGTTTACAATATTTTTTGTTGGAGATCTCTAATCTGGTTTGAATCGTCGCCTCACGTCTAATAAGCTAACACATTAATTCATTTTATTAAAAATATATAGATATGTCCTTAAAATAACGTTTGAAAATCAATAAGTGAGTAAAAATGTTAAAAATAATTTAAGTTGGTGGAAAAAAATCATTTATAAACGTTTGTTTACAAGTAACTTGAAGACTCATTTGAAGAGCTTCTTTCTGTATTTCTCGGAGAAGTAATTGTTTTGAAATATTAATATTATTTTGGGAACCCCATTGTATACATTTATCAAAACATTTTATTACTTCAGAATGCTTTATTTTTGTTTCATTAGTAGAAAATTGGTCTACAATTTCAATATTTTCCTCATTTTCGTCATCTCCATCCAAAGTAATATCATTTAAGTCTCCATTGTTCCAAACGCTCAAATCTGTACTAAATGGAATCTAAAATTAACCCATTAGTGCCCAGTGGCAACTTAAGTTGCTAGCAGAGAGTAAATTGAGTGTAGAAAACAAAACGGTAACCGTTAGAAAAAAAGTAAAAAATATGCAGGAATAGATAAACAAAATGTGAAAACATTAAGGCAAGGATTTAAATATTGCTTACATTTGGAAAAATTGTACTTAATAGTTTGATTCCACGTCTCAGACACTGTACTTCATCCCCTTGAAAAAGTCTAGAAAGGGGGATCTCGTCCTCATCATCCAACTCAAAATTTTCCAAAAATAGAATTTTTTTCCAACATTTAGATAATGCGTCCTCCTTAATATTGTTCCAGGCGAGACCAAGCACATAGGAAGCATCATAAAGAGAAATACTTTTTAAAAATTTATGATGTCACCTGTTTCACTATGCCACTATTTTTGAAAGGAGGCTATTTCTGTAGTGTAATTTTAGTAAGTGAATGGCGTTTTGGTCTATTGTCTTGATAAGATGAGTCAAGTTTGGTGGCATGTAAATTGTAGAAATTTTCCCATCTTCTGTATTTTTCACGAGTTCCTCTGCAGGAGGATGACTTGGATCATTGTCCAGTATCTCAGCAAAGCCTTCATTGGCAAATTTTTATGGCCACTTGTTCAAAAGCACTGTGTGTTTGTATACATAAAAACCAACGGTACTTTAACGAACATTTTTTGTCTTCTCTTTTGTTACCTTCTATTTGTTTTTACCATTTTTTAAATCATTCGTTATACTGAGCTTGAAAATTATAAAACATTCGTTATATAAGGTAGTCAATGTAAGAAATTTACTCATTCGTTATATCCCGAATTCGTTAAACTGAGTATTTGTTATACCGGGATTTGACTGCACATCCCGGTGTTTTTTTCAAATTAAAAAAGATGTTAAAGCGTTCTTTAAGGCGGTCACAATTAAGAATGTTTGAAGACAAAATCGAATTAAAAAAAATATAACTTAGAAATTGTTAAAAAAACGATACACCGTTGTATGTACAGTAAGCGTCGAAAGAAACTGTACACTATGGATAAAATTCTAACAATCACCAAATTCAACTTTTACCATTTAAGGAGAGTGCCCGAAAAAATTTGTTTATATTTTCGAATTTTTTTTTGTATTTTTTTTTGTATAAATTTTAAAAACTGGCAATGAAACAATTTTAAAATAAAAATAACGGTAATTTATTAATGTATATATTTTTTTATTGTACAGTTTCTTTTGACGCTCACTGTATATACATGTGTATGTAGACTTTTTTCTGTGACTGTATCTTGCCAAATTTTTTCTAGGCTTTTCAATAACAATCTTATTTAGCGTACTATGGTAGATACTGTTACGACAACATTAGATGGCTTAAGCTAACATTCATTTAAACTGTATACTTCTAACTGAATATCAGCATTAGCTTAAGAAATTTTAATTCATAAATAGTTCCTGATGTCATTTGATAACTTTTTGCAATTTCTTGCATGGATTTTCTTTCTGCATTTTCAATTATAAATTCTTTAAATAAATCCTTTAAAATATACTCACTCTTGAAATAATAATGCCGGCAATACTGATGCGTATTCTTGGTCCCTTCAGCAGGCGATATCTTAAATCAACACCATTCCAGAATGAGATGAAATAACGTTTCACCTGAAATTAGTTGTAATCAAACGTTAATCATCTAGAATTTTAAAATATTTTTGCAATGCAAAAAGCGGCTTCTTCTTGCATAGCAAAAGTCTAAGAATTGAAATTAAATAAAATAAGCACGTCTATGACTTAAATAGCTACAATAAAGGCACACCAATGAAGGAAGAAATAAAGAAAAAGTACGTATAAATTATTTTTTTATTTTATTTTTTTAAGATGCCAGTGAGTTGATTTTGCTTTCAACTTCTTGTGTGTATCACATTTGCGGATCACATTTTATATCAAATGGAATGGATTTATTTCTTTTTATTTTTTTTTAAATTTATTTCTTTAAGAATAAATCAAATGCTGAACATAAATTGAACAACCGCACACCTATTTTGTAGTCAAAAGAACACAAGGAGTGTCCGTTCATACTGTCATTTAATCTATCAACAATCATGTTTTATCATACGAATGTATTTTGTTTTTGTTTTGTTTTCTATTCAATTTTCAAAAGTATTTTCAATCACAATATTTTTATGTTTTTTTTCTTCTGGTTTACCTGTAAATTATCACCGCCATGCAAACGATAACCATCATAATCAACAATAACCAAAATTTCTGGATATATTATATAGGGTGCTTGACGTTTGGCCCTCGTATGTGTAGCATACTCATCGGCCGCCACACCATCTTCCTCCTCGAGTAGTTCTTCTTCCATTTCAATATCCTCTAATGTGGTACGATGTGCGGATCTTTTCTGGCGATTTTGTAATTTTTCCAATTTTTCACTGGTGGCCAAGTCATCCGGTTCCATAAAGGCTGTAAAGTACGAAAAAAAGAAGGAATAAGAAATTAGGTTTCAGGTTTTTATGCCACAGAAAAATCGTCAATAATTAACCACTAATCTGACAATTAGAACTCGAAAATGTTTACATTGATTTTGATGACAGCTTGACCATTAAAAAGTCTCTTGAAAAATTGAGAGGAAAAGCGAAATACTAGGTGTCTTAGTTGAACTGGAGTTAACCGATGGATATGAAAAATGGAAATCTATTACACATGGACACTTTTGTGTCATAAGAAACTTTAAACTGTAGTAGTACATACATATATAAAAAACGCAATGTGACATAGATAAGACAAATATAAAGCCCCCTCTAGTTTTTTTTTGCGTTTTTCTAATAATTTCTAGGTTAAATATTTTTATATTCGTTTTTGTCTTCAAACATTCTTAATTGTAGCTGCCTTAAGCAACGCTACAACACCATTCTCAATTTGATAAAAATCTCCCGGGAAAAAAGTTTATATACAACGCTGTATGTAGACTTTTTTCTTTGACTGTATGTAGTTTTATTTTAGATTATTTATTTATTACAATACAATTACAAATTATATCTGATTTACGGGCTGAATAACTTAGACCACATGCTCGGTGTAGTGTAACAGACCAGAATCTATGGTAGGAATCGAACCCACTACCCTCACGCGAATAGTCTAGCACACTACCCAATAGACTACCAGGGCACTCAAAATCATTTGAGCTTAATTTAATTAATAATAAATAAATAATTAACAGTTAAAAAATATACATACATACATACATAGTTGGTCATTACAACCCTTCAGTCAGGATTACGACCTAGCTTCTCACACTACTTATGTTGTGTGCGTTAATTTTATATATGAGTGGCGGGGACCTACAGTTTAAAGTCGACTACGAACGACATATTCTTGAGAAACTTTTCATGGCAATTTTTATTTGCTCTCAGAGTTTTTGAAAGAAATCTGCTGAGAGGAATTCGCCGAAGAAATATTTTTTCATATTTTGTGTTGTTCGAGATGTCTGGCCTAGGGTTTGAAACTAGGCTTCATGTCTAATGAGTCAACACGCTACCTACTAGACTACGGCGACTTTACATACTTCATATACAAATAGAGGAGAGATTGTAAGAGTCAGAATGTCGTTGGACTGTCTATTTACTTTAAAAGCGTTGACTACACAGTTACCAGCATCATGCTCCTACAATGGTTGATTTTTATCACAAAATTGGTTTTATTCACCAGTGTTGAACAATTTTTTATCAAGATTCTTTTTTTTTGTATTGATACCAACACTTAGAAGGGATGACATCTATTCATGTAGTGCATTGTATTGGGAGAAATAGTTTACAGGGGAAATAAAAGAGGGGGTAGAGGGAGATAATTTGTTTTTTATGACCACCTTCGTCACTATTTTTTGAAAATTGCTTTTTTCCAGTAATAATTCTCACTTTCTTTTTTCTGTTGTTAGTAATCACATGTGTAATGTCAGACAAACAATCAGACAATTACAAACACCCAGAGTCTCTGGCGTGAATCGTACCCAAAGCTTCCACACTTTAAGTCTAGCACACTATCAACTAGACCATTGTGGCAACCAAATACAAGATGAAATAGTGTTCTCGTTAATTTCGGATGGTGCACTACTCGTGGTGTTTATCCGAGATCAGCAATGAGTATTCAAAAATATGAGTAGATTCGAATCATACTTTTAATTTCTGATACATATTATAATATCATACTCTAATATCATACTCATGTTACTCATTTTCAAAGTTTGGAGTACTCATCGTACTCATACTTAACAATACGCATGATATTGTTGATTTCGACTCTCCTTTACTCAACATTTACAAGAATCACAAAATAACTATGATTCGGGTACGAACACTACAATATTCACAAGAAGGTTGTGTTTTTTTTGTAAATGCAACAACTACTAAGACTGTAAATTTTGATGAATGATTTGAATCACTCGAATCATTTATGAGTATTATAAGTATTTTTTCTAAATTTGTGAATCTGATTGAGTAGGTGTATGAATCAAACATATTTCGAATATTATGAGTTTAATGTCAACGTTATACTCATACTCATTGCAACCTGTACTTATAAATCAATGTTGTAGTGAGTACGAATGAACCAGAGTAGTTGAGTTTCAATGCTGTTGACTCACTTATACTCAAAATTTCATGAGTACTTATGAGTAGCGAAAAAGCGATTCATTGCTGATCTCAGGTGTGTATTTATTTTAAAACGAAATAACGGTATATATTAAAGGGCTGAAAGCGACGTTTGATTATAACATATTAAAGCATTGGGTATAAATAAAAACAAAATAAAGTTAAAAACTTTTTCAAATATTCTTTTGTCTTGAATTTAAAATACGGGCATGGATTTAAAAGAATATTTCCACAAAAGCCTTCAACTAACGCATCTTTTTACCATCTGCTATCTTAAAGCACTTTAAACGAATACTTAATTAAATTTATTATTTAAATATGAATGTGAATTAGGGAACGTTTGCAAATTCATTCAAGTTTTACACATTCTTTATACAATTTCCAAAAAAAAAATAAATTATTTAAGCGCGTGTGTTATACTATATCGAGACATTTAAATTTTAAGCATCTGAAAAGAAAAGTTTTATGAATAACGAGCACCGATAAAATTTGGGTCATTGTAAATGATACTTTCTTTGTTTTAATGAATTGATTTATTTTGTTTTTTTTTTTAGTAAATATTTAATTTGAAACAACTGCCCATTAGAAATTTAAATAAAAAAGCCTATAAAAAAATTTGTTATCAATAATTTTTTTTAGGTTCGAAATTTTATTTCTCATTCATTAATTCAGTTCAGTTTTAAGTGAACAATATTGATTGGTATTGTAGAAATCTATAGGCGTAGGCGTGGTGCCTTCCATACTAAATATATTATCAATTCAATAATAAAAAACAAATTTTTAAGGGGATGAAAATAGAAATATAGAATATAATTATCTTGAATTTTAATACTTCATAATATATGTGGAGTATATACATACATACAGTATTCCCCGGATATAAGCACTTTTAAAAATGCTTGAAGAACAGTGCTTTTAAGCGGAGAATTCTAATATCGAAATCCCCCACCTGAGAGCAAATAGACGCGTGTCATTTAAACTGCCTATCGCATATAAGGTTCTTACAGGCGTATTGTGTGAACGACTGAAGCCACTCGTCAAAACGCTGATTGGACCTTATCAGTGTGGCTTCAGACGTGGTAAGTCCACCATCGACCAGATCTTCACACTACGCCAAATCCTGGAAAAGACCCACGAAAAACAAGTCGACACACTCTAACTTTTTGTCGACTATAAGGCAGCCTTCGATAGCCCCATAAGGGATCGTGTTTTTGCCGCAATGCCTGGACTCGGTATGCCTGCGAAGCGAAGGCTATGCAGAATGACGTTGACTCCCTCAAGGTAGGAATGGACCTCACCGAACCTTTTGATACCGTGCGAGGATTCAGACAAGGCGACCCCTTATCATGCGACCTCTTCAACTTCGTCATGGAAAGTGTTCTGCGAAAGGCGGGAGTGCCTTTAGAGCTATTGAACGGGAGTCTACTAAGATGGGTATGACAGTAAATGAGGGCAAAACAAAGTATATGTTATCGACAAGTAAAGACGTGCGGCGTATTGATTCTCAGATTACGGCCGTTAACTATACTTTTGAAACAGTGAAGGAATTTATTAATCTTGGCTACGCCGTTACCACCAAAAATGACGTCAGTCTGGAGATAAAGCGTAGGATCACTCTTGCCAACAGGTGCTACTAGGGTCTCAATAGGCAATTGAGTAGCAGAGACCTCTCTCGTACGACAGAACTAACACTCTCCAGGACACTCATCCTACTCGTGCTTCTTTATGGCGCAGAGGCATGGACCCTATTAAGCGCTGATGCAGCTGCCATGAGAGCGTTCGAGAGAAAAGTTCTACGTATGATCTTCGGTCCAGTGCGAGATGGCGATGATTTCCGTATCCCATCCAACAGTGAGCTGTATGAACTCCTCAACGACATAGACGTTGTGCAGCGTATTAACATCCAGCGGCTGCGCTGGCTCGACCATGTGGGAAGTTGCCGAAGAATTTTTAGAAATTTATATTTCTGATGTCTGATCCGGGGTTTGAACCATGACCATACACCTAATAAGCCAACATTCTACCATTAAACTACAATGAATTTAATTAATGAATAAAATTGTAGTTGACATATGACTAGAACTTGTTAAATAGGCCCCCAAAAAATATGTGTTTTAGTAAAGTATCTTGAACGTTTGCAGTGTTCAATGATTTCATAGGAAATGTTTTCAATTGAATTCCCAAAACTTTTACCAAAAAATTCATTTTAGGAAAACCCATGTTCAATGATTTCATAGGAAACGTTTTCAATTGAATTCCCAAAACTTTTGCAAAAAATTCCTTTAAGAAAAACCCATGACTAAAAAAATTAAATTTTAAAACTAATTTATTACAGGCGTCTAAAACGCTATTAAACCAAGAACTCTTCCGACTTATTGGCAAAAGATGTCAACCGCAGACAAATAAAATATGGCAGACTAATGTCTCCTGTGGTTTTAGTGCTGGACATTAATTCTGTTTTTTCGAAGGAACTTAAGGAATTTCTGTTTTTTTGAATTTTAAATTTATTTTTAAGCACTTTTAAAATTCTTTATTAATTAAAATATTGTTTAAATAAAAACATCAGTAGCACCTCATTAAAACTGTATGTTTCCATTATAAAAAACATTAAAACAAGTATTTAAATGCATAAAATATTGAATATATTTCCACTTGTAAATGAAGACAAGCCTTCCTGGCTGTCAAATTTTATGGTATTGTTTACAAAAACAAAAAAACATTTTTTTTTAATTTATTTTGCCAATATTAACAGGAGATTGCCCCGTTGCTGCTTGAAGGTTGGTTAAGCATTAAAAAATTAAAAATTTTTATAAATATTTTTTATTGTTTTTTAAGTTTTTAATTTTAATGTTTATTTTTTTAAACAAAGTTAATAATCTAGACAGGAAATACTTTTAAGCTTTGGCTTAAGATTAGTCACGTAAATCTAAGGTTGGTTTACATTTTATGATAAATAAATAAGATGGCTTTTTTTGGAAACAAAACATTAATTAAGAAAAAGTGAAATCGTTTAATTTAGAATTGACCTTTTGAAATAAGGGATCAAAAACCCCATCAAATTTTTATTTAAAAAATAATGTTTCTTAATAAGCACAATATTTGTAAGAAAACATTGTTTTGCAAATAGAGTGTGTGTGTGTGCTTGTGTTTTTTCTATATAAATTAGCATATTTCTTATGTTTTATTTTTTTAATTAATAACGTATTCTATTTAAGGTGACCGGATATTAAAATGTAAAACATTATTAAACTAAATTCTCTAAAGTAGTTTCTGTTCTATAAAAACATGTACAGTGCGTGTCAAAAGAAACTGTTCATTAAAAAAAATTATATATTAATAAATTACCGTTATTTTTATTTTAAAATTGTTTTCTTAACAGCTTTTAAAATTGAAACAAAAAAAAAATTCTAAAAAAATTTCGAAAATATAAACAAATTTTTTCGGGCCCCCTCCTTAAGTGGTAAACGTTGAGTTTGTTGAATGTTAGAATTTTATCCTTAGTGTACAGTTTCTTTTAATGGTCACTGTACATGTTGTATGTCTTTTAAACAATTTTAAGAGTTCTTTAAAAGCTAAAAAGTTCCCATTTAATTTGTTAGTTTCTATGTTTTCTTAGGTGATTATAAATTTTATGTTAATGGAGTTTGTTTAAAATGTGAGAAAATTTTTTTTAAATATTCTAGGTAAACCTTGACAATCTTAAGTTTCTAAACATTTCTAACATTGACGCTGTCATACAAATATGTTTGTTCAATTGTTTGTATACGAAATTGCTATTTTATGTTCCAGGCGGATATTTACAAAATTTTTGGTTTATTTTTCTAATTCCAACTGAAGTTAAAACTTTACAACATCTTCTGCAACTCAGTTTAAATTTCAATCTGAAAGACTGAGTTCTAAACCATAGTGGTTCAAAAATCAACAACAGTTATGCAATGGAGTAAGGTAAGGCATTGGAATAAATATTTAGCATAGTTTAGGTTGGCGGGTAGCTTGCCGTTCACAGGCAAGTCCGCTCAGAGGCCCATATGGTCCAGTATAAGGTGGTTTTGAACCATCCCGAGCTCCGGATGAAACCAGCCAGTTCCCTTTGTGGCACATTCGCCACCATTCCCTGATCTTAAAAGGTTCTGTCACCCAAAAACCGATGACATCCGTTCTGAAGTGCAGGGCACTCACATAAAAGGTGTTGCACCGATTTCGAGTCCTCCACACCATGGCAGCTTCCACAGTAAACCTGGTGGGGCAGACAGAGCCTGTAAGCGAAATTGCCAATAGCGCAGTGCGGCGTTAGAATACTAATTATAATGCGAATCGTTCTCTTGTTGAACTTATGTAGTTCCCTTGTGTTCCCGCTGTCTCCTTTTCAAATTCAGGTACCAGATATGGATGACCACTCACGGTTTATTGAATTCCATGCTGCTTTTTCCAATTAGAAAAGTATTCTTGTTGGGACACTCTATCGTCTCCTCCAGAGATATCTTTTTCTCCTTTTCTTTTCCCGAATAAATATTTAGTCAGACAACTATCTAACGTTCGGTAATAAATGAATATAACAGGGAACTGAATTCGAAAGTCTGAAGACCACGATAGCAGAACAGAAAGGTAACGGTCTTTGTGACTGGTTGGATTGGCCACAAGCTAAGTAAGTCTAGGGACAAGATATGTTCAATCGTTTTGGTGTTTAACCCTCAATTAAGAAAGTAAATACGAAAAATCAGAATGCACTTGAAATTCCGGCTGAAACGAAATCAACAGCCTCCTACAGTTTGATATTAATAGAGTGTTACTTGCTTACTCACATAATTAGCCACTACAACTCTTTAGCCGGGATTACAACCTAGCTTCTCACAACACTTACGTTGCGTGTGATAATTCCATACATGAATCTTCGAACGACAGATTTGAGAAACTTTTCATGGTAATTTTAATTTTATTTACTCTCAGAATTTTTGCCAAAAGATTGCTGAGGGGAAGACTCCGGAAGAAATATTTTTTATTTCTTGTTCAAATTTAAATTGTGGAACTATTATGAACATCTCTTGGTTTTGCTTTTTCAAACGAACTTAACTAGTCATTACAACCCTTTAGTCACTCTAGCTTCTCACACCACTTATATTGTGTGTGTGTTAATTTAATACATAAATTGCGGAACATACAGTTTAAAGTCGATTCTGAACGACTGATTTTTGAGAAACTTTCCGTTTATTTAATCTCAGAGTTTTTGCCAGAGAGACAGTCGTCGAAGAAATATTCTTTTTATTTTTCATGGCCTCACGTCTAATAAGCCAACACTCTACCTACTACATTACGGCGACTATGTGCCGTGCCGAACAGGCACTTCTCTATTGGAAAACTATTTCTTTTTTTATAATTTCTGTGTTCCTTATTAAATTCAATTTACTTACCAAAGTCACTTAAATGCTCTGATAAATCAGCTTCTCTTTTAAATATCACATGATGTGAAGACTTCTGATCGGGTGTTAAATCATGTGGTAAAGGTTTTATCACCATATCACGACCAATACTGCCCTCCTATAAAAAGAAAAGAAAGAGAGAAAAAAATTAATTTAAGTTTTATAAATAAATTCAATAAAATACTTTAATAAATTATTAAATTTTAAATGTTTTAATTTTGTTGTGAATTTTTATGCTTAGTTTGAAATCATTCGTTGTTTAAATTAAACAAGATTGAGAGAATTCGACTTTAAATTAATGCATATCAAGCACTGCATAGAATAATACCGTATGTACTAGTATACATACATACATAATTAGTCATTCCAATCCTTCAGTCAGGATTACGACCAGAGATCAGCAATGAATCGTTTTTATGTTACTCATAAGTACTCATGAAATTTTGAGTATGAATGAGTCAACAGTATTGAAATTCAACTACTCTGAATCATTGGTACTCACTACAACATGGATTTATAAGTACAGGTTGAAATGAGTATGAGTACAACATTAACATCAAGCTCATAATATTCGAAATATGTTTGATTCATACGCGTACTCATTCAGATTCATAAATTTCGAAAAATACTTATAATACTCATAAATGATTCGACTGATTCGAATCATTCATCAAAATTCACAGTCTTAGTTGTTGCATTTACAAAAAAAAAGAAGAAATAAAAAGACAAACACACAACCCTCTAGTGAGTATTATAGTGTTCGTAAGCGAATCATACTTATTTTGTGATTCTTGTAAATGTTGAGTCATGGGGATGAGTACGATGAGTACTTCAAACTTTGAATATGAGTATGATATTAAAATAAGTAAGAATGCGTATGAGTATCAGAAATTATGAGTATATTTCGAATCTACTCATCCTTTTGAGTACACATTGCTGATCTCTGGTACGCACCTCCATAAGTTGGTCGGGTTATAGCTATTGTCTCGATGTTAAGCAAATCATTCGCTTTCAAAATAACTACCAAACATTCTTTTATTTTTTTTTCACACTCAAATTCAACATTTTATCTAAGCTTTTCGAAAAAAAAAATGTTGTTTGCTATCAAGTTTGTCTAAATGATAATGGAAATGAAATTTACAAATAAACATGAATAATTTTCGATTTTTTTTTTCATTTCGTTAAAAATCAAAAGATTTAGGACACAAACTTTATCGGATAATCGAATATTATTTACACAAGACTATACGATACAAGCAATAGTTTTAGTTTAAATTGATTTGATAACTAAAAATTTTACTTTCGGGTTAATAATCAATTGAAAAAATCTACACTGTAATTAATTAACATTTCAAAAGTTTCATTTCGAGAGCAGTCACAGACAGTAACACCCTAAAATGTGTTTCTTTCAGAGCCTTTCATTTCGCATTAATATTTTACGTGGAGCGTATAAGAAAAAAAAAGGAAAACTTTAAAACGGTATCGAAAGATTTCGGTATAAACAGTTATGTTTAACACCCCATAGAGGTTTAGTTTAAAAGAAGTCTGAATTTTTTTTTTTGTTATTTTTTTGTTTTTGCCTTAACGCTGACAAATAACAGACTTTAAATGGAAAAAAAGCCAAATTGTCAGCTTGTAGAGGAAAGAAAAAATGTAATGACGTTGTGGTTTTGAGAAAATAAAAGAGAAAAACCAAACGAAATACGAGCAAATGGCGGCTAAACATAAATTAAGCAATATTTTCCGCATTTTTGATAGCATGCTGGGGTCGTTTTTCTTACGTTTGCCTGGCAGTAGTTTTGTTCCAGTCAATCTGTTTTTTTTTTCTTTTTAAGGGGAACCCAATTTATGTTTAAAAAATTGTTGACTTAGATGGTGTTAAATTAGATTAAAACTTAAGTAAAGAAAATCTCAAGTCGCTTCAACTGTGTATGGCCATCTAAAAACGTAAAGTAAATGGAAATGGAAATTCAAACACTTGTCACTCAATCAATAATTTATTGCTGCTCTCAAAAAGGTTATTTTTATTTATTATGCAATTATTTTTAATTTTCTACAATTTTCCTTTTCTTTCTATTAGAAATTAGAAAAAAAAAGAAAAACTCTTAGTGTTTGCCTTTAAATTTTTTGGTTAAAAATTGAAAGTAAAACTTTTATTTGTTTAGCAATTGCACAACCATGGCAAATCGTTTGTTTGTTGCATTTTTAATTCAATTATTGAAGAAAAAAAGGAAAGAAATTAAAACGTGTTTGTTTATTTCTTTTTTAACTTAAAAACAAAATGAAAAAATATTTTTAGGAAACCATTTCATAAGCCTTAAGGTTTTCCTTGCTTGTTGTCAATATTTTTATGGCCAAACATAACTCCTTCGTTTAGCAAGTCATTTCATAATTGTAAGCCTTAAGACTTTTATTTTATCTTTTTCTTATTTTGTTTTATTTTTGTAATTAATTTGTTAATATTTCTAATTAATTACAATAAAAACTTCCGTATGTAAAATTAAAAGAAGAGAAACTTTTAGAAAATTGTTTAACAATCGTTCAAGGCCGATTAAAGGAGATACCCTATAATATACTTGTCGATTTCCATGGCTGCTAAGGGAATTAAGAAAGAAAATTTCTACAGGAGTAGTCGCTTATTAGACGTGAGGCCACGATTCAAACCCTAGGCCAAATATCTACAACAAAACGAAAAAATATGAAAAAATTTTTCTTCGGCGACTGCCTTTCAACAGATTTCTGGCAAAAACTCGGAGAGTAAAATAAAATTGCTATGAAAAAGTTTCTCAAAACTCTGTTATTCGGAGTGTAGGTTCCGCCACTTATGAATAAAATTAACACACACAACATAAGTGATGCGAGAAGCTAGGTTGTAATCAGAGATCAGCAATGTGTATTCAAAAAGATGAGTAGATTCGAATCATACTCATAATTTCTGATACTTATACGCATTCACACTTATTTTAATATCATGCTCATTCTACTCATATTCAAAGTTTGAAGTACTAATCGTACTCATACTTAACAATACGAATGATATTGTTTACTTCGATTTACCATGACTCAAAATTTACAAGAATCATAAAATAAGTATGATTCGCGTACGAACACCACAACTCACAAGAAGGTTGTGTGTTTGTCTTTTTATTTCTTCTTTTTTTTTTGTAAATTCAACAACAACTAAGACTGTAAATTTTGATGAATGATTTGAATCACTCGAATCATTTATGAGTATTATAAGTATTTTTCTAAATTTATGAATCTGAATGAGTAGGCGTATGAATCAAACTTATTTCGAATATTATGAGTTTGATGTCAATATTGTACTCATACTTATTGCAACCTGTACTTATAAATCAATGTTGTAGTGAGTACGAATGAATCAGAGTAGTTGAATTTCAATACTGTTGACTCACTCAAACTCAAAATTTCATGAGTGCTTATGAGTAGCGAAAAAACGATTCATTGCTTATCTCTGATGCGTACATACATAATTGGTCACTACAACACTTCAGTCAAGATTACGATCTGGCCTCTCACACCACGTAAGTTGTGTGTGTTAATTTTATCTCTGAGTGGCTGGATCTACAGTTTAAAATCGACTTCGAACGACAGATTTTTGAGAATCTTTTCACATGGCAATTTTTTATTTACTCTCAGAGTTTTTGCCAGAAATCTGCTAAGAGGAAGTCGCCGAAGCAATATATTCTTCAGATTTCATTACAATCCTCTTTATTTAATCATGATTATGGAAGCAATAGGTATTTTAGAGTATTTCTCAAACAATTGTAAAGAAAGCATTGTTTCCCTCAACATGTCTAGATTTCATTTACCATGCAGGACAATAGTCTAGTCATCAGTACTGTATACTGAAAGAAAAAAAGTCTACTTAGAATGTTATATTTTTCAAACATTTCAAACATTCTTGATTGTAAATGCCTTAAAGAACGATATAACATCTTTTTTAATTTGATAAAAATCACCGGTATGTAAACACTGATGTATGTAAATTTTTCTTGGACTATATGTGCCTATCAGACTAGAGGTTTTAGTTCAAATCTTAGCTAACAAAAACTTAGCTATAACAAGGTTATCTTCAAGTATTTCGTCGTCTATTGTAAAGAACATATTGTTTCCATTAACATGATTAATTTTCATAGTAGCCTAGTCATTACTATATAGGCTTACCAGACGACAGTTTTAGTTTCAAACCCTAGCTTTGAAACATGAAAAAAATATTTCTCCGTCTGACAAAAGACTTTAGCTAATTTAGCTCAATTCTAATGAAAAAGTTTCTCAAACCTAGCATCCAGAAGCGGTGTCAATCGGAAACACTCATTAATGAAAATTAACACGCACAATATGGCTAAATTTCTTACTTGCCGTAAGGAAGTTCAAACAGCAAAGCAAATAAACAAAATAAATCTAAGAAAATGCAAACTTTTTTTTAATTTAAAAATCAATCCTCATGTCATTCACCTTTCTTACAGACGCAAGCCACTTAATTAGATCTTTTGTAATAATTTTAATCAAAAAAAGAAAAATTTATCTTTTTCTCGTTTCCTTAAGCCAAGACTTGCTAATTATTTAAATTATCATTATAAATTAGCTTTCATTTAAATACTTTTAATTTCATTAAAGAAAAAATTTTTTTTCTTTTCTAATTTATAACATGTGTTGAGTAACATTAAAAAGAAATAACAACAACAGCATTAACAACAACCTCAAATAATTACTCATTTACACATTAAAAATGCTACTGACTTTGAAAATAATTTTGTTTTTTTGGTTTTGTTTTCATTGATAACATTGTAACATTTAATTTGTTAAACAAAAAAGGTCTTCTTTTATATCAAAAAAAAAAAAAAAAAAGAAGTCTTTCAATAAATTGACTCAACACTAATGTTACCTTCTTCTAATAATTGTATACAAAGACAAAGGTAAAGAATTGTGAATTAATTTTTTATTATTTTTTTTATTTAAAAAAAATGTTTTTTTCTTTATTTTCTTTGTGAACATGTTCAGTAGCAACGTTGTTGTTGTTTTCATATAAATTGCAGCCGTATAGTATTTAAAAAAAAAAAGCATTTAAATAGCAACAACAACAACAACAATTCAACATTAAATTCATGGTCAATTAATTAATAAATTGGATTTCAAGAAATGGCTCAGTGTGTCTTACTTGCTATTTGGCTGGCCGTTTGAGCAGCCATTTAAGCTGTCATTTGTTTACTTTTAATCACAAGTTTTTTTTCTTCGTATGGTTTGCATATAAGCATGCGTACAGTGAGCGTCAAAAGAAACTATATATTTCTTATTTATTTATTTATTAATTACAATACAATTACAAATTATATTCTAATTATATACGAGCTGAGTAACTTTGACCATATGCTCGGTGTAGTGTTCGAACCCACGACCTTCACGCTAATAGTCTACCACACTACCAGGTCACCCAGAAACTATATAATATGGATAAAATTCTAACAATCACTAAACTCTACTTTTACGACCTAAGGAGAGTGCCCGAAAAAATTTCACAATATATCAAAGAATTTTTTTTTGTTTCAATTTTAAAAATTGTTAATGAAACAATTTTAAAATAAAAATAACGGTAATTTATTAATGTACATATAATTTCTTCTAATGTACAGTTTCTTTTGACGTTCACTGTATTTACATATACAGTGGACAGCAAAAGTCTTAGTACGGCAATATATTTTAGCAATTTCATGAATTTTAACCAAAAGTTTGTATACAAATCTATAGTTTATATATGTATTTATTTTATTAATTTATATCGGTTTTATTATAAAACAAACAATTTTTTAACATTTTTCATAAAACAAAAGAAAAATAAGCAAAACTTTCAGATGACTTCATAGATACCCCCATGCAGAACCCTGAGTAAATTAAAAATTCAAAGGCTTAATATATGAAAATGTTATCCTTTGTATTTAGTAGAATATCCCTTAAGGTTAAGCACTCCATTTAACCCATTTGGAATTGAATGTACAAGTTTTGTTTAGTTTGTTTTCTGGTGGCATCATGAGCAAGTTTTTCGATTGATTTTTTTTGAGGTTTAGCGATTACGTAGCCGTTCTTTCAAATGGTCTCCTAAATACTCTTTTGATCTGATATCGGGACTTTATGCAAGAGTATTAAGCCTTTGGGGACTTTTTTTTGTTAAAATATATTGCCGTACTAAGATTTTTGTTGGCCACTGTATGTATGTGGATAATTTGCATAAAGTTTATTTCAATTTCAATACACAATTCAGTTTTAATTTGTTTCTTTTTCATATACACACACATACATACATAGTTATTTATGTTCTATTTATTCTACAAACTAAATGGAAAAATTTAAAAAAAAATTCATTTGTTCATTCGATTTATTTGAACAAATTGTTAAATGGCTTTGGAATTGTTTTTCTTAATCAAACAATGTCCAAATGTCAAAGAGACATTAAAAGAAAATCTTCGACTATAAATAAATTAAACGAATATAAGCAATAATTAGCTTCATTGCAATGAAATTCAAAATTAATCGTACATTGTCTTCCAAGACAAATTAAGAAAATCAACGTGAAACACAAAGAAAATAAAAAAAGTTTGTGAAACAATATCACTAGGCAAGTAGGTTGAAGGAAAGGAAACCAACCAAGCCACTCGTGTCTATTTCCATACACCTAAGCCATCATGTAGGCTTCTTGTGCGTTCACAATTTTAATACCAACTTACTTACTATAGGATGGTTTGTATTTATAATTTCCTTAACTTCTTCCACATCAGCTCTCTGAGAGGAGTTATGTCTACATAACATACATAATTGGTCATTTCAATCATGATCTCAGTCTGGATTACGACCTAGCCTCGCTCAGCACTTATGTTGTGTGTGTTAATTTTTTATACATAAGTGGCGGGACCTACAGTTTAAAGTCTATTGCGAACGACAAATTTTTTGAGAAACTTTTTCATGGCAATTTTTATTTACTCTCAGAGTTTTTGTCAGAAATCTGTCATAGTCTAGTAGGTAGTATGCTGGCTTATTAGACATGAGGCCACGGTTCAAACCCCAGGACAGATATCGCCAACAAAACTAAATATGAAAAAAATTTTTCATCGGCGACTTCCTCTCAACATATTTTTGGTAAAAACTCTGGGAGTAAATAAAAAATTCCCATGAAAAATTTCTCAAAAATCTGTCGTGCTAAATCGACTTTACTCATGTATAAAATACACTTACACACATATTATAAGTAGTGCGAGAAGCTAGGTCGTAATCCTGTCTGAAGGCTTATAATGAGCAAATTATGTGTGTATGTATGTAATTTTCAAAAGCAAGGCGCATAGAATTGTATTAGATTAACGTTATCAGCCGAAGCAGCTGGTCTAAGGCACTTAATATTAATGTTGCGTTCCAGACACGATTTGTAATTGTCAAAAACGAAATACGGCATGTCGGTTTGATTTATTATGTTGGGAGCATAAAATCCAATAAGGGGAGATAAGTCAACAGACTAACGATCGTAGACGTGTTCATACGTCTGCTACGTATGTTATGTTATATGTATGTTATGTATGTATGATAGCTTTATGTCCTTTTAATGAGTAGCCTTTGCTCTGAACTGCAACTTCTTCCCTAGTTTGGTGGAATTCGGTCAGTACAGGGATTGCGCTTACCTATGGTGTCATAACGGGCTGCTGTGCGTGTTCAAGTGAGCTTTGGTTATCAAAGTTACTACTTCGACCTAAACTAACCCTATAATAAGCTTTTTGTGTCTTTCAAATGTTTTTTTTTACTAAGGGCCAACGTTGTAGGACGTTGTAGAATGGGTCAGTTCGACCTCCGGGTACTGTACTTGTCTTAATTGACAAGTACACGTCCTCTAACCTAACCTAACGATTGTAGAAATCTTTCTAGACATTTGTTTATCTTAGACCAATTTTAAGTCGTCTTCTTTACAGTGAAACGTGTCACTAGAAAAGTCATTCTCGGAATAGCCATATACTGAAACCCGTGTATGGAGAAGATTGAAGCTGAATTGCACGCAACAGAAAGAGTTGAGTAAAAGTGAAGGCGTTGATACAAAACACAGGATATTATTCTGAAAATTTACTGAGGCTCTACACCCTTTGCTATTAAATTGTTTGTCGCCGTAGTCTAGTAGGTGGTGTGTTGGCATATTAGACGTGAGGCGACGATTCAAACCCCCATGTCAGACAGCAAAATGAGAAGATGGAAAAACATTTTTTCGGCGACTTCCTTTCAACAGATATCTGACACAAGCTCTGGGAGTCAATACAAATTGCAATAAAAAAGTTTCTCAAAAATATTTGTCGTTCAGAGTCGATTTTAAGCTGTAAGTTCCAACACTCATGAATAAAATTAACACACGCGACATAAATACATTGAAATTCTGGCTTATTAGACGGGAGGCGACGATTCAGAACCCAGGTCGAACATCTCTTCCAAAAAATATAAGAAAACCTTTCTTCGGCAAATACCTCTCAGCAGATTTCTGGCAAAATTTTGCATGAAAAGTTTTTCAAAAATGTCTGTCGTTCGAAGTCGACTTTAAATTGTAGGGTACGTTATTTATGGATGAAATTAACACACACACATTTGACCTTATCTCTGGTAATGATATCCTCCAAATCGGGCACCATGCCAGCATCACAGAAGGGATCAGCTACACCCAACGAATAGCTTTCTGGATCCACACAATTGGGAAAGTGAGTGCCTAATAGAACCTCTAAGGTTTCTTTTCTCGAGGCTGTCCACGTGCCATCGTTCTTTTGGACGAAGCCTAGGATTTTGGGGTCTCTAGACAGCATCATTCAACAACATTCTCGCTACTTGTGCAGAAACTCATCCAGGTGGTTCTCTTTGAGCGCTTTATTTCCTAACCTAACCTAGGTTGTAATCCTGACTTTTTTATATGTGTATGTATGTATGTATTAAAGAAAAATTTCTTTTGATATGTATAGAACAGCATGTAGAATCTAACTAGAGATGGCTTGTGAGACAAAACTCTTCGGCATGCTTAACTTTCCTAATGAAAAGCCTTAACATCTAGAATGTTAAATATTATGCGACAATTTTTAATTTTGATTTAATTTTTATTTTTAAACAAAAAGGCTTGTGTCTTAAGTCTTTTGTTGTTTCATATGGTAATTCAAGTAGTTTTGATTTTTATCTCGAAACTTATTATTAATTTATGAATGATTTTAAATTTTGACAAATCACTTAAATTTAGCAAATGACATTATTTAGTGAACATTAATTTGTAAGAGTTTTTTTTGTTTACAGTTGAACAAACATAAAAGCCAATCTACTTAATTTGTTAAGGTTTTCCATCAAGATTAAATTGAATATTTTTTCTATAAAAAAAAAAAAAAAAAAAAAAAAAAACAAATCGAAGCATATATAACGACTTATTAGCCACTATGGTTTTACGAGCACAGCAAGTGGCTATCAATTTGGTCAAGGTTAAATATTAGTTTTTATTTTAATTTTATTTTTTTTAATTTATTTTTTTTTTAATTTTTTTTGTATTTATATTGTGTATATAAAAATTGTATTGTATGGTGAAAAACCAAATACATGTTAACACATTGTTAACACATAAGAACACAAAGCCGAATAATATTGATATTCTAGTCTACTACTTACATATCGCATACATACATACATATGTACATGACTCTATAAACGTTTTAAAAAAATAAGAATGAATTGAATCAAACAAGAACTGGTTGATCTATAAGAATCATTATATCATTAAATCTATATAAGAATCATAATGGCCTTTATTGTTGTATTGTGCATATAATAGAAGGCTTTAATTAACCCTACACACATGACATAATTAGGATTACAAACTAGCTCTTTACACTACTTAAATATGTTGTGTGTGTTAAAAATACAGTTTAAAGTCGACTCCCTACGACAAAGAGTTTTAAGATACTTTACATGGCAATTTCTTCATTTACTCTCAGAGCTTTTGCCAGAAATCTGCTGAGAGGAAGTCGCCGAAGAAATGTTTGTTCATATTTCGTTTTTGTTGGTGAAGTCTGCCCTGGGATTTGAACTGCAAGCTCATGTCTAATACGCCAACATTCTATCTGGTAGACTATGGCGACTAAATCTCCAATTTAGCCAATTTTATTCCATGTTATTTTATACTGGTCTACGCATCTATTGGAAAAAGGTTGATAAACACATTCCTTGATTGTATGTACACACTGGGAAGCTAAAGCAATTAAGGGAGAATGCTTCCAATCAGAACAGAAGTCGCCGTAGTCTAATAGGTAGTGTTTTGGCTTATTATACGAAAAGCCAGGGTTCAAACCCCAGGCCAGACATCAAAACGAAATATGTACAAAGAGTATTTCTTCGGCGACTTCCTCTCAGCCGATTTCTGGCAAAAACTCTGGGAGAAAGTTTTCTGAAAAATGTGTCGTTCGGAGTCGACTTTAAACTGTTGGTCCCGCCACTCATGTATAAAATTAACACACACAACATAAGTGGTGTGAGAAACTAGGTCGTAATCCTGACTGAAGGGTTGTAATTTAATTATGTATGTATGTATGTATGTATGTATGTATGTATGTATGTTATTATATGTACTGGTCTACGCATCTGTTGAAAGAAGATTGATAAGCACAATCCTTAATTGCATCTATACACCGCCTACTGATTAAAATCGTTTACTGGGAAGGTAAAGCAATTAATGGAGAATGCCTCTAATCATCACTGTTCAAGAATACAAAGCTCACTGTTGGCGTAATGAATACACAAAAGACAAAAACAAATTACATTGAAGCCAACTTCTTCGATGAGGTTTTGTTTAATTCGGTTAGGTTAGGACTGCGTTTAACTGTGGCATCACAACGGGCAGCTAGCTATACATGCTCTAGCGAGCTTTGGTATCAAAGCTACTACTCTAACCCACCTACCCGCCTACCTACATTGAATCGTAAACATCTCTTTCATACAAATTTCTCATTATTTTTGTTATTCAATGTTTCTCTCTTTCCTGAAGCTTTCTAGTTCTATAAGGATGCCAGCAGAAACAAATCAAGGGAAGACCTGGAAGAGTTTAACATAAAAATGTGCCACAGAGGTGACAAGATCAGCAAATTGATAAGTATTCGTAACGAGAAGAAAGATCGAAATGTGATGAAAAGTTTGACAAAGTTTAGGAATGTTTTGTACAATGGGTCAAACCGACCTCCGGGCATTGCACTTGCCTAAATTGACAAGTACACGTCCTCTAACCTTAGGAATGTCAATAAATTATTTACACGTGTAGAACTTTATGTTGGCAAGTGAACTTGAAGTATAATTGCATGCAATTTGCAATTGCCAAGGAGGAGATCATAACAATAGGGACTAAGAATTCTTAATAAAATAACGAAGTGAATTATGAACGAGCGAAATTATGACTATACAACTATATGCAACTATAGGGATCAATAATTCTAAGGGCCATTATTACAATTTGCCGTTAACTAAAGGTAGGATTTTAACGGGCAGATAAATTGTTTTTCATTATTATAAGTGGACAATAAGGTAGAAGTGGGCATTAAGCTAAAGGGAGGATCATCCTATCTCTACTTTTAAAGTTAAGTTTATGTTTGAATTTGCCACATTATATATTATTTTCAATGTGGCAACTTCAAACATAAACAAAATGAGCAAATACAACAACAAAAAAGGGGCCATTTGTTGCCGCTGCATTTAAAAATAACTTGTTTAATTAAGCAGTATTATCGACATTGCTCCGGCATTGCCATATTTAAAAAAAAATTAACTTTATTTTATCATTAGGTTGTAATAACGAAAAGAAGTTAAAGGTGACTTTAAAGTTCATTTTAGCTAAAGTTAGCTTTAACTAAACCCAACTTTAATGGGAAGTTGTAATAATGGATCTTAATATTCTGCTAATAAACTATGGATATGTTCTTCTTCTTGATTTGTTACAGTATGTTTTTCAATTAGGGTACCTTCTTTAGTCTCCTTAACTAAGTTGATTACATTTAAAGTTGATTTTCATTTTTATTACGTTCTTAACTCAATCAAATCAAATGTTTTTTTTGTTTTTTTTTTATAGAAAAATTAACATTGACCATAACAGTGGTAATTGAAATGATATTAAGAACTAAATAAATAAAATAAATGAAAAAAAATTGAATAACGTTTTGTATTATAAGCTTAAGGCGTTAAATTGCCTTTAAAACAGCAGCTAAAATAGCCGCTTAACTTCAAAATTAAGAACAATTTTTGCAAAACGCACTTGAATTTTATGAAAAAATCTAAAATTTTTTAAAAGAATAATAAAATAAAAACAAACATACTTTGGAATGACCTTTAGAATTTAGAAAAAAAAATATTAAAAAAAATTAAAATTTTTTTTTTAAATTTAAAAAATTTTTTTCGATGGTGTTAAGATTGTTTAAAAGAACATGCGTGGCAATTAGTTATGGATTTTTATATCATTTAATTAATTACTTTTGAAAGGTGTTTGTGATTAGGGTTCATAAACTCTTGCAAAGACATTGAAAGATTTCTCAAAAAGATTAAGAATTCTTTAAGAATTCTAAACAACAAGTTCAATGTTTAATGCTTTTGAGACAAAAAATAAAAAAAGAAGTTGACAAATTTTTAATTCATGCTTGAATTGAGCCTTTGCCTTAATATGTCTTATAAAACAAATTCTATATATATTGTTTAATATGTAGCTTAAGAATTTGATTTAGAATTCGAATTTAATTTGAATTTAAACTTAAAAACGTTTCTGTTTGTCAAGTTGTTTGTCAAAGTCATTAGACTTCTTAAAAACCATTACAAAAGAAGTTGAAATCCTTGTTCTTGTTCTTTGAAAGGTGGGATATTTAATTGCAGACTTATTATTTGAATATATTAAACAAATAAAATTAAAGTTTTTAAAAATCATGTGTAGGCCTTAATAAAAATGCACACAATTTAACAATAAATTTTAAATTGCATGAAAACTGGGTGTAATAGCATTAAATACTTGGCAATAAATAAATTACGTTTAAGTGATTATCAATTTTTATGCAGCTTTTTTAGGTATTTATTAACATTATTGGTCATTACAACCCTTCAATCAGGATTACAACCTATTTTTTCACACCACCTATGTTGTGTCTGCTAATTTTATATCGTATGGACCATCTTACGGTTTAAATTTTAAACATTGATTATTTCGAATCTGGCAACACTTTTGTCATTCTATTCTGTCACAAAATTCTGTATATTTACCTCCACTGAACGTATTGAATCGATTTATGCTTGAGCAACGTTGGGATTTATTTGAAATTTATTTCCAAAACAAAGACAATTGCACGGAAATTGCATGAAAATGTCGTACAAAATTTGTCCGCAGAGAAGGACCAACAGTGCCCGGTATACGCAAGTTTATTGCTAAAGTTCATGAAATTGGTTTCATTATTGATGCGCCAGGACATGAGCGTGCTCGTACAGTGCATACACCCGAAAATATTGAAGTTGTGGCTGAGAGTATGCGTGAGAATACAACAACAACAACACGCAATCGTTCACAATTATTGAACATTTCACGCACCAGTTTACGTCGAATTTTGCGAAAAGATGGCGCCTTACAAAGTTCAATTTGTTCAAAAGTTGAAGCCGCATGATCATCCGTTTCGCAGAGAGACTGCGCGATAATGTCGATTTTGCCAGGAAAAAAAAACATCATTTGACGGTCGTTTATTTAGCCGAAATGGTGATGTCAATTGGTGATGCCAAGAAGCTGCGATTTGACACCGTTGGACTACTTTCTTTGGGGCGCCATAAAAGAAAAGTGTTATGCCGATAAACCAGAGGCAATTAAGTATTTGAAGGCCAACATTCGTGATGCCATTGACGATATACGGCCCCATACACTCGAAAAAGTGCACAAAAATTGGTTCGATCGAATGAGGTACTGTGAGGGCAACGGCGGCAGCCATATGAAAGAAATAATCGTCCATTTTTAAACGGAGCATTTGTATTTCACAACAAAAGATATAAATTTTGAAAAATTTTAAACCGTTTTTGTTTTATTGCCTTTTTAAATTTAAACTTTTAGATAGCCCACCCTTTACATGAGTGGCGGGACCTACAATTTAAAGTTGACACCGAATGCTAGATTTTTTAGAATCTTTTTTATTGCAATTTTTTATTTACTCTCCGAGTTTTTGCCAGAAATTCTGCTGAGAGGCAGACGCCAAAGAAATATTTATTCATATTTCTTGTTGTTGGAGATATCTGACCTGTGGTTGAACTCACGTCTAATATGCCAACACACTACCTACTAGACTACGGCGACTACCATTGAATTATTTTTCTATGTAGACTTCCACTTCTATTTGTTGGCATGTACCGCATCTGCCTGTGTTTATACATTTAGCTTCTGTAGGAGTAAAAGTGTTCAGTAGGTACGTACTTAATGTAGCATCCTTCAGACGATTGTAGCTAACTACGCAAGGGAAACAAATTGATTAAAGATTTTATTGGCAATCTGACAAAGACTATTCGTATCCGTTAACAGTTAAAGTTGGCTAAACTCCTCCTCTTAAACAAAAATTTTCGGACCTCTTAATCTATTAAATTCGATGACTCTTTTTCAATGTAGACTTCCACCTCTATTCGGTGCAATGTACCGCATCTGCCTATGTTTACATATCTGGCTTCTCTTAAAGATGGCCAAAAACATAAAAACGAAGAAGGTGGTAGGCAGTAGGTTAAAAGGAAAGAGTAAAACAGAAGAATGCGGCAGCAATATTCTTATATCGCACGATCTTATGAGACAGGTTCTGGTTTTGAAAAACTACCAGTAACTGGATCATATGATCAAATCATTTGGCACATACACCAAATTACTTTTTAATTATGATTTTGAAAAATCATCATCATCAGAAAATAATGTCAAAAGTCTTTTGATAATTTGCTAAGCTTTTTAAAAATATTGCCTAATTTTGCAGCGTACAAATCAGACACCTGATTGTAATTAAGTTTTTGAAAAAAATTAAATTAAGAAACATTATTATTATTGTGCAAAAATTAAACAAATGTTAACAAGAAAAAAAGACAATATTGTTTACATATTCTAACACAGATAAATTTCAAAAAGAAAAAACCTTAATTTTTATGTTTGTTTTTTTTAATATTTATGAAGCGAGGCATCTTCTTGCCGGCATTACTGCTAAATGTCACAGGTTCTTGCATGTAAAATAACGTGTTTAATAAAGAACCATTCATTCTAACATGTTGAACAAATTAAACAAGATATAAAACATTGAAATTAACATGCAAAATAGAAGCTAGGCAAACATTTATACAAAAAGCCGGTGTAACTTTTAAAAATATTTTGAAAAACAGTTTCATTTTATTGATTAAATGCTGTATGAATGCTGAATGAATGAATATTCCTAGAAATTGTTTTATTACAATGAAAGTTCATTCAACTGATTTTTTTTTGTTGTAAATTTTATTGCTTGCAAAAGAAACAAAAAAATTTATTTTAAATTTTATTAACCAAGTGCTAGTTTTGTTAAAAAAAAACCAATTAACACCTACATAAACTTTATTTTATTTGTGGTTCATCTGTAGATTTATTTGTTTATTTTTTATATATTGATTGATATTTTGTTAACAGTTTAAAGTTGCTAAATTATGCCCTCTTTTTTAAATGTTTGCAAATGAATTTTTTTAAAAATGTAACAAAAGATCAGGGACCTATAAAATTTATTTATTTTATACCATAAATATAAGAGAATTTGTTTGTAAATAAAAATCCTAAAATTTAATTTTAAAATAAACGAAAGTAAGTTCAAGAGTAATACAAATACAGGTTTCTAATATAGCAATATATTGCCACCACAGGCAATAGAATACAAAACATAAAGATTAGAAATAACTTTTGAAACTAAGACACAATCTGAGAATTACCATACACCTTACAGTCTAAATGCCATTATTACAACTTGCCTTTAACTAAAGGGAAGATTTTAACGAGCAGATAAATTGTTATTCATTATTTTAAGTGGACAATAACGTCGAAGTGAGTATTAAGCTAAAGGGGAGATCATCCTTCCTGTAACTTTAAAAGTTAAGTTTATGTTTGAACTTGGCCATATTATATATTATTTTCAATATGGCAACTTGAGAATGAAGTAAACAAAATGAGCAAATACAACAACAAAAAATGGATGACCGTAGTTGCCACTGCGTTTAAAAAAAAACTTGTTTAATTGAGCAAGTTCCGGCACTTCCATATTTTTGAAAAAGTTAACTTCATTTTATCTGTAGGTTGTAATAACGAAAAAAAATTAAAGCTGACCTTAAAGTTCACTTTAGCTAAAGTTACCTTTTACTAAACCCAACTTTAACCCAACCTAACTTTAACTAAAAAATATAAACATACATACATAATTGGTCATTACAACCCTTCAGTCAAGATTGCGACCTTACACCACTTATGTTGTGCGTGTTAATTTTATACATGAGTGACGGGTGACCAACATTTTAAAGTCGACTCCGAACGACAGATTTTTGAGAGGCTTTACATGGTAATTTTTTCTTTATTTTCTCTTAGAGTTATTGCCAGAAATTTGCTGAGAGGAAGTCGCCTGAGAAATATTTTTTCATATTTTCTTTTGTTGGAGATGTCTGACCTGGGATTCGAATCGCGGTCTCAAGTCTAATAAGCGAACACAATACCTACTAGACTACGGCGACTACAGTCTGGGTGTTTTCGATGGCTCAAATTGTATTATTAACGGTTTCATCAGGTTAAAGGAGCTTGTATATGCAATTAAGCATCACTGTTTAGAGAGTGACTGCGGCATATAATGTTTTTTATAGTTCGAAGCAAAAAGTTTGTGTCTTAAGTCTTTTGATATTTATTTATGGAAATTTAAGCGGGGTTTAAATATATTTAAATTTATTTCTAACTTCTTTTCTAAACTTTTAAAGTATGTGGTAAGAGACTTTAGATTTTTATTATAATTTCAAGCATTTTTTTACAATTTGTCGCGGTAATTATTTGTCTTTATATAACCAGACTGCATATGATTTATTTTATAAATAATTTATCATATCATTATTGCTATTATTTTAGCATATTAAGGAATTTTTTTTCTAATATTTATCATATATTGTCAAAACGTTTAAAGTGTGTTAGAATTTTTTGTTTTTAACATTTACAAGTTGAAAGAAAATTTAAATTTATTTTATATGTTAAATAGAAAGACAACCAAACGGCCTCTACTAGATAAACGTTACGTGATTTTAGTCTATAAATTTTAAATAAAAATTATAACAAGTGCTAACGATTCTATTAAAGAAATAAAAACAATTAATTTTGTGTACAGAGAAGTGTAAAAAAAATAAATTTTTAATGAAAAAAACAAAAAAAAATTTTGTGTAAAAAAATTTTTGTTTTGAATACCTTAATAACCGTCTTTAAATATTAAACTTTAAATAGCATTTAATAAAATTATTATTTACTACTCTTAAATATTGTTTATTTACATACATAATGTTTATTAATAATAGATTTGCAATCAATCTATGTGTAGAGCTATATGGGTCGGTCTATTTAGAGGTTGCAATATTTGTTGCTGTTATAAAACACTGTGTTTGTTTTTTTATTTAAATTTAACAAAACAAGTTTATGTCTTAAGTCTTTTGTTTTACATGCAGACCCACATTTGTTTCAACTCTTGCCTTTTGCCATTTATTTGTTTTTTTTAATGCGAACTGACTTTCAAACAGGAAATTTTGTGTTTCTAACAAGTGTTACATAAAAAAATTTGAAATTTAATAATGACAGGATGATGATTTAATATTTTTGTTGTTGTTGTTGTTTTGCCTTTACGTCAGTTTGAAGTTTTGAAGGTATTATTTATATAAAAGCAATTATTACAAGATATATTGTGGTTTGTTTCTTTTTTTTATATAAAAAAGTGTTAATTAGTTATGGCTGCTAGGCTTAAAGGCCTGTCTTATGTTTATCATCCTGTTGTATGCAACATATGTTGCAAATTTATAAAGATCTCTTACTAATAGTTTAATTGCTTGATGATAAGAAAGTTTTAGCAAACAAAATACATGTTTTACGTCAGTTGTTTTTTGTCTCTATGCTTGTAAGAAATTTTGTTTTCTACGAAATTATGCATGAAAATAAAATCATATTTTTTTTTAATTACTTACGTATGCTTTAGTAATGCATTTCTTTTTTGCAGCAAAAGTAAGTAGGCGTATTGCATTTAACGTCTCTGATAAGAAATATTTTCTGTTTTGGTGTCAATAATTAATTAATAAAATTGCGAAATTCTATTAAGGAAATGCAACAAAGAAAACATCAGTTGCCACACAAATTTTTAATTTAAATGAAAATTAAAATTAAAATTTAATTGGGTAATCAATTGGAAATTGAATTAGCACCAGACAATTTTGTATAAGTCTATTATAAGTTTATAATTTTCCATTCAATGACATCATTGAACCTATGCAGTAGTCGCCGCAGTCTACTAGGCAGTGTTTTGGCATGAGCCCATGGTTCAAACACCAGCTCAGGCATCTCAAACAAAACGAAATATGAAAAACAAAAATATTTCTTCAGCGATTTCCTCTCAGTAGTCTTCTGGCAAAAACACTAAGAGTATATAAAAATTGCCATGAAAAAGTTTCTTAAAAGTCTGTTGTTCGGATTCGAACACTCATGAATAAAATTAACACACACAACATAAGTGGTGTGAGAAGCTGGAATGCAATTCTGGCTAAAGCATTATAAGAGAGGGCGTACAGGAGAGGGACGGTATTGTGTACAACTCTATTGATTCATGCGGCTTGTGTTTCACTGTTCTATCTTTACTACAACGGATTTTGCTCTACCGAGATAAATGGACTTATTCCCGAAAATCGTATATTCTTACGTAGCACCCGTCTTTCTCTCAGGTCACATTCGTTTGTGGTCGATTAGCCAGCGGATCGCACACTGTATTACGGACAGAATTCGTTCTTTAGCCGGCCTATCCGTATATGGCACTAATCTGCAGAGGTCTTTCCTGCCACTTTTAATATAAAAAATATTCAAATCTAATGTCCACAAAACACTACTCCATCTGTTCTTCTTCCCATAACCTATTTTCCTTATTCCAAGACAATGCATTGTTTGAATAGGGGCCATTCCCTGAGTATTGGTCTTATATAAATTAAAATTATGTTCAATTACTTAAGTAAGTAAGTGAGTCTGGTGGAAAACACTGGAGAACTCTTGTGTTACTTTTATACATGACGTAGGGCGGGACCTACAGTTTAAAGGCGTCACCGAACGACTGATTTTTGAGAAACTTTTCGCGGCAGTTTCTTATTTACTCTCCGAGGTTTTGCCGGAAAAGTTGCCGAAGAAATATTTCTTCATATTTCGTTTAGTTGCAGATGTCTCATCTCGAGTTTGAACCGTGGCCTTGCATCTAATAAGCCAACACACTACCTACTAGACTACTAGCGCAACTATAAAGTTATATAAAACCTGTTATAATGAAGCAATCGAAACTTGATTCAGATAGGTTTCTGCAGATGGTGTAAAATGTATATTTGTTTAGATGGTTGAATTTATTGGAAAATTGGGCCACCTATTTTATTTAATTATTGGAAATGTTGTAGGCTGAAAATTCCATACCATTATGAAAATCAAATAAAATTTTTTTTTTTTATACATAAGAGGCTTGTAATTTTATTTACTTGCATATACAGTGGACAGCAAAAGTCTTAGTACGGCAATATATTTTGACAAAAAAAAAAACTCCCCACAGGCTTAATACTCTTGCCTAAAGTCCCGATATGACTTCAAGAGAGTATTTAGGAGATCATTTGAAAGAACGGTTACGTAATCGCTAAACCTCAAACAAAAGTCAACAGAAAAACTTGCTCATGGTGCCACCAGAAAACAAACTAAACAAAACTTGTAAATTCAATTCCAAATGGGTTAAATGGAGTGCTTGACCTTAAGGGATATTCTACTAAATACAAGGTAAAACATTTTCATATATTAAGCCTTTGAATTTTAAATTTACTCAGGGTTCTGCTTGGGGGTATCTATGAAATCATCTGAAAATTTTTGCTTATTTTTCTCTTGTTTTATGAAAAACATTAAAAAATTGTTTGTTTTACAATAAAACAGAAATAAATTAATAAAATAAATATATAAAATAGAAATTTTTATACAAACTTTTGTATAAATTTTCATGAAATTGCTAAAATATATTGCCGTACTAAGACTTTTGCTGTCTACTGTATAGATGTATGTAGCTAAGAAGTGCAATATCTTAACGTAGACCATTGCTAAAAAACATATGCTATAGGCAAGAAAAACTAATTTAAATATTCATAACTAATGATGTTGATTAAATTTGCCACTACTCTACAAAATATACGTATAAATATGTATACAAGCATAGGAATGTAAGACAACAGGTATGTATATCTCTGCCAATAATATCAAATATTTGTATATTTTTTTTTTGCATTTTGATAGTCACTATAATACAGAGCAACTACAACATGTAACACATTTAAATGGCTGAAGCATTGTAACAACATGTTTTAACATGATTGTAACTAAATACCACCCCATAAAGACAAAAAAAGAAACTAAAATATGCCACAAATAAATAGAATTACAAACAAATAAATATTCAAATACGTTTTTGCAAAGATTTATGGTATTTCTAAAAGAAAACGAATCGAAATTTAATTTGTAATACCTTGTAGCAAAAGGCTGCCTTCCAAAATGTATCAATACAAAGTTTGTATGCAGTTCTACTACTGTATATAAACTATTTAGATATGCAAAGTAACCAAACAATGCATCAACTATAAACCCGATGCCTGAGCGCTTTTTGACTGCGTTAAAAATACACATTGACGACGTATTGAAATAGAATACATTGTATATATTTTGTACAGCGACATTATGAAACACGATACTTTGTTAAAACACAAAGCAACTAACATTTTAGAAGTCAGCCATACTTAATATCATATAAAGTTTTTTTTAACTAGCTAGCCTTATGCCTGTTTTAATTTCCTACTGGGTTTTTATGTACATACTCGTACATACATATTTTCGGAAAATTGTCATGTTTTAAGGCGCTATAAGCAACACCTTGTATTATTATTCGTAAGACAGTTTAAAAAAAAAATTTAAATTTACAACAAAAAGAAAACCAAAAATCGTAACAAAGATGTCTGATTGCATTTCAGACATTTGAAAATAAATAAATATTTTCAACTACACTACATGGTATTATCGTTCGTGTCCATTTCCATACAGTGAGCGTCAAAAGAAACTGTACACTAAGCATAAAATTCTAACAATTACCAAACTCAACTTTTACCACTTAAGGAGAGTGCACGAAAAAATTTGTCAATATTTTCGAAATTTTTTGTAATTTTTTTTTTCAATTTTAAAAACTGGCAATGAAACAATTTTTAAATAAAAATAACGGTAATTTATTAATGTAGTCGCCGTAGTCTAGTAGGTCGTGTGTTGGCTTATTAGACGTAAGGCCACGGTTCAGACACCAGGTCAGACATCAAAACGAAAATATGAAAAAAATATTTCTTCGGCGACTTCCTCTCGGCAGATCTCTGGCAAAAACTCTGTGAGTAAATAAAATTTCCATGAAAAGTTTCTCAAAAATCTGTCGTTCGGAGTTGACTTTAAATTGTAGCTCCCGCCACTCATGTATAAAATTATCACACACAACATAAGTTGTATTAGAAATTAGGTTCATAATCCAGACTGAATGACCAATTATGTATGTATGCAACAGAGATCAGCAATGAATCGCTTTTTCGCTACTCATAAGTACTCATCAAATTTTGAGTATGAGTGAGAGTCAACAGCATTGAAATCCAACTACTCTGATTCATTCGTACTCACTACAACATTGATTTATAAGTACAGGTTGCAATGAGTATGAGTACAAGGTTGAAATCAAACTCATAACATTCGATATTAGAAAAATACTTATAATACTCATAAATGATTCGTGTGATTCGAATCATTCACCAAAATTTACAGTCTTTGTTGTTGTTGCATTTAAAAAAAAAAGAAGAAATAAAAAGGCAAACAGACAACCTTCTAGTGAGTATTGTAGTGTTCGTACACGAATCATACTTATTTTGTGATTCTAGTAAATGTTGAGTAAAGGAGAATCGAAATCAACAAAATATTGAATATTTTGAATATAATTGAATATGAGTAGTATGAGTATGATATTATAATAAATATGAAAAGAAAGAAATTATAAGTGTGATTCGAATCTACTTATCGTTTTGAATACTCATTGCTGACCTCTGGTATGTAAGGATAAAATTCTAACAATCATCAAACTCAACTTTTATCACTTAAGGAGAGTGCCCGAAAAAATTTGTTTATACTTTCGAAATTTTTTGTAAGTTTTTTTTTGTTTCAATTTTAAAAACTGGCAATGATACAATTTTAAAATAAAAATAACGGTAATTTATTAATGTATATTTTCTTTAATGTACAGTTTCTTTTGACGCTCACTGTATCGTTTTTAATTGTAAAATGTTTTAAATATTTTTTAAACATTTTTTTTTTTTGGTTTTCAATACAAAAATCGAAATATTCAAATATTTATTTATAACCGTTATTGCTTCATTAAGAGGTGTGTCTATTGCTAAGGCTATAACTGTATCTGCGTCTATGTGTGTGTTTCTATTCAATTAAGTAATGAGTTTAACAATCAATGATCGTTATGATTTGTTACAATAATAATACATATTTCTTTACACATTTATTTTTTTCATTTGTTAACTTATTACTTAAATTAAGTACATTTCAATAAGTAAATTATTAATACGCTATAGATTTTTAAATTTGCTTTTTCCTCTTTAGCATTATGCTTTAAACTAACTTTTAATTGTATGTTATAAACAACTTGCTTTGGCTTTAGTTCAGTCAAATTTTTTATTTTTTTGGAATTTGAGTTGCTTTGGAAAAATTTGAAAACAGGTCATTTGTGCAATGTTTATTTAAATAAAAGCAAGAAAATAGTTACAAACGATAAAGCTGAACACAATGATACATTCATTACAACGTAAAGTAATCTCTGTAGTAATTAATAGAATACATTGACGTAAACTATAGATCCCACTACTCACGTATAAAATTAACACACACAACATAAGTGACATGAGAAGCCAGGTCGTAAACCTAACTAAAGGGTTGTAACACTCTTTCCTTATGACCTACTGTATACAATCTTCTTCGTTTTTATGTTTTTGGCCATCTTTAAGAGAAGCCAAATATGTAAACACAGGCAGATGCACTACATTCCACCGAATAGATGTGAAAGTCTACATTGAAAAAGAGTCACCGAATTCAATAGATTAAGAGGTCAGGAAATTTTTGTTTAAGAGCAGGAGTTTGGTCACCTTTAACTGTAACCGGATACGAATAGTCTTCGTCAGATTGCCAATAAAATCTTTAATCAATTTGTTTCCCTTGCATAGTTAGCTACAATCGTCTAAAGGATGCTACATTAATTGCGTACCTACTGTACTCTTTTACTCCTACAGAAGCCAAATGTGTAAACACAGGCAGAGGCGGTACATTCACGCGAATAGAATAGGAAGTCTATATAGAAAAATAATTCAATAGTAGTTGCCGCAGTCTAGTAGATAGTGTGTTGGCATATTAGATGTGAGGCCATGGTTCAAATCTCAGGCCAGACATCGCCAACAAAACGAAATATGAAGAAATATTTCTTTGGCAACTTCTTTTCAAAATATTTCCGGCAAAACCTCTGAGAGTAAATAAGAAATTGAAATGAAAAGCTTCTCAAAAATCTGTCGTCCGCAGTTGATTTAAAACTGTAGGCCCCGGCCTACGTCATGTATAAAAATAACACACGAGTTCTACAGTGTTTTCCCACCAGGCTCACTTACTTACTTACGTAATTGAACATTATATTAGTTTATATAAGACTAACACTCAGGGAATGGCCCCTGTTCAAGAAATGCATTGTGTTTGAATTAGGAAAATTGGTTATGGGAAGAAGAACAGAGGGAGTAGTGTTTGTGGACATTAGATTTGATTTTTTTTATATTAAAAATGGCAGGAAAGATCTCTGCAGGTATGACAGTCCGGCTAAAGAACGGTCTATAATACAGGGTGCGATCCACTGGCCCATCGAACACAATCGAATGTGCCCTGCGAGAAAGACGGGTACTACGTAAGAATATACAATTTTCGGAAACAAGTCCCTTTATCGCGCTAGAGCAAAATCCGTTGTAGTAAAGATAGAACAGTGAGACACAAGCCACATGAATGAATAGAGTTGTATACCCTACCGTCATTAATGAGCACCTTCTCTCAATTCTGTACGCCCTCTTTTATAATGCTTTAGACAGAATTGCAATTTAGCTTCTCACACCACTTATGTTGTGTGTGTTAATTTTATTTATGAGTGGCGGAACCCTACAAATTTAAAGTCGACTCCGAACGACAGATTTTTTGAGACACTTTTCATGGCAATTTTTCTATTTACTCTCAGACTTATTTACATTCATATTCAGTTTACATACATACATATATGTATACATATATGATTGGTCATTACAACCCTGTAGTCAGGATTACGACCTAGCCTCTCACGCCACTTATGTTGTGTGTGTTAATTTTATATTTATACATGAGTGGCGTGGCCTACAACAGATTTTTTGAGAAACTTTTCATAGCAATTTTTATTTTACTCTCAGAGTTATTGCCAGAAATCTGCTGAAAGGCAGTCTCTGAATAAATATTTGTTCATATATCGTTTTGTACGAGATGTCTGAGCTGGTGTTTGCACCGCGTCCTCTCGTTTAATAAGGAAATTCATATCAAGCTCATGAAGCTTCAGACAACTCACAGTCGATGTTTCTACTTTTATAAAGATGATGATTTGTGGGCACATTAGCTAAAATTATTGGCAATATATACTCGAATTAGAAGTCTATCCTTTAGACTATTAGCTCTTGTTAAAGGATTTTATGTCGAGTTCGCCTAAATTCCAGCAAACTGTTACGGCGTCTGCAACAATTCTTTCATGGCAATTTTATATACGCTCGTTGTTGTTGTTGTTAGAAATCTACTGAGAGGAAAATGTGAATATTTGCCCGATTATTTGTCTACATTTTAATGGAAATTAATTGTTTTAAAAAACCAATTTGTTTTGGATTCATTTCAACTTCCAGCTGTTATAGTGTGCTGAGGTGTATGGGATAACGTATATAAGAAGCTTATTTAGCCATTTGAGATTCTGTAGGCATTACTAGCTTTTTGTTTAAAAAAAACCCTACATTTATGGACCTCATACAAAATGTACAAATCACCGTTTCTAATTGCAACACCCTAAAAAACTGGGTGCATTTAAATATTACAAATCGAATTATTTTGCATTTTTATCAAGCAAACAAAACAAAAGACTTAGGCAACAAACTTATTAATTAAAATTTTTTGTTTCTGTTACTGCCTGCCCCATTTGCCAGTAAAATAAATGAATATTTTTTATAATAAACGAAACAATGTTTCTCTTCTGCTTTCAAATTAAAATTAAAAACATTTTGTAAGATTACATTAAAAAAAGCAAAATTATTAAGAAAAACGAATAGAAAATAACAACAAAAAAAAACATGCATTTTGTTAACCAAAGCCTGTTTTATTAACAACAAGCATTTATCATTTATTAAATATCAAGGCCATGTACAAAATGGTCATCTTTAATATATAAAAAAAATTAAAAAATAAAAGACAAGTTACAAGGCATTAAAAAAAGTCATTAAAGAAATATTAAAGACCCAGCAGCAGCTAAAGTCATTTGACTTGTTTGTAGAATAGAGAAATAGCGTAACGTTAAAGTAACTTTAAAATAAAATGCTTGGGTATTTAATTATTTATTCACATGGTAAAGCTGTTTTTTTTTTCTATAAAATTGTTAACAAATATGGTGGTGGCGGTTAAGCAGCACAAAATATTGCAATTGCAATAAATTGTTAAAAATTAAAAACAAATAATTTAATTGAAAGGTAGCTCATCTACTTCAGTGAATGATGACTTAATGTTGCTGTAACAGTTTACTGGAATTTAGGTGAACTCGGCATAAAATCCTTTAACAAGAGCTGATAGTCTAAAGGATAGACTTCTAAACAATTTTAGTATTGTGCCCACAAGTCATCATCTAACTACAAAACTAGGAAACATGGCTGCCTTCCAAAATGTATCAATACAAAGTTTGTATGCAGTTCTACTACTCTATATAAACTTTGTAGATATCCAAAGTAACCAAACAAAGCATCAACTATAAATACGATGCCTGATTGCTTTTTGACTGCGTTACAAATTTACGACGTTTTGAAATAGAATACATCGCAAACATTTTGTACAGCGGCATTATGAAACACAATACTTTGTTCAAACACATAGCAACTAATATTTTGCAAGACAGCCCATGCATCGCTTGTGAATTGTCTGAAGCTTCAAGAGCTTGATATGAATTTCTTTATTAAACGACAGACATCTCGTATAAAGCGAAATATGAACAATTATTTCTTTAACGACTGCCTTTCAGCAGATTTCTGGCAATAACTGTGAGAGTAACTAAAAAATTGTCATGAAAACGTTGCTCAAAAACCTAACGTTCGGAGTCGACTTTAAACTGTAGGTCTCGCCACTTATGGATACAAATTAATACACACAAGATAAATGGTGTGAGAAGCTTGGTCGTATTCCTGACTGAAGGGTAGTAATGACCAATTATGTATGTATGTATATATCTATGTACTGTAAGCATTATCATGAAGTCGCCGTAGTCTAATAGGTAGTGTGTTGGCTTATAAGACGCAAGGCCACGATTCAGAGCCCAGGTTAGACATAAAAAAAAAAATAATATGAAAAAATATTTCTCAGCAGATTTCTGGCAAAAACTCTGAGAGTAAATAAAATTAAAGGTTAGGTTAGGTCTGAGTGGTAGCTCTGATTTCACAAAGCTCACTTGAGCACGCATAACGGCCCGTTGTGATGCCACGGGTGAACGCAGACCCTGTACTGACCAAGTTCCACCAAAATCAGGGAAGAGGAAGAAGTTGGTCAGCGCAAGGGCTGCACAAGTTACCATGAAAAGCTATTCAAAAATCTGTCGCTTGGAGTCGACTTTAAACTGTAGGTCCCGCTGCTCATGTATAAAATTAACACACACAAACATAAGGGGTGTGAGAAGCTAGGTGGTAATCCTGACTAAAGGGTTGTAATGACCAATTGTGTATCTATGTATGTATTGAAAGCATTTTCATGATACTTAAGAAAAGAAAGGAATTATTTTGAAACTACAAACACATCTTTTTTAAACAATGTCTGAGACAAAGAAAAATTCGGAAAATCTCCATAATAATCTTAATAATCGTTTTCAATCAATATACAGTCAGCGTCAAAAGAAACTGTACACTAAGGATAAAATTCTAACAATCAACAAACTCAACTTTTAACACTTAAGGATAGTGCCCGAAAAACTTTGTTTATATTTTCGAAATTTTTTGTAATTTTCTTTTTGTTTCAATTTTAAAAACTGAAAATGAAACAATTTTAAAATAAAAATAACGGTAATTTATTAATAAATAATTTTAATGTAAAGTTTCTTTTGACACTCACTGTACATACATATTTTAATTGACAATAAGGTCAATAATAGAAGGCTTTCAGCCAACCATTGAAAATATTATTTAAACTATCATTTAAACCGGCAATAAACATTTTTTCATTTTACATGACTTCTAAACGTATATATGCGCCTAATGGCATTTTTCTGTAATAAAATGTATAAATTTTGTCCAAAAAGTGGAAACATAAAAGCCAAAAAGGTTAAAAGTATTTTAAGAAAAATGTCAAATTTTCAATTTTTTGTTTTTCATATTAAATCAAAAAGAGACAATCTTTGAAATAAAAAAATTTAAATTTTTTTTTTGTCAATTTAAGAGAATCGATAGAAGTAAACGTAGATATATTTTTATTAAATCTGACCTTTTCGGCTAACGGTTGCTAATGTCTATTCAGCCATGCAATATGAAATCTTCTTCTAATTTAATGGCTAGTTTTCAAGTTTTCAATAGAAACAATTGTCCAAATATAGCATTCGCTTAATGGCTGGTTTTCGCAATTTAATTTGTCAGTTTTTTTAATTTGATTTTTTTTAAATTTTGTTGCTTTCAAATTAAAGATAAAATATGAGCCAATTATGTTTCGTATTAATTATATTTTTTTTATTTGAATAATCATTTAAAAAAATTCTAATTTTCTCATTGGACAATACCCGTTAATAGCATTTAACATGCAAGCATAGTGTGTACCAGAGATCAGCAATCAGTATTCAAAAAGATGAGCAGATTCGAATCATACTCATAATTTCTGATACTTATACGCATTCATACTTATTTTAATGTCATACTCATACTACTCATATTCAAAGTTTGAAGTACTCATCGTCCTCATACTTAACAATACGCATAATGTTGTTGATTTCGACTTCCATTTACTCAACATTTACAAGAATCACAAAATAAGTATGATTCGCGTATGAACACTACAATACTCATTAGAAGGTTGTGTGTTTGCTTTGCTTGCTGTCTTTGTCTTTTTTTTGTAAATGCAACAACAACTAAGACTTTAAATTTTGATGAATGATTCGAATCATTCGAATCATTTATGAGTATTAGAAGTATTTTTCGAAATTTATGAATCTAAACGAGTAGGCGTATTATTCAAACATATTTCGAATGTTATGAGTTTGTTCCCAACGTTGTACTCATACTCATTGCAACCTGTACTTATAAAACAATGTTGTAGTGAGTACGAATGAATCCAGAGTAGTTGAATTTCAATACTGTTGACTCACTCATACTCAAAATTTCATGAGTACTTATGAGTAGCGAAAAACGATTCATTGCTGATCTCTGGTGGTCAATGTACGTCGTACTCTTTGTTATTCATTAAAATTTCTTATAATTTTCCGAAATATTGTTGCAAATGATTTACTAGAAATGGGTAACACAATAAAAATCTCTAAAATTATGGGAATAACAAGTAATACCAGTAATAGGTGGCCTTTTAGCATTTTTAATTAAAATCTAAAAATATATAAAAAAATTTCTTTAAATAAACAAAAGACTTCTTTGTGGCAGAGGCACCAAATCGCTGCTTGAAGTTTCCTTAGTTCAAAAAATTTTACTTGCAACTTTAGTTAACAAAAGTTTAAAGAAAAAATATATAAGATCAGGGTACTTAGATGGTAATCTCATTACCAATTTCTCTTTGTTCTCTTTCTTTATATTATCTATGTTTTCATTAGTTTTTTAGTTGCTGGACCGTACAATGTTAGGTTCGGTTAAGTTGGAGTGGTAGCTTGGATACAAAAAGCTCACTTGAGCACGCATAGCGGCCCGTTGTGACGCCACAGGTGAACGCAGTCCCTGTACTGAGCAAGTTCCTTCAAACCAGGGAGGAAGAAGTTGTTCAGCACAAGGACTGCACATTTGAAGCACGACTACCCCAAGCTGGAAAACCCGCTCAAAAGCTTGATAAACGAAGCTATCTGCTTGGCATCAATGGAGGATAGCTTCGAGAAGTTGACTCTTTAAGTAATAACTAGGGTAATTTTTGTCCGATTTGATCAAACGAAGTATCAATCTCTTCACAAGATAATGCATTTTCAGAATGTAATCATTTATTTAATATTTTCTAATTAAAATTTCCTACTATGAACGGACAAACTTGAAAAAATATGAAAAAAATTCGCATTTATCAAGTTTACCTCATCAAAATTCTTAGCACATTAAGTCAAATAATACATATATGTATATCGTTTTAAAGGCCCAACCCTCTCCTTTCTAATAAGGTTTAAATTTTAGACATCGCTTCAGAAATGTTTGTGTAATCAATAAATTTGTGCGTAAAGGCAAAAAAAAAACAGTCAAATAAAACCAGTGTTTGGAGGGTTCAAGAAATATAAAAAAAATATTTTTGAATTCTACTCAACAAAACTCACAGCCTACACTATGTCATTAGCTGATTGTATTTAAATTTTTTTTATTTTGTCGCATAGTGTTATGTACACTCAGTCACAAAAGTATACATACGGTTAACAAATTTCAGAAATTTATAATTGTCTGACATCTTTCTTCGATTTTAAGACAGTCTTTTGCATTGATTCAGAAATTTGTGAAATTTGTTAATCGGATGTATACTTTTGTGGGCCTGTGCAAGGCCACAATTCAATTCAATTTCAGAAATTTTTAATCAATGCAAAAGACCGTCTTAAAATCGAGGAAACTATAAAGATTTTCAACGAAAACGGATTGGTTAAAAAATTTCTGAAATTTGTTAACCGTATAATATGTACATACTTTAGTAACTGTGTGTATGTACTCATACATACAAGTAGAAGCCATAAAGAATTTCCTTTAATTTTTATTCAAACAAATTTGTTTACAAATTTCTGTTTTTCAGTTAAAGTCTGCTTTAATTTCATAGAAATTCCACAGTAAATTTAGTGGCCTATAAATTTGCTTTCTTTATAGCAGCACTGCAGCACAGCAGTTTGATATGAGGATATTACAAGAAAATTACTTAATTGGAGCACAAGAGTATTATTTTGCAAAACTGGAACATGTTTATGGTGTCGCATTGCTTGTGCCTATACATGTCATTAAATTTCTTTTAAAAATTTTGGTGTTTTTTTTCCTAAGGAATTCTACTTAAACACCCTCGAATTAAAGCGAATGCATATAAATAAATCGTTGTTGTAATCATGTTAGTTTGAACATATAAATTAAATATATAAACCATGAAGTGTTACAATTTTCACTAGAGATATTTATGATTTTCAAAACATACATACAAGTATGGTAGACAGTAATGGAAATGTTCATAATTCATGCGTACAAACTATGAAAGGACTTAAACAGTGGTAACAAAACTGTAAGGTTTTAATACAAATTTTTAAAAAAATTAAATTTTTGTTTAAACTTTTTAGAGCCTTCATTACGGCTAAAGATTACAGAGATTTTTAGTTTGCCAGTGCCACTGTCATTTCAATTTCATACGGCGTATGGCGTTGGTGTTGATTATATTTTTTTCCATGAGTACAAATTCATTTCATACTAAGAAATAAATACAGACAGTAGTCACTGGTATTATTTGTTAGTTTCTGTTTCTGTTTCTTTTTTTTTTCATACGCTCTTAGTATATTGGGCATGTCTGTGTGTGTTGAAGAAATCCATGGTGGAAAAAAATGTGGGCCCCCTAAAGCATGTTGCATAACAACATGCAACATCAACATTAGTGACATGCAGCTTAAACACCATGCTGAAAAGACTTGCAAAAAAATAACTAAAGCAACCCAGAAATATTTAAAATGGACAGATAGCTAGACAGACAGACATACAAAAAAAAAAAAAACACACATAAGGTGACACATATGAAAATCTATATTTTCTTAACACACAATCATAACACATAACATAACATATGGAAAAAAAGTGTTAAAATAGGTTTTTTTTAGTTTTTTCTTGCAATTGAATTAAAAATTTTGAGAAATATTTCATGGCAGTGTGTTACAATTTTGTAAAAAAATTTTTGACAGCCCAGTCTGAGTTTTGTGTCGAAAACGACAAACATGATTAAGTTGTTTTAATTTTAAAAATGATGATTGGTTTCTAACGCTTAAATATTAATAATTATTAAAAGAGTCCTCCTATACGTTTGCTATTATTTAATTTAAATTTGATTTATTTAATAAGTTCGCAAGTTTTTTGTTGCATAAATAAGATTTTGTTTTATTGGAGGACGATGGCTCTAAACTGTAATGTCTCTCTAATGACATTAAATTGAATTAGGCAACACTGTAGCTTGTTTGAAAGATGACATTTAAATTTCACTTTGTTAGAGTTGAGGTTATTAAAATCTCTTTAACATTCTGTGATATTCGTTTACAAACAATTAAAAATTTAAAACATTGCCGTCATATTTATTTATTTTTTACTAAACAGTGTAATGCTATGTTCAGACATGCACTTATATTGCGTAAATCACAATAAACGCCATTATTGAATTCAATATTTCATATAAAGTTTCAATTAATTATTGTGCAATAAATACGTAAATTGTTATAATATTGAGTAAAACTTAAAATATAGCACTGTCATAAGTAAGCATGTTCAGTGAGCATATTACAATTATCCGAACGCTTTCTGTTGATATTTGGGAACTCAAATGTTAACAACGACCATAATAAAAAAAACAAAAACAAAATAAAAACAATGTTGTTGAAACAATCAGCTGTTTTGTTTACCAGCTGTCAAATGAATATTGAATAAGCAGCTGTACTGCGTATATTATTATGTCTGAACACTTAAAATATTGTACTCAATAAACCGAATATCTGAACATAGTATAACAATGCCTCACCGCTTGCTATTAAAATTTTTGAAGTTTACGGATTGGTTTACCCGTTTTTGATGTGTTAATTTTTATATTAACTATGCTCCTTGCTCTGGTCAACCAGAGAAAGAAAGAAAGCCTATGAAACTATAGAAAGAAATATGAATAAGATCATCGCATAATAAGCATCAATGTGGCTAGAGAACTAGGCACTTATCACGCATCAGCTATCAACCATTTAAAGAAAGTTAAATACACTAAGAAATTTGATGTTCGGGTGTAACTTGTAATAGCATTGAAAAGTTTTGTGAAGCGAATTCTCCTTTCCTGAAAGGGTTATACTGGCCATGGAAGTAAGTAAGAATTTTCATTTCCATTCAGTACTAAAAAGGAAGCGACCAAAACAAGTGAAATGCAATAAGGGAAGGGATTTCCTTATAATAGGTGTCTAAAATCTGACCCAACGATTGATAGGAATCTTTACTGTCAACCGTTAACGAGATTTAAGCACGCATACGTCTGAGTGGTAGCTCTGATTTCACAAAGTTCACTTGAGCAAGCATAGCGGCCCGTTGTCGTACGCATACGTACATACATACATAATTGGTCATTACAACCGTTTAGTCAGGCTTACGACCACTTATGTTGCGCTTCTGTTAATTTTATGCATGAGTGCTAGGGGACCTACAGTTTAAAGTCAACTCCGAACGACAAATGTTTGAGAATCTTTTCATGGCTATATTTTATTTATCCGTTATTTATTTATTATTTATTTATTTTATTTTAACAGAGTTTTTGTCAGTAATCTGCTGGGAGGCAGTTTCCTAAGAAATATTTTTTCAGATTTCGCTTTGTTTGAGATGTCTGACCTGAGGCTTAAATCGTGGGCTAATGTCTAAAGGCTACAGAAACTTTACTGAAATACAGTTCTTAATTCCTAATTAAATTGGAGATTAAAACTTGTTTATGTCCTAAGCTTTTAATTTATTTAAACAATTGAGTAATTTGCAAACTAATTTAATAACACTTGAAATACAAGCATATTTCTTAAACACACAATTCCCTGATTTTGGTGGAACTTCATCAGTACAAGGACTGCGTTCACCCGTGGCATCACAACGGGCCGCTATGCGTGCTCAAGTGAGCTTTGTGAAATCAGAGCTACCACTCAGACCTAACCTAACCTAAACACACAATAAAGTTTGTAAAGCCTTTAAAAGCCCTAACAGTGCCTTCAACAGTGTCTTATACTATGTTCAGATATGCACTTTTATTGAGTCAATATTCGGTTAATTGAGTACAATATTTTAAGTGTTCAAGCATAATAATATACGCAGTTCAGCTGCTTATTCAATATTCATTTGACAGTTGGTTGTGTCAATAACATTGTTTTCGATATTAATTGAATATTGAGTTCAATAATGACGTTTATTGCGATTTACGCAATAAAGGTGCATATCTGAAAACCGTATTAGTCAGTTTGTTAATATTTAAAGAAAAAAGAGAAACAAGGGATTTTTTCAGACGTAATACACTCTGAAATATATTACAGCAACGGCTACTTCCGGGAGTTAAATGGAGGATAGACTGATGATTTCTTCTCCACCTTTATGACGAAGAATCTGCAACGAGTTCATTATTTTCACCATTTTTAAAAGTAACATACATACATAAGTACATATATGTCTTAAAGGTTTTGTTTTCCATTCGTTTAATAAAAATTATGCCAAAATAACATGCTTAATATATGCCATTAATTTTAATGGTATGTATAGTTTCTCTTATTTTTTTTAAACATCGAATATGTAACAGAAAAATAACAAGTAGTTGTCTTAAGTCTTTTGTTTTCATATTAAAAATTTTTTTTTATAGCATTACATGCATTTACAACCCTAATCAATGCCGATAGTTTTATTAATAATTTCCTGGTTGATTTTCTATGTTTAATAAAACTGTAAAGAGTAACAATAATATCGTGAAAATCATAAATCCTGGATTTTAATGCCATAATCTCACCGTCATAATCATAATCTCAGTTGCATGCCATCGAAATTTACTTCACTTGTAACTCAATGCATAGAAAAGATGGTGTTTGTTAAAGTATGTACCAAAACAATATATGATTGTTAACTGATTAATTACCATCATTGTATCACCTGTACCATGTGTGTATGTGGCGGTATACATTTATAAGGTACAGGTTCATAGATCGCATGTAAAGGGTGGCACATTTAAAAATTGAAATTTAAAATTGCCAAAAAAACAAAAACGGTTTGAAATATTTGTTTTTTTGTTGTGAGGTACAATTGAAATCCTCGTAGTCTAGTAGTGTAGACGTAAGGCCACGGTTCAAACTCCAGGCCAGACATTAAAACGAAATATGCAAAAATATTTCTTCGGCGTCTTTCTCTCAGCATTTTTCTGACATAAACTCTGAGGGTAAATAAAATTGCCATGAAAAGTTTCTCAAAAATCGGTTTCTTCGACTGTAGGTCCCGCTACTCATGTATAAAATTAACACACACAACATAAGTGGTGTGAGAAGCTAGGTCGTAATGCTAACTGAAGGGTTGCAGTGGCCAATTATGTGTGTATGTATGTATGAAATATTATTTCGTTTATAAGGCTGCCGTGGCTGGCCTCACAGTAGCGCATTCGATAGGACCAATTTTCGTGCACTTTTTCGAGTGTATAAGGTCGTATCTCGGCAATGGCATCACGAATGCGGGCCTTCAAATGCTTAATTGCCTCTGGTTTGTCGGCATAGCACTTTTCTTTCATGGTGCCCCACAGAAAAAAGGCCAACAGTGTCAAATTGCAACTTCTTGGCGGCCAATTGACATCACCATTTCGGCTAATTAAACGGCCATCAAACGTTTGACGAAATAATCCGATTGTGGCATGAGATGTGTGGCAAGTTGCACCATCCTGTTGAAACTAAACATCGTTCCCGTTAATAACATGAAGAGCGTGTACAAAAAAAATCGGTTATCATGATGCGATAGATGACTCCATTGACCGTAATGGTAAAGACGTCCTAATTTTCAAAGAAATATGAGCCAATAATGCCTCTGTTCCACAAGCCGCACCAAACAGTCACTCGTAATGGGTGCATTGGCTTCTGTCAGACTTCGTGTGGGTTTTCTGAGCCCCAAATATGGCAATTTTGCTTATTACCGTACCCATCAGGAAGAAATTGAGCTTCATCCGAAAAGATGATTTTTTTTTGCAAAATCGACATCATCGTGCAGTTTGTCGTTGGCCCAATAAGTCCCAACGTTGCTCATAAGTAAATCGATTCATTACGTTCAGTGGAGATAATATACAGAATTTTGTGACAGAATAGAATGCCAAAAGTGTTGCCCGATTCAAAATAACCAATGTTTCAAATCTAAAACGATAGAAGGCCCACCCGATATAACATGGAAAAGGAAAACAAAACAACAACAACAACAACCAAAATAGAAAAAGATTACATAACTGAAAAAATAAAAGCAACATGCCTCTGCTATATAACAACATTGTAATAATTTTCTTATTAAAGTCACTGTTGTTGTTGTTTTTGTTGCTGTGG